>CM077675.1:527892965-528517965 GCA_039707655.1 Elymus sibiricus
CCGGTCTCTCGTAAGCGTACGAGTAAGGTTGGTCCGGGCCGCTTCATCCCACAATACCGCTGAATCAAAAACCAACCAAGGGAGGAAGCAATCTAAGCATCAACGCCCACAAACTCCTTTGTGTTCTACTCGTGATCTCATCTACACATAGACCTAGCTCATGATGCCACTATTGGGAAACGTTGCATGGGAAACAAAATTTTTCCTACGCACACGCAAGATCTATCCATGGTGATGAGCATCTACGAGAGGGAGAGTGGATCTACATATCCTTGTAGATCGCTAACCGGGAAGCGTTAAGAAACGCGGTTGATGTAGTCGAACGTCTTCGCGATCCAAATCGTTGAGCGTCCCGCGATCCAATCATGATCTAGCCCGAAATCCAATCACGAACCGTCCTGCGATCCCATCACGATCCGTCCCGCGATCAAATCACGAACCGTCTCGCGATCCTGATCACGGTCCTTCCGATCTATCGCCGAACGGACGGCGCCTCCGCGTTCAGCACACGTACAACTCGATGACGATCTCTGCCTTATTGATCCAGCAAGAGGGAGTGGAGAGGTAGATGAGTTCTCCGGCAGCCCGACGGCGTGGCGGCGATGGTGGTGGAACAATTCCGACAGGGCTTCGCCTAAGCACCGCCGAAATTAGACAAGAGGAGAAAATGATCTAGAGGAAGTAGAGGGAGCACGTGGCAATTAGGGTTAGCTTTCCCCTCTAAATCCTCTAGTATATATAGGAGGGAGGGAGGGGAGGAGGCAGCCTCAAACCCTCAAGAGTTGGCCGAAATTGGAGGTGGAGGAGTCCTACTCCAATCCTATTAGGAGTAGGATTCCTCCTTTCCACTTGGAAACTCTTTCCACCTCTCCACCTTTGGATTTTTTCCTTCTCAAACCTCATGGGCTTCAGTGGAGGCTTAGGCCAGCCCACTAGGGGCTGGTTTGTCTCCTCCCACAGCCCATGAGGCCCCTCGAGGCGTGACACCCCTCCCGATGGTCCCCTGGTACCCTCCAGGCACTCCCGGTACACTACCGATGAGCCCGAAACTTTTCCGGTGACAAAAACAGGACTTCCTATATATCAACCTTTACCTACGGACCATTCCGGAGCTCCACATGACGTCCAGGATCTCATTCGGGACTCCGAAAAACCTTCGGTCACCACCATACATAACTCTATACTACCGAAACGTCACCGAACCTTAAGTGTGCAGACCCTGCGGGTTCGAGAACTATGTAGACATGACCGAGAAACCTCTACGGTTAATAACCAATAGCGGGACCTGGATGCCCATAATTGTTCCTACATATTCTACGAAGATCTTTATCGGTTGAACCTCTATGTCAAGGATTCAGTTAATCCCGTATGCAGTTCCCTTTGTTCTTCGGTATGTGTGACACCCTGGGCTTATGCTACAGTGATCATTGTAATTAAGCTACAATAATGATCATGAACAGTGCCTACTTATTTTGCTAAGTGAAGTTTGATCAAGTTGGATTCAAATTCCAATTCAAATTTCAATGCAAATGCCCTGTGGTTTTAAGTGATGAAATTAAAATTTTCAAACATCAGAGATAAAATGTTCCAAAATTGTGGAATATTCTGAAACAAAGATTGTTGAGGAAAACAACATCACCAAACATGTGGTGTGGCCCCCACCATTAATAACAGTAACTAAATGCATTTTAAAAATGCATTTAAATCAATTATAAAATACAAACATATTCTAAAAATGCCCAAGATGTATGTGGCCCTCCCCAATATTACTAGCTATTTATTGGAACCAGTGGCATATTTTTGCAATAGATAATATGGGCCTGAAATAATTAAAACAGAAGCTAAAAATAAAAAGAAAATAGAAAAGAAGATAAAAGGGAAAGGCCCGTGCCACTGGGCCCATGCACAGTGTGGCCCAGCCCACACCGGCCTCCCTCACCTGCTCCCCCCTCTTGTGTCATCGTCTCCGTGGCCGAGCTCGCCCACGCCGGCCATCGCTCGCCACGGCGACGGGGGGGGCAGTTGGCGAGGGGATAAGGGCAAGGCCGCCCCTCCCCCTGGATGCCCTGTCCATTCCCCCCCTCGCTCTCCCTCGCTCGCCTCCTCCAGATCCGCCGCTGCCACCGTCGCCATGGCCGGCGGGTAGCCGCTGCCATAGCCCCTGCCGCACCCCGCTGAGACGCCCACGGGCTCCGCCACGTCCCCCTCGACCTCCCCGACCACGAGCCCGACGCCCCGGAGCTCTGCATCGCCGTCTCCGCGTCGTCTTCAACCTCGGGACAGGAAGCTCGCCGCCGTCGATTCGCCGCCGTCGAGCCTTCCCCGAGCTTGCTTTGAACGGCCACACCTCAATGTGAGCTCCGCCCACCTCCCCCGCTCCTCCCCGCGACGAGCCATTGCTGTTTGCGCTAGTTTTCACCGGAGCCCGAACCCGCCGCCGCCTGACCTCGTCGCCGGCGCTTCTCCGGTGACCAAATGGTCTTGCCACCGCCGTCAATCAACTCCTTGTGGCCCGTAGGTTCGATTCCGCGCTAGCCCCGTTCCATTTGCCCACTAGAACGCACGAGCCCAAGATGGCCGAGCGCCGCCGTCCGCCGGTGAGCTCGTGGCCGTCGCTGCGGTGCTCCTCCGGTCGCCGCACCACCGCATTTCGACGCGGCATCGAACGCCCGTTCGAACGCGACCAACCACGTCCCTTCCCGTGCCCTGTGCGCGAAACCCGAGCCTCCCCGAATTTGGGGAGCGTCGCCGGCGCGTTCCAGCGCCCACCGCCGACGTGGCCGGCTGGGGCCCAGCCCCAGGGTCACTGCCAGTGGGTCCCCCTGGCCCCGTTGACTGGGTTGACCAGTGAACATGCTGGCTGGGCTGACCCAGCCCACTGACATGTGGGGCCCAGCCCCCTATGCCTATGACAGGTGGGTCCCCTGTCAGCTGGCTAATTAGCTAGTTAAGTTAATTAAAAATAATTAATTTAGATTAAACAGTCACTGACATGTGGACCCCACTGCCTAATTAACTCTGTTTAAATAAATCCAATAAACTGAAATGCCTCTGTCTCTATGACAGGTGGGGCCCACTGCCCTGCTGATGCAATTCTGATGTCATGCTGACATCAGCATTCACTATTCTGGATAATGTCGATTTAGTTAATTAAAATAATTCCAGGAAATTAATAAAACTTTATAAAATCATAACTTTTAAACCGTAGCTCAGATGAAAATAATTTATATATGAAACTTGATCAGAAAAATCCAAAGAATGCAATGGTGCCATCCATTCATCTATCACATGCCCCTAGCTATCTGAACATGCAACTTTTTGCCTGTTTCAGATAGATGAATAGTGCCTGCCTACCGATTAATAAATCCAAATTAAATTCTAAAATTAAATGATATGACTTAGACATGGTTTTAGGCAACCCTGCACTGCCTCCTAGCTGTCACATGCCTCTAGCACCGTAAACATGGAACTTTCCCCTCCGATTCGTCCGTCCGATAAATCAATAGACCCGGGAAATATCGTCAGATATTCTCCCGCTTCGTCTGAGACGTGTAGTACCGCGTTAGATCACCCCTAGCACTGCGAGTTGTCATGTCATGCATCATGTCGCATCTGTGTGCTTGTATTCATTGTTTCTTCCCCCTCTTCTCTCCGGTAGTTCCCGAGACTGACGGTGCTGCCGTGATCGACTACACCCCTGACGACCAGCCTTTTGCAGCAGAGCAACAAGGCAAGCAAAACCCCCTTGAGCATTCCGATATCACCCATCTCTCTCCCTCTTATGCTTGCATTAGAATTTTGCTACTGTATTAGATAGCTCCTATTCTGATGCATAGCCTGATTTTGATGAACTGTTACTATACTTGCAATCATACCAACTGCTTAGTATAGGTGGATCAGTGAACCCCTGAGACCCCCTTAGTATCAGTTGCCCCTGCTTGATCATCGACGACTCGACGACTTGAAGACAGAAGACTCAGTCGCCATGACTGACCAGTCAGGCCCCTCACAGCACTGCACACCCCTTTAGTATGGCACTGCAGAGCTACCATCGAGTGCCGTGGGTGATACCTCACTTAGCACTCCCGATGTTAATTCTGTAGCGTAGTTATCGGTCATGGGTATCGAGGGTGATTCCTCCTTCCCATTTACCGGTAACGACTCTTGTCATACACTTACCTCGAGTGGGATCCTTCGAGGGTGATTCCTCGGATCTCCACTTGGTGTATAGACACACGGATACTATGACCGAGTTACTGATACTTGTTAAAGACGGGTCGCCCCCAAGGGTACCCGCGAGAGATATTGGTGGGATGCGCCGCAAGGCCTCCGGAGATTTGGTGGGATGCGCCGCAAGGCATCCGGGATACTTGGTGGGGTGCGCCGGAAGGCACTCGAGTGTTCTTGGCGGGGCGACGGACTGCAATATGTTCGAGCTTGCCCCGCACAACTAATAAATTGCTAATGGTTTGAGTATTTAATCTGAGTTGGGCCTACGGGCCTTTGTCGCACTAGCCACCACGCGGGGTAATCAGTATGGGCTGCTCGGCGGCGCACATTCTCCCGAAAGCTCTTCAGATGCCACATTATTCGACTCGTGCCCGGGTGGTCTCGAACGCAGGGACCCCGATGGAGGGCGTGCTAGGACTGGTCCCGGCCGACGGCGTAACGTGCAGGATGGCGAGGGCGATGGCCCAAGACCCCGAGCCATTAGGATGTAGACCGGCGTGTTGGCCTCTCTGTTGAGCCTAGGTAGGACTACGTCGTGTCGATCTGCCGAGGCCGGGTAGGACCAGAAAATCGTATCCGGCCGGAGCTTATCGAGCGTGTTGGGTTATTTGGTGCACCCCTGCAGGGAAGTAAACTATTCGAATAGCCGTGTCCTCGGTAACAGGACGACTTGGAGTTGTGCTCTGACCTACTACAACTAATTAAAAATGAATTGTGGCTCCGGGATTGCTTCCTCGCAGGGAGTCGAGGAAGGATCTCTGGGCGTGTTACTTAATAAAATTTGCTACAACAATATGACTATGTATATGAGATGCAGGTCTACTCTCTTCTCATGCTGCAAGATGCTGAAGATGCTAGTCTTCGATAGGACTAGGCCTTCTCTATTCTGGCATTTCTGCAGTCTAGTCCAAAGATATAGCCCCATTCCTTTGATACTGGTGCATATCTAGTATATTTCTGATGTAAGTCTTGCGAGTACTTTGGATGAGTACTCACCGTTGCTTTGCTGCCCTTTTTCCCCTTGATACGTTGCCGCGACCAGACGATGGAGCCCAGGAGACCCAGGATCCAGCTTACCCGGTGGACGACTACAGCTACCCCGATGGAGGCTACTACTACCAGGATGGAGCCTACTACGACGTGGACTTCTCCGACGTCCAGGAGTAGTTAGGAGGTTCCCAGGCAGGAGGCCTCGCCTCCTTCGTTCCGTTGCTTATGTTTGTGCTAGCCTTCTTAAGGCAAAAACATGTCTAACTAATGTCTGTACTCAGATATGTTTGCTTTCGCTGACTCGTGCTTGTCGGAGCTTTATATTCGAGCCCTCGAGGCCCCTGGCTTGTAATATTAAGCTGTATGACTTTATAGTTGTGTCTTTTGTCGTGTTGTGGTACTAATCAACGAGTCCCTAATCTTGGTCGTACGCATTGTGTGTATGATTAGCGTACGGTCGAAATTGGGGGCGTCACAAGTTGGTATCAGAGCCGACTGCCTGTAGGTAGCCCCCTTTCCAACTCCTTGGCCGAAGTTGAGTCTAGTACTTGAAAAACTTTTACTAACTTGGCTGTGTGGCTTACGGGCCCACGTCGCCAATCGGGTGGTATTAGGATCTTTTATTCCTCGTCTATACTCTGGGTTCTGATCTCTCTTCTATTTCGGGTTAAAGATTTTGCTAAAAATCTAACAATAGGTTCTCGTGATCACATCCACCGGAGAATTGTTTCGTCGAAAATTGTCTTCTTTGAAGTTATGATGCACACACTGTCATTTGACATCTTAAATCTCCTTGTTACAGATGCGTCCCGCTAGGCAGATCGTCCGTCTGACCTTTGCGTACGAGACGTCTGGGTTCCCGGCCATTCTGAACGGCCTCTTGAAGACACTGGGTTATCGTTGGTACCCCGAGTACACTATTTATGAGGACTACCACGAGTTCAACCAGGTGTAGTATGAAGCCGAGATGGTTACCTGGGATCGATGGGATCGCTCCATCACTGAGCTGCACACCTTTCGTGGCATTGGAGTGACTGTTGAGATGGTAGTACAGGATGCTGCCTATGCTGCTATTGTTCGCCTCCGTGCA
The DNA here is from genome assembly GCA_039707655.1 of Elymus sibiricus. NCBI lineage: Eukaryota > Viridiplantae > Streptophyta > Magnoliopsida > Poales > Poaceae > Elymus > Elymus sibiricus. The sequence goes on from CM077675.1 coordinate 527,899,276, forward strand.
GCGAACCCCGGCTTAGAGGATTCGGTATACCGGTACATTCCGTATACCCCTGCTGGAGTTGATACGCCAGCCAACGCTGAGGTCTTGATTCCTTTCGCTCCGCAGCGTACTGATCGGTCCTACACTGCTGTTTGCCCCCCCTATGTGAGTCGTCGCTACGACCCACGGGTTCTGATGCAGTACACTGAGGCACTGGATCACACTGTCAGGGCTCTTAACTTTGAACTGTACGCCACCCGTGCTCGTCTTTACCGAGATTTGGAACAGTTGCGGCTAGCAGTCATTGCGGGAATGCATACAGAGTTTGTGCTTCACCCGCGTCCGACTGTGTTTCCTCCAGGACTTGAGTGGCCTGTTGTTACAGGTCGTGCTCCCGCACTTGGACCGATGCTCCTTGTTGATATGCAGGTTGTGCATCAGGGTGTGCACGGGATGCAGTACTCCAACACCAGATTTCAGAGTCACCTGCAGTTCCCTGGCTACTTTCGTTGTCCCCGACGCTGATGCGTTGTTGTATCCCTCCATCGCGTGCCTGCGTACAGCCTAGTTGTCTAGTTTAATTTCATGCCGGATCTATCGTCTATTTTGTAACGAACTTATGGTTTGTAATAGACTTATGTATGGATCTGTATGTTGAAATCTGAACTGCTATGTCGTAATTATTGCACTTCCTTTTTCGTGCAATTTACTTCATGAATGATTCGTTGGTTTTGCAATTACCCAATGCTGAACTACCACTATTATTAATTTGACAGAATGGTTAGGCCAGCTGGTCGTGGTCGTGGTACGCCTGAGCCACCACCGCCACCGAACTACATGGCTGCTATGATGCAACAATTTGAGCTGAATCGCCAGTTTATGCAAGGGCTGATGGATCATTTCCCAAGGCCGAACATGAATCAACCGCCAGCCCCAGTGACGCTGCAAGACTTCATGCGTCTCAACCCTACGATCTTCCGCAGCTCAACCCAGCCGCTTGATGCAGATGACTGGCTCCGTGACATCACTTATGAGCTGGAATCCTCAGGCGCCCCAGAGGCTAGCTATGTCACCTTTGCCTCGTACTTTCTGAATGGTCCTGCTGCTCAATGGTGGGACAGCCACCGGCGCTCTCAGCCTGTTGGAACAATCATCACCTGGCCGGAGTTCCAAGCTGCTTTCCATGCTCGCCACATTCCTCAAGGGATGATGGACCGGAAGAAGCAAGAGTTCCGCAACCTTACCCAAGGCAGCAAGACCGTGGACGCTTATCAGCGGGACTTTCTGGACTTGTCCCGTTATGCTGAAGAGGACCTGTCAACTGATGCTCGCAGACAGGAGAAGTTTCGTGAAGGGCTTCAACCAGACATTCACCTGGCCCTTCTGGCTCATGAATTCCCTAACTTCGCCACCATGGTGAATAAGGCTATCCAGGTAGAAACAGGTCTGCAGAGGTACAAGGATCACACCAAGCGCAAGGCTGACGTGGGTTCATCTTCGGGCCCTCATCCTCAGAAGCAAAGGATCTGGATCCCCAACAGCTACCGCCCACCTGCTTATGCACCGAGGCCATCCTATGTGGCGCCTCGTCTGCCCCCTCCACCGCCAAGACAGCCAAGAGTTGTACCGCCAATAGCACCTCAGCCTCCACCATCCCGTCCTGAGGATGGACTGTGCTTCAAGTGTGGCCGTCCAGGTCACCGTGCTAAAGATTGCAGGCAGGCTCAGAAACAACTTGCGCTGCCAAATAGCCAGCCTCACAACAACAACACCAGAGTTCCCTATGCTCGTGCTCAAGTCAGTCATACTGATATGGCTGAAACTGAAGGCCAGCCTTCTACTGTGATGGGTACACTTCTTGTTAACTCAATACCCGCTTCCGTATTATTTGATACTGGGTCATCGCATTCATTCATGTCGGAAGAATTTGCATGTAAACATAATCTTAAGAGCGAGAACATGGACATTCAAATAATGGTATCCACACCCGCGGGAAATTGCCGGACCTCTTTGACATGTCCCAACGTCGCCGTTGAGATCGAAGGACTAGAATTCCTCGTCTCGCCCATTGTGTTGGCGTCTTCCAATATTGACTTACTCTTGGGAATGGAGTGGATGATAGCACATAGTGCTTCAGTCATTTGTGCCACTAAGATCGTGCATCTTCTGCACCCTTCCAACGAGCTAGTGGTTCATACCGCTCGTCTCGTTCGTAATGCCGAGACCCAGATTCATTTCATGAACGCATTAAATGCTTCACCTCTTGAGGGGATTGAAAGCATTCCTGTGGTTCGCTTCCCAGATGTGTTTCCAGAAGAGCTTCCAGGCATTCCCCCGGCTAGGGCAGTCGAGTTCGTCATCGACTTGAAACCAGGCACCACCCCTATTGCTAGGCGGCCTTATAAAATGCCTCCTCATGAACTTCTTGAGCTTAAGGAAGAAATTGACAAATCGCTTCGCAAGGGTTTTATTCGCCCTTGTTCCTCGGCTTGGGGAGCACCTTCTCTCTTTGTCAAGAAGAAGGATGGTACGAATCGATTGGTTCAAGATTATCGGCCTATCAACCAAGCAACAATTCAGAACAAATATCCGCTTCCCCGGATCAATGACCTGTATGATCAGCTTGCTGGATCATCAGTGTTCTCTAAGCTCGACTTGAGGTTGGGTTATCATCAGATCCGTGTTCGTGAAGAAGATATTCCCAAGACAGCATTTGTTACTCGTTATGGTTCATACGAGTACACCGTCATGTCTTTCGGCTTAACAAATGCCCGAGCAACCTTCTCTCGGTTGATGAATTATATCTTCATGGATTATCTCGACAAGTTTGTCGTGGTATATCTGGATGACATTCTGATATATTCCAAGAATGAAGAAGAACATGCAGAACATCTTCGTCTTGTACTCGAAAGGCTTCGAGAACATCAACTATATGCGAAGTTCTCTAAGTGTGAGTTCTGGATAGATGAAGTGACTTACCTTGGTCATGTGATCTCCAAGGATGGTATTGCCGTCAACCCTGAACGAGTTCAAGCTATTCTTGAGTGGACTCCTCCGAAGAACGTCAAGCAAGTCAGAATTTTTCTCGGACTCGCCAGCTATTGCCGTCGATTCATCGAGAACTTCTCCAAGATTGCAAAGCCCTTAACCAATTTGATCCACAAAGGTGTTAAATATGAGTGGACAGAAAAGTGTCAGGAGAGCTTTCAGGCACTTAAGGAAAAACTGACGTCTGCCCCAGTGCTTGCTCCTCCGGATACTCGTAAGGACTTTGCCATTTATTGCGATGCTTCCCGTCAAGGATTAGGCTGTGTTCTAATGCAAGAGCGCAGAATAATTGCTTATGCCTCAAGACAGCTACGTCCTCATGAAGTGAACTATCCAGTTCATGATCTCGAGCTAGCTTCAGTGGTCTATGCTCTGTTGAATTGGCGACATTACCTTGTTGGTAATCGTTGCGAGATCTATACCGATCACCAAAGTCTGAAGTACTTGTTTACTCAACCGGACTTGAATCTCCGCCAACGAAGATGGATGGAATCCCTCACAGATTATGATTTCGGTATTTCATATACCCCTGGCAAGGCTAATGTAGTGGCTGACGCCTTGAGCCGTAAGTCATACTGCAACCACCTTCAGGTTCACAAGGTTGATCCCCTGCTTCAAGAAGAGTTTCGCAACCTGAACCTCCATATTGTCCCTCAGGGTTATCTCGCTCCTCCTACTGAGGAGTTCTTCAAGATGAACCTCCACGTTGTTGCCCAGGGTTCTCTTAATAACCTGATTGCTAAACCAGATCTCGATGACGTCATCAAGTGGAACCAGAAGTGTGACGATGAAATCAGGAGGATTAAACTAGAACTCGTAAAAGGAAAGCCCTCACCCTTCACCACTACTGAAGATCGCACTTTGTACTACAATACCCGGCTAGTGGTATCAAGAGATGCGATTCCGGAGGTCATGAAGGAAGCACATGACACTCCGCTCTCTATTCATCCTGGTAGTACCAAGACATTCGTCAAAGATACTGGTGGTCTAACATGAAACAAGACATTGCTCGCTATGTTTCAGAATGTGACATCTACCGACGTATCAAAGCAGAACATCAGAAGCCTGCCGGAACTCTGCAACATATTTCTATTCCTGAATGGAAATGGGATCATGTTGAAATGGACTTCATTACTGGATTTCCCAGGTCGCAGAAAGGTAATGATGCTATTCTTGTCGTCATTGACCGGTTGTCCAAAGTCGCACATTTTCTGGCTGTCATGGAAACAATTACTGCTAGTCAGCTGGCAGATTTATACATGTCCAGAGTTGTTTCACTCCACGGTATTCCACTGGTTATCAGTTCAAACCGTGGCAGTTTATTCACTTCAAGGTTCTGGACAAGTTTCCAGGAAGCTATGGGAACTCGTTTGAATTTCAGCACCGCTTTTCACCCACAATCTCAGGGGCAAGTTGAAAGAGTCAACCAGATTCTCGAAGAAATGCTTCGAGCTTGTGTTATTTCATTCGGCAAGAAATGGGAAGAATCTCTTCCGTTTGCTGAGTTCTCCTACAATAATAGCTATCAAGCTAGTTTGAAGATGGCTCCCTATGAAGTATTATATGGACGTAAGTGTCGGACTTCTCTGAATTGGTCAGAAACTGGAGAACGTACACTTATTGGTCCGGATATAATCCAACATGCCGAAGAACAAGTCCGCATCATTCAAACAAACCTTAAGGCTGCTCAGTCTCGTCAGAAGAGTCAGTATGACCGTAATCATAAAGATATGGTCTATCAACCTGGCGAGAAGGCTTATCTTCGAGTCACGCCTATGAGAGGTACACACCGTTTTGGAATCAAGGGCAAGCTGGCTCCTCGATATATTGGTCCTTTCACTGTTCTCGAAAGGCGTGGTAAAGTGGCATATCAGTTGGAACTACCGCCAAACCTTTCTCAGGTTCACGACGTGTTCCACGTGTCACAACTTCGTCGCTGCTTCAAGGATCCTATCCGAGCAGTGGACCATGAAGTGCTGGAGCTACAGCAAGACCTTTCTTACAAGGAGCAACCAGTCCGCATTCTCGATGAAACAGAACGTCGGACTCGTCAGAAGGTTACCAAGTTCTTCAAAGTGCAGTGGGCAAATCACTCTGAAGATGAAGCCACTTGGGAACGCGAAGATCATCTTCGTGCAGAATACCCCGGGCTCTTCCCTTCTACTTCTTAATTCTCGGGACGAGAATTCTTGTTAGTAGGGGAGAATTGTGACACCCTGGGCTTATGCTACAGTGATCATTGTAATTAAGCTACAGTAATGATCATGAACAGTGCCTAATTATTTTGCTAAGTGAAGTTTGATCAAGTTGGATTCAAATTTCAATGCAAATGCCCTGTGGTTTTAAGTGATGAAATTAAAATTTTGAAACATCAGAGATAAAATGTTCCAAAATTGTGGAATATTCTAAAACAAATATTGTTGACGAAAATAACATCACCAAACATGTGGTGTGGCCCCCACCATTAATAACAGTAACTAAATGCATTTTAAAAATGCATTTAAATCAATTATAAAATACAAACATATTCTAAAAATGCCCAAGATGTATGTGGCCCTCCCCAATATTACTAGCTATTTATTGGAACCAATGGCATATTTTTGCAATAGATAATATGGGCCTGAAATAATTACAACAGAAGCTAAAAATAAAAAGAAAATAGAAAAGAAGATAAAAGGGAAAAGAAAAAGGGAAAGGCCCATGCCACTGGGCCCATGCACAGTGCGGCCCAGCCCACACCGGCCTCCCTCACCTGCTCCCCCCTCTCGTGTCATAGTCTCCGTGGCCGAGTTCGCCTGCCCCGGCCATCGCTCGCCACGGCGACGGGGGGGCAGTTGGCGAGTGGATAAGGGCGAGGCCGCCCCTCCCCCTGGACGCCCTGTCCATTCCCCCCCTCGCTCTCCCTCGCTCGCCTCCTCCAGATCCGCCGCTGCCGCCGTCGCCATGGCCAGCGGGTAGCCCCTGCCGCACCCCGCTGAGACGCCCACGGGCTCCGCCACGTCCCCCTCGACCTCCTCGACCACGAGCCTGACGCCCCGGAGCTCTGCATCGCCGTCTCCGCGTCGTCTTCAACCTCGGGACAGGAAGCTCGCCGCCGTCGATTCGCCGCCGTCGAGCCTTCCCCGAGCTTGCTTTGAACGGCCACACCTCAATGTGAGCTCCGCCCACCTCCCCCGCTCCTCCTCGCCACGAGCCGTTGCTGTTTGCACTAGTTTTCACCGGAGCCCGAACCCGCCGCCGCCTGACCTCGTCGCCAACGCTTCTCCGGTGACCAAATGGTCTTGCCACCGCCGTCAATCGACTCCGTGTGGCCCGTAGGTTCCATTCCGCGCTAGCCCCGTTCCATTTGCCCCCTAGAACGCCCCCTAGAACGCGTGAGCCCAAGATGGCCGAGCGCCGCCGTCCGCCGGTGAGCTCGTGGCCGTCGCTACGGTGCTCCTCCGGTCGCCGCACCACCGCCGTTCGACGCGGCATCGAACGCCCGTTCGAATGCGACCAACCACGTCCCTTCCCGTGCCCTGTGCGCGAAACCCGAGCCTCCAGCGGCCACCGCCGACGTGGCCGGCTGGGGCCCAGCCCCAGGGTCACTGCCAGTGGGTCCCCCTGGCCCCGTTGACTGGGTTGACCAGTCAACGTGCTGGCTGGGCTGACCCAGCCCACTGACATGTGGGGCCCAGCCCCCTGTGCCTATGACAGGTGGGTCCACTGTCAGCTGGCTAATTAGCTAGTTAAGTTAATTAAAAATAATTAATTTAGATTAAACAGTCACTAACATGTGGACCCCACTGCCTAAGTAACTCTGTTTAAATAAATCCAATAAACTGAAATGCCTCTGTCTCTATGACAGGTGGGGCCCACTGCCCTGCTGATGCAATTCTGATGTCATGCTGACATCAGCATTCACTATTCTGGATAATGTCGATTTAGTTAATTAAAATAATTCCAGGAAATTAATAAAACTTTGTAAAATCATAACTTTTAAACCGTAGCTCAGATGAAAATAATTTATATATGAAACTTGATCAGAAAAATCCAAAGAATGCAATGGTGCCATCCATTCATCTGTCACATGCCCCTAGCTATCTGAACATGCAACTTTTTGCCTGTTTCAGATAGATGAATAGTGCCTACCTACCGATTAATAAATCCAAATTAAATTCTAAAATTAAATGATATGACTTAGACATGGTTTTAGGCAACCCTGCACTGCCTCCTAGCTGTCACATGCCTCTAGCACCGTAAACATGGAACTTTCCCCCTCCGATTCGTCCGTCCGATAAATCAACAGACCCAGGAAATATCGTCAGATATTCTCCCGCTTCGTCTGAGACGTGTAGTACCGCGTTAGATCACCCCTAGCACTGCGAGTTGTCATGTCATGCATCATGTTGCATCTGTGTGCTTGTATTCATTGTATCTTCCCCCTCTTCTCTCCGGTAGTTCCCGAGACTGACGGTGCTGCCGTGATCGACTACACCCCTGATGACCAGCCTTTTGCAGCAGAGCAACAAGGCAAGAAAAACCCCGTTGAGCATTCCGATATCACCCATCTCTCTCCCTCTTATGCTTGCATTAGAATTTTGCTACTGTATTAGATAGCTCCTATTCTGATGCATAGCCTGATTATGATGAACTGTTACTATACTTGCAATCATACCAACTGCTTAGTATAGGTGGATCAGTGAACCCCTGAGACCCCCTTAGTATCAGTTGCCCCTGCTTGATCATCGACGACTCGACGACATGAAGACAGAAGACTCAGTCGCCATGACTGACCAGTCAGGCCCCTCACAGCACTGCACACCCCTTTAGTATGGCACTGCAGAGCGACCATCGAGTGCCGAGGGTGATACCTCACTTAGCACTCCCGATGTTAATTCTGTAGCGTAGTTATCGGTCATGGGTATCGAGGGTGATTCCTCCTTCCCATTTACCGGTAACGACTCTTGTCATACACTTACCTCGAGTGGGATCCTTCGAGGGTGATTCCTCGGATCTCCACTTGGTGTATAGACACACGGATACTATGACCGAGTTACTGATACTTGTTAAAGACGGGTCGCCCCCAAGGGTACCCGCGAGAGATATTGGTGGGATGCGCCGCAAGGCCTCCGGAGATTTGGTGGGATGCGCCGCAAGGCATTCGGGATACTTGGTGGGGTGCGCCGGAAGGCACTCGAGTGTTCTTGGCGGGGCGACGGACTACAATATGTTCGAGCTTGCCCCGCACAACTAATAAATTGCTAATGGCTTGAGTATTTAATCTGAGTTGGGCCTACGGGCCTTTGTCGCACTAGCCACCACGCGGGGTAATCAGTATGGGCTGCTCGGCGGCGTACATTCTCCCGAAAGCTCTTCAGATGCCACATTATTCGACTCGTGCCCGGGTGGTCTGGAACGCAGGGACTCCGATGGAGGGCATGCTAGGACTGGTCCCGGCCGACGGCATAACGTGCAGGATGGCGAGGGCGATGGCCCAAGACCCCGAGCCATTAGGATGTAGACCGGCGTGTTGGCCTCTCTGTTGAGCTTAGGTAGGACTACGTCGTGTCGATCTACCGAGGCCGGGTAGGACCAGAAAATCGTATCCGGCCGGAGGTTATCGAGCGTGTTGGGTAATTTGGTGCACCCCTGCAGGGAAGTAAACTATTCGAATAGCCGTGTCCTCGGTAATAGGACGACTTGGAGTTGTGCTTTGACCTACTACAACTATAATCATAAACTAATTAAAAATGAATTGTGGCTCCGGGATTGCTTCCTCGCAGGGAGTCGAGGAAGGATCTCTGGGCGTGTTACTTAATAAAATTTGATACAACAATATGACTATGTATATGAGATGCAGGTCTACTCTCTTCTCATGCTGCAAGATGCTGAAGATGCTAGTCTTCGATAGGACTAGGCCTTCTTCTCTATTCTGGCATTTCTGCAGTCTAGTCCAAAGATATAGCCCCATTCCTTTGATACTGGTGCATATCTAGTATAGTTCTGATGTAAGTCTTGCGAGTACTTTGGATGAGTACTCACCGTTGCTTTGCTCCCCTTTTTCCCCTTGATACGTTGCCGCGACCAGACGATGGAGCCTAGGAGACCCAGGATCTAGCTTACCCGGTGGACGACTACAACTACCCCGATGGAGGCCACTACTACCAGGATGGAGCCTACTACGACGTGGACTTCTCCGACGTCCAGGAGTAGTTAGGAGGTTCCCAGGCAGGAGGCCTCGCCTCTTTCGTTCCGTTGCTTATGTTTGTGCTAGCCTTCTTAAGGCAAAAACTTGTCTAACTAATGTCTGTACTCAGATATGTTTGCTTTCGCTGACTCGTGCTTGTCGGAGCTTTATATTCGAGCCCTCGAGGCCCCTGGCTTGTAATATTAAGCTGTATGACTTTATAGTTGTGTCTTTTGTCGTGTTGTGGTACTAATCAGTGAGTCCCTAATCTTGGTCGTACGCATTGTGTGTATGATTAGCGTACGGTCGAAATTGGGGGCGTCACAGTATGTTACTTGCCCGAGATTCGATCGTCGGTATCTCTATACCTAGTTCAATCTCGTTACCGGCAAGTCTCTTTACTCATTCCATAATACAAGATCCCGTGGCTAACACTTAGTCACATTGCTTGCAAGGCTTGTTGTGATGTTGTATTACCGAGTGGGCCCTGAGATACCTCTCCATCAAACGGAGTAACAAATCCCAGTCTTGATCCATGCCAACTCAATAGACACCCTCGGAGATACCTGTAGAGCACCTTTATAGTCACCCAGTTAGGTTGCGACGTTTGATACACACAAGGTACTCCTCCGGTGTCAGTGAGTTGCATGATCTCATGGTCATAGGAACAGATACTTGACATGCAGAAAACTATAGCAATAAACTCACACGATCATATGCTATGTTTATAGTTTGGGTCTTGTCCATCACATCATTCTCCTAATGATGTGATCCCGTTATCAAATGACATCTCATGTCCATGGCTAGGAAACCTTGACCATCTTTGATCAACGAGCTAGTCTATTTGAGGCATACTAGGGACATGGTGTTGTCTATATACCCACACATGTACTTAGTTTCCAATCAATACAATTATAGCATGGATAATAAACGATTATCAAAAAAGGAAATATAATAATAACCAATTTATTATTGCCTCTAGGGAATATTTCCAACACTATTTAACCCCTTCCACCTGCGAGCCGTAGCTCTCTCCATTCAATAATCCTGATCCCTATAAGAGAACCCAGGCTAGTACCCTCAAACCCGTAGCCATGGCCAGTTCTTCCAAAACACCCACAACACCCACTTTCCATAGCCAAACCTTGGCTGATGGTTGTCCTCGCTTTCCGCCCCTCCTTTCGAGTATGCTCGCTCAAACCCATGGCTGTAGTACTCCTCCAGTGTATCTGGTATTCCAATCGGAACCTGTTCCCCACCTTTGCCGATTTTCTGCAAAGGCGTATATCAACCCAAGTCGAACAGCGGATGGGAAGCCCATGAGTTTTCAGGGCAAACCCATGCCCACCCCCGCGTTGGCTGTCCAGCTGGCTGCCGCAGGAGCCATCACCCGCCTTCGTATCCAGTTTCTGCAAGTAGCGGAGATGCAAGAGTTCCGCTATTTTCCCTCTCCGTCTGACACCGGTGGCAAGTTTGCCAGCATAGTGGGAGATGCTGACCCATCAATAGCCCGCCTAGTCCAGTATATTGATGCCCAGGGACTTCTTCTCTCCGGCATTCTTAGAGAGTTCCAAGCCATTGACCAAGACACCACACGGGTTGTTACGGGAGAATACCGTGCGTCCCGTCAAATTGCATCCCAGACCACCCGTTCCCTGCTGCCAAACCCAGTGCCACCTTCGCAGCTAGTACCACCCTCGCAATCTGTAGACCTCTATCGACCAGGCATCATCCACCCAAATTCCATTCAAGGAGCTATCCGACAACTTCCTCGTTGGGATGTGTTCCGTCAAGACCCCCTGTAGCTCCAGCAGTTGAGCCCCAACCCATAGAGGTGTCCGATGATGAAGACATAAGTTGGCTCAGCCTTCGTCCCCCAGGAGAGCCCCAGCAAGAGTAGGCCCATTTGTGGCTTCGGCAGTGAACGAAGCCAGGAGATGCCGCGAGAATGTGTGTTGCGAAGACTACTTCTCCGCCTGCGTCTAGGACTAGGAATCTGTAGTTCGGAGTACTGTTAGCTGCCTAGTAAGGCTGCGTGTTGTTGTATGCTTGCACTGCTTGTACTGCTTGTGCTTGTGTGCTGTTGTAATGTTATGTATGCCTGTTTGCTCTGTGTGATTGGTTCGTCTATCACCCTGTTAAGCAGAAATGTTTAACAGAGCTGGCAGTGGACTCTTAACAAGATTTTACTCAGTAGAGCACTTACACCTAATAACAACAGTGGACTCGCTCAGAGTCTATAATAAAATGCGAGCTGGTCTAGGTGTATGTATACCAGGAGTACATACACCCACTAGCATTAAAACACCTAGTGTAATCTGCTCGATATGTTTCTTTCCTCTGCCTGCATCTTGCTATCATGTGCATTCTGCATCTGCCTGCATAGTAGTATAGATTGCATGTGTATCGTGTAAGCAAGGTCTACACGCCTGTTGCAATCTCGGAGAAATTCTAGGAAATTTTATTGAGCATAAACCATTACAACCTTTCTAGTCCAAGACCTAAACCCTGATGTTTCCCCAACACCCAACCATTGTGGATGTCGTTCAGCAAGAAGCAACCAACAGCGTGGCCTCCACACTGGTAGAGCTCCGCTGACCGCACCACACTAACCATAGACCCAGCGGCGCCTCTGTCACCGTCTTGTGTGATGCTGACAGGCCGCCCTCTCGCCGCCGCAGCCGCGCTTATTCAGCTGGCCTAAGACGGCGTAGTTGACCCCCAGCCACCCATCTGGCAGCGGCATCACGGCGATCATCAACGATCATCGCGCACAGCAGCAGCGAGCCGCCAACCAATGCCGCCAGCATGCCAGCCAGGAGGATCGTGATCAGCTCCGAGCCCATGTCCGCCATTAACGCCTTGCCTCGCGCCCCTGCAACCAGAAGGATAAGGAAAAGAGGAGGAAGAAATGAGGTAGGGTGCGAGGTGGTGAGTAGAGAGAAGAAACCGCGGTGGTTTTTATAGCCCATGTCCGGTGTACGGTGAGCGAGGTCCAGGAGACCACGCATCGCTCGATCACCGGCATCCAGGAGGCGAATCCGCGAGCAGTGCCGACCGGCATTGGCCCGCGATGAGAGTGCTCTCTGCGTTCGTCCCGTGCACGCCGCGCACTACCGTTGTAGGGTGCTTTGGGCCCTAGGAGCTAGGCGTGCACAGTGCTAGTCGCACCCAGGACAGCGCTGGAGCGAGAGAAAGCCGTTGGCACGAGAAAGAAGAAGAAGACTGCCAGTGGGCCCTGGGCCCTCCTGTCAGCGAGAGAGGCCACTGTTCATTGTGGTACCCGAGCATTTTTGGAAAAGGGAAATTTTTGTTTTTCTAAAAAAGTCAGGGCTACCCAGTGACCCCTACCTGTGGAGTAGATCCCGCGATATCCGTATCTCGAGCTGGGTGTACCAGTTTTTGGTACTCTTAACCGGGTTGTTTTCAACCACGGGGATAAGACCCAACCCAAAGTTTTTTTTTTGTAGGAGTAGTGTTTGTTCTAAGCTAACCCTAGGAATCTCGACGACGAGATTCTTCTAAGGGGGGACGGTTTGTAACACCCCAAAAATCGGGTTATCGATTTTTGTGTTGTTATTCCTTCCTAGCTTTTCTCTCCCAATTTTTTTCCTCTGGAATCCGGTAAGTAACCAGGTGAATCCCAGCAATCCCCAACCTCTCAGAGCCTTTCCCATGCTCATGTGCCAGCCAAGCTCTTGTCCGTAAACCCCGAACCTCATTCAAACCCTAGTTCCAAAATATTGGAACTAGAAATCATGCCCTTGTGTTTACAAAGGAGCTACCATTTCCCTTGCTCTATTAATTCTCCCAAAATTTCCAGAGATCCTTTTTCTCTCATAAACCCTAGATGTGCAAAAATATTGCCAAGTCCTATGCAATATTTCTCATCTAGAATTAATTCCTTTTTCTGCCTTTCTGAGGAATTAAATCCAGGAAAATATCTATCCATCTCTAGAGATCATAAAAACATGTGGAGATATTCTTTGTGATTATATAGAGCTCTCATAAAAATATTGGTCATAATTAAATAGGGGAAATTGCATTTTCCTATTTAAAGCCAATATTTCAATTTGGGGCATTTCCAAAGGAACTACCATTTTGGTAGCCAAGAAAAATCCCAAATAATTTTTGGAGCTTCTAATATCCATATATTTATCATTTCCATCAAAATATCAAGTTCCACAATTCAAAATTTGAGCACAACATCCCTTTGCAAATTCTGTCCAGATTTCCTGTTTGCAAAGGAAGTGCTTGATTCCTTGATCTCCTTGGGATGAAATTTTGCAGCGTAATTCATTATGAGATATTACCCTTGGAAGCCAAAAATCAGCCAATTCCATCTAGCCAATCTTCCTCAGAAAATTATCCAAGTTTCTGTCCAGATTGGAGCACTGTGAAGGAAGCACCATTTTTACTTATACAAATGGGATGAAATTTTTACAGTGTCTCCATATGCTTAAAATATTGTTCTCCACCAAATTTGGGACAGTTGCATCTAGCCATTTGACCCCAGCATCATCATCTTCAATTCTATCCAGTCTGGCACTTTGCAAAGGAGGTACTATCTAGAGTGGTCTAGGGGAGCTGAAGCATTGCCAGGATAGTCACCTTAGTAGATGATTGACCTCTGCCCAATATCAAGCCAAGAGGTTCACTGTGGTGGCCACACCACAGCACAAACAGGTTGCTGTTGGCTGCTTGTTGACCAAGGTGTAGTCACACCAGTGTTCCCTCGTGCTGTCCAGACTCATAGGTCAACTCAGCGAAGGAAGGAGAACCGACTAGACACGGTTTGGCCTCATGTGCGGCGTGGCAACGCCGTGGCCACATGCTGACCACGACCAGAGCAGGACAAATTGGTGCTCTGTGCGTTGGATCCTTCGGGAGCTCCTTTCCAGCGAGCTCCAGCTTGTCCGGGAGCGTCGTAGAGCTCCCCACCGCATGCAGGATCCCTCCAGAGCTCTCTCCCCCTTGTTCCCTAGCCGCACATGCATTTGGTACTAAAATTGCAGCAATGTGGGATCAGATGGTTCCACATATGTTCTCGACATCGGCTCAAAATCAATCAATAAATTTGTTACCAAATGTCTCTAGTGATTGGGCAACAACAAAGGATTAACAAGCAAACGGACAGAGGCTAATGAAATGCTTGACAAAAAAGACTACTGAAGTGACATGTACTCATATTTGGTACTCTGAATACTGGAAGAACATACTTGCCTGAAACTGAAATCGATGCAGCAAGCATGTTACTTATCAGAGGCACAAGTCCTTGATGATCGAATCCTCAAAAACATTACAGGGATTTCGATAAGAGTGAAGAACAGAGTTCTGCTAGGACTCTGTTTCTACCAAGAGCTTTCGTCAACTGGAGAATTTCAACTAGAGAACGTCCTCCGCCTGGACGATGAGGGAGGCACTGGGAGAGGCGACCATGGAAGTCTTCTTCCTTTCATCCAAAGTCTGCTCAATCTCTCCCTCCTCCATCTCCTCCTCGTCGAGGGGGAGGAGCTTCAGGACCCGCTTGATGGTCACCTGGTGCCCCATCTTCGGAGGGGAACTGCTCCCCTCAATTTCCAGGAGCACCCATCTGAATGACGTGGACGAAGACGGCGAGGACTCCGTTGCCGCGGAGGCGGGGCCCGTCGATGACTTGGGCGGCGTGGCGTGGACATGGGAGATCTCCGTCTGCAGGCGGCGAAGCGGGGGGAGAAGAGCTGCCGCGGGCAGGAACGGAGATGCGGCGGCGGCGGCCGCCGCCGCCTTCTTGCCCATCTTCTTCCGATAGAGCTTGCACAGGGCGAACCCCGCCGGCTGGCCCCAGGGATGATGGAGGACGTGCTCCTTCATCAGCCACCCGTTGCGGGTCTCGGCCCCGCCGGGCGCGCGGACCAAGAAGGCGAGCGCGGAGCTCGTTCCTAGCGGCGCGCCGCCGCTGGACGACGGGCCCGCCTCCCTCGCCGTGGGCCAGATGGCGGACGTCTTGTCAATGCGCCAGTAGCCGGCCCCGGCGGTGCGGATGATGTGGAGGTCGCGGCCTCCCGTGGAGCGGAGACCCGTCAGGATGTAGAAGGCCGGCCTCCCGTCGCCGTCGGGGACGGCCTGGCAGCCGGCGGTCACGACGTCGGGGACGTCGGCGTAGATGTTCCTCTTATTCACCCACGGGGGCTTCCTCCCATCCCGCCGGATCGAGAGGAGGACCCGGATGAGGTCGTCTACCTCGGCTGGGGGGGGCGGCGAGGTCCACCGGACGCGACGTCTCAGTTGATTTGACTTGTTTCTTGGTTTTCGTGGATTGCGGTGGATTGCGAGAGACGCCGGTCGCCGGGTCGTCCTGCCGTTTATTGGAACGGAACGGAACGGAACGGAACAACCGACTTTGGTACCTGCGGTTTGTTCCAGAACGTTCCGTAGTTGGTTGGCTTGCTGTGAACCCAAACGACTTTCTTCTAGTACCTCACTTAGAAAGAAAAACGAAAAATGATCACACTGACCATACAACAACCCATGGATGCCGCTGAGTTTTTACATGTTCGTCGCCGCACGACTACCCAAACACGGGATGACGACAAAAGGTGTGTAAGCAGAGTACGACTCTCGGCAAACAGCAGGACACGGCAAACAACCGACCACCAGGCTGACTCGTGCACCTTCTCCGAGGAGGGATGGACGCATAGATACGCAATCGAGAATGAAGCGACTAGTGAGAAGGAAGCGCTATGGGTATGATCAGCACGACAAACAATCGCGGGCCTTAGGGCTGATCTATGGGGGCATGATCAGCAGGTTTTGGCTAGTGAGAATGAAGCGCTACTGCTCATTTTCTGTCCGGACGAAGTTGGCGCGGCGTTGGCCTACATGAAGGACGACAATGCCACGGGCCCGAATGGGTGGCTGGGGGCCATGTTCAAAGCCTTTTGTCTTGTGTTTAGGGACACGATTCACGACATGTGTATAGGTTTTTCGCGCGGCTTCGTCGAATTCTCTTGGCTCAACTTTGGGCTTCTTTCGCTCTTTCCCAAAGTGCCCGGAGCTAAATCCATCAAGCAATTTAGTCCGATTGCATTGATTAATGTGGCGTTCAAGATCTGTGCTAAAAGTGTGTGCTTAGACTGTCCCCCATCGCTCACTGGATCAACAAGTGTCATTCCTTGTTCATTCGCGGTAGATACACTTTAGAGGACCAGTGATGTTACAAGAAATCGTGCACGAGCTTAATCAGACGCATCAAAAAGCTTACGATCGCGTTAACTGGGACTTCCTTCGCAAAGTGCTTATGTGTAAGGGTTTCCACGTGGCGTGGGTGCACACGATCATGCAGCTGGTCTCTAGGAGGGCAGTATGTCGTCGTCCTGAACGGAGAAATATCGTATTTCGAGGCAATGTCGGGCATGAACGTTAACTTTCATAAGTGTGAGGTCATCCCGATGGGTTTAGAGGAGGACGAGGGCCAGTGGGTTGAGGACCCGCTGAACTGCCAGCTTGGTGCTCTCCCGATTACATACCTAGGTCTTCCGATCACCTCCAAAAAGTTGACGATAGGGGATTGGGATCCCATGTGTGCTAAGGTGGCAGGTTAGGTCTGCCCCCGGAGGGGTAACTTTCTGTCGTCTGGGGCACAGCTGATTCTAACCAACACCAGTCTTTCCACCACGCCCATGTTTATTATGGGTTTTTTTCTCCTGGCAGATGGGGTGCACGGGAAATTAGATACGCCACATGCTAGGTTCTTTTTGGAAGGAGCCGGCTCCAAGAGCAAGTATCACCTAGTTAAGTGGACCGTGGTTTGCCGCCCCAAGAAATATGGGGGCCTGGGGGTGATTAACTCGAAATTTATGAACATTCCACTAATAACTAAGTGGGTCTGGAAGTTGTCACAAAACGAGCCAGGGCTCTGGGCAGATCTGCTCAAAGCGAAATACTTCCCGAATGGTTCCTTTTTTGAATCTATATACCGCAAGGGGATCGCCGTTTGGCACTGACCATACAACAACCATTAAAAAAACTGTGCAACAACCAATGGATGCCAATGCTAAGCATACACTACTGGGTGGGATAGTCCTTGCCGAGTTCTTACTTGTTCATCGAGTACCGAAACACGGGACCACGACAAAAGGTGTGTAAGCTGATAACCCACAAATATAGGCGATCGCAACAGTTTTTGAGGGTAGAGTATTCAACCCAAATTTATAGATTCGACACAAGGGGAGCGAAAGAATATTTGCAAGTATTAGCAGTTGAGTTGTCAATTCAATCACACCTGGAGATTAAATATCTGCAGCAAAGCGATTAGTAGCACAGTAATATGATAGTTTGATAGCAGCGGTAACAGTATTATTAACGATAACAGTGATAGCAGCAGTTTTGTAGCAAGTGTAACAGTAACAGCAGCAGTAGTAACTTAGCAAGAACAATATGTGACAAACTCGTAGGCACTGGATTGGTGGATTCATTTGATGATATTCATCATGTATCAATCATAACCTTGGGTGACACAGAACTAGCTCCAGTTCATAAATGTAATGTAGGCATGTATTCCGAAAATAGTCTTACGTACTTATGGAAAAGAACTTGCATGACATCTCTTGTCCTACCCTCCCGTGGAAGCGGGGTCCGTAAGGAAACTAAGGGATATTAAGGCCTCCTTTTAATAGAGAACCGGAACAAAGCATTAACACATAGTGAATACATGAACTCCTCAAACTACGGTCATCACTGGAAATTATCCCGGTTATTGTCACCCCGGGGTTTACGGATCATAACACATAGGAGGTGCATATGACTAGCAAGATCAGATCTAGAACATAGATATAATGGTGATAACATAAACGGTTCAGATCTGAAATCATGGCAAAGTCATAGCAACATCAATCTTAGAACATAGTGGATACTAGGGATCAAGCCCTAACAAAACTAACTCGATTACATGATGAATCTCATCCAACTCCTCACCGACCAGCAAGCCTACGAAGGAATTACTCACTCCCAGTGGGGAGCATCATGGAATTGGCGATGAAGGAGGGTTGATGATGACGAAGACCGAAGAATCCCCTCTCCGGAGCCCAAACGGGCTCTAGATCTGGCCTCCCGATGAAGAACAGGGGGTGGCGGCGGCTCCGTCTCGTGAAAAGTGATAAAACTTTCTCCTTGATTTTTTCTCCGGAAATAGGAATTTATAGTGCCGGAATTAGGGTCATCGGGGCCACGAGGAGGGCACAACCCACCAGGGCACGCCCAGGGGGCTGGCGCGCCCTGGTGTATCGTGCCCAGGCAGGCCCCCTTCTCTGGTGGTTTTTGGCTCCAATAATTTTTATATATTCTGAAATAAATCTCCAAAAAGTTTCGTTCCATTCCGAAAACTTTTATTTCTGCACAAAAACAACACCATGGTAGTTCTGCTGAAAACAACATCAGTCCGGGTTAATCTCATTCAAATCATGCAAATTAGCGTCCAAAACAAGAGCAAAAGAGCGTTAGGAAAAGTAGATACGTTGGAGACGTATCAACTCCCCCAAGCTTAAACCTTTGCTAGTCCTCAAGCAATTGAGTTGACAAACTGAAAGTGATAAAAAAAACTTTTACGAACTCTTTTGTTCTTGTTTACATATATATGCTTAAGTAGCACCCAGGTTTTCAACAAGGATTATGACTTACCATGTCAACAATAACTCTTAAAGATTATATTAATTCATATCAATGACATAAGCAACTAGCGAGCAATAATGCAAACACTTTGTCAAAACAATCATGATATAATATGACAACAGTGGTATCTCGCTAGCCCTTTCTGAGACCGCAAAACATAAATGCAGAGCACATCCAAAGTTCAAGCGACGACTAAACATTGTAATTCATGGTAGAAAAGATCCAGTCATGATGCATCAAACATTAACTATACATAATGCATGAGGATGACAATAGTGCTCTCAGATCTGGCGCTTATTTGAGAAGGTGATGACTCGACATAAAAGTAAATAGATAGTCCCTTCATAGAGGGAAGCAGGGATTTGCAACGGTGCCAGAGCTCAAAGCTTAAATCAGAGATAAATAATTTTGAGAGGTGCAGCCTTCCTGTCAACGTTACGAACAAGAGTTATCAATATCTTCCATGTTAAACAAATTAGTGGCGGTTCCCAAGTGGTAAAAATTAAAGGTTCACTCCCCCTCCACCAACAAACACATTCCACGGCTAGCCGAATCCACGGGTACCATCCATACCAACAACATTCCTGGGGGGAGTTCTGCTCAAAGCGAAATACTTCCCGAATGGTTCCTTTTTTTGAATCTAAATACCGCAAGGGGATCTTCGTTTGGCACTGACCATACAACAACCATTCAAAAAATTGTACAACAACCAATGGATGCCAATGCTAAGCATACAGTATTGGGGGGGATGGTCCTTTCCGAGTTGTTACGTGTTTGTCGAGTACCGAAACACGGGATCACGACAAAAGGTGAGTAAGCCGAGTACGACTCTCGGCAAACAACAGGACACGACACATGAGAGGCACTACCGATCTCCGCGCAGAACGTACTTGGCTAACATGAAGGAACTCGGCTTATGCATACTATGCCGAAAACCTAGTCAAGAACTTCCGGAGAGAAGAACTCGGTCAGATCGCTCTGGATGTGGTATTCGGAGGAGAGAAGAACTTCCGGAAGGAACGCCTGACATTTGAAGTGGTGGACTTTCAGAGCGCCTACCACACCATCCTGGGTAGGCCTGCCTATGCGCGTTTCATGGCCCGCCCATGTTACGTATATCTTGAACTTAAGATGACAGGTCCGAATGGCATGCTCACGGTGACTGGCGATTGGAAAATGGACGAGGAGTGCCTCCAGTAGGGCTCCAAAATACGAACGAACAAGTCCTAGCAGCTGAACTTGACGGTTACAAGAAAAGCGGTAGATGCTGCAGACTTGCTCAAGTCGGAGTGCCTGACAATGGAATCAACCTTCCAGTCGACCGGCGAGACCAAGCAAGTTCACATTCACCCCAACGATCGGAGTGCGGCTCCGACCAACATCTCGACTTCACTCGGTGAAAAATAGGAAGCCGAGCTCATCCAGTTCCTCCATGAGAACTAGGATATCTTCGCATGGAAGCCATCAGACATGCCGGGGGTACCGAGGGGACTGGCTGAGCATCGACTCCGAGTGGACCCGAAGGTCAAGCCAGTCAAAGAACACTTGCGTCGATCCTCCGTCGAGAAGCGCAAGGCTATTGGCGAAGAGATTGCTCGGCTCCTAGCTGTCGAATTCATTCAGGAAGTTTTCCATTCTGAGTGGCTTGCCAACCCAGTGTTGGTACCTAAGAAGGACACGTCCCTTCGAATGTGTATTGACTTTAAGCACCTCAATCGGGCCTGCCCGAAAGATCACTTTCCCCTTCCTCGCATAGATCAGATAGTAGATTCCACTGCCGGATGTGAACGCCTGTCGTTCTTAGATGCGTACTTCGGGTACCATCAAATCTGAATGTATGGACCAGATGAAATAAAAACAACTTTCATCACCCCATTCGGGTGTTTCTGCTACATCACGTTGCCATTTGGTCTGAAAAATGCTGGGGCAACATTTATGCGCATGATTCAGAAATGCTTGCAGGAACAAATCAGTCGGAATGTCGAAGCCTACATGGATGACATCGTGGTTAAGTCTTGGAAAGGTTCCAACCTCCTAGACGACCTCGCCGAAACCTTCGCAAACCTCCGACGCTACCAAATAAAACTCAACCCTGCAAAGTGCACATTCGGAGTCCCTTCGGGTATGCTACTCGGTTTCCTCATTTCCGAACGAGGGATCGATGCCAATCCCGATAAGATTGGAGCAATCATCTGAATGAAGAAACGTGTCCACCACGACATTCTGATTGAGCATTCGATCAGCTCAAGGCTTTGCTTTCCACTAAGCCGGTGTTAGCTGCTCCGTGAAGCCGAGAGCCTTTGCTCTTGTACATCGCCGCTACTAGTCAAGTGGTCAGCACTGTCCTCACTGTGGAGCGTGAGGAATCAGAAAAAACCCTCAAGGTGCAAAGGCCTGTATATTATATTTCGGAAGTCTTGACTCCATCAAAACAAAGGTATCCGCATTACCAGAAGTTGGTTTACGGTATTTACCTCACCGTCAAGAAGGTAGCTCATTACTTCCAAGAGCATTCGGTTATAGTAATTAGCGACGCCCCTCTTTAGGAAATCCTAAATAACAGAGACGCCACGGGCCGAGTGGCGAAGTGGGCAATTGAACTCCTCCTGTTGGAGATCAAGTTTCAGGCTAAGAAGGCGATCAAGTCGCAAGCTCTTGTTGATTTTCTGGCCGAATGGATTGAGCAGGAACAACCAGAACCGAGCGTCCCAGAACACTTGACCATGTTCTTCGATGGATCTAAGATGCTCCAAGGGTCCGGAGCTGGAGTAGTTCTCGTTTCCCCCAGGGGAGATCAACTGAGCTACGTCCTACAAATCCATTTCGACTCGTCCAATAACGAGCCCTCCTCTATGGGCTCCGAATGGCTATAGCGCTCGGAATCCGACGCTTGATGATATTCGCTCACTCATACCTCGTCATCAACCAAGTGATGAAGGAATGGGACATGACGAGTCCTGCTATGACTGGATATTGCAATGCGGTCCGAAAGCTAGAGAATAATTTCGAAGGCTTAGAACTGCATCATATCCCCCAAGCGAAGAATCAGGTAGCTGATGACCTGGCCAAAATTGGCTCCACTTGGAAAGTCGTGCCGAAGGACGTATTCCTTGAACACCTTCATTCCCCTTCAGTCAAAGAAGACCCTTTCACCAAAGAGCCCCCGCAAGCAGTCGGTACCTCAAATCTGACTGAAGTAGACATCCCAGCCGTAGTGGATCTTGTCCAAGAAATGTTGGTAATCACTCCCGAGTGGACCCAACCGTATTTGGCATACTTGCTCCGGCAAGAGCTCCCTGAAGATGAAGAAGAAGCATGCATGATCGTCCGACGGTCCAAATCCTTCGAAGTGCTGGGAGATCAGCAATATAAGAAAAGCACTACTGGCGTAACTCAGAAATGCATATCCCAAGAGGAAGGGTTACAGATCATGTACGACATTTATTCGGAACTTGTGGCCATCACGCGTCTTATCAGACGTTGGTCGCAAAGGCATTCCGTGCAGGCTTGTATTGGCCCCGAGCCAATGCCGTAGCTAAAGACATGGTAAATCTTTGTGTTGGATGCCGGTTCTACAAGAATCAGACACACAAGCCGGCATCCGCTCTGAGGGCTATCCCCCTCACTTGGCCATTCGCGGTTTGGGGTCATGACATGGTCGGGCCTTTGCGCACAGGGTCGAGTGGTTTTACCCATCTGCTGGTAGCTATGGATAAGTTCACCAAGTGGGTCAAGGCGAAGACCATCAAAATCTTGGATTCATCTACTGTTTTAGCTTCATTCGGCAGGTCATATTCAGATTCGGAGTCCCTCATGACATTATCACAGATAACGGGAAGAACTTTGATTCGCATGAATTCCATGTGTTTTGCTACTCTCAAGGCACTCGGGTCAATTATGGTTCTGTAGCTCACCCGCAGTCAAATGGACAAGCAGAATGAGCCAATGGGATGATTCTTCAAGGATTGAAACCCCGATTGATGAGAGACTTGGAGGTTGCTGCTGGTTCGTGGGTTGAAGAATTACCCTCTGTCTTGTGGGGCCTTCAGACGACCGCGAATCGTTCCACTAAGCACACTCCTTTCTTCATGGTATACGGATCTGAAGCTATTTTACCGAGTGGAGCTCTATAACGAATACGAAGCCGAAGTGGCGCGTCAAGACGGCCTTGACCTTTTGGAGTAAGAAAGAGAGCAAGCTCTGATTAGGTCGACGCTTTATCAGCAAGACCTGAGGCGTCTTTACGACAGACAAGTCAGAAGATGTGCTTTCTAGGAAGGCAACCTCGTTCTCCGATTGGATCAGCAGAAGCCGCACAAGCTAGCGCCTTCGTGGCAGGGGCCCTTTGTGATCTCCAAAGTTCTAAACAACGGAGCTTATCAGTTGTACAACATTGACGACGATAAGGAAGAGCCCCAAGCGCGGACCGCGGATCTGCTCCGCAAGTTCTACACCTAGTGATAGGACACTCTACTATCCTTGTAATACACTTCTGAGTGAATTCGATGAATAAAGTCATTACTTTTTCAGTTTTTGTCGAAACTTTTTGTCATTCCCCATTCGTTTTCACCACCCCCAATGGGTGCGTGGATTCGCTTAGCTGCAATCCCGCATTGCCTAAGTTAAAAACTACTCCGGGTGAGGACTTCATCCACACTCGGGGGATTAGCTGCAGTTTTGTATTGCCTAAGTTAAAACTACTCTGAGTGAGGATTTCATCCACACTCAGGGGCTTAGCTGCAATTCTGTATTGCCTAAGTTAAAACTACTCCGAGTGAGGATTTCATCCACACTTGGGGGCTTGGCTGCAATCCCGCAATGCCTAAGTTAAAACTACTCTGAGTGAGGACTTCATCCACACTCGGGGGCTTAGCTGCAATACCGCATTTCCTAAGTTATAAACTATTCCGAGCGAGGACTTCATCCACCCTCGGGGGCTTAGCTGCAATCCCGCATTGCCTAAGTTAGAAACTACTCCAAGTGAGGATTTCATCCACACTTAGGGCCTTCGCTGCAATTCCGTATTACCTAAGTTAAAACTACTCCGAGTGAGGACTTCATCCACACTCGAGGGCTTAGTTGCAATCCCGCATTGCCTAAGTTAGAAACTACTCCGAGTGAGGACTTCATCCACACTCGGGGGCTTAGCTACAATTCCGTATTGCCTAATTTAAAACTACTCCGAGTGAGGATTTCATCCACACTCGGAGGCTTAGCTGCAATTCTGTATTGCCTAAGTTAAAATTACTCCGTGTGAGGATTTCATCCACACTCGGGGGCTTAGATGAAGTTCCGTATTGTCTAAGTTAAAACTACTCCGAGTGAGGACTTCATCCACACTCGGGGGCTTAGCTGCAATCCCGCATTGCCTAAGTTAGAAGCTACTCCGAGTGAGGACTTCATCCACACTCGGGGGCTTAGCTGCAATTCTGTATTGCCTAAGTTAAAACTACTCCGAGTGAGGATTTCATCCACACTCGGGGGCTTAGCTGCAATTCCATATTGCCCAAGTTAAAACTACTCCTAGTGTGGACTGCATCCACACACGGGGCCTTAGCAGCAATTCCGTATTGCCTAAGTTGAAACTACTCCGAGTGAGGACTTCATCCACACTCGGGGGCCTAGCAGAAATCTTGCATTGCCTAAGTTAAAAATTACTCCGAGTGAGGATTTCACCCACACTCGGGGGCTTTGCTGCAATCCCGCATTGCGTACGTTAAAACTACTCCAACTAGTGAAGATTTCATCAACACTCGAGGACTTAGCTACTATTCTGTGTCGCCTAAATCAAACTTTACGCCAAATAAGAACTTCAAGCAAACAAGCAAGCAAGCAAGCATTCAAAACGGTTAACTAAGGATATTCAAATGTCAGAAAGTTTGAAGGAAAAGGGCAGATAACCTGAACCACAAAGTCGCGGTGATTGTTTCAGTATAGGAACCACTCGGCATACCGAGGCAAATATAATTGAAAGTTTTTGTCCGGTGATCAGTCGGATGATGGCGGAGACGCTGCGTCGATGAAGGTGTCCAAGTCAATTACGTCTGCGATCCGAGTAGCCACGGGCCTGAAAGTCTCCATGAAGTCGTCGATCTTGGCGTTCTTTCTGTTGACGACCTTCAGTGACTTCAGCTTTTCCTCGTCCCCACCTCTGCAGTGCACACGGACGAGGGAAAGGGCGTTATCCGCTCCGGCCCTAGCCGCTGACATCTTCCATGATTGGACTCGGTGTGGCACATCCCTCAGTCGGTTCATGAGGACTTCTAAGTCACTCGGAACCTCCTCCTCTGGGGCAGTCTCCTTGTCGATCTCCTGGGTCGCTTCACTGAGCTTCTTGAGGAAGTGGGCCGCTTCCTGAGTGCGCTCATCAAGTCGAAGTAGCGCGAGCGCTACGCTGTCGTAGATGATCCCAGCACCCGGGTCCAACTCCTTCTCGATCTTGGAGGTCTCTTCCTCCAAGTCTAAGCACAGGTCTGACGAGCATTCGAGAAAGAGAATCAGGCACGGAAGAATGATAGGTTGAAAAAAATTTGGAGCAGGAGTTCTGAGTGCTTACCATTGAGTCTCTCGTTCATCTCCCCACAGTAATCCTCGACGAGCTTCTCCAGTTCGGTCTTCTTGGCCGTGAATTCTTTTAGCTTTGGTTTGGCCTGGATGTCCTCTTGAGTGCTCCTCTTGGCGACATCCTCCAACGCCTTCTTCTCTTCCTCCCACTTCTTGAATGCCTTCAGCTTCTCCTCCGCCTCCTTTGCCTTCCGACTAGCCTCCTTCTGAGCAAATGCCAAGTCTTGGTGCTTCTTTTCCAGGGCCTCCTTCATGGTCTCTATAGAAATGGAAGCCCGCAGTCGCTTAGCAAGCTGAACATTTTCACTACGTACATCTGGCGAAGAACTCTCAGTCGGACAGGGAAAAAGATTGAACTCAAAGTAGTCGGTTGAAATCTGATTACCTCCGAGTGTCGAAATCTCATTACCTCCGAGTGTCAGCTTCTCCGGCTCCAGACGCACACACTTGGTCTTCTCGTCTTCTAAGTTGCGGCGCAACTCCTGCACCTCCTCCTCAAGTGTCTTATAGCGAGATCCGATCTCGCACACACCCTACATCTGACAATATCAAAGAATATCAGAGTCCACAATTGGACACAATGAACAGGTTCAACAACATTCGGATTTTGAGACTGACACCGACTGCTTCAGTCGACACCAGCCTCGGGGACTACACCCAGTGGGTGCGCTCAGCGTGCTCCCACTGGAGAACTACCGGTTCTACACCCCGACGGTCAACTTCGAGAGGCTCGATCTAGTCCCGGGACCATCACCGCGTCCTCTTCGACAAGTATTTCAACATTCGAATTCTACTACCTCAACATTCAGATTTTGAGACTGATGCCGACTACTTCAGTCGACGCCAGCCTCATGGACTACACCCAGTGGGTGCGCTCAGCGCGCTCCCACTGGAGAACTACCTATTCTACACCCCGACAGTCAACGTCAAGAGGCTCTGGTCGCAGAACAATCACCGCATCGTCTTCGACAAGTATCTCAACATTCGGATTCTACTACCTCAACATTCGGAACCATCACCGGATCCTCTTCGACAGGTATCTCAGTATTCGGATTCTACTACTTCAACTTTCGGACTTTGAGACTGACGCGGACTGCTCCAGTCGATGCCAACCTCGCGGACTACACCCAGTGGGTGCGCTCAATGCGCTCCCACTAGAGAACTACCGGTTCTATACCCCGACGGTCAACGTCGAGAGGCTCTGGTCCATGGACCATCACCGCATCCTCTTCGACAAGTATCTCAACATTCAGATCTTACTACTTCAACCACCCACTGGGAGTACCTAAACCCACTCATGACCTCTGACGTCAATCTACTCAGAAGTCTACATAAACACATTCGGGATTCTATAGGATTCTGAAAACATCTTCAACGCAAATTTTACACCTAAAGAAGCCACTTACAAGGGTACTTACTCGGACAGTGTTCTCCAAAGCCTCGCCTGAATCACGGGCTTCTTTCAGCTTGTTGTTCATCAGCTTTAGCTGGATCAACGCCTCCTTGCTCGCTCCCACCTGGTCCTTCGGGACACATTGCCGACCAATGACGTTGGTCGCAGGCGGAGTCAGAGGAGGAGTTCCGAGTACTGATATCACCCTTGAGGAAGTTCCTCGAGCTCGGGGCGGCTTCTGGACGGGCGAAGTACCTTACACCACGACATCCGTGTCACTAGCAGGATTTGGCTGGACAACTTGTTCGTTCGTGTCAATCTTGATCACCTCACGTGGCTCTACAAACAGGAGACAATCACTCGGAAATAAGCCCAGAGGAGGGACTAAGGACCTCAAGTTCACAAATAGACAAATTCGAGTGATACCTTTTGAAGTGGCTGCGTCTGTCTCAACCTTGTCCTTACCCCAATGAAGCAGATGAGGTGTCAGCCCTTCAACCAAATTCACTCGGATTGTTTACCCCAATCGGTCAACCGTATGAAACATCAATCGGCATGAAGATACTTACGTGGAATCCACCGGCATGTTCATCTTGGTCTTGGGCAGTGTCGCCTTCCGAGGTTTGCTGGTGGAGACCTTCGCCTGCTTTGCAGCCTTCTCCGGGGACGCGACGGGTTCGCTACGCCCGCGCTTCGAAGTCTGAGTGGGAGGGACGTTCGCGGAGGGCTTAGTGGCACCCGGGCCACCCGTGCGGCCCCCACGGACTCAAGGGTCCTGACGGGCCTTTGAATGGGTCTCGGGAAGCACCTCCTTTGAAGGAGAAGACTCCACCTCGTCGCCTAATTCAGACTCCCTCTCGTCCTCTACATCATCGCTCTCGTCCTCATACTCTTCTTCCTTGTCCGACTCACCATGGCGCTCGTTGTCGCTGGCCACGTCCGCGGTCGCATTGGCACCTGCGGGTATCAAGCTCTCCATGCTCGCATAACCCTGCTGAAGCGGGAGTTACAAAGATCAGAACTCATCAAAAGAAAATCATGTCACTTAGAACTAATAATGGGATTCGGAGTTTACCTCACTCGACAGATGAGCAGCTGAGTACGGAGGCACGTGCCTTGACCACCTGGGGTTGTTGCTAGTTGGGTTTATGGCCTTCAGCTTGTTCGCCACTGCCTCGGTGCTGAGGTCTTCCGGGTGCGTGTGAGTGATGTCACTCGGACCCGTGTACTGCCACATGGGGTGAACCCTGGCCTCAAGTGGCTGGATTCTTCTCTGGAAGAAGACCTCCAGCAGGTCCATCCCATTGACACCCTAATTCACCAGGGCCACTAGCACAATCACGAGCAAGTCCACCTCGACTTTCTCCTCCTTGGATACGGTCAACTTGGGAAGTTGCTAAATGCGTTCTATGGAATATGGAGGGAGACCCGACTGACCTTCACCGACCGAGACATCCTCACAGTAAAACCATGTGTATTGCCAACCCTTGAACGTATCGGTAAAGTTTAACATAGGAAAACTACCTTTGCCCCTCAACTGGATCCCCAGACCCCCGCACAACTGAACTATGTGTGTTTTCTCTTCCGAGAGAGCGGGTTTCTTCATCGTCATCACTCGGCAAGTGAACAAGTGTTTCAAAAGCCCCAATGAGGGTGGCAGCCATGGAAGTTCTAGCACAGGGAGACAAAGGCAGCGAAATACGTGATGGAATTGGGGGAAGATGGTGCAATTAGGCCCCGAAGAAGTTCAGGAAAGCCCGGGAGAAGGAATGAGGTGGAAGCGAAAAAACCCAGTCGATATGGGTAGTGAGGAGTACCCGTTCACCTCCACGCGGCGCGGGCTCGGCCTCCCCATTCTCCGGCAGCCTCCAGCTCCCCGGAGCAAGGAGACCTTGGACCTCGTAGTCCTGCAGTCGGCCGGCAGAAACTCGCGGAGCCAGCTAGTCGCCCTGGATGAAGCCAGCCTGCGCTCGAGGCAGATTCGCGCGAAGTCCTCTTCGCCCTCTCGGCCTTCGTGGTGGTGTTCCTCGACATCTCCGGTGAGGGCTGGTGGTGAATCGGTGGTCCGATGGAGCTCACGGAGCTTTCGGTGTAGCTAGAGTGGAAATCGGGGGAAGAAGAAGCAGGTGTTTCTTCCTTACCTCCCCGGTTGCCTTTTTATACCCCAGCTCGTCTGAATTCCCACCGTCAGATTTGGAAGGGCTGCGCAATCAACAGACAGGCCCATATTTGCTAAATCTTTGGGGCAGAGTGGTGGGCATGCGTGGCGAAATTGGCGACGCGGAAATAGAGGCGACGCGGCCAGCTCTCCCATGTCCCTAACACAACCGTCACGATCGCGTGCGCGCGCTTCCCCACGATTTTGAAATCGCCGAAGATTTCACGACACGCGTTCGAGTGGACTCCGTGTTCACCCATGCGTTCCGACGCACCACGATTCATCGAGTGACTGATGATTGGGCGAATTTCCACCGAGTGGATTATGCCTCATCGAGCACTCGGTAGGATCTCCGAACATTCCTGGAACTTCCGAACGAAGAACGAACGAAAGCTTCAATGACGACATATCCAAGCTTAAAGGTCATCTCCTACGAGAGCGGATCTGTAGCCACTGGTAGAAAACAGGGCGTCAGTCCCGGTTCGAGAGGGCCTTTAGTCCCGGTTCTGCAACCGGGACAAAACGATCGAGACTAATGCCGATCACTTTTAGTCCCGGTTGGCTTACAAACCGGGACTAAAGGAGCTCCACGTGGCCGCCGTGGGGCACCTGGTAGGAGGACCTTTAGTCCCGGTTGGTAACACCGACCAGTACTAAAAGGCAGCCACGCTAGCAATGAAAGAACCATTACATAACATCGTCATGATGAATATATATAAAGAACCATCAGTATCACTTGAAAGTTGTTCACCTTAAGAAACAAACATCAATGTATCGCATTCATCTTAACATACTAATTAATTACCTAACAGTTCTCTAGCTGATATATTCATGACTTAGTTCTAAACATGGCCAACAACAACCATCATCTGGTAGTCCTTGCGGTTGCTCATCCTTATAGTGATTACCACAAGGGTGTCCACACTTAGTTCTCTCTTTCCCTTGTTGAACTCCTGCCAGCCGGCCTTGTGGAATGATATGCGCCTGTCAGGGTCTGTCTTGTATTCGACGTTCGTGACAGGCCCTCTTGGTCCATGGATTACTCCAACAGTGCCGATGACGGGGATGTCCACTACGGAAAACATCTTCAAAGGTAACTTCTGAAGACCCCATCATTAATAGAAAATAGAGAGCACAGAATGTTAGACATCTCACCATACTTGGTTATGACCAAAAAGAGATGAAAGAATATAAAAAATCTCACCATAACTTTTTTGACCATGTTTGTTTTTGTTAGACGGTGCACAAAGGGCTTCCCCAAGAACGTCGAAGAGGATGGTAACATTTCTTTCACACTAGCTTTATCATCTCTAGTAAGATTCTTCATCCTTTGAGAAAAAATTGCAGAAAGGATAGGACCATCATCTTCATCTTCGATGTCCTCCTCTTCATCTTGGTTGTCCTCATCTTCATCTTGGATGTCCTCATCTTCATCTTGGCTGTCGATGTCTGATACGTCTCCATCGTATCTACTTTTCCAAACTCTTTTACCCTTGTCTTGGACTCTAATTTGCATGATTTGAATGGAACTAACCCGGACTGACGCTGTTTTCAGCAGAATTGCCTTGGCGTTGTTTTTGTGCAGAAATAAAAGTTCTCCGATTGACCTGAAAATTTACGGAGAATATTTTAAGAATTAATAAAGAGAAAGAACCAACCAGAGGGGGGCCACCCATTGGCCACAAGCCAGGGGGCGCGGCCCCCCTAGGCCGCGCCTAGGTGACTTGCGGGCCCTGTGCAGCTCCACCAACCTCAACTCCAACTCCATCTAATCCTATTCGGGGAGAAAAAAATTAGAGAGAAGATTTCATCGCGTTTCACGATACGGAGCCGCCACCACCTCCTGTTCTTCCTCGGGAGGCCAGATCTGGAGTCCGATTTGGGCTCCGGAGAGGGGAAATCGACGCCATCGTCATCACCAACCATCCTTCATCACCAATTTCATGATGCTCCCCGCCGTTCGTGATTAATTCCATCATAGTCTTGCTGGACGGTGATGGGTTGGATGAGATTTACCATATAATCGAGTTAGTTTTGTTAGGGTTTCATCCCTAGTATCCACTATGTTCTGAGATTGATGTTGCTATGACTTTGCTATGCTTAATGCTTGTCACTAGGGCCCGAGTGCCATGATTTCAAATCTGAAACTATTGTGTTTTCATGAATATATATGTGTTCTTGATCCTATCTTGCAAGTTGTAGACACCTTTTACGAGTTATGATCCGCATCCCCCAGGGTGACAATAACTGGGATTCTTTCCGGTGATTACCGTAGTTTGAGGAGTTCATGTATTCACTAAGTGCTAATGCTTTGGTCCTGTTCTCTATTAAAAGGAGGCCTTAATATCCCTTAGTTTCCATTAGGACCCCGCTGCCATGGGAGGGTAGGACAAAAGATGTCATGGAAGTTCTTTTCCATAAGCACGTATGACTATATATGGAATACATGCCTACATTACATTGATGAATTGGAGCTAGTTCTGTGTCACCCTTTGTTATAACCATTGCATGATGAATGCCATCCGACATAATTATCCATCACTGATCCGTTGCGTATGAGCTTTTCACATATTGATCTTTGCGAAGTTACTTTTCCGTTGCTACTGTTACAATCACTACAAAACTGCTACTGTCACTTTTGCCATCGTTATCGTTACTTCCATACTACTTTGCTACTAAATACTTTGCTGCAGATATTAAGTCTTTCAGGTGTGGTTGAATTGACAACTCAGCTGCTAATACTCGAGAATATTCTTTGGCTCCCCTTGTGTCGAATCAATAAATTTGGGCTGAATACTCTACCCTTGAAAACTATTGCGATCTCCTATACTTGTGGGTTATCAATGTCATCTTGGTCATTGATACGTCGTATCTATAATTTTTGAAGATGGCATGATATTATATTATCTGTTTTGGATGTTTTATATGCATTAATATGCTATTTTATATTATTTTTGGGACCAACCTATTAATCTAGAGCCTAGTGCCAGTTTCTGTTTTTTCCTTGTTTTTGAGTTTTGCAGATATGGGATATTAAACGGAATCCAAATGTAATAAAACCTTCGGAAGGAATTTTTTTGGAAGGAAACAAATCAATCAAGCTTGGAGTGCACGGCAGGGGAGGTGCCAGGGAGCCACAAGCCTGCTAGGCGCGGGACCCCTCTGGCCGCGCCTAGCAGGCTTGTCGCCTCCCGGCAGGTCTCCTAACCCTAATCTTCAGCCTATAAATTCCCAAATATTCCCCCAACATTAGAAAGAGCCACGCAAATACTTTTCCGCCGCCGCAAGCCTCCGTTCCCCAGAGATCCAATCTTGGAGCCTTTTCCGGTAATCTGCCGGAGGGGGTTTCGATCACGGAGGGCATCTACATCAACTCCATTGCCCCTCCGATGATGCGTGAGTAGTCCACCACAGACCTACGGGTCCATAGCTAGTAGCTAGATGGCTTCTTCTCTCTCTTTGATCTTCAATGCCATGTTCTTCGTGATCTTCATGGAGATCTATCCGATGTAATCCTCTTTTGTGGTGTGTTTGTCAAGATCCGATGAATTGTGAGTTTATGTTCAGATTATCCATGAATCTTATTTGAATCTCCTCTGAATTCTTATTTGCATGATTTCATATCCTTGGAAGTCTCTTCGAGTTATTGGTTTGGTTTGGCCAACTAGATTGGTAATTCTTGCAATGGGAGAAGTGCTTGGTTTTGGGTTCAATCTTGCGGTGTCCTCACCCAGTGACATAGTAGGGGTAGCGAGGCACGTATTGTATTGTTGCCATCAAGGGTAACAAGATGGGGTTTTCATCATATTGCTTGAGTTTATTCCTCTACATCATGTCATCTTTCTTAATGCGTTACTCTGTTCTTCATGAACTTAATACTCTAGATGCAGGCAAGAGTCGGTCGATGTGTGGAGTAATAGTAGTACCTACAGAATCGTTTCGGTGTACTTGACACGGACGTGATGCCTATATGCATGATCATTGCCTTGGATAACTACATGATTATTCGCTTTTGTATCAATTGCTTGACAGTAATTTGTTTACCCACCATGATATTTGCCTTCAAAAGAGAAGCCTCTAGTGAAACCTATGGCCCCCGGGTCTACTTTCCATAATATACTTTCAGATCTATAAACCAAAAATACCAAAAATACCTTGCTACAATTTATTTACCTTTACTTTCCGTTCTCGTTTACATCTATCTCTTTCAGATCTAATCCTTGCAAATAACCGTGAAGGGATTGACAACCCCTTTATAGCGTTGGGTGCAAGAGTTTGATTGTTTGTGTAGGTGCATCCATTGGTGACTTGCTTGTTCCTCCTACTGGATTGATACCTTGGTTCTCAACAACTGAGGGAAATACTTATCTACTTCACTGCATCACCCTTTCCTCTTAAAGGGAAAACCAACGCAAGCTCAAGAGGTAGCAAGAAGGATTTCTGGCGCCGTTGATGTTGAGGATACATAGCAAGTCAAGACAAGATCTCTCCCATCAACTTGCCAATTTTTGGTTTCGTTGCCAAGGAGATCTACATCAAGCCTACCAAGTACCCATCACAAACTCATCTCTTGCATTTACATTATTTTCCATTTGCCTCTCGTTTTCCTCTCCCCCACTTCTAAAACGATTTTCAAAAAATACCAAAAAGATTTGCCTTTTTATTCGCCCTTCTTTCGTTTGCCTTTCGTTTGCTCGTGTGTTGGATTGCTTGAACGCATGGCTCGCCTTACCACTATAACTAATACTCCCGAGTATGAGGTTCTTAATTTTAAGCAACGGGAAGGAGAAAACTTAAAAGATGCTTGGTATAGAATTTGCAATTCTCAAAATAGATCTATTTGTAAGCAATCTACTACCGTTCTCCTTTGCAATTTTTACGTGGGTATTAATCCTTGGAATAGATATGTTCTAGATACCATCATGGGAGGGATTTTTTTGGGAATCATACCTTTGACTCTTATAGTGCTATGATAAATTTGTTAGGTTCACCCCCAATCATGGTTAATGGAACAATTTTAACTCTGGAACATGTGATGCGAAGACTTGATATTATTGAAAAAAGGGTTGCTACGGTTGAGCTTATTGCAAACTTGGATAAAAAGATTCATAATCACATTACTCAATATGGATCTAAAGTAGGAGTTACCTTAAAAAATCTTAAGGAAAAGGAACCCATAGTTAATGAAAAATTGGAACAAGATTCCTCTAGAATTGGCAAGCTAGAGGACATTATTACCAACTTGGGTCCTCTTTTGCTTTGGTACAAACCACTCCAACTCCTTCGTCTCCTAAGGCTGCCAAGTTTGTTTATGTTCCCAAAAATAAGGGTGAATCTTCTAGTAAAGATGAAGATCTTAAGATGATAAGTATTCACCCCAACTTTCTCAATATTATTAAGGAACCAATTGCCACCATTGAATCTCTTGATTTTTTACCTAGGAGTATTATCATTGATAAGAACAACGGGCCTCCTAGGGTTTATAAGTGTGCAATTGAGGAGTTGCATACCACAGATGACAATACCTAGATCTATTGCGTTTTGCCTAGTTAGGGGCGTTAAACAATAGCGCTTGTTTGGAGGCAACCCAATTTTATTTTTGTGTTCTGTTTTTGCTTCTGTTTTTGAGTGTTTCCCACATTATTAATTCTGTAGTAATTGTGTTTTGGTGTTTTAATTAGTGTTTGAGCCAAGTAAAACCTTTGGGGTGATCTATGGTAGTTGTTGATTTGATCTTGCTGAAAAACAGAAACTTTTGCGCTCAGTCCAGGAATTTTCTAATTTTTTCAGAGCATCGAATGAGTCTGCAATGTTTACACAAGATTGATATATAAATTTCCCAGGTTGTCCTATTTTTTCAGAATTTTTGATTTACAGAAGTATACGAAGTTTCCAGATTGCTACAGACTGTTCTGTTTTTGACAGATTCTGTTTTCTTTGAGTTGTTTGCCTATTTTGATGAATCTTTGGGTTTTATCATGTGGTATGAGCAATGGAGAAGTTAGATTACATTAGGTATAACACCAATATAAATAAAGAATGAGTTCACAACAGTACCTAAAGTGGTGATTTATTTTCTTATACTAACGGATCTCACGAGTTTTCTGTTAAGTTTTGTGTTGTGAAGTTTTCACGTTTTGGGTAAAGATTTGATGGACTATGGAATAAGGAGTGGCAAGAGCCTAAGCTTGGGGATTCCCAAGGCACCCCAAGTCATATTCAAGGATGCCAAAGAGCCTAAGCTTGGGGATGCCCCGGAAGGCATCCCCTCTTTCCTCTTCAAGACATCGGTAAATTTACTTGAGGCTATATTTTTATTCACCACATGATATGTGTTTTGCTTGGAGCGTCTTGTATGATATGAGTCTTTGCTTGTTAGTTTGCCACAATCATCCTTGCTGCACACATCTTTTGAGAGAGACACGCTGAATCGTGAATTTATTAGAATACTCTATGTGCTTCACTTATATCTTTTGAGTTGGGCAATTTTGCTCTATGTGCTTCACTTATATCTTTTAGAGTACGGTGGTGTTTGCGTTTTATAGAAATACTTGAACTATCGTACCTCACTTATATTATTTTGAGAGTTTCTAAAACATCATGGTAATTGGTCTAGGTTATGAATTTAGTCCTAATATGATAGGCATCCAAAAGGGATATAATAAGAACTTCCATATTAAGTGCATTGAGTATTTATGAGAAGTTTGATTCCTTGCATAAAGTTTTGAGATATAAAGATGGTAATGTTAAGAGACATGTTAGGAAGTAATTGTGATTTGGTTAAAATACTTGTGTAAAGGTTTGTGATTCCCGTAGCATGCACGTATGGTGAACCGTTATGTAAGGAAGTCGGAGCATGACTTGTTTATAGATTGTCGACCTTTGTGTGAGGGTCGGGGGCGCGCGATGGTTAACTCCTACCAACCTCCCCCCTAGGAGCATGCATTTAATACTTTGCTTAAATGACTAATAGAATTTTGCAATAAGTATGTGAGTTCTTTATGACTAATGTTGAGTCCATGGATTATACGCACTCTCACCCTTCCACCTTTGCTAGCCTCTCTATTACCACGCAACTTTCGCCGGTATATCAAACACCTTCCTCAAAACAGCCACCATATACCTTCCTCAAAACAGCCACCATATATCTTTCCTCAAAACAGCCACCATACCTACCCATCATGGCATTTCCATAGCCATTCTGAGATATATTGCCATGCAACTTCCACCGTTTCCTTTTATGACATGCACCATCACTTCCATATTGCATATAGAGTCATAATTTGTCATAGGTATTGATTTGTAATTTTCTTTTGAGTTGTAAGTAAATAAAAGTGTGATGATTATCATTAATAGAGCATGTCCCATGTGAGTAAAGGATGATGGAAGCTATCATTCCCTCACAAGTGGGGATGAGATTCTGGACTTTATGAAAAAAAATAAAAGAGGCCAGCGAAGCCCAAATAAAAAAATGAATAAAAGAGGCCTTAGATGCCCACACACACAAAAAAATGAGAGAAAGGAGAGAAGGGACATTTCTACTACCTTTTTCCACACTTGTGCTTCAAAGTAGCACCATGATCTTCATGATAGAGAGTCTCCTATCTTGTCACTTTCATATAGCTAGTGGAATTTTTCTTCACGATGCACGTCCACTTAGTTCCTTTTTGAGATTTCATACACTTATAGCTCTAGTGCATCCGATGCATGTCAATCCCTACTCACTCACATTGATATCTATTAATGGGCATCTTCATAGCCCGTTGATACGCCTAGTTGATGTGAGACTATCTTCTCCCTTTCCTTGACAACTTCCACCATATTCTATTCCACCTATAGTGCTATATCCATGGATCACGCTCATGTATTGCGTGAGAGTTGAAAAAGTTTGAGAAAATAAAGGTGTGAAAACAATTGCTTCACTTTTCATCGGGGTTGTGCATGATATAAATAATTTGTGTGGGGAAGATGGAGCATAGCCAGACCATATGATATTGTGGGGATAACTTTCTTTTGCCATTATATTTTGAAGAGATACAATTGCTTTGCTATTATGCTTGAAATGTTATTGTTTTTATATCAATATTAAGCTTTTGTTTTGAGTCTTACGGATCTGAATATTCATGCCACAATAAAGAATATTACATGGATAAATGTGTTAGGTAGCACTCCACATCAAAAATTCTGTTTTTATCATTTACCTACTCGAGGACGAGCAGGAATTAAGCTTGGGGATGCTGATACGTCTCCAATGTATCTATAATTTTTGATGATGGCATGCTATTATAGTATCTGTTTTGGATGTTTTATATGCATTAATATGCTATTTTCTATTATTTTTGGGACTAAACTATTAATCGAGAGCCTAGTGCCAGTTTCTGTTTTTCCCTTGTTTTTGAGTTTTGCAGATATGGGATATTAAACGGAGTCCAAACGGAATAAAACCTTCAGAAGGAATTTTTTTGGAAGGAAACAAATCAATCAAGCTTGGAGTGCACAGCAGGGGAGGTGCCAGGGAGCCACAAGCCTGCTAGGCGCGGCCCCCCTGGCCGTGCCTAGAAGGCTTGTCGTCTCCCGGCAGGTCACCTAACCCTAATTTTCGGCCTATAAATCCCCAAATATTCCCCCAACATCAGAAAGAGCCACGTAAATACTTTTTTGCCGCCGGAAGCCTCTGTTCCGAGAGATCCAATCTTGGAGCCTTTTTCGGTAATCTGCCGGAGGGGGTTTCGATCACGGAGGGCATCTACATCAACTCCATTGCCCCTCCGATGATGCGTGAGTAGTCCACCACAGACCTACGGGTCCATAGCTAGTAGCTAGATGGCTTCTTCTCTCTCTTTGATCTTCAATGCCATGTTCTTCGTGATCTTCATGGAGATCTATCCGATGTAATCCTCTTTTGTGGTGTGTTTGTCAAGATCCAATGAATTGTGAGTTTATGTTCAGATTATCCATGAATCTTATTTGAATCTCCTCTGAATTCTTATTTGCATGATTTCATATCCTTGGAAGTCTCTTCGAGTTATTGGTTTGGTTTGGCCAACTAGATTGGTAATTCTTGCAATGGTAGAAGTGCTTGGTTTTGGGTTCAATCTTGCGGTGTCCTCACCCAGTGACATAGTAGGGGTAGCGATGGACGTATTGTATTGTTGCCATCAAGGGTAACAAGGCGGGGTTTTCATCATATTGCTTGAGTTTATTCCTCTACATCATGTCATCTTTCTTAATGCGTTACTCTGTTCTTCATGAACTTAATACTCTAGATGCAGGCAGGAGTCGGTCGATGTGTGGAGTAATAGTAGTAGATGTAGAATTGTTTCGGTCTACTTGACACGGACGTGATGCCTATATGCATGATCATTGCCTTGGATGACTACATGTTTATTCGTTTTTCTATCAATTGCTTGACAGTAATTTGTTTACCCACCATGATATTTGCCTTCAAGAGAGAAGCCTCTAGTGAAACCTATGGCCCCGGGTCTACTTTGCATAATATACTTTCAGATCTATAAAACAAAAATACCAAAAATACCTTGCTGCAATTTATTTACCTTTTACTTTCCGTTCTCGTTTACATCTATCTCTTTCAGATCTAATCCTTGCAAATAACCGTGAAGGGATTGACAACCCCTTTATAGCGTTGGGTGCAAGAGTTTGATTGTTTGTGTAGGTGCATCCATTGGTGACTTGCTTGTTTGTGACGCCCCCAATTTCGACCGTACGCTAATCATACACACAATGCGTACGACCAAGATTAGGGACTCACTGATTGATACCACAACACGACAAATATAAAGGTCAAACAGCTTAATATTACAAGCCAGGGGCCTCGAGGGCTCGAATATAAAGCTTGACACAAACACGAGTCAGCGAAAGCAACAATATCTGAGTACAGACATTAGTTAGACAAGTCTGCCTTAAGAAGGCTAGCACAAACATCAGCAGCGGATCGAAAGAGGCGAGGCCTCCTGCCTGGGAACCTCCTAACTACTCCTGAGCGTCGGCGGTCTCCACATAGTAGTAAGCTCCATCGGCGGTGGTGTAGAAGACGTCTCCAGCGAACTCCATCTCCGGGGCTCCATCGACTGAACGCAGCAACGTATCGAAGGGGGAAAAGGGTGCAAAGCAGCTGTGAGTACTCATCCAAAGTACTCGCAAGACTTACTTCAGAACTAAGCTAGATATGCATCATTCTCAATGAAAAGGGGTATCTCTGGACTGACTGCAGAAAGCAAGAGTAGGGAGAAGACCTAGTCCTATCGGAGACTAGCATCTTCAACATCTTGCAGCATGAGAAGAGAGTAGACCTGCATCTCATATACATAGTCATATTGTTGAACAAATTTTATTAAGTAACACACCCAGAGATCCTTCCTCGACTCCCTGCGAGGAAGCAATCCCGGAGCCACAATTCATTTTAATTAGTTTATGATTATAGTTGTAGTAGGCCAAAGCACAACTCCAAGTCGTCATGTTACCGTGGACACGGCTATTCGAATAGTTTGTTCTTCCCTGCAGGGGTGCACCTCATTTCCAACACGCCTGGTCACCTCCGGCCGGACACACTTTCCGGGGTAATGCCCGGCCTCGGGATACAGCACGTCGTCGCCCCACCTAGACTCACCGAAGAGGCCAGCCCGCCGGTCTAAATCCTATGCGCTCAGGGGTCATGGGCCCAATCACCCTTTGCACACCTGCACGGTGCGTACGCGGCCAGAAACAGACCTAGTACACTCCACTCCAGAGCTGTACGTTCTAGCCCAATCCGTCGCGCGCCGCTCCATTGCTGACGTCCGAAGAGCTTCGGCTGATACAACGACGCTGAGTGCCCATAACTTTCCCACGTGAAGGTTTAGTGCGTTAAAAGGTCGTATCGACCAACTCAGATTAAATACTCAGCCCATTAGCAATTTATTAGAGGTGCGGGGCAAGCTCGGACATATTGCAGCCCGTCGCCCCGCCAAGAACACTCAAGTGCCTTCCGGTGCACTCCACCAAGTATCTCGGATGCCTTACGGCGCATCCCACCAATATCTCACACGGGTACCCTTGGGGCCGACCCGTCTCAGAACTGTCGGGAACTCAGGTCCACCACAACCAGGGTGGTACCGCCTGTCCCTCCAGTCCCGTCTTTCACATGTTTCAGAAACCCGGTCATAGTAACTGTGTGTCTATACACCAAGTGGAGATCCGAGGAATCACCCTCAACGGATCCCACTCGAGGTAAGAGTAAGGCAAGAGTCGCTACCGGTAAATGGAAAGGAGGAATCACCCTCGATACCCATTACCGATAACTACGCTACAGAATTAACATCGGGAGTGCTAAGTGAGGTATCACCCTCGGCACTCGATGGTAGCTCTGCAGTGCCCTACTTAAGGGGTGTGCGGTGATGTGAGGGGTCTGGCTCGTCGGTCAGTTGACCGAATCTTCTGTCTTCAAGTCCTCGGTGTCATCGATGATCAAGCAGGGGCAACGGGGACTCCGGGGTCTCAGGGGGTTCACTGATCCACCTATACTAGGCAGTTGATATAACAACAAATGCGGTAGCAGTTCATCAAAAACAGGCTATGCATCAGAATAGGAGCTATCTGATACGGTAGCAAAATTCTAATGCAAGGATAAGAGGGAGAGAGATGGGTGATATCGGAATGCTCAAGGGGGTTTGCTTGCCTTGCTGCTCTGCGGCAAAAGGCTGGTCGTCGTCGATGTAGTCGTACACAGCAGTTTCATCGGTAGTCTCAGCATCTATCGCAGTATCAGGGTCTACCGAAAAAGAAGCAACGAGGGGAAACAAATAAATAACAGCGCAAACAATAGCATCACAAAGCATGGCATGGCAATACGCGGTGACAGAGGTGATCTAACGCCATGCTACACGGTACCGAGAAAGTGGGATCCCATCCGGGAAAGTATTCCCGGTTCCGAACATTTGTCAGACAGATGACCGGAGGGGGCAACGTTCCAGGTTTGCGGTGCTCGAGGCATGGGACAGCTAGGATGCAGCGCAGGGTTGATATACTGTCTATCCAAGTGTTATAGTTAATTTAGGAATTTAACCGGAATTATTTTATTAAAGTCATGCACTATTCACCTGCCGGAAACAGGCGAAAAGTTGCAGGTTTGCTATGCTAGGGGCATCTAACAGACTAACGAATCACGTAGCTGTAATCGTCTCGTCGTTCTGAGCAACTTTCATGTTCAAGGTTTTTCGATCCGGGCTACGGTTTAATTTCTATTAATTTTTAAAGATTTAATCAATTCTGAATTTAATTTAATTATTTAAATTAGGATTATCCGAAACAGTAATTTTTAATCTATTTAATTAACAGAATTATTAATAGTTTAATTAGTGTTAATTGGGGGGTGGACCCCACATGTCATTCACTGTTTAGTTAACAGATTAACTAATTAATCTAATCAGGTTAATTAACTACTTAATTATTTAATTAATTATCTAATTGTTTATTTTAATATTTATTTTATTACTAACTATTTAATTACATATTCTTTTAAATCGTTTTAGGGGCTGGGCCCCGTTCGTCAGTGTCTAGGGCGGACACGTCCAGTGCCTGGCCTTTTGGGACCGGACATGTCCGGGTGTCTGTAGCGCGCGTGCGTACAAGGGGGAACCGGACGTGTCCGGGCACGCGGCGAGGCGATTGCAGCAGCGGCGGCCAGAGCGTGCGCGGGCGCGGCCGTGGGCGCACCGGGGTGGTCCGGGCGCGGCGAGCGCGTGGGGCCGCGGGGGCGAGAGCGAACGCGAGCGGGGCCGCGGGGTAGGGGGGGGAACAGAGCCGGAGGCGGAGCTCACCGCGGGGCGATGTCCGGCGGTCGGGGAGGCGGGCTGGAGGCGGCGGCGAGCGACGTGGCGAGGGGCAGGCGGTGCAGGCGGGGTCGGGCCGGGGCGATGTCCGGCGGTCGGGGAGGCGGGCCGGAGGCGGCGGCGAGCGACGCGGCGAGGGGGAGGCGGTGCAGGCGGGGTCGGGCCGGGGCGGACAGCCGGCGTTCGCGGCGGCCGGGGCAGACGGGGCCGCGGAGCGAGGCGCCGGCGCGGCTGGCGGCACGCGTGGGAGACCGGGGTGGGGCGGCGTGCGCAGGGGCGGCCGCGGGAAGAAAGGCGGACGGGGCCGGCCCGGCCTGGCCGGTCCGTCGGCCGCCGGGGGCGAGCGAGGGCGTCGGGGGGGGGGGGGGGGGGAGGAGGACCAGTGCAGGGGAGGTGGCGGCCGGTGGCGGCGTTGGCGCCGATGAGGAGGGGGCGGGCCACCGGTGGAGGAGGGCGCCGTCGCGCGGCGGCGTCGGGCTTCGGCCCCCCGATCCCGATCCAGATCGGGGGAGGTGGGGGAGCGAGTGGGGGGGCAGGTGGAGGTGTCGGTGCGGGGTGGGGGGGTTATCCTCCCAGGGGGTGGGCTGGGCCGGCCGGCTGGGCCACGGCCCAGTTGGGCCGGTGGGGGTGGCTTTTTGTTTTCTTTTTCTTTTTTGTTTTGTTTCTGTTTTAGATTTTGTTTCTGTTCTATTTATTTCTAGCAACTATTTGCTCTAACAAAAATATGTGGCAAGGTCCAATATCTAATTTGCTATTTGTAGCACTGCCACAAAAAGTTTGGGGGCAATTGAAACTACTCTGGAATTTATATTATTTTGAAAGGCATTTAATATTTGTTTTGGCACTGTTTTAAATATTTTTAGGGCACTTAAATACTTCAAATAATGTTGGTTCCAATTTGATAATTACTCAGTGAATATTTGCAAGCCAAACATCACTTTAGTCTTCACGTTTGAAGGAATTAATTATTTGACTTTATTTTAAATTTGAATTTGAACGGGGTTTGAACCAACGCGAGTTTAGCAACAGTAATTGTGGTGACGTGGCAACATTAGCGTGGAACTACTGTAGATTAATTACCGAAATTACTGTAACCTAATTACCCGGGCGTCACAATTCTCCTCGTCTAACAAGAATTCTC
Organism: Elymus sibiricus; assembly: GCA_039707655.1. Taxonomy (NCBI): domain Eukaryota; kingdom Viridiplantae; phylum Streptophyta; class Magnoliopsida; order Poales; family Poaceae; genus Elymus; species Elymus sibiricus. The sequence continues at coordinate 527,942,203 of CM077675.1, forward strand.
GTCCCGAGAATTAAGAGGTAGAGTAAGGGAGAAAAGGTTTGGTCACGTAATTCTAACGATTCTTCTTGTTCTTGTTGATCTCATCGAAGAGGTTGATTTCTTTCGTTGATGTCTTCATTTCTCTGCTTCAGGTCATCATGATCGAGTCGTCATCCCTTCTTCGGTAACCTTATTGTCCTACGTATGTGATAATAGGGGAAAACTCTGAAAGAACGTAACCCCATAAGGTTGGGTATCTGACGGTGAACTCAAGGAAAATACATGAGTTATTCCTCGAGTTGTAGCTCAGAAAATCCATCGAGAGTAATATACGATGGCTCAAAAGTTTCAATCCGATAGGCAATCATTCGATGCCCAAACAAAAGGTGGAAGGGTTCAGAGCAACAAATAAATATTGCGTCTGATAAAAGAGTAGATCATCCCTTAGGTGGTGGCCCGGGAATTACATACGGAGCCAAGTGCAAAAGATACCTTGGAGTCAAAGATGTACAGGAGACTCAGGTTTCGATCCTGTGGAACTATAGGTTATGGATCCATCACGTGGATTAAGAACAGAAGAGCGGTGACATCTTGCACGGTCATGCCAGCAAGACATGTCAGAGGATAGTCTGTCAACTATGTTGGCAACAACATCAGTACCAAGGGCGGGGGACGAAGAGAACCATCTTCCTGCTCGTAGAAACGAGGCGGACTAGTACGCAAAGTTCTCGTCCACCGGCGGTTACCGAAAGGTCAACAACAATAGTAACAGGATCTTACTGACAGAGTAGTACACCGAGGTGTTTACCTAAGCAGGGAATTATCACTGCTCAGACCAAATAGATCTCAAGAAAAGGTTAAACAGACCAATGGAAAGGAAAATGTGTATACACGAGCATTAGGTGTATATCCCTTCCAAGAGCAAGCAGAGCGAGACTATCATGACAAGGCTCCAGGTAGGTAACCATTAAGACAAAGGGGCAAGGAATTTATGATGTTTACCCATACAACGATGTTTGGATAATTGACCAAGAAACACACAGCACTATGCCTCCAATGTTCTTGTTTGAGGATCGGTGTACCACAGACATGCTTTGAGATAGCAATGACATGGTCACCAGATAAAGGACCGGAGTTTGGGAAAACAAAGGATCCATCAAGAATACCTCCTAGAATAAATCATAGGATTTCCTCATGGAAGAATGGCAACTCTTGCTGAACAATTCATTATAACAATAGGTCATCCGGCCAGGTGTGCTAGCTACAACATCACCTTACCGAGTAATAAAGACCAAAGTTATAATTCTTGATAATGTTCCAACCATCATATCTGTTCGAGATTCAGATCTGGTTGGTGTCAGGATACTTCAGACAAAGACGGCCTGAGGAGAAAAGGGATGCAACACAGACCTACGAGATGATGTTGCAAGAATCTCGGAATGAACGACAGAAACAAGACTGGAATCATTAGCCAGACAACAAGACATATGAACACAAGGTCAAGACATTTGTGCCCACATGAAAGTTTCTAGAATGGAGGGCAATCAAGTTCCGATTGGGGACCATCGTGGAGGATACCAAAGTCCCATGTGTAAGTCTGGACTAGAACGAATCAAATCAATTTGTGGCCTGGCGTGCTAGGAAGTACATATGGAGGGAAGGTGGCAATTCTAGCAAACCATAGAATGCTTCGCACATGCCTGAATGAATTGGAACGATTCCAGAGGAAGCGAGACAAAAAAATTCCCATAAGCACGGTGGCAAAAATGCACGTGAACTTATAGAAAAACACGTCTTTTATCAAACATATTCTTCATGAACTAAGCACAAAGATAATGCTTTCAAGGCTTCCAACACTAGCTTAAAGGCTCATCATGAACCACGAAAGAGATGAGGATGCGGCTGATGGGTTCAGCAACAATTCATCGAGAACTCCAAACAGATGAATTTCCACAATTATGTGAACAAGGAGATGACATCTGGCAGCTCAAACGATATAATGTTGTATGCTCGAGGAAAACATACATCATTAATCATTGGTTGAAAAGTGCGTCCTAATTATGACCTTAGGCAGCAAGATCAATGCTAGAGTGACGAGTCAATAACCAACAGCCTAAGAACGAACTGTCGATCGTTAACTTCAAAGCAATAGGGTTGCTCGAAGTTAGAATCAAAGCAGCATCGTTTGATGGTGAGAAGTATCACTATGCCAAGAATTTCTAAGAGGTGGAGCAATCCTCACAACATTCTTGACACAAAAGACAGTAATACTTCAGGGTAGAACACAACACAAGATGGATAGCAAGTTGCATCCATACCATGGACAAATTTGCGATGAAAGGAGTCAAGGAGGTTGTCGATGATAACAAAAATCATCGAGGGCAAGGAGGGTATTTATCATCATGAATCAGCTGACGTCTCAGAAGAAGTCAAAATGTGATCGATGATCACGACACCATTTGTCGAGAGCTTTCAAGAGAATGCAACCGAACAGCGACGACGTCAAGTAGGGAATGACGAAGCGGAAAGTTATAGGAACAATAGACAAGATGCAAGCTCGGAACCAAGGTTGCCTTTCAAGACAAGGAACACGATGTTGAAAACTCGACGTAAGTCGTGCTCATACTCTGAAGAATTGGTGCACCAGAGAAGGACGAGGTGGCACAGTCAAAGATAGCTAGACAAAGGATGCAACCGATAGTCTAGGAATAACATGATTGAATTTAAAATTTCCCAGTAACAATTACAAGGGGTATTGAATTGCAGTGTGGAATAAATTTTCCAATCGGTGTTCTCGGTTGACAACAATCCCAGAACCCGTGGAGTGATTAAGACAAGGAAAATTATTACCTCATCAAAGTGAATAAGATGCATTGCAAAGGCGTGATATCCTCGAGATACCAGAGGGTAAAACTCGAAGGTAGAACAAGATAGAAGTAGAACTGGGTCATTAACCTGCGTCAGCAGATATTTTAACCTTGTCAAAAATTGATGAGGCCTGAAATGGATTCCTTTCAGACACATTGGATAAGGACAGCCTGGTCGGAATCATAACTGCAATTGATCAAATTAAGGATACTGAAGGAATCATATGGATGAATAATTATTTTGCAAGAAGGTTCCGAGACGGTCTACATCGTTTCCATGGGTATGAACACAAAGTTCATGGTCGACTCCCACTTCTCCAATGCATAACATTTCATTCACCTCTCTCTCTGATAAAGCTGTAGTGTTGGAATTTTATCTGGTAGAACACCAGAAGGATATGACTTGTGAAGACCTTCGGGTTCTCACGGATTAGGGGAAGGCATAGGTTCAACCCATCGGGGCATCTTAGGAACATATACCACAAGCTACAAGAGTAATTAAAACATGCTTGACAACAGAGCATGGCTGACAAAAGCATAGGGTACAACTTATCAGAGGAAGAAGACAAAATTTACCGATAGCATCATGTATCAGGGGAAAACCAGCACAAGAATTTTGAATGTGAAGGATGCTAACGGTTAATAACCCAGCATTGGTTCTGGCGGTCCACAAGGACCTGATGTGAGTATCGGTACTAATCAGAGGAATAAGGAATGCAGAGGCATCGGATTCAAGAAACACCTGAATAGTCTGATGCTTAAAATACAAAGGAATTATGGTTCCCAAAACGAAGGATCAGAAGCAGACGCTCTGATCAAGGAAGGATAAGTTGAAAAGACTTAGTGGCACAATCGGTCAAGGTTTGATTTGCCGAGAACCAACTCATGTCCAGAAGGACGTCTGAGTCGGGAAGATAATTTAAAAGGATAAGCTGATGACTGCATGCATCCGCACACATTGAATCCATAGGCTTAAAATGGCAAAGTCAAGGGGTGCCAACGAAGACTACTAGACATATGGAATTAACCAGAATGCAAGCAGCCATGAATTTCAAGAGCAATAGGCTGCAGAGGATTTTCGGAAGATTGAAAAGCATTCCGACGAATTTTGTGAGACATATGAACAACTGAGAAGAGCGGATCCTCGATAAAGGTGAGGAATTAACCGCAAGGGTTTCCATGCGGAATAAAACTACAAGACCATAAACTCAAAGGATTCTCGGGACAACGGAGAGTATTCCGGGGCACCTTGTAATAAGAAGAGCCTCGAGAAATTATTGTATGAATGACAATCGCAAGTAGTCATCCATAGGGATATATCGGTGGTAGGGAATTGCAAAGGCGATGAGCACAAAGGCTCGGGATAACATCGATGGGTATCTTTAGAATCTTCTGACGAAGCAGGTGATCTTCTGGTATGAGGGCTCTCCGGGAGAAAGTAGTTACGAGAACCTAGAGCCAGAGTTAGTAAAATCTTTAACCCGAGAAGAAGAGAGATCAGAGTGCCAGAGTATAGATGAGGAATAAAAGATCCTAATACCACCCAATGGCGACGTGGGCCCGTAAGCCACACAGCCATGTTAGTAAAACAGTTTTCATAGACTAGACTCAACTTCGGCCAAGGAGTTGGAAAGGGGGCTACCTACAGGCAGTCGGCTCTGATACCAACTTGTGACGCCCCCATTCTCGACCGTACGCTAATCATACACACAATGCGTACGACCAAGATTAGGGAATCACTGATTGATACCACAACATGACAAAAGACACAAATATAAAGGTCAAACCGCTTAATATTACAAGCCAGGGGCCTCGAGGGCTCGAATATAAAGCTTGACACAAACACGAGTCAGCGAAAGCAACAATATCTGAGTACAGACATTAGTTAGACAAGTCTGCCTTAAGAAGGCTAGCACAAACATCAGCAGCGGATCGAAAGAGGCGAGGCCTCCTGCCTGGGAACCTCCTAACTACTCCTGAGTGTCGGCGGTCTCCACGTAGTAGTAAGCTCCATCGGCGGTGGTGTAGAAGACGTCTCAAGTGAACTCCATCTCCGGGGCTCCATCGACTGAACGCAGCAACGTATCGAAGGGGAAAAAGGGGAGCAAAGCAGCTGTGAGTACTCATCCAAAGTAATCGCAAGACTTACTTCAGAACTAAGCTAGATATGCATCATTCTCAATGAAAAGGGGTATCTCTGGACTGACTGCAGAAAGCAAGAGTAGGGAGAAGACCTAGTCCTATCGGAGACTAGCATCTTCAACATCTTGCAGCATGAGAAGAGAGTAGACCTGCATCTCATATACATAGTCATAATGTTGAACAAATTTTATTAAGTAACACGCCCAGAGATCCTTCCTCGACTCCCTGCGAGGAAGCAATCCCGGAGCCACAATTCATTTTAATTAGTTTATGATTATAGTTGTAGTAGGCCAAAGCACAACTCCAAGTCGTCCTGTTACCGTGGACACGGCTATTCGAATAGTTTGTTCTTCCCTGCAGGGGTGCACCTCATTTCCAACACGCCTGGTCACCTCCGGCCGGACACACTTTCCGGGGTAATGTCCGGCCTCGGGACACAGCACGTCGTCGCCCCACCTAGACTCACCGAAGAGGCCAGCCCGCCGGTCTAAATCCTATGCGCTCAGGGGTCATGGGCCCAATCACCCTTTGCACACCTGCATGGTGCGTACGCGGCCGGAAACAGACCTAGTACACTCCACTCCAGAGCTGTACGTTCCAGCCCAATCCGTCGCGCGCCGCTCCATTGCTGACGTCCGAAGAGCTTCGGCTGATACAACGACGCTGAGTGCCCATAACTTTCCCACGTGAAGGTTTAGTGCGTTAAAAGGTCGTATCGACCAACTCAGATTAAATACTCAGCCCATTAGCAATTTATTAGAGGTGCGGGGCAAGCTCGGACATATTGCAGCCCGTCGCCCCGCCAAGAACACTCGAGTGCCTTCCGGCGCACTCCACCAAATATCTCGGATGCCTTACGGCGCATCCCACCAATATCTCACACGGGTACCCTTGGGGCCGACCCGTCTCAGAATTGTCGGGAACTCAGGTCCACCTCAACCAAGGTGGTACCGCCAGTCCCTCCAGTCCCGTCTTTCACATGTTTCAGAAACCCGGTCATAGTAACTGTGTGTCTATACACCAAGTGGAGATCCGAGGAATCACCCTCAACGGATCCCACTCGAGGTAAGAGTAAGGCAAGAGTCGCTACCGGTAAATGGAAAGGAGGAATCACCCTCGATACCCATTACCGATAACTACGCTACAGAATTAACATCGGGAGTGCTAAGTGAGGTATCACCCTCGGCACTCGATGGTAGCTCTGCAGTGCCCTACTTAAGGGGTGTGCGGTGATGTGAGGGGTCTGGCTCGTCGGTCAGTTGACCGAGTCTTCTGTCTGCAAGTCCTCGGTGTCATCGATGATCAAGCAGGGGCAACGGGGACTCCGGGGTCTCAGGGGGTTCACTGATCCACCTATACTAGGCAGTTGATATAACAACAAATGCGGTAGCAGTTCATCAAAAACAGGCTATGCATCAGAATAGGAGCTATCTGATACGGTAGCAAAATTCTAATGCAAGCATAAGAGGGAGAGAGATGGGTGATATCGGAATGCTCAAGGGGGTTTGCTTGCCTTGCTGCTCTGCGGCAAAAGGCTGGTCGTCGTCGATGTAGTCGTACACAGCAGTTTCATCGGTAGTCTCAGCATCTATCGCAGTATCAGGGTCTACCGAAAAAGAAGCAACGAGGGGAAACAAAAAAAATAACAGCGCAAACAATAGCATCACAAAGCATGGCATGGCAATACGTGGTGACAGAGGTGATCTAACGCCATGCTACACGGTACCGAGAAAGTGGGATCCCATCCGGGAAAGTATTCCCGGTTCCGGACATTTGTCAGACAGATGACCGGAGGGGGCAACGTTCCAGGTTTGCGGTGCTCGAGGCATGGGACAGCTAGGATGCAGCGCAGGGTTGATATACTGTCTATCCAAGTGTTATAGTTAATTTAGGAATTTAACCGGAATTATTTTATTAAAGTCATGCACTATTCACCTGCCGGAAACAGGCGAAAAGTTGCAGGTTTGCTATGCTAGGGGCATCTAACAGACTAACGAATCACGTAGTTGTAATCGTCTCGTCGTTCTGAGCAACTTTCATGTTCAAGGTTTTTCGATCAGGGCTATGGTTTAATTTCTATTAATTTTTAAAGATTTAATCAATTCTGAATTTAATTTAATTATTTAAATTAGGATTATCCGAAACAGTAAATACTTTTTAATCTATTTAATTAACAGAATTATTAATAGTTTAATTAGTGTTAATTGGGGGGTGGACCCCACATGTCATTCACTGTTTAGTTAACAGATTAACTAATTAATCTAATCAGGTTAATTAACTACTTAATTATTTAATTAATTATCTAATTGTTTATTTTAATATTTATTTTATTACTAACTATTTAATTACATATTCTTTTAAATCGTTTTAGGGGCTGGGCCCCGTTCGTCAGTGTCTAGGGCGGACACGTCCGGTGCCTGGCCTTTTGGGACCGGACATGTCCGGGTGTCTGTAGCGCGCGTGCGTACACGGGGGAACCGGACGCGTCCGGGCGCGCGGCGAGGCGATTGCAGCAGCGGCGGCTAGAGCGGCGACGCGCGGGCCAGTGCGTGCGCGGGCGCGGCCGTGGGCGCACCGGGGCGGTCCGGGCGCGGCGAGCGCGTGGGGCCGCGGGGGCGAGAGTGAACGCGAGCGGGGCCGCGGGGTAGGGGGGAGGGGAACGGAGCCGGAGGCGGAGCTCACCGCGGGGCGATGTCCGGCGGTCGGGGAGGCGGGCTGGAGGCGGCGGCGAGCGACGCGGCGAGGGGGAGGCGGTGCAGGCGGGGTCGGGCCGGGGCGGACGGCCGGCGTTCGCGGCAGCCGGGGCAGACGGGGCCGCGGAGCGAGGCGCCGGCGCGGCTGGCGGCGCGCGCGGGAGACCGGGGTGGGGCGGCGTGCGCAGGGGCGGCCACGGGAAGAAAGGCGGACGGGGCCGGCCCGGCCTGGCCGGTCCGTCGGCCGCCGGGGGCGAGCGAGGGCGTCGGGGGGGGGGAGGAGGACCAGTGCAGGGGAGGTGGCGGCCGGTGGCGGCGTTGGCGCCGGTGAGGAGGGGGAGGGCCGCCGGTGGGGGAGGGTGCCGTCGCGCGGCGGCATCGGGCTTCGGCCCCCCGATCCCGATCCAGATCGGGGGAGGTGGGGGAGCGAGTGGGGGGGCAGGTGGAGGTGTCGGTGCGGGGTGGCGGGGTTATCCTCCCAGGGGGTGGGCTGGGCCGGCCGGCTGGGCCACGGCCCAGTTGGGCCGGTGGGGGTGGCTTTTTGTTTTCTTTTTCTTTTTTTGTTTTGTTTCTGTTTTAGATTTTGTTTCTGTTCTATTTATTTCTAGCAACTATTTGCTCTAACAAAAATATGTGGCAAGGTCCAATATCTAATTTGCTATTTGTACCACTGCCACAAAAAGTTTGGGGGCAATTGAAACTACTCTGGAATTTATATTATTTTGAAAGGCATTTAATATTTGTTTTGGCACTGTTTTAAATATTTTTAGGGCACTTAAATACTTCAAATAATGTTGGTTCCAATTTGATAATTACTCAGTGAATATTTGCAAGCCAAACATCACTTTAGTCTTCACGTTTGAAGGAATTAATTATTTGACTTTATTTTAAATTTGAATTTGAACGGGGTTTGAACCAACGCGAGTTTAGCAACAGTAATTGTGGTGACGTGGCAACATTAGCGTGGAACTACTGTAGCTTAATTACCGAAATTACTGTAACCTAATTACCCGGGCGTCACATTGTTCCTCCTACTGGATTGATACCTTGGTTCTCAACAACTGAGGGAAATACTTATCAACTTCGCTGCATCACCCTTTCCTCTTCAAGGGAAAACCAACGCAAGCTGAAGAGGTAGTAGTCATCTTGGCTGACGATGTCATCTTCGTCATCGTCATCATCATCGCTTTGGACATATAATGTCCTTAACCTATTCACCTCTCCTACTAAGGAAAAAGCTACGAGTTCTCCTCCTTTAAAATTGTTCACTGCAATGTACTACTCCCATCCATCACCATATATGATGGTTTTATTCTTTCCTTTGCGCAGATCCAATTCAAATTCACGCACCTCATCATCCTCAAAGTACAACACGTTACCATATGAATTGTTGAAGTCCTCCCTTATGCTGCATGGAACACACTATGCAGCAGTTAATAATCAACAATAAAGTCAGTAAAAAAGTCAAACAAATGATCAGAATTCAATACAAATTCAAGTTAAAGACCGTTACCACTGATTTTTCAAATCCCTTTCTCAAAAATAACCCGAACTGCACTGCAGTTTCAAGACTGTCTATACATGAATTTTGGCACACCTTGCAGATCTTACGCCTCATGGTCCCTAATAAGCCCAAGCAGTTGCCAAACATAAGAAAATGCAATTAACACTTTTTTATATTTCATTTCCGAATATAGAATAGTTCATAGACGTAAGTTATGATTTACAATGTGAATCTTTTAAAAACTCATAACATGACAAGCCTTATTGCAACCTAAGAAACACAACTTGAATAATCGAGTTAACGAAGCATCGAATATTATCGCTAACACCAATTCGAATATTATCATATAATATCATTAATTAATACAGATCGAGTTGACGTCTCACGACGCAGGATGTGGACACCCAAAGAGAAGGAACCATCGCCGGATCATAGCTCGGGTGAGATGCCTGAATAACCTTCCAGTTATTGGAGAACCTGGCATCCAACGCAGCCATGTAGCGACGGACGTGCTCGTCCTCCTCCCTGAAACGACGACGTACCACCTCCGCGGGGGATGGCTCCCTCTACACCGATAGTGGCCCACGCGACCGCCACCAAAGAAGCTTTGGGTCTACGACGAGAGCCGGATTTCTCACCAAGGTGCGCGCCCCGGAAGGTAGCACCTCCCAATGCTAGCCCGGTGGAGCCCAGTCCCGGAGATGGCGCCTCTCAAACTAGTTGTCGGCGTCGAGTCGATGACGAGGATGCGAGATTGGCATCGTCGTCGAGAACAAATTGTGGCTATAACAAATATCATTTTATTGAACAACAATACCATATTTAATACCAAAATGACATATCTTTTTATAATCCTACTCATAGGATTTGAGATGCATGTTTAATAGCAAAAAAAGGGGGGGGCCAAGAAGAGAGCCATCCATTGCATGAACCGGAAAGAAAACCACCCCATCTCATACTCTTATCTGGGCGGCGACGGCGCCGGGGACGGCGTCGGGGGCAGCGATGAAGAGCGGGCTCTGGGAGGCGACGGGAAAATCCGGCAGCCTGGTGGCGTCGAGGTCGTCATCGGCGCCGTCGGGGGAGAGGAGGGAAGAAACTGCAGGTGGATTTGGAAATTTTTCCATGTCCCGCTTATATAGCCCCCCCCTTTAGTCTCGGTTGGTGGCCCCAACCGGGACTAATGCCCCCCTTTAGTCCCGGTTGGAGCCACAAACCGGGACTAAAGGTCAATTTCCAGCAGCCCAAAAGGTGGGAAGCAGAGCCCTTTAGTCCCGGTTGGTGGCACCAACGGGGACTAAAGGGGGGCATTAGTCCCAGTTGGAGCCACCAACCGGGACTAAAGGTCTCTGCTTCCCGCAGCCACAAGTTTAATCCCACCTCGCTAGTCGAGAGGGGCTCGTAGTGGTTTATAAGCGCTGTTGCTACTGCACCCTTGAGCTCCTCTCTAATGCAGGCAGTACATGCCTATCTGACGCCCTATTGGGCCTGCTAGCACTCCGGGCCTGCATCCTGGCCAATTTCTAGGGTTTCTAGTCGTATGTAGGTTGTGGTGCCTAGTAGGCGGGCCTTTTTATATTTTTTTGCATATATTATGTTTAAAAAAAATTAATGTTATTTTTTGCTTAGGTTATTTTTAGTTATATATTTTTTGTTGCTTAAATTTTATATAATTTTAGTTGCATAAGTTTTATTTTTTATTGATTCTTTTTAGTTGATTGCTTTTGCTATTAGAGTTTTATAAAAGATTTTTAGTTTCTATCAAAGCTTGTAACAAAATATACTTTATGAAATTTCTTTTTACTATTAAAGTTTTTAACAAATAAATACTTTCATAATTTTAGTTAATATTATTTTGATTCTTTTTGCTACTGAAGAATATTATTCTTTTTAGTTCATTCTTTGTGCTATTACAGATTTATAAATGCTTTTTAGTTCATTCTTTTTGCTATTAGAGTTTTATAAAAGCTTTTTAGTTCATTATTTCTGCTATTAGAGTTTTATAAAAGCTTTCTAGTTCATTCTTTTTACTATTAGTTCATTCTTTGAGCTAAAATGACCCTGAAATTGAAAAGCACTACAAATGAACTTTGAAATGGTTGAAAGTTGGCATGGTATCATAATTTCACCCAGATAGCATGTGCTAAAAAGTTTAGAGGGTTACGGGAAAAACCGGATGCACTTCGTATACCAACTGGACAATCTCTTTCGAAGTATAAGGGTTTCGGACGAAAACTCGTCTATTACAAAGGGATTTCATTTTTTTAAACATATTTTAACTCAAGACTTTTTCTGCATGCAATATGCACCAGTTAAAGCCACATAATCACTTTTCAACCCTTTTCTGACTTCATTTGCTATTTTTCATGCATTTCATGATTTATTGTGAGCTAAAATGACCCTGAAATTGAAAAGCACTGCAAATGAACTCTGAAATGGTTCAAAGTTGGCATGATATCATAATTTCACCCACATAGCATGTGCTAAAAAGTTTAGCAGGTTACGGGAAAAACCGGATGAACTTCGTGTACAAACTGGACAATCTCTTTCGAAGTATAAGGGTTTCGCACGAAAACTCGTCTATTACAAAGGGATTTCATTTTTTAAACATATTTTAACTCAAGACTTTTTCTGCATTCAATATGCACCATTCAAAACCACATCATCAGTTTTCAACCCTTTTCTGACTTTATTTGCTATTTTTCATGCATTTCATGATTTAGTTTGAGCTAAAATGACCCTGAAATTGAAAAGCACTGCAAATGAACTCTAAAATGGTTGAAAGTTGGCATGGTATAATAATTTCACCCACATAGCATGTGCTAAAAACTCGTCTATTACAAAAGCCGAAAGTCATCTTCAGAATAGTTGGGGAGAGAAAGTCTTCACTTTTTCTTCGTGTGTGTCCCTTGCTTATTGCGCCGTTACCATGGATAATCTTCATCGTTTAACAAGATGCTTGGGTCAGTCTTCACTTTGAAGGGAGGAATTTCATGAAACTTTTCATAATCTTCAGACATGTCTGTCTTGCCCTCCACTCCCACGATGTTTCTTTTCCCTGAAAGAACTATGTTTCACTTTGGCTGATCGTTTGATGTATCCTCTTCCTTATCTTTTTTCTCTCGGTTTGGTAGACATGTCCTTGACATAGAAAACCTGCGCCACATCATTGCACTAGTAGAAAACGGCCCATTTGTCCCAGTTCTAGAGGCCCATTAGCCCCGGTTCTGGAACCGGGAGTAAAGGGTCGGGACTAAAGCCCAAAACCTTTGGTCCCGGTTCACTTACGAACCGGGACAGAAGGGGCTCCACGTAGCCGCTGCGGGGAGCCCAGGCAGGAGGACCTTTAGTCCCGGTTGGTAACACCAACCGGGACCAAAAGGCATCCACGCGTCTGCATCTGGCAGGAGCTGGGGTTTTTGTTTTTTTTAAAGGGGGGGGGGGGTTAGGGGGTTTTGGAGGGTTAATTTAGGGGTTTCATATTGTGTTAGCTAGCTAATGGAGAGAAGTGTCCTCTCTTTCTCCGTGCTTGGTCGACGCTAGCTACTATAGAGGGAACTCGACACGCTAGCTAGTAAGCAAATGAAGGAACCATTAAGTACACAAGATCGTCATGAACATATACAGAGAGAAGTGATCGACCTCTCTTTCTCCGAGAGATTGGTCGAACAACATGTTTTCGTATATCTATCCGACGCTACTAGCTACAAATATACAATATAAGATTTCTTACAATCCCTAAGATCCAATCATAAATTCACATAGTATTCTCCGTCTTTAGGTATGGCATGGTCAAGAAAGAATCCCGCAAATTCCTCTTGAATTGCTCGTATGCGATCATGTGGTAGGAGTTCATCCCGCATCTGCCAGATCTAATTTAAAGAAGGGGGTCAATACATGCATATATATGAATAAAAGTCAACACAATTGATTGTAATATATAAAATAAAATTGTGAATATTATTTACGTACTTCAAATTGTTTGTCAGAGAAGCCCCGCTCACAGGTCGAGTGGCGAATGAACTCGCATACGTAGTATCCACATAAAACAGTCCCTTCTTTCTGGTACAAGCACTTTACGAGAATAGAGTTCAATCAAACTGATAAGCAAGCATGGTAATGATATATTGATGAAAATTTGAATCAATTAGAGATGCGCGGAACTAGCTAGTACTACTTACTTTGGGGTGCGTAAATCGCAACTCTTTGTTTAGATCGGGAACCTTTCGGGTGAACTTCTTCCAAACCCTGCCAGGCAAAGAAAATGATTACTTGATATCAGGAAATTAGCAAAAGTTGCATGCCGATATGGTCCCGGTATTGACTGAACTTACTTCTTGAGCATTGCAGTCATGTCCCCATAATTCTCGGGATCTTTACGTCTCGAGTCTAAGGCAGTTACTAATACCCCGTCAAGCTTAATGGATAGCAGAATATAGTGGTAACAGCGCACGCATATATAACTCATCAATTACATTACTTAACCTCGAGTAAGAGAAACTGAGTAAACAGAGAAGACAGCAACACTCACTTGAAGTTGTAAGGAAAGAGTATTTCCCTTTTGTTTTGATGTGTAATGAAGGACTTTAGCAAGTTCTCCTCGGTCTGTTTGGTTTCATTTCGTATCGTCCATTCATTTACGGCATCTGGGCTAATGAACCCAACGTCGAAGATTCCTTCTTTTTTGCATTCGACGATCTTCAATCTGCATAATATAATGAGGATAATTATATATACATGCAATGAACGAGCTGAGCTAGAGACTTAACTATAGAAGTAATACTTACAGACAGTAGGCAGGCATGAGTTGTTTGTCGAGGGCCAGTTGATTGTATAACTTAAATAACTCCACAAATTCAATAGGCATCACACTGAGTCCAATGAATTCGTGCTCTGGTTTCACTCTAACATACATAGTGTCTCTCCCAGACTCCCTGCAGGTTTTCATGTACCACTCATGCAATTCGTACATCATCATTGTTAGAGGAGGATGATCAGGTTTGACGAGAGGCTTCCCGTGCACGTATTTATATTCTTCTTTTGTTACCTCAGCCATTTCAAAAATTACATCATCCCCCAAGTAATCACCATGTTTGGTACCGGGCAGTATCACCGGATGATTAGCAATATCGCTAGACACCTTGAGCGGGGGGCACGATTGCTTCTCTTGTTCGCCAAGCTGGGGAATTGTTTTCCCACTTCTTCGTTCTTTGACTCTTGTAGCACTAGAAGTACTTTCCGACCGCTGCGCTTCAGTATATGTCTTTATAATACAGCGTTCATAGTTTGATGGCAGCGGAGGCGGGGATGGTCGCTTCAGGGCATCCAGAGTGCGCTTCGCTTTCACCGGATCTACAGTTTCCTTCGGAGGTGGATGTTTCCGTGCAAAATGAGCCTTCACTTTGGCTTTACTGATTTCATCGTTTTCTTAGTCAGTCCTCTCGTATGGTAACTTTGGAACAGGCTTGAGGCTTGGACCAAATTTGAATTTCTTCCCACCTATTGTACCGCTAGCCGCCGGAGCGGTGGCGGCGTCTCTCTTCCGTCGTGGAGGAGGCGGAGTGGCCTGACACGCCGGAGGAGGTGGTTTTAATGGCCTGATGAGCCGGAGGAGGCGGAGTGGCCTCACACGCCGGAGGAGGCGGACTGCTCCGACGCGCCGGAGTAGGTGGAGTGCCCTCATGCGCTGGAGGAGCCGTAGAAGGAGGCGGAGTGCCCTGATCACTCGCCGGAGGAGGAGGAGGAGGAGGCGGAGTGCCCTGACTCGCCGGAGGAGGAGGAGGAGGCGGAGGCGTCCAGTTTGGAAGCTTGATGTACTCCTTCCGCCATAGACATGTACTCCTCACAGCATGAACCAGCTGATTCTCCCCTTCACCTGTAGGGTGGTCAAGCTCGAGCTCCTCAAATCCCTCCATTACTTCATCCACCATCACAACAACATAGCCATGTGGAATCGGAAGGAAGTGAAAAGTTCCGTTGGGTTGAGGAGGTGCAACAGAGCGGACAGGCGCCTTGAAAGTGAGGTTCCAGGATTTCGTCATAAGCTCGCAATGTTGAGCCTCCGTGATAGTATCCATGGGGTAGTTAGGAGCCGTGAAGTCAGGCTGAACGAGCTCCGTGGAAGCCATGCTGCTTCTTCGCTGAGATGGCGGGGTAGCTTCTGGGGTAGCTTCGTGCCGCTGAGATGGTTAGCCGGCAGCTCGCTGGCTCTCAAGTTCCTCTAGCTTTTCTAGTCTTTCATTAAGCTTCTGCATGTCGCTCAGCTCCGCTTTCCTCTTTCTCTACCGGCTTCTGTAACCACCTGCGTCAGGAAACCCAACCTTCCACGGAATGGAGCCTGGTGTGCCTCGTGTTCGTCCAGGGTGCTCAGGATTCCCGAGGGCCTCAGTCAGCTCATCCTTCTCTCGGTTGGGAATGAACGTCCCTTCCTGCGCTGCGGTGATATACTTCTGAAGCTTCTTGATGGGTATTGCAAGTTGCTCATCCATCCAACAGCACTTCCCTGTTTCAGGGTCCAAAGTTCCCCCAACCCCGAAGAACCAAGTCCTTGAACGGTCTGGATAGTTCAATGTCTGTGGTTTGACCCCTTTAGCAATCAGGTCATTCTCAGCTTTGTCCCACAACGGCCGGGCTTTGAGGTAGCCACCTGACCCCGTGTGATGGTGATACTGCTTCTTTGTAGCATTGATCTTGTTTGTGTCTGACATTTTCTTACGCTTGTCCGATGTCTTGTAGGCCACAAATGCGGGCCAG
Source organism: Elymus sibiricus (assembly GCA_039707655.1). Classification (NCBI taxonomy): domain Eukaryota; kingdom Viridiplantae; phylum Streptophyta; class Magnoliopsida; order Poales; family Poaceae; genus Elymus; species Elymus sibiricus. The sequence goes on from CM077675.1 coordinate 527,958,141, forward strand.
CAATCTCTTATCTTCTCAAATCGGCCGATGAATTTTGGAGTCTTCCCTTTGTCGACAAACTTTGATTTCAACTCATTCTTCCACCTCCTGAATAGATCTGCCATCTTCTTATGAACACACACCTTGATCAGTGGGTCTATAACTGGCTTATTGGGATCCTCCTCTGGCGGTAGGTTGAAATTTCCCTTCAGCGAGGTCCAAAGATCATCTTTCTGTCTATCGGTGACATAAGAAATTTCAGGGTCGTTGTCCTTAGGCTTATTCAATTGGTTTATGCTGATCGGGATGCTGTCCCTAACAATAGCTCCGCACTGAGCAGCAAATGCGTCCTTGGTCCGCTTTGGTTCAATCGGTAGGCCATCGTCGGCGAGTGCTATGATCGTGAACCTTTATTCCTTGCCCAACCTTCCCTTCGGGCCTCGTCTCATTAGCGAAGTTTGGCTCGATCCGGAGGGCTATAAAAGAAGAAAGAAGAGTTAATATATGTACATACCAAAACAATTAATGCATCAATTAGCTAGTCAGCACAGGCTTAATTAATATATATACCTCGCCGGACTTTGCAACAGCTCCCTCCTCCGTTCGGTCACCGGAGCCGTCACGATGGTCTCCTTCTTCCTCCGGCATTCGGTGACCGGAGCCATCATGATCATGTCCTTCCTCCTCCATTGTTCGATCACTGGAGCAGTAATCCTCTCCTTCAAGACCATCGGTGTTGTTGAGAAACGACAAGACATCACGTCCGCCTCGGATTATGTCCCGCAACAACTGTTCTTGTTCCAAGTCTCTTTGGTCCATAGTTTCTGCAAATATTAAAACATGGCAATTAATATACAAACATGAGAGATGGATATATTAGTGGCAAACATAGACCTAGCTAGGTAATCACAACAAGGAATCATGAGAGATGGATATATTAGTGGCAAACATAGACCTAGCTAGCTAATCACAACAAGGAATCATGAGAGATGGCCTCGCTGCTTCTACGGTTTGGGGTGACCTCGACAACGCTTCTAGGGTTTGGGGTGGCCTCGACGCTTCTAGGGTTTGGTCGGGCGAGAGGGGGTTGATCGATGTCCCCCCTCGTCTTGAAGAGTTACCGGAGTTGTCTATGAACAAAAAAAATACTACCTATCACATGACATGTCCGGCGATCGGACCGGACCGCCTCTCTCATGAATGTCCGATGTCCGGACCGCCTATCTCATGAATGTCAAACAAGGGATTCTCTTAACCTTTAAGGGATTTAACAAAATGGCGCCATTCTGGATGTGCAGAAAATGGTCCATATTTTTCCTGATCTCATCTACCCTTCTATATGTCACGTTGTCTAGTGTCAAAGGATTCAAGAAAACCATGGCTTCATCATTAGCCGGAAGTAACAGGCGCATAATGCTACGAAGCTCTCCAAAATTGTTTTCGATTGGAAGTTCAGCAAGAGTCTTCCGAATATCGCTATCTGGAAGGCCTTTGCTGAAATTCGTACCAAAAAGCAAATTACTCTATCCGGAACTCCGTTCCAAAACAACTTTGAAGAGCTTCGTAGCATCATACGCCTATTACTTCCGGCTAATGATGAAGCCATGGATTTCTTCAATACTTTGACAGACAACGTGACATATAGAAGAATATATATATATATAGATGAGATCAGAAAAAAATTGGATCAACTTGTGCACATCCATAATGGGGGCATTCTTGATAAATCTATGTTACCGGAGTTTTCTATATGAACAAAAAAAATTCCACATGACATGTCCGACGTCCCCCTCATGTCGAAGTTATCGGGGAGGGGGTAAACGACAACGACGCTCACCCCTCATGTCGTGTCCGCCGTCCCCCTCATGTCGAAGTTATCGGGGAGGGGGTAGATGACAACAACGCTCACTCCTCATGTCATGTCCGACGCCCCCCTCATGTCCGATGACGTCCGGACCGCCTCTCTCATGAATGTCCGACATCCGGACTGCTTATCTAAAAAACCTAAAAATAATTCTCTTCCATCTCATCTCATCTCCACAAAACATCTATCTATCACATTGAGTTATTACATTTCATCCATCTATCTATTCATCTAAAAAACAGAGCACATCTAAAAAAACATCTCATACATCTAAAAAAACATCTCATACATCTCATCTCCACAAAACATCTCATACATCTCATCTCATCTAAAAAATAGAGCACATCTAAAAAAACATAGCACATTTCATACATCTCATCTCATCTCATTATGCAACAAAAATCCATCTGTCTATTCATCTAATGGTCACCGGCGACCATGGCCACGGCCATGGTAACCCTAGCTAACCACAAAATTGTGGCCGTGGGCCATGGCGCCGCCGCGCTCGGGCATCCACGGGCACGGCGAGGGGGCGAACAGAGAGGCGCCGACGGCGACGTTGGGGTCGGTGACGGCGAGGAGGGGGTGGGGGGAGGAGCGGCGACGGCTCACCGTGGGAGTGGTGGGGTCGAGGAGGGGGTGGGGGGAGGAGCGGCGACGGCGGTGTTGCGGTCGGAGACGATAGGAGCGGCGTCGGGCTCGGGGAGGGGGGAGGAGTGGAGACGACGACAATGTCCTCCAGCAGCTTGGCGGTGTCGCGGGCGTGTGTACCCAAGATTGTTCAGATCCACTGTTGTCATTCCGTACTGTGGGTCAACCTATACCCCGCCTCCTGACAGATTGACCCATTTGCACTGAAACAAAGGGACCTTAAAATCATGTCCATAGTCAAGTTCCCATATGTCCACTATGTAATCGTAATATGTGTCCTTTCCCCTCTTGGTTGCTGCATCAAAGCGGACACCGCTATTTTGGTTGGTGCTCTTTTGATCTTGGGCGGTCGTGTAAAATGTATTTCCATTTATCTCGTACCCTTTGTAAGTTAATACAGTCGAAGATGGTCCCCTCGTCAACGAGTACAGCTCATCAGAAACAGTGTTGTCATGCATGAGACGTGTTTGCAACCAACTGCCGAAAGTCCTGATGTGTTCACATGTAATCCAGTCGTCACACTGCTTCGGGTGTTTGGAGCGCAGAATATTCTTGTGTTCATCGACATACGGGGTCACCAAGGTAGAATTCTGTAGAACTGTGTAGTGTGCTTGAGACCAAGAATGCCCATCCCTACATATTATTGAGTCCGCTCCTAGCGTGCCTTTTCCAGTCAGTCTCCCCTCATACCACGATTGAGGGAGACCAATCTTCTTAAGGTCAGGAATGAAGTCAACATAAAACCCAATGACATCCTCTGTTTGATGGCCCATGGAGATGCTTCCTTCTAGGCTAGCGCGGTTACGAACATATTTCTTTAAGACTCCCATGAACCTCTCAAAGGGGAACATATTGTGTAGAAATACAGGGCCCAGAACGATAATCTCGTCGACTAGATGAACTAGGACGTGCGTCATGATATTGAAGAAGGATGGTGGGAACACCAGCTCGAAACTAACAAGACATTGCGCCAAATCACTCCTTAACCTTGGCAGGATTGCTGGATCGATCGCGTTCTGAGAGATTGCATTGAGGAATGCACATAGCTTCACAATGGCTAATCGAATGTTTTCTGGTAGAAGCCCCCTCAATGCAACCGGAAGCAGTTGCATCATAATCACGTGGCAGTCATGAGACTTTAGGTTCTGGAACTTTTTCTCTGCCATATTTATTAGTCGCTTTATATTCAACGAGAAGCCAGACGGGACCTTCATACTGAGCAGACATTCGAAGAAGATTTCCTTCTCTTCTTTGGTAAGAGCGTAGCTGGCATGACCCTGAAACCGCTTTGGATCCATGCCATCTTCTCCGTGCATACGTTGATGTTCCTCCCGTGCCTCCGGTGTATCTTTTGTCTTCCCATACACTACTAGGGAAAAGCTTATAGGTAGCCGCTTACTAGTAGCGCGGGTTTATACCCCTCGCTACTGCTATTTACTACTAGCGCGGGTTTATAACCCCCGCTACTGCTAAGTTGATAGTTGTAGCGCGGGTTTTTAACCCTCGCTACTACTAAGTGGTCTCTACCGTTCCCCCCCGGGACAGGCCATGGTAGTAGCGCGGGGTATAAACCCGCGCTACTAATAAGTTGATAGTAGTAGCGCGGGTTTATACCACTCGCTACTACTAAGTGGTCTCTACCGTGCCCCCCGAGATAGGCCATAGTAGTAGCGCGGGGTATAAACCCGCGCTACTACTAAGTTGATAGTAGTAGCGCGGGTTTATACCCCTCGCTACTACTAAGTACAAGGTAGGTGAAGTCCCCATATCCTCGGCTGAATCCCTCCTCTCTCCCTCACTCTCCCCCTCTCTCCATAGTCTCTCCTGCCCAAGAACACCTCCTCCTCCATGGCGCCCAACGAGGCGGCCTCTTCGCGTCGCTGGCGTCCAAGAGCTCACCCGTCTTCCCCCTCGCCTCCATGCCACCACGACGGAGCACCTCACTACCGGCGACCAGACCCGATGCGCCCTCCATCTCCTTCCTCTCTCCCTTGATCTCCTTTACCCTCTCTCTCCCTTTGGTTTTACTCACCTCCGTCTGCGCAGCCCCTTGTCGCCCCGCCACCGCACCACCAGGTCCACGCCGGAGCACCCCGCCTCCCCCGCACCTCGTCTCCGCCGCTCAACCTCGCCGGAGCGCGCCCCGCACCATCGCACCATGGGAGCATGGCTCTCCGCCCACTGCCGCATCCTCCTCGTCTGGCCAGATTCAGTCATGGGACGACCAGATCCGCCACGCGCCAACCCTCCGGCCTCCTCCACGACACCCCTCTGACCCTCCGGCGAGCCCTATCATCGCTGGATCGAACCATTGACAGCACGCATGGGATCGGGATTTTTTTTTGGTTTTTGAAATTAATAGTAGTAGCGCGGGTCACAGACGCGCTACAGATAGTTAGTAGTAGCGCGCGTGGAACCCGCGCTACTACTAACACACATACTAGTAGCGCGGGATGCACCGCGCTACTACTACCAGTTAGCTGTAGCGCCGTAGTAGTAGCGCGGGCACCCGCGCTACTACTAGGTGTTTAACCCGCGCTACTACTAGACTTTTTCCTAGTAGTGATACACGCCCAAGAATCCTAGCAGGTTCAGGCAAAGATTCTTCATCACGTGCATCACGTTGATTGCAGAGCGGACCTCTAGGTCTTTCCAATAGGGTAGGTCCCAAAATATAGATTTCTTCTTCCACATGGGTGCGCGTCCCTCAGCGTCATTCGGAACAGATAGTCCGCCGGGACCCTTTCCAAAGATTACTTGTAAATCATTGACCATAGCAAGTATGTGATTACTAGTATGGACGGCGGGCTTATTCCGGTGATCTACCTCACCTTTGAAATGCTTGCCTTTCTTTCGACATTGATGGTTGGTCGGAAGAAATCGACGATGCCCCAGGTACACATTCTTTCTGCATTTTTCCAAATATATACTGTCGGTGTCATCTAAACAGTGTGTGCATGCATGGTATCCCTTGTTTGTCTATCCTGAAAGGTTACTGAGAGCAGGCCAATCGTTGATGGTTACAAACAGCAATGCATGTGGGTCAAATTCCTCCTGTTCGTTCTCATCCCACACACGTACACCTCTTCCATTCCATAGTTGTAAAAGTTCATCAACTAATGGCCTTAGGTACACATCAATGTCATTGCCGGGTTGCTTAGGGCCTTGGATGAGCACTGGCATCATAATGAACTTTGGCTTCATGCACAACCAAGGAGGAAGGTTATACATACATAGAGTCACAGGCCATGTGCTATGCTTGCTGCTCTGCTCCCCAAAAGGATTAATGCCATCCGCGCTTAAACCAAACCATACGTTCCTTGCGTCACCCGCAAAGTGCCCCCACTTTCTCTCGATTTTTCTCCACTGCGACCTGTCAGCGGGTGCTCTCAACTTCCCGTCTTTCTTACGGTCCTCTTTGTGCCATCGCATCGACTTCGCATGCTCTTTGTTTCTGAACAGACGTTTCAACCGTGGTATTATAGGAGCATACCACATCACCTTGGTAGGAACCCTCTTCCTGGGGCACTCGCCGTGAACATCACCAGGGTCATCTCGTCTGATCTTATACCGCAATGCACCGCATACCGGGCATGCGTTCAAATCCTCGTACGCACCGCGGTAGAGGATGCAGTCATTAGGGCATGCATGTATCTTCTGCACCTCCAATCCTAGAGGGCATACAACCTTCTTTGCTGCGTACGTACTGTCGGGTATTTCGTTATCCTTTGGAAGCTTCTTCTTCAATATTTTCAGTAGCTTCTCAAATCCTTTGCCAGGTACACCATTCTATGCCTTCCACTGCAGCAATTCCAGTGTGGTACCGAGCTTTGTGTTGCCATCTTCGCAATTGGGGTACAACCCTTTTTTTTGATCATCTAACATGCGATCGAACTTCAACTTCTCCTTTTCACTTTCGCATTGTCTCTTTGCATCAACAATGACCCGGCAAATATCATCATCGGGAACATCGTCTGGTTCCTCTTGGTCTTCATCTTCCCCCGTTGCAGCATCACCGTATTCAGGAGGCACATAGTTGTCATCATCCTCTTCTTCTTCGTTTTCTTCCATCATAACCCCTCTTTCTCCGTGCTTTGTCCAAACATTATAGTGTGGCATAAAACCCTTCTCAAGCAGGTGGAAGTGTAGGGTTTTAGAGTTGGAGAAAGCCTTCGTATTCTCACAGACAGTACATGGAAAATGAATAAAACCATTCTGCTTGTTTGCCTCAGCCGCTTCGAGAAAATTATGCAGGCCCTTAATATACTCGGAGGTGCGTCGGTCAGCGTACATCCATTGCCGGTTCATCTGCGTGCGTTATATAATAAAGTGTATTTAAAACCATTACAGCATATCATGAATAGAGAAGTGACCAAATTAATAGAAATTCATCATCACATTAAAGCCAAAGTACAATAGTGACCAAAATAAATACATAAAGTTCATACATAGTTCTCATTATTGAACAACATATAGCTCTCTAGAGCATCTAATTAAAACATACATTGAAACTATGTAAAACATTTAAATGCAACAACAAATGCGATCATAACCGCTACTAAGGTACCAATTGATCCAACGGCATAATGATACCAAGCCTCAGTATGAATGGCATATTTTCTAATCTTTCTAATCTTCAAGCGCATTGCGTCCATCTTGATCTTGTGATCGTCGACGACATCGGCAACATGCAACTCCAACTTCATCTTCTCCTCTTCAACTCTTTGTAATTTTTCTTTCAAGTAATTGTTTTCTTTTTCAACCAAATTTAACTTCTCGACAAGAATTTCTATGTCGGTTGGAATTTCCGGTTCACATACCCCCTAGATTAAAAAATCTATGTCACGTTGGTCGGCATAATTGTCATAAACACTAAATAAAACAAATAGTTATAAAAGATAATATATACCACATCCGAATCATAGACAGGACGAGGGCCGACGAAGGCGGATACCAAAACCATCGCACTATATAATAACAAACAATAATAAAAGTAAGAAAATTACACAAGTATATATCTAAATCATACAAGTAAGAACTTTTTTCTTTTAGAAAGAAGATAAGAAGAAGAGGCTAACCACGGTGGTGCCGGCGCCGAGATGGGCACGGGCGATCGACGGCGGTGAGGACGGGGATGGGACAGGACGGACCGCCAAACCTAGACAAATCTTGAGGAAAATGGAGCTTGGACAAGGAGCTTCGAGAGGAGAAACCTTAAGTGTGGCTCGGGCATTTCATCGAACACCTCATGTGCATAGGAGGTGAGCAAGAGCACCACAAAGCTCTCCCACGGCCGGCCAAAAAAACAGAGCAGTGCACTGCTCTGCTCGTGGGCAGGGGGTATATATAGGCCAACAATTGGTCCCGGTTTGTGGCTGGAACCGGGACTAAAGGACCACATGTGGTCCCGGTTCCAGCCACAAACCGGGACCAATGATTGTGGGCCAGGAGCAAGGCCCATTGGTCACGGTTCGTGTCTGGAACCGAGACCAAAGGGGCCAGACGAACCGGGACCAATGGCCCACGAGGCCCCGCCGGCGCCCTGGCCTCACGAACCGGGACCGATGCCACCATGAGTCCCGGTTCGTGAGTGAACCGGGATTAATGGCATTTCAGGCCTGGACCAAAGCCCGGTTTTCTACTAGTGTTGGCTAGGGCGAATGGTTCGTCTGTGTACCCAAGATTGTTGAGATCCACTGTTGCCATTCGATACTGCGGGTCTAACTATACCCCGCCTCCTGACAGATTGACCCATTTGCACCGAAACAAAGGGACCTTAAATTCATGTCCATAGTCAAGTTCCCATATCCCCTCTATGTAACCATAATATGTGTCCTTTGCCCTATTGGTGATTGCTGCATCATAGCGGACACCATTGTTTTGGTTGGTGCTCTTTTTATTTTGGGCGATCGTGCAAAATGTATTACCATTTATCTCGTACCCTTGGTAAGTCAATACAGTCGAAGATGGTGTCCTGGACAACAAGTACAGGCACTAGTAGAAAACAGACCTTTCGTCCGCCTCATTAGTCCCGGACCGGTTTTGAACCGGCACTAATGTGCTCATTAGTCCCGGTTCGTGACGGACATCATTAGTGCCGGTTCTGTAACACCCCAAAAATTTAACCATGATTTTATTAAGTAAAATTTGGCCAGAAATAAATTTTTTGATTTATAATAAGTCCCTTAGTAATTTTAAGAGCCTTTGGTGTTCTGACTCTCAAAATTCTTCCCTCCATATAGGAATTTTTGGAAATAATATTTTGGGCTCTGGTAGTTTTATTAAAAAAAAAATCATTTATAGTTTAATAACAGAAGGAATTATTTTCATAGTAAATTTTTGCCCAAGATAATTCTTTTAATGACTTTTCCAATGTTTGAATTGCTTTTGTTGCACTGCAACCACTTTAAATAATTCTTTAAAAATTCCACAAAAATTATGGGAGGTCATGTGATGCATGTATATCACTTTTATACAAAAAGCCATCCTGATGTTTTGAAAATTTTGAGTGAAACTCCCTCTTTCCAATTTTGTCCTATATTTGAGTTTCTACTACAACTCTATTTTTCCTTTCTCTAAAAATTCTGAAAACTTGGCCATCCTTTAGTCCTAACAACCAAACCCTTAAGTCCAGAAGATCAGCTCCACATGCCTCTTGGAACATCACCAAATACCCCTCTGTAGTTTCTGTCGAGAAACTAAATACTTCAAAACTTGCACTGACAAGATTTTATTTTTGCCAAAACAACTCCACCACTATCTTTATCATCCAGTGAGACATCATCCTGGTAATTTTCACACCCAACAAAACTCACTAGCTGGCTCTGGCATTTCATCAAGCACACTGTGTGCATGACAGAAATCTTGCCTCCATCTAAACCTCATTAGAGACTTAATCTTATGGCCAAAACCGCATGTCCAGTACTCTTTCCTTCCTTGAAAAAATCAACCCACGAAAAATCAGCCCGAATAGATCCCTGTAGATGCCACTGGCATTTCTTCGAGCACATTGTGCGCATGCACAGAGCGCGACCAGAGCGCGTGTATTGCAGCCACCGCATCGAGCTTCTACCGTGCCTCAGCTGCTTCCCTCGCCCATCCTAGTCTTCCACTAGATCACCTCGACCACTCTGAGCCTTGCCGACACCCTCCCCTGTCCGCTAGCGCCGTCCATCACCGTTCACCGCCGCCACTCATCGCCGCCCGACGAAAACCGCCCCGCCACGTCTCTGGCAGAATTAATCACCAACGGCCCGAGCTCATCCGCTCTCCACCGACCATACCAACCTCGCCGGCCATGCTGACCATCCCACCGCCCTCCACTGCCCAGCCGCCGTACAACGCCGCCACCCGTCGCTGTCAGCACTGACCATGGGCACCTGGCCCAATCCACGGTCGCCACCACCTCCTCGCCTTAATGCCCAACCCCCGGAGCTCATCTGCTGCTCGCCGACCTCGCCACCATCCGCGGTTTGCCGTTAATGGCCGTCGCCACCGCATCCGCTTTGGGAAGCTGCGGCACCATCGTCCTTCGCCAATAAAAGGGCCGCCCCGAGCTCATTCCTCAACACTACCCCACCTATTTCACCTCTAAGCACCTCCCTGAGCCACCAATTGAACCAGACGAGCCCGTCTTCCCCGTCTTCGGCCAAGACGTCCGCCACCACCTCTCTGTCGATTCCAGCACCACCAAAGCTTTTCCCTCTCCACTCTCGGCACCAAACTCCTCCTTACAGTCCTGCGAATCCATCCCCACCCTCAATTTTACTCGGGACTAGCCATGGGAAAAATCCCTCTTTCACCGGCGGCCGACGACCGCTGTGGAGTTCACCGTCGGCGACCAAGCAACCTCCAGTGGTCAACTCATGGCTCCATAGGCTCGCCTCGATGAGGGGAACTCCCCCATGTGCTTAGATGCCCAGGAGAAGCCGTCGTTCTCCAGCAATCGCCGCCGGCGTGCGCTCGGTACGCACACACGCGTGGGAGGAAGGCGACGCCCCCGGTCAAACCTGGCTGGCGGGCCCCCTCCGTCAGCGGCTCAGGCGGCAGCGAGCTGCGCGGCTAAGCAGCTGGGCTCGGCCCAACAGCACTTCACGGCTACGCAGCGCTCAGGGCGCAACTCTGTCCCTTTCCGTTTTCATTTTTAGCATATTTCAAATATTTCTACAGCAGCCGTTTCAAATCCAAATTTAATAATTCCAATTTATATAGACTTCTAAATTCATAATCTATTAATACAGCTAGGGTGAACATTTTTATTAAGCTTTTTCTCCACTGGATCTTTTAAAATAGTCCATTTCTTTATTGTTTTCAACTTAGCAATTTCCTAAATAAATCATCTTAACCTCAAATAACTTGATTCTTTTTCTGTTATTCCTTATTTCTCCTCTAGTTTATTTTAGTACTTTTTAAAAAAAATTCTAGACAACTTTTTAGTATTGTTTTGGCTCTATGTGGTGATTTGAATATTTTTGAAAATAGGAAATGGAGGGGAGTAAAATATTTCAAACTTTTGGAGTGCACCCAATACTTCTGCATGCCCAAGGCAAGCATCTTGAACACTTGATATGGTGAATGTTTTGTGGTTGCTATCTAGAATATTTGAATCATGGTTAGGATAAATTTTAATGGAATTTGCATATGGCTAAGTTATGCATGCATGATCACATGGGAACATTTCATCTTCATTTAACCTTGATGTATGAGTGAGCATGGTCATTTCCTCATGTCATATATGCCTATGTTGGTTTGAACTAAACTGCAGGAAAGAATCTGTCACGAGTAAAGTGACCGTGAGACTGAATTCTCATGGTGACGAGAATGATCAGTAAGGACATGTGGGACATGTCAGGTGGTGACCCTGTTGGGTACCACAGAAAGAATACTTTGTTGTGCTAACCACTACAGGAAATATTAAGCCTCCTGAGTCGACCGTAGATCGAGTCTTGTTCCGGTAACCCCCATACTTGATTCGTGCTACCACTTGTCCCTGCCGCAGGTGGGGTATGGTTCAGTAAGTTGTTAACCCCTTTCCATGCACACACCGTACAGAGGGCCACGATGAGGGTTTCCACAGCCATGGACTAAATCTGGTCATCGGGTCAGGGGGCATGGGTGTTCCGGCAGTGTAGCCGAGGGGGTAGCTTCCCTATTTGCGCGCCGATATAAATAAAGTGATCCCATTCAGAAACGTCGGTTTTCCCCGTCTTAAAGTTTTTCTGAAAAGATGCTGTGGGTGATTCCTGGCATCCGGACAGTTAAGCTAGTGTGTGCTGGTCAGGTGTGTTTGAACCTAAAGACCGTAATGGGAATTAGTCAGTGTTATGGTACTGACTAAAGAAATACTTTACTTGTGGGTAAAGAGTACAACCTCTGCAGAGTTATATCTATTCGAATAGCCGTGTCCGCAGTTAAGGACTACAGTCTGGGTTGGTCAAGTGTCGGTCTTAGAGTCGGTCTCCGGAGGAAATAATTAAAACTGTGCATGGTTTATTTTTTCAGAATAATTACTACTACTGCTGATGTTATCATGAATATTATTGATGCTATGATTATTATTGTGGACTAACCCGTTTCTCTTAATTTTATTTTCCTGAGTGCCTCAGGGGCTGGTTAGACTACCCCGGACATTCAGTTTTATTTTCAAGACCTTACGAGGCGTCTCTCGAGTTCTCGGGCGGTCCTGTCTCGCCCGACTCTCTTGTAGATACCCGTCTGGCATTTCTTTTCCTAACCTCACGTGGCGTCGCTTGAGTTCTCGGATGGTTCTGTCACGTCCGACTACTCTTTTAGACACCCGTTTGGCATTTCTCTTCAAGTCCTACCGTGGTGTCACTTGACACCCAACCGGCATTTCTTTTATATTTTCTTTGGATTCTCGGATGGTTCTGTCTCGCCCGATTTTCCACCAACCTTCTTTGTTTGTCGCTGAACACGTTACTTCTGCACATGCTAATATGTCATCATGCCATGATTCAATTCCTGTTAGCATGCATATAATATAATCCAGCATGAGCATGAGCAAGTAGTTTAGTTCATCATGATCATATATTATCTGCTGCATTCGGTATATCATTTCTTCATAATGTTTGCGAGTACATTCAAACGTACTCACTGGCTTGTCCCTGGTTATTTCATTGGCCAGGTTAGAGGAGTATTATGACGATGTCCATGCGGAGCCTAGGATAGTAGCCACGCGGGATAGGAGTTATCCAGGTCAGCCGATCCTGTGGGAATGGAGCCCCATCGACATTGGAGAATTCGCAAATCGCTTCCGCCATCCACCAGAAATCATTATTGTATCATTAGACCTTTACGGTCTTGTATCCAATTCTTGTAATTGCTTGGAATTCTGTATCAAGGACGTGTCCACCAGTAACAGAAATCCTGGGGCTGGTGATGACACGAGGGGTTAATTTCTGGGATATTGTGCCCCGGAAATCCGGCCCCGACAGGTTCGTTCCGGACCTTTAGTCCCGGTTCGTGCCACGAACCAGCACTAAAGGTGTGGTGGCAGGCTGGCATCAGCCTGGGGCCCCACGGAAACCTTTAGTCCTGGTTGGTGGCTCCAACCGCGACTATAGGCTAACCTTTAGTCGTGGTTGGAGCCACCAACCGGGACTAAACGTCCCCTATATGAAACCCTTCGGCCAGCCCGAGCACACTCCTCTATGTTCTTCCCCTTTCCTCTCCTCTCTGTTCTTCCTCTCTTCCTCGAGCTCATCCTCCATTTTTGCCAAAATTTGTCAAGATTTGGAGGCATCCCATCCATCCAAGTGTTCACAATGGTTAGCAACTTTGTCCTTTCATCTCTCATTGCTAGATTAGCTCTTGCAATGCTCTATAAGTATAGTAATTTGTGGGTTTTAGTTTGTATGTGGTAGTTTATTTGATCTATGCAATTTGAGCTCAAATTAACTTCTTACTTTGCATTTGTAGGTGTGGTTTACTTAGTGCCTTCCCGTCCCCGTCCTAACCACCGTCGATCGCCCGCACCGTCCCGTCGCCGGCACCACCTTGGTGAGCCTCTTGTTCTTATCCTTTTAGCCCAGAAGAGGGACTAAGGACCTCAAGTTCACAAATAGACAAATTTGAGTGATACCTTTTGAAGTGGCTGCGTCTGTCTCAACCTTGTCCTTACCCCAATGAAGAAGATGAGGTGTCAGCCCTTCAACCAAATTCACTCGGATTGTTTACCCCAATCGGTCAACCATATGAAACATCAATCGGCATGAAGATACTTACGTGGAATCCACCGACATGTTCATCTTGGTCTTGGGCAGTGTCGCCTTCAGAGGTTTGCTGGTGGAGACCTTCGCATGCTTTGCAGCCTTCTCCGGGGACACGACGGGTTCGCTACACCCGCACTTTGAAGTCTGAGTGGGACATTCGCGGAGGGCTTAGTGGCACTCGGGCCACCCGTGCGGCCCCCACGGACTCCAGGGTCCTGACGGGCCTTTGAATGGGTCTCGGGAAGCACCTCCTTTGAAGGAGAAGACTCCACCTCATCGCCTAATTCAGACTCCCTCTCGTCCTCTTCGTCATCGCTCTCGTCCTCATACTCTTCTTCCTTGTCCGACTCACCATGGCGCTCGTTGTCGATGGCCACGTCCGCGGTCGCATTGGCACCGGCGGGTATCAAGCTCTCCATGCTCGTATAACCCTGCTGAAGTGGGAGTTACAAAGATCAGAACTCATCAAAGGAAAATCATGTCACTCAGAACTAATAATGGGATTCGGAGTTTACCTCACTCGGCGGATGAGCAGCCGAGTACGGAGGCACGCACCATGACCCCCTGGGGTTGTTGCTAGCTGGGTTTATGGACTTCAGCTTGTTCGCCACTTCCTCGGTGCTGAGGTCCTCCGGGTGCATGCGAGTGATGTCACTCGGACCCATGTACTGCCACATGGGGTGAACCCTGGCCTGAAGTGGCTGGATTCTTCTCTGGAAGAAGACCTCCAGCAGGTCCAGCCCATTGACACCCTAGTTCACTAGGGCCACCAGCACAATCACGAGCAAGTCCACCTCGACTTTCTCCTCCTTGGATACGGTCAACTTGGGAAGTTGCTAAATGCATTCTATGGAATATGGAGGGAGACCCGACTGACCTTCACCGACCGAGACATCCTCACAGTAAAACCATGTGTATTGCCAACCCTTGACCGTATTGGGAAAGTTCAACATAGGAAAACTACCTTTGCCCCTCAACTGGATCCCCAGACCCCCGCACAACTGAACTATGTGTGTTTTCTCTTTCGAGAGAGCGGGTTTCTTCACCGTCATCACTCGGCAAGTGAACAAGTGTTTGAAAAGCCCCAATGAGGGTGGCAGCCATGGAAGTTCTCGCACAGGGAGACAAAGGCAGCGAAATATGTGATGGAATTGGGGGAAGATGGTGCAATTGGGTCCCGAAGAAGTTCAGGAAAGCCCGGGAGAAGGGATGAGGTGGAAGCGAAAAACCCCAGTCGATATGGGTAGTGAGGAGTACCCGTTCACCTCCGCGCGGCGCGGGCTCGGCCTCCCCATTCTCCAGCAGCCTCCAGCTCCTCGGAGCGAGGAGACCTTGGACCTTGTAGTCCTGCAGTCGGCCGGCAGAAACTCGCGGAGCCAGCCAGTCGCCCTGGACGAAGCCAGCTGGGGCGCCTGCGCTCGAGGCAGAGTCGCGCGAAGTCCTCTTCGCCCTCTCGGCCTTCGTGGTGGCGTTCCTCGACATCTCCTGTGAGGGCTGGTGGTGAATCGGCGGTCCGATAGAGCTCACGGAGCTTTCGGTGGAGCTACAGTGGAAATCGGGGGAAGAAGAAGCAGGTGTTTCTTCCTTACCTCCCCGGTTGCCTTTTTATACCCCAGCTCGTCTGAATTCCCGCCGTCAGAGTTGTAACGGCTGCGCAATCAACAGATGTGCCCATATTTGCTAAATCTTTGGGGCAGAGTGGTGGGGACGCGTGGCGAAATTGGCGACGCGGAAATAGAGGCGACGCGGCCACCTCTCCCACGTCCCTAACACAACCGTCACGATCGCGTGTGTGTGCTTCCCTGCGATTTTGAAATCGCCGAAGATTTCACGACACCCGTTCGAGTGGACTCCGTGTTCACCCATGCGTTCCGACGCACCACGATTCACCGAGTGACTGATGATTGGGCGAATTTCCACCGAATGGATTATGCCTCATCGAGCACTCGGTAGGATCTCCGAACATTCCTGGAACTTCCGAACGAAGAACGAACGAAAGCTTCAATGACGACATATCCAAGCTTAAAGGTCATCTCCTACGAGAGCGGATCTGTAGCCACTGGTAGAAAACAGGGCGTCAGTCCAGGTTCGAGAGGGCCTTTAGTCCCGGTTCTGCAACCGGGACAAAACGATCGAGACTAATGCCGATCACTTTTAGTCCCGATTGGTTTACAAACCGGGACTAAAGGAGCTCCACATGGCCGCCGTGGGGCACCTGGCAGGAGGACCTTTAGTCCCGGTTTGTAACACCGACCGAGACTAAAAGGCAGCCATGCGTCAACAGCTGCCAGGCTCTGTTTTTTTTTGAAAGGAGGAGTTTAGGGGTTTTCATATTGTGTTTCCCCCTTATATTTTTGTGTTTACCATTTTTATTTTATGCTTTTCATTCAACTAAACGCTAGCTACTACATATAGCAATGAAAGAACCATTACATAACATCGTCATGATGAATATATAGAAAGAACCATCAGTATCACTTGAAAGTTGTTCTCCTTAAGAAACAAACATCAATGTATCACATTCATCTTAACATACTAATTAATTAACTAACAGTTCTCTAGCTGATATATTCATGACTTAGTTCTAAACATGGTCAACAACAACCATCATCTGGTAGTCCTTGCGGTTGCTCTTCCTTATAGTGATTACCACAAGGGTGTCCACGCTTAGTTCTCTCTTTCCCTTGTTGAACTCCTGCCAGCCGGCCTTGTGGAATGATATGCGCCTGTCAGGGTCTGTCTTGTATTCGACGTTCGTGACAGGCCCTCTTGGTCCATGGATTACTCCAACAGTGCCGACGACGGGGATGTCCACTACGGAAAACATCTTCAAAGGTAACTTCTGAAGACCCCATCATTAAGAGAAAATAGAGAGCACAGAATGTTAGACATCTCACCATACTTGGTTATGACCAAAAAGAGATGAAAGAATATAAAAAATGTCACCATAACTTTTTTGACAATGTTTGTTTTTGTTAGACGGTGCACATAGGGCTTCCCCAAGAACGTGGAAGAGGATGGTAACATTTCTTTCACACTAGCTTTATCATCTCTAGTAAGATTCTTCATCCTTTGAGAAAAAATTGCAGAAAGGATAGGACCATCATCTTCATCTTCGATGTCCTCCTCTTCATCTTGGTCGTCCTCATCTTCATCTTGGATGTCCTCATCTTCATCTTGGCTGTCGATGTCTGATACGTCTCCATCGTATCTACTTTTCCAAACTTTTTGCCCTTGTTTTGGACTCTAATTTGCATGATTTGAATGGAACTAACCCGGACTGACGCTGTTTTCAGCAGAATTGCCTTGGCGTTGTTTTTGTGCAGAAATAAAAGTTCTCGGATTGACCTGAAATTTTACGGAGAATATTTTTGGAATTAATAAAGCGAAAGAATCAACCAGAGGGGGGCCACCCATTGGCCACAAGCCAGGGGGGCGCGGCCCCCCTAGGCCGCGCCTAGGTGGCCTGTGGGCCCTACGCAGCTCCACCAACCTCAACTCCAACTCCATCTAATCCTATTTGGGGAGAAAAAAATTAGAGAGAAGATTTCATCGCGTTTCACGATACGGAGCCGCCGCCACCTGCTGTTCTTCCTCGGGAGGCCAGATCTGGAGTCCGATTTGGGCTCCGGACAGGGGAAATCGACGCCATCGTCATCACCAACCATCCTTCATCACCAATTTCATGATGCTCCCCGCCGTTCGTGATTAATTCCATCATAGGCTTGCTGGACGGTGATGGGTTGGATGAGATTTACCATATAATAGAGTTAGTTTGTTTAGGGTTTCATCCCTAGTATCCACTATGGTCTGAGATTGATGTTGCTATGACTTTGCTATGCTTAATGCTTGTCACTAGGGCCCGAGTGCCATGATTTCAAATCTCAAACTATTGTGTTTTCATGAATATATATGTGTTCTTGATCCTAGCTTGCAAGTTGTAGACACCTTTTACGAGTTATGATCCGCATCCCCCAGGGTGACAATAACTGGGATTCTTTCCGGTGATTACCGTAGTTTGAGGAGTTCAAGTATTCACTAAGTGCTAATGCTTTGGTCCGGTTCTCTATTAAAAGGAGGCCTTAATATCCCTTAGTTTCCATTAGGACCCCGCTGCCACGGGAGGGTAGGACAAAAGAAGGCTTTAATATCCCTTAGTTGCTATTGTTACAATCACTACAAAACTGCTACTGTCACTTTTGCCATCGTTATCGTTACTTCCATACTACTTTGCTACTAAATACTTTGCTGCAGATATTAAGTCTTTCAGGTGTGGTTGAATTGACAACTCAGCTGCTAATACTCGAGAATATTCTTTGGCTCCCCTTGTGTTGAATCAATAAATTTGGGCTGAATAATCTACCCTCGAAAACTGTTGCGATCCCCTATACTTGTGGGTTATCAAGACCTTTTTCTGGCGCCGTTGCCGGGGAGCATAGCTCTATTCTCCGAGTCACTTGGGATTTATATCTGTTGATCACTATGAAGAATCTAAAAGACCCAAAAACCAAGATATATCCCTCTACTACAAGGGGAGGTAAGTAACTGCCATCTAGCTCTGCACTTGAGTCACCATGTGTTATGAGTAAATTTGCTACACCACCACCTGCTATTGATTCTGATATGTCGCAAGTAATTTATGATGCCACTTTTGCTATGCATGATGCTTATGATGATACTTTGCTTGATAATACTGTGCCACTGGGTGAATTTCTTGATGAAGAAATTGCTAGAGTCAATACTGAAACTGATGATATTTCTGAAACTGATGAAATTATTGAAGCTGAACACTATGAGACACCTGTTAGACCTAGCTCTCCTAGATATGAATTGCCTAATATACCTAAGGGTTATGTTATGGAGGGAGAGGTAGCTATGGACTTTCTTGCTTGTAAGGATAGAGATGATCTTAAGAAATTGCTATGCAAGTGGAAGGAAAAATCTTTGAATGCTAGAATGTAATATGATCCTAAGTTTGCTACTTCACCTATCTTTGTTACTGATAAGGATTATGAATTCTCTGTCGATCCTGAGTTAATTACTTTGGTTGAATATGATCCTTTCCATGGTTATGAATCTAAAACTGTTGTGGCACATCTTACTAAATTGAATGATATAGCCACCCTATTTACTCATGAGGAAAAAATTCGTTATTACTATATTCTTAAGTTGTTTCCTTTCTCATTAAAGGGTGATGCTAAGATATGGTTTAATTCTCTTGCTCCTGGTTGTTTGCGTAGTCCCCAGGATATGATATATTACTTTTCTGAAAAATATTTTCCTGCCCATAAGAAACAAGCTGCCTTGCAGGAAATATTTAACTTTGTGCAAATTAAAGAAGAGAGTCTCCCACAAGCTTGGGGGAGGCTTCTCCAATTACTTAATGCTTTGCTTGATCATCCTCTCAAGAAAAACGAAATACTTGATATCTTTTATAATGGACTAACCGATGCTTCTAGGGACCACCTAGATAGTTGTGCCGGTTGTGTTTTCAAGGAATGAACTGTTGAACAAGCTGAACTACTATTGAATAATATATTGAGAAATGATAATGACTGGACTATTCCCGAACCACCTCCAAAGCCCACTCCGAAGAAAAGAGGTATTCTGTTTCTCAGTCCTGAAGATATGCAAGAGGCAAAGAAATCCATGAAAGAAAAAGGTATTAAAGCTGAAGATGTTAAGAATCTACCACCTATTGCAGAAATACATGGTCTTGATAACCCGACACAGGTAGTAGAGGTAAATTCTGTCCATAAATTTGATGAAGGTGATATTCCTTATAATAAGTCTTCTAGCCAATGCTTGGATGAGTTTGATAACTTTATTGTTAGGCAAGAAAATTTCAATGCTTTTGTTAGTAGACAATTGAAACAAAATGCTTACATGCTTCATCGCTTAGGTGATTATATGAGAAGAACTATTAATGATCTTATGCTTATTAGTAAACATGCTTCCATGGTAACTACTCACGTAGAACAAGTACTTAAGGCACAAAATGATTTGCTTAATGAGATGAATGGTAAAAACAATGATCATTCTGTTAGAGTTGTGACTAGAGGTGGTAGAATGACTCAGGAACCTTTGTATCCTAAGGGCCATCCTAAAAGAATTGAGCAAGATTCTCAGGGAATTCATACTGATGCACCTAGTCACCCCAGTAATAAAAGCAAAAAGAATGATGATAGGACTTTGCATGCTCCTAGTGAACCTGTTATAGATACACCTGAAAACCCAAATGATATTTCTATTTCTGATGCTGAGACACAATCTGGTGATGAACATGAGCCTAGCGATAATATTAATGATGATGTTCATGTTGATGCTCAACCTAGTAATGATAATGATGTGGAGATTGAACCTGCTATTAATCTTGATAACCCACAACCTAAGAATAAAAGATATGACAAAAAAGACTTTGTTGCTAGGAAGCCTGGTAAAGAAAGAGAACCATGGGTTCAGAAACCCAAGCCCTTTCCTCCTAAACCATCCAAGAAAAAGGATGATGAGGACTTTGAGCGTTTTGTTGAAATGCTTAGACCTGTCTTTTTTGCATATGCGCTTGACTGATATTCTGAAAATGTCTCCTTATGCTAAGTATATGAAAGATATTGTGACAACTAAAATAAAGATACCGGAAGCCGAGATTTCCACCATGCTTGCTAATTATACCTTTAAGGGTGGAATACCAAAGAAACTAGGAGATCCCAGAGTACCTACTATACCATGCTCTATTAAAAGAAATTATGTTAAAACTGCTTTATGTGACCTTGGAGCTGGTGTTAGTGTTATGCCTTTCTCTTTGTATCGTAGACTTGAATTGAATAAGTTGACACCTACTGAAATCTCTTTGCAAATGGCTGATAAATCAACTGCTTTACCCATCGGTATTTGTGAGGATGTGCCTGTCGTAGTTGCAAATGTTACTATCCTAACGGACTTTGTTATTCTTGATATTCCTGAGGACGATAATATGTCGATCATCCTTGGTTGACCCTTTTTGAATACTGTAGGGGCTGTTATTGATTGCAACAAAGGCAATGTCACTTTTCATGTTAATGGTAATGAGCATATGGTGCACTTTCTGAAGAAACAACCTCAAGTTCATAGTATCAACTCTATTGCAGAAATTCCAACAATTGCTATTGGAGGTTTTAAATTCCCTCTCGCTACTATCAAGAAGAAATATGAAATAATCCTGGTAGGGGACATGCCTGTCCCCGTTGAGGTAACCTAGTGTTATTCGAAAATCCTCCGGTTTCAAGTTACTCGAAAGAAGTTTGTTAATAAGACTTGATCAACCTTGTTAATGAATTCCTTTTGACGGGCATGAGATGGATGAATTTTGAAAGCACAACCTTCTGTACCCAACTTTTACTTTCTGTTGTTTAGAATAAATAAAGTAAAAATGCTATTATTTTTCTATTTTCTGATTTATCCGTGCAATAAAAAAATGACCTAATAATAAAAGTTCTTCAAATGCCCTGAAAATGTAGTATGATTTTTTTCTGGATTATTTAAGAATTTCTGGCACTGAGAACATATCAGGGGGCTGCACCAATGGGCCACAAGCTCACAGGGCGCGGCCACCCCCCTGGGCGCGGCCAGGTGGCTTGTGGGTCCCACGTAGGCCCCCTCACTTATTCCAGCACCCATCCACTTCGTCTTCCTCCAGAAAAAAATCCCACCATTGCTCAAACCCATGTTCTAGCTCATTTTGCTACCATTTTCGATCTCCTTGTGCAAAGCTCCATTTGCAAAACTGTTTTGGGGGATTGATCTTCGGTATGTCTCTTCCAATGGTCCAATTAGTTTTTGTTTTAGTGCTTTATATACTGCATATTTTTGCTGCTGTGGTGACCTTGTTCTTGAGATTGCATGTCAAATTTGTATGGTCCCAAGTAGTTTTGATGCATGATATAGCCTCTAGGCACATGTGGGAGTAGTTGCTATAAGTTTTGTTGAGTTTTGTTCACCTTTATTTTGAGTCACTAAATTTCAGAATTTTTTTAGAGAAAGAAAAATGTTGAGGCGAATATACCAAGGGGGTTCCTCGAGCAAGAAGGCCCCGAGACTCGCGATACGTGAGCCCGACCTTTAACCACCGAGGGAAGCTCAAGTGCGGCCTATTGAATGGCCATCGGATCAATTCATGGTTCATGCCGGTTTCAAGGAAGAATTTTACGTGTACACACGAAATGCTGGCCTTGAGGATTTGGTCTCAGACCAATGCAAGCAATATTATCAACTCACTGATTCTTTCATGCGGAGGTTTGAATTTTCGTCCAGGCGTAATACGCATTTGGTTTTATTAAATCTTTATGATGAATCTTATACTATGGACCTAGAAGATTTTAACCGTGCATGCAAAATTCCACAATGGGGCAGCCATAGTGATCCCCACAAAACTGAATATAATGATTTTCTTGCTAGCATCACTGTGCGAGAAACTAGAAATATTACACAGGCTACCTTGGGGAGCATTCACTTTCCTGCTATACATTATTTTGCTCTCTTCATAGGTAGATGTATTAACGGTAAAAATGAGCATAGCCACCTTTGTGTACCTGATCTTAGTATTCTTAAGAGTGAGGTAATGGGTGATAGACGATATAACTTGGGGGCTATTATTGTTAGGAGGCTACATAAAAATGCTAAGGATGGAGATTTCTTTGGTGGGATTTATGCCACTCGTGTAGCTAATTATCTTGGGGGTACCCATAAGGGGGAATGATATTGAGTTTTTTTTTGAGCTGTAAAGAGTAGGAGAGGCTCCTACTGTGTTAGATTAATGAAGAAGAGTTTACAATTTACATGGTGTGGGTTTGACCAATTGGTCTCCCCAGGAACAGACTAGCAAAGAACCAAGTCTAGAAAATAGAAGAAGATGATCTGGATGCAACTAGAATAATTACAAGGAAAGAGCTAAGAGGGTCAAGTAATCCCAGAACTTGGGATCAACTCTATGCTTTAGCCAAAGAAGATCTTCTTTTGTTCTGTCCTTCCAGGTATAATAATGGGGTGGTATGTGCCTAAAGATGTAGTTGTTCCTTTCTTTCCATATGTTCCAAGCAGCAATACCCACCAATTCGAAGAACATATGACATGTGAAGGACAGCTTGGCTTGCTGAATAGCAGACAGAGCGGGAATATCAGAATTCCAAGCAATACCAAATCTGTTCCAGCAATTCACACTAAAAGGGCATGAAAAGATGAGGTGTTAGATCGTTTCCTCACACCCAGCAGAACAAAGCACACAAGAATAGATATTTCCAATGTTGTAATGCCTCCTCTTGGGCATGTTTCTAGTGTTCAGCCTGTCTGCTAGAAGAAACCACATGAAAACCTTTATTTTCATATGAAGTTTGGATGACCATATCCAAAGAAAGGGAGCAGGAGCTACTATGCTTGAGTGACAATACATATAAAAACTCTTGGAAGTGAATTTGATGCCCCAACTGTACGTCCATGAATCAGATGCAGTACCACTGTCTGAAAAGATTGGTCTGAGATTCAGTAATGTTTGGAGCTCTTGATGTGCCTCAGGGGACAGTGGAAGATGAAATTTGGAGTATGGATCCGCTTCATCAAAAAACTTGTGTACAGAAATGTCCTCGTCAATGGCAAATGAGAATAAACATTGAAGAGAGTTGCTAAGCAAATCATCAGTCCAATTATCATGCCAAAGGGAAACATTCTGCCCGTTACCAACAGTGGGTGAAGCAATACCACGAAACATGGACATTAGCTTGATAAGCTGTCGCCACCAAAATAAACCAGTAGGGGGTTTTGCATGGGGAATTGATTCACCATAATAGGTATCCCAAATTAACTGCACCCATGGGAGATCTGCTTTGTTATAAAACATGTCCAGAAATTTCAAAAGAAGAGCCTGGTTCTGAACTTTAATGTTGATGACCCCAAGACCTCCATGTTTTTTAGGGCAACAAACTCTATCCCATGCTACCATGGAATTGCAGGATTCTCCTTGCTCATTTTTTTGGGTCCAAATGCATCTTCTTCTCACCTTATCAAAGTACTCTAAATTTTTTGGGGGAAGTTTCAAAGTACACATTGCGTGATTAATCATTGAGGTCACAAGAGAATTGACCAGGGTGATTCTGGAAGCATGGCAGAGGAGGTAGCAAGTGCTAGAGAGACGTCTTTCTACCCGATCCACCAGTGGCATTAACTCAGTCATGGTGGGTTTGGTTGTGCCTAGAGGTAGGCCCAGATAAGTAAACGGCAGCTTCCCGATTACACAGCCAAAAAGGTTTGCAAGAGATTCAGATTTAGTGCGGTCAATATTCAGTGGGATCATGCATGACTTCTGAAAGTTTATCTTCAGACCCGTGGAAGCAGCAAAATCCTGGAGTAATCTCTTGAGATTGGCAATTTGATGCTCACAAGCAGGCATGATTAAAATTGTGTCATCCGCATACTGAATCACGGGAAAGTCACCTTGCCTTGGGATAGGAAGAGAAAATCTCCCTTCATTGAATTCTTTATTAATGATACATTGCAAAAGCTCTGCTGCCAGAACAAATAGCAATGGGGAAAATGGGTCACCTTGGCGAACTCCTCGTTTGCAATGGAAAGATTTCCCAGGAAGGCCGTTTAGCAGGATCGATGAGTGTCCAGAGGAAAGGATAATCTTCACCCAATTTATCCAACGATCATCAAAACCCAGTTTTTACAGCATTAGAATGATTATGTCATGCTCAACCATATCAAATGCTTTATCAAAGTCAAGCTTGATGATCACTATCTCTCTTTTAGATTGAACACACTGGTGTATATACTCAAAGGACCACGCTAGGCAATCTTGAATCGAGCGACCCTTGATGAAGCCGTACTGATTGTTATGAATGAGTTGGAGAATCACATTTTGGAGGCGATCGGCTAATAACTTTGTCAATAACTTAAGACAACAGTTAAGCAGAGAAATCGGCCGATAGTCATTAACAGTGGTGGGCGCAGACTTCTTTGGAATGAGTGTAATCAGAGAAGTATTAAGACAATCTAAAGAGATATTGCCTGACCAGAATTGTGTACAAAGTTCATTGAAATCATGCTTGATAATGTCCCAGCAGTGCTTAAGGAAGCAGCCATCAAATCCATCTGGGCCGGGAGCTTTATCAATTGGTAATTTCTGGATTGCGTCATCTATTTCTTTCTGGCTGAAAGGAGCAGAAAGGCCACCAAGGTCCAAGTTTGCTGAAACGAGTTGATCCAGGTTAAATTTAACATCAATGGGAACTGAAATTCCTAACCTGGCTCTGAAGGCATGATAAATTGCCTCAGCTTTGCTGGTGTGATCCTCCAGCACAACCCCATTTGGAAGAGTCAGCGCAGCGATATAATTCACCCGGTGCCGTTCTGTTGCCATACGGTGAAAAAATTTGGTAGGCTCATCACCAAATTTGATATATCGGACCGTGCATCTCAAACACCAGTACTGCTGCTTATAAGCCAGAAGACGGACGATATGAGCCTTAAGAATTTTCCTGAAATTCCATTCATGAATTGCAAGCTGACGCTCGTTCTCAATGCTGTCTAAAAGCAACAAGGTTTGATTCGATTTATCAATAAGGCGAGAAAGCTTAGAGATGGATTTACTCCATCGTTTCAATGCACCTCTAAGAGCTTTAAATTTCTCACTAAGCCTTCTCGCTGGATCAGTAGATCTAGTATCAGCACTCCAAGCTAACCTGACCACATCCATGAAGCCTGGATGGTTGATCCAAAAAATTTCAAATCTGAATAGACTGGAACGCGGGATGCACGTCTGTACTGAGACGAGACATGGGATATGGTCTCAAACTGGCCTTGCCAGGGGTTTAACAGATGTATTGGGGAATTTAGAGGTCCAATGATTTGAAGTGAAAACCCAGTCTAGCTGCTCAAGTAGTGGTTGTTCTTGCATATTGCTCCATGTAAATGAAATACCTTGCAACGGAATTTCCACGAGAGACAGGGATCGAATAATATCATTGAACAAAATCATATCAGAAACATCGCCTCGTGAGCGATTCCTGTTATCGGGTGACCTTAAGAAGTTAAAGTCGCCTAACAAAAGCCAATCCTCCTGTGACTCAATATTAAGATCATATAACCAGGAGACAAAGTCAGACCTAGGAGACCCCGAACAAAGACCATAGACGTTAACTAGTGTCCAATTATCCGCAGAAAGAACCGATTTAAAGGAGATTACGATTGCCCATTGGTGCGGAGCGATAACGGTTCCACTGAAAACAACACTATTCCAAATAACAATGAGCCCGCCTGAGTTACCCACGGAAGGGACGAAAGCAAACTGATCGAAACGACGTGGACAAAATTTTCGCAGCTAAGAGTGGTCGAAGTGCTCACGTTTAGTTTCCTGGAGACAAATCACCAAACAGCCACTATTATCGATATGCGAACGAAGCGTAGAGTGCTTATCATTTGCACCAATGCCACGGACATTCCAACATAATAAGTTCCACGGCCTAAACTGATTGTTCATTAAGAAAGAAAGAGTAAACACATCCAAACAGAGCAAAGTTCAGATACGGTTCAGAGCAAAATAAACTGATAACTGAAGCTGACACCAAAAGCATCGATGAGAGCAGAAATATGCAGATCAAGCACAATCTTCCTTCTCAACCGGAGAGAGCAGCTTCTCCTTGGAGATCTCCGCAGCTTGGATGCCACAGTCCTTCACCCCCGTGCGCTGAAGAGACTCAATGGAGATGATCGCGGGTGGGTTGGACGGGGTAGCATGATCCAGTGCAGCAGGGTTAGCAACCTGCAGAGTCACTTTTGGAGCAATGAGAGATTTGAGAGGACGAACATCCGAAGTAATTGGCACCTTGAATCCCTTGTACATGTTGGACCGAGGGCTGCGACGGACTGCAGAAGAAATAAGAGGGGTTGGCGCTCTCCCTCTCTTCTTTTTGGAATCAGCAGGTCCATTGGGAGCTTCAGAGGAAGTGACCCGGCTGAAGCTGTCAACAGCAGCGACAGAAGAGCTAGAGCCTGAAGCAACTGCAACATCCACAGCTGAGGTGGTGATGACAGGTGGTGCAGATGCTTCATCAATCGCAAGAAGACATGGAGAGTCATCAAAACAGAGCTTACGAGCAACTTTCCTGCTGGCCATTGCTGTGTGGATATCCACAACCGGACTAAACTGACTGCCAAACTTGATTAGAGCGAAGGGGATAACAGGGAGCTTAGGGTTATTGAAACCAAACAGACTGGTTAACCACCGGCTTTTCTTGATTATGAGGCTATGGTGCGCTACCAGTTTCTTCAGAGGAACGAACAATCCTTCCTGTACCGACTAATTTTTGATAGACTGCATGCTGTCCATATTACCCTTCCTGCTCCTTCCTTCTTTAACTTTCAAGAAAAACGGAGACACTTTATAACCAGAGAGGAGGCAAACGAGTACGAGAGAAAGGCGGAAGCCGCTCGCCTCCACACTGCAGCCGTTCAGGCGGTAGCCGCCGCAGCCCAGTACAACCCCAACTATGACTTTGGATATTATCCGGGCAAGCCATGGCCCTAGACCAACTTAGGCCAAAAGCCTAAGCTTGGGGGAGTACATATTTCTCACCGATATTACATTCATGTTCACACACTCATCTTAGTAGTCGGTGCTCATACTTTTTCATTGTACCATCCATGGTAGTTTATTTCTTCTTTTCGCTTTCTTCTTGTGTGCTTAATTAACCTTGAGAAAATCCAAAAAAAAATAGTTCTAGCTTTACCTTCTAGTCTGTTTAGCTGCAGCATTAAAAGATAACCCAAAAAGATTTCTCGTTCTTCTTTTGCTTGTTGGGAGCTTTCCCGTGTAAATAGTTTTTCGCGTTCTTGTTTCGAAACTTCTTTCTTTGGGTCGTAAGGATAAGACCACAATGAAAATGATGAGTGGCTCTCGTATGCATTATTGTTTACCTATTAGAGAGCCCATATTACCTTGTCTTCTCCCTTTAGTTATTGTTTGCAGATTCCAGCTTAGTCTAATGCACGTGCACTCTTATTATTATTCACACCGTTCGGTCATGCAAGTGAAGGGCAATAATGACGATATATGATGAAGTGATTGAGATGGAGAGAACTGCTACGAACTCGACCTATTTTGTTTTTGTAAATATAATTAGCTCATCGTTCTGGATTCAGCTCATTATGGATGAAACATGTTTGCAATGAAAATTAGAGATTATAGTTACTCATGCCATGCTTAATTAGCTAAGAGTGGATAATGGTTTGTCTTGAGTGCCAACATGCATTTTAAAATGGTTGTAATGTAGTATGATAGGATGGTATCCTCCTTTGAATGATTCAAGTGGCTTGACTTGGCACATGTTCACGCATGTAGTTGAAACAAAATCAACATAGCCTCAACGATATTTATGTTCATGGTGATTTATATCCTACTCATGCTTGCATTCAATGTTGGTTAATCTCAATGCATGTTTATGACTATTGTCGCTCTCTAGTTGGTCGCTTCCCAGTCTCTTGCTAGCCTTCACTTGTACTAATCAGGAATACTGCTTGTGCATCCACTTCCTTAAACCCAAAGTTGTTCCATCTGAGTCCACCATACCTACTTATATGCGGTATTTACCTACCGTTCCAAGTAAATTTGCATGTGCCAAACTCTAAACCTTCAAATAATATTCTGTTTTGTATTCCCGAATCGCTCATGTAGCGACTGGGGGCGGTCAGTATTTTCCATGCTAGGTGGGTTATTCTCACGATGTGTGTTGATTCACTATCATTCACGAGAAAGTGGCTGGTATTCGGGATGCCTAGTTCCATGCTCAAAAATCAAATCAAAATATAATGAAACAAAACTCCCCCAGGATTGTTGTTTGTATGGACGATACCCGTAGATTCGGCCAGCCACGAAAAATCAAATCAAACTGTTTGCACAAATAAAAGTTCTCGAATTGACCTGAAAATTTACGGAGAATATTTTTGGAATTAATAAAGAATACTGGCGACAGAATCAACCAGAGGGGGGCCCCCCATTGGCCACAAGCCAGGGGGCGCCCCCCTAGGCCACGCCTAGGTGGCTTGTGGGCCCCCTGCAGCTCCACCGACCTCAACTCCAACTCCATATAATCCTATTCGGGGAGTAAAAAATCAGAGAGAAGAGTTCATCGCGTTTCACGATACGGAGCCGCCGCCACCTCCTGTTCTTCCTCGGGAGGCCATATGTAGAGTCCGTTTTGGGCTCCGGAGAGGGGAAATCGACGCCATCGTCATCAGCAATCATCCTTCATCACCAATTTCATGATGCTCTCCGCCATTCGTGACTAATTCCATTGTAGGCTTGCTGGACGGTGATGGGTTGGATGAGATTTACCA
Organism: Elymus sibiricus; assembly: GCA_039707655.1. Lineage (NCBI taxonomy): Eukaryota > Viridiplantae > Streptophyta > Magnoliopsida > Poales > Poaceae > Elymus > Elymus sibiricus. The sequence continues at coordinate 527,987,229 of CM077675.1, forward strand.
TGTAATCGAGTTAGTGTTGTTAGGGTTTGATCCCTAGTATCCACTATGTTCCGAGATTGATGTTGCTATGACTTTGCAATGCTTAATGCTTGTCACTAGGGCCCGAGTGCCATGATTTCAGATCTGAACCTATTATGTTTTCATGAGTACATATGTGTTCTTAATCCTATCTTGCAAGTTGTAGACAGCTATTACGAGTTATGATCCGCATCCCCCAGGGTGACAATAACTGGGATTCTTTCCGGTGATTACCGTAGTTTGAGGAGTTCATGTATTCACTAAGTGCTAATGATTTGGTCTGGTTCTCTATTAAAAGTAGGCCTTAATATCCCTTAGTTTCCATTAGGACCCCGCTGCCACGGGAGGGTAGGACAAAAGATGTCATGCAAGTTCTTTTCCATAAGCACGTATGACTATACATGGAATACATGCCTACATTACATTGATGAATTGGAGCTAGTTCTGTGTCACCCTATGTTATAACCATTGCATGATGAATGCCATCGGACATAATTATCCATCACTGATCCATTGCCTATGAGCTTTTCACATATTGATCTTTGCTAAGTTACTTTTCCGTTGCTACTGTTACAATCACTACAAAACTGCTACTATCACTCTTGCCATCGTTACCGTTACTTTCATACTACTTTGCTACTAAATACTTTCCTACAGGTATTAAGTCTTTCAGGTGTGGTTGAATTGACAACTCAGCTGCTAATACTCGAGAATATTCTTTGGCTCCCCTTGTGTCGAATCAATAAATTTGGGTTGAATACTCTACCCTCGAAAACTGTTGCGATCCCCTATACTTCTGGGTTATCACGACCTTTTTCTAGAGCCGTTGCCGGGGAGCATAGCTCTATTCTCTGAGTCACTTGGGATTTATATCGTTTGAGAAAAAATTGCAGAAAGGATAGGACCATCATCTTCATCTTCGATGTCCTCCTCTTCATCTTGGTTGTCCACATCTTCATCTTGGATGTCCTCATCTTCATCTTGGCTGTCGATGTCTGATACGTCTCCATCGTATATACTTTTCCAAACTCTTTTGCCCTTGTTTTGGACTCTAATTTGCATGATTTGAATGGACCTAACCCGGACTGACGCTGTTTTCAGCAGAATTGCCTTGGCATTGTTTTTGTGCAGAAATAAAAGTTCTCGGATTGACCTGAAAATTTACGGAGAATATTTTTGGAATTAATAAAGCGAAAGAATCAACCAGAGGGGGGCCTGTAGGAGATATGCTATAGAGGCAATAATAAATGTTATTGATTATCTCCCTGTTCATAATTAGGTTTATGTTCCATGCTATAACTGCTATGGTTCTCGAGTCTGCAATAACCACGAGGCTCGAAGGAAGACTCATATGCACGTGTGGAATAATAAACGGTAAAATGTATTAATAGTCTGGCCTCTAAGACTGGCTCAAGTATTGCATGATGATCCTGTTTTCCTGATCATGGGCATGGCTATGCCGGCAATTTTGAGGGCACAATGTTAGAAGAACATTTGTGTTGAATCGACCCGAATTGATGTTATGCTATGAGATACATTCGTCACAAGTTAATGGTTAATAACACAGAGATGGTTAACGTTTGCATGATTCCTTAGACCATGAGAGTATCGAGTTTCTTCATGCTTGCTTCATGAACTTTGGGGTTTGTTAAACGTCATCCGTAAATGGGTGGCTATTACGGCGGCTTACGGGTTCATGGAAAAGTATGTCAAGTAACTTGATAGCTCAAGATTGGGATTTGCTCCTCCGACGATGGAGAGATATCTCTGGGCCCTCTCGGTGTTACGGTATCCATCATCGTCTGGCCAGACACTTTGTGATTTGATCACGGGGATGCCGGAACATGGGAACGTGAAAAGAGAACAATACCGGTAATGAGGTAACTGGCATAGTGGACAAGTTGTTGATCCACGGGGATGCCGACATGTCTCACCTCGAGTATTTGTAACATATCGCGAAGCAACAGGAATAGCACACGGCAACTGGAGGTTCACTCGAATATTCATTCGTGTGGGTATAGGGGTCAATACGGGTGTCCACGGCTCCGATGTTGATCATTGATCGGAAGGGGTTCCGGGTCATGTCTATGCTTCACCGAACCTATAGAGTCACATGCTTAAGGGTCATCTATCTGCTGAATACTAGACAGGGAGTCTGAGAGAAATTCACCGAAAAAGTTTCGGAGACAACGGAAGAGTTCCGGAGAGAGAACACCGGAAGAGTTTCGGTAAAACCGAAAAGTTGTTTCGGAGTGTACCATAAAGTCAAATTGGTTTCGGCACATGCCTGGAAATTATTGGAAGGTACCAGAATTGTTCTGGTAACTTCTGAGATTTTTCAGAGACAAAAACCGGAAATGTTCCGGACTGCCGGAACCGCTTTAGTTGCTTTTCACAGATGAAAATCACTAAACCGAAAAGTTGTTTCGGAGTACACCATAAAGTCAAAATGGTTTCGGCACATGCCTGATAATTCTTGGAGGGTGCCCGAATCGTTCTGGAAACTTTCTCGAATTTTCCGGGATGAAAACCGGAAATGTTCCGGAGCTGCCGGAACCGCTTCAGATGCTTTTCGCAAATGAAAATCACTAAACCGGAATTGTTTCAGATGGCATTGTAAATTATTTTAGCGTGTACTGGAAATGTTCTAAGCCCACATGAATATTTTCAGTTTCGAACGGACGCTGAAATATGTCGTCGTGAATAGTGAAAGTGCTTGTTGGACTACTTTATGGAAAGCCACCTTTTGGGGCTTTACTCACAAATATCTTCACAAAAGATCTAGGGATGACATGGAAGGATAAGGGCTGCCCACTTGCTTTTACCTTTGTGCCCTTGTGAAGGGCATTTTGGGTATTTCAAGTGGCACCCTACCCCTTGGGTTTTCCTATAAATAGAGGTGGAGATGCCCTCTCCACTCTCACTCTTTTCTCACATACACATGCCATCTCATGTTATCTGGCTTCTCTTTCCCTCTCAGCGAAATAGTTTCGTAGAGCCGAAAGGCTGTCTGGGTTCCGGTGGGAACTAGTTCTGGACGGTGAAGCCCTGCCGGATAGATGACACCGTATGTGTGCAACTCTGTAGAGAGATCGTAGTTTCGGTCTTAGTTCGAGAGTGCCTCCCGAAGGGCTGTCCGAGTGACTGTCCGAGTTTTGGAGGTCCTCCCGAAGGGCTGTCCGAGTGACAGTCCGAGTTTCGGAGGTCCTCCCGAAGGACTGTCCGCGACACCGTCCGGGGGACTGTCCGACCGCCTCCCGGAGGGCTGTCCGCAGGGCAGATGAGGGTATACATCCTCGCGGTTGGGAGGTTGTAAATCCTAGCTGCGGGGATCTGCACCACTGATCGTCATCGACTCTACTTCCGCTGCGCTACGAGTCGGTAACGAAATAGATCAAACCTTGTATGCAGTCTCCATAGTGATCCTGGGCTGGTGCGTAGGTCGAATTTTTTTGTTTTCTGCTGCGTTACCCAACAGTGGTATCAGAGCCGTGCTATGCGTAGATGCAGGTTGCGATCTAGAATACATAGAGATGTATGGGTGTTGCACAATATAATTAGGTAGTAGATGAGATCTATTACTGAAAATTATTTGTGCGGGTAGCAGATGAAATCTGTTACCCGATGTTCTTGTTTCTTCCCTGGAATTTGCATAGTCCTGATCTTGACGGCATGGTGGAATCTCACAAAGTTCTGGCAATCCGCGATCCTTTCATGCTGCTCCTGAGTATGCTGATTGACAGATCAACGATGTGCTAACAGTTCTTTGGGTTCCACCATAGTTGAGAAAGATGGATGTTTCGCAGACGAAAGGGCAATGCAGATATGATCTGCACGGGGGTCAAGCATATGACGAAGTTTAGTATGGGGCTCGAGATTTTATTATCTCGTGTTTCATACACCCTGGAATGTTAATCTAGCAACTTGAATTATCATACTTGATGATGGACGTTGGTAGCTTCGGTTTGTTTCGAAACCTTGGAAGCCACGAAAAACATGTTTTGCATAAACCGATTAGAGGCGTCTAACTTGGTTTTGCAGGATGGTTTGCATGTGCATGTGATGTGCTATAGCAGTGCTCATATGAATTTGATTATGTATGAGATGACTATATGATGTAAATTAACATGACCTGCGTGTCATGATTCGGCATGATGGCTGGAGCCAGATGATTGCACTTTAATGACCTGTGTGTCAACCTTATGTAATGCACTTATTTTATTAGCTATAGAGATAGCAATATTATCTGGTGCATCGACAAGGTGGTGGCAATCTTCGCGAAGGTGAACACCGACGCGAATGCCGAAGACGAAGAAATACTTAACTTCTCCGTCAGAAAGGGCTATACCATATCATGCTAATTATGAATTGCCTGAGATGTTTATCCCTTGTGTTGCACCCTTCTTGATTGCGCGGTAGTCGCTTTTTATTAGGGTGATCTCTCACTTAAAAATATCAAGTAGTTAGTGTTCTCCCAAGTGTAGCACCATCACGGCACCTAACTTTTCGGGGTGCGCCATGGATGCATGGGTACGGACGATTAGGGATGTGTGAGGTGGGTGAGTAAAGACCTCGCAGCGAGATCACATGGTTGTCTTGACGTTCAGGCATGAAAGTCATGAGCTTGGAACACACGCATCGAAAGATGAACAAGAGTCACATGGAGATGTGATCGGCAAGTTGGCCTACCGATTAAAAATTCCCGTCATGAGATGATGATTCTATGACGATGAATTGAAGTCTGGATCTTGTATCACTCAAAATCAATTATGAGAGATATTGATTTGAGTGGGAGCGCACTGTTGAATTAACTTGTTTAATTCTCAGTGCAATTAATTTTGAACACTGTCTAAGTGTGGTTTGCAAAATAGTTGTAGAATAATGGCTCGCGTTTCCACCTTCCCAATTAAAATTGAATAAGCTGTTAAATATCTGGTTAAAACTTTACGGTTGGTAACGTAATGTGAGGATTGTCCTCAAGAGTGCCGAGAAGGACTTTGTCCTATCGCATACTTTCGGTATTCTCCCGCTAATGCTATGGATGATATGACTCTCGTCCTTCGATCCAAAAGCTAGAATTCCTTTTCAGTCAGGTGCAATACGTTTGCTTCCATCAGACCCGAACTTCGAAAGTTTGGATAGTTATGTGATATTCATGGAATCTGAAAAATCATTTTCAGAGACAGACAAAGGCTAAAAGATATGAGATATCCAAAGCAATGTTTGTTTGCAAACTATTAGTAAAGGAGTTTACTATGCATTAGACTGATAAGAGAGGGATCCAGGAGAACGCCTGTCATATGATGAAAGGTGAATAAAACAACAACTTAAAGAGAAAGGAAGTGTCCGAAGGGTGTTAGTGAAACTTTCACGCCTAGGAAGTCCGGGGCTAACGCCACTCTTAAGTTGGATGCTTCTTCTGAGAGTAGGAGAAATACTAGAAGTTAAACTGTTAGAAGTATAAAGGCAAAAGGAAAGAAGACTGGAATATCCAGCTCATGTATGAATGTCATACAAGTTTTTGATGTACAGAAGGCTGGTCAGAGATATAGTTCTTGGGAAATATGGTTAAACATGTTAATCACTAATTCTTGGGTATTGTGAGCTAATCACAAAGATACCCGCTCGATTGCTTTCTGTTGCAACTCGATGTAAGAACTACTATGGCCTGAAAGACTAGCCAGGAATGAGGTTTAGATACACGCAGGGAACATAGTAAATGTTACTATGCCTTCCATCGATGTATTCCCTATGTATTTACTTTCATAATTCATTTTAGAGTTTCACACTCTAGCCCTTTGCATAAGGTATCTTGCAAGAAGGTTGTTCATAAGAGAACTTTTGATGTTCGGTGTTATGAATAACATACGGGCCATGCTTTCATTGAGAATGAAACGTATATTATGAATATTGATATTAATACATTACCTCTGGGTTTACTTTCATAATTCATTTTAGAGTTTCATACACTCTAGCCCATTGCACGATGTTTGTTGCAAAAGAGTTGTTCATAAAAACAACAATTGTTGTTCAGTATTATGAATAACATGAAGGGCCATGCTTCCATCCTAGATGGGATGTATGTTATGAATATTGATGGAAATATGATACATCCATAACACTGACGCTAAATGTCGCAAGACTAAAAGAATACCACACAAGTGTGGCACTGCATTTGGTCACATTGGAGAAACCCGCATGGAAAATTCCATTATGATGGATTTTGAAGTCATTTGATTTTGAATCATCCGACACTTGCAACTTTCCTCTGAAAGGTGAAGTGACTGAAATACCGTTCACAAGCCATAAGGAACGAGCAAAGAACATATTAGTGATCATACATTATGATGTCTGTAGTCCAATAAATGTTGTTGCAAGTAGTGGATTTATCTATCTTCAGAAATGACTCAAGTAGATATATGGATATTTACTTGTTGAGACGTAAGTCTGGATCTTTTGAAATCATTCGAAAGGTTTTCAAAATGAAGAAGAAAATATTGTCACAAGAAAATTATGTTTCTACAATTCAATTGCAGAAAGGAATACTTCAGGTACAAGTTTAGCGAATGTCTGATGAGTTGTGAAAGGGGTTTCATAACTTGCACCTCCCGGAACACCACTGCAGGTGGAAAGTCCGTGAAGATGTAATCGAACCATTTATGACATGGTAAGATCAAAGATGACATAAATAGATTTGCCATTATCCCTTTTAAAGAGTAATGCTTTAGAGATTGCGGCTTTTACACTGAAAAGAGATCCATCAGCTCTGTTGAAATGACGCCATGGTATGGTACGCCCAACCATGTTATATCTTTTCTTAAGATTTGGAATATGGGGCTTGTGTAAAAGGTTACAAACCTATTCCAAATCAGACAAGTGCTACTTTGTAGGTTATCCCAAGTCATTGGGTATTCCCCCACCACTATACCAAGGCAAAGGGTTTTGCCACAAAACGGTATGCTTTTAAAGAGAATAGTTCTTACAAAAGGTGAGTGGGAGGACAGTGCAACTCGACGAGATAACCAGTATCTTCATCATCAGATCAAAGGAAAGAAACCTTGGAAGTGATTCCGGAGTTTCCTACTGCGACTGATACGGAAGTCTCTACAATAAAATGTATGGACTTCGGTCGAACTTGCAGCTGAACCACGTAGGCAAAGCTCGTGCAAACCTATCAGGTGCGCAAATGAGATATTGTTGTTAGACAACAGTATACCTACGATACACAAGGAAGCGTTGATGGGCCCTGACTCCGGAATTGGCTAAATGCCAATACAATCTGAGATAGTTTCCATATAAGTGATTCGAGATTAAAATCTTGATACACCTTTCGGAAGACTTAGAGTCTAACGAATATTTATGGAACTAAAAACTGATACGAATAAAATGTTTTATCCATAAAGCTCGACTTGTTGCAATAAACAAGTTCAAAGAGTTGACTACGATGAGATTGTCTCACCGTAGCGATGCTTGAAGTTGGTTCGGGTTGAACTAGCAATTAATACATATTTCAATCATGAGATATGAAACATGGATGACAAAAGGATTTCCATCTGATGGGAATGAAACCTAGGACTTGTATGTGATACAGTCCAAAGTAATTTGTCGATCCAGAGGATGCTAGTAAGTATGCAAACTTCAGAGTTCCAGCGATGGACAGAAGAGAGCAAAGAGGAGTTGGAATCTTCGTTTTTGATGGAATGGTCAAAGGGGTTTGACTTCATCAAATGGGTATCGAAGATGCTTGTGATTCAAGAAAGTAAGTGGGAGCATGATAATATTTCTAAAAACCTTGTGTACTTGACACATTGTTAAATTGGAAATTAATTTCTTGACACGAATTAGGACTTCATTTGAAAATAGTTTTTCGATGAAGTGCTTAGGCTAAATAGCCTCAATATTAGGCATGATGATCTATGGAGATAGATTTACCTAATGGGGCTAGGCTATGAATACATATTGACAAGATGCTAAAACTTTTTAGCATTTAAAACGCCAAGGAGTGATTCTTGCCGAAGTCACATGGAAAGAGTTTTGCAAGACTCGGTGTCTCAAAACACTGATGAGTAAAGTACATGATGGTGATTCCACACACTCTTGTGTTTGGATTAATCATGTATTCCATGGTATGTAAAAACAACCAGATATGTCCAATACTCCAAAGTTGTTGCGAGTATAGATACCAAAGTGATCAAAGTACTGATCATGGGACAACAGTGAAAGATGTCATTGAGTACTAGAGCAGTACTGATGACATGTTTTCTCGCAAGCAGAGATTATGAAGTGCTCGTTGTAAGTAATTACATCGATACAGTCTTCATCAATGCTCCATGCGATTTTCGATTTAAGTTAAGGGTTTTGTGTAATACACAACATGGTGGCACGGTAGTTGGAAATCGTTCCAAACAAGATACTGTGGCGAATTCTATAACAAAGGCTAAGTAGGATGACGCTTTAGAAGCGACAAAGAAGTTGTTGAATCATATAGTTCATTCATGAACTTAGTATGGTTCCAATATGGATTTGGTCTATGGGACACTATTGCAGATAGTTGCACCATAGCTCAGTCTGAGGAATCAGGTTTCGACCAGTGATTCACACATATGCAAAGCCAAGTCCACACAAAATATGAATTTTGTGAAAGCGTGAAAAATGCGAGGATATGCAAAGTTACACATGGAGCTGAAGTAGTCAGGTCCATTGGACATCAGGCTATACCACAAGCGAAGCATATTTTACACCAGTATGCCATAGGTGTAAAGTGCATTAGCATTGACTAGATTATTGACTCTAGTGCAAGTGGGAGTCTGTAGGAGATATGCCCTAGAGGCAATAATAAATGTTATTGATTATCTCCCTGTTCATAATTAGGTTTATGTTCCATGCTATAACTGCTATGGTTCTCGAGTCTGCAATAACCACGAGGCTCGAAGGAAGACTCATATGCACGTGTGGAATAATAAACGGTAAAATGTATTCCGATGTTGATCATTGATCGAAAGGGGTTTCGGGTCATGTCTATGCTTCACCGAACCTATAGAGTCAGATGCTTAAGGGTCATCTATCTGTTGAATACTCGACAGGGAGTCTGAGAGAAATTCACCGAAAAAGTTTCGGAGACAACGGAAGAATTCCGGAGAGAGAGAACACCGGAAGAGTTTCGGTAAAACCGAAAAGTTGTTTTGGAGTGTACCATAAAGTCAAATTGGTTTCGGCACATGCCTGGAAATTATTGGAAGGTACCATAATTGTTTTGATAACTTCTGAGATTTTTCAGAGACAAAAACCGGAAATGTTCCGGACTGCCGGAACCGCTTTAGTTGCTTTTCACAGATGAAAATCACTAAACCGAAAAGTTGGGAGTACACCATAAAGTCAAAATGGTTTCGGCACATGCCTGATAATTCTTGGAGGGTGCCAGAATCGTTCTGGAAACTTTCTGGAATTTTTCAGGATGAAAACCGGAAATGTTCCGGAGCTGCCGGAACCGCTTCAGATGCTTTTCGCAGATGAAAATCACTAAACCGAATTGTTTCAGATGGCATTGAAAATTATTTTAGTGGGTACTGGAAATGTTCTAAGTCCACATGAATATTTTCAGTTCGAACGGACGCTGAAATATGTCATCGTGAATAGTGAAAGTGCTTTTTGGATTACTTTATGGAAAGCCACCTTTTGGGGCTTTACTCACAAATATCTTCACAAAAGATCTAGGGATGACATGGAAGGATATGGGCTGCCCACTTGCTTTTACCTTTGTGCCCTTGTGAAGGGCATTTTGGGTATTTCAAGTGGCACCCTACCCCTTGGGTTTTCCTATAAATAGAGGTGGAGATGCCCTCTCCACTCTCACTCTTTTCTCACATACACATGCCATCTGATGTTATCTGGCTTCTCTCTCCCTCCCAGCGAAATAGTTTTGTAGAGCCAAAAGGCTGTCTGGGTTCCGGTGGGAACTAGTTCTGGACGGTGAAGCCCTGCCGGATAGATGACACCGTATGTGTGCAACTCTGTAGAGAGATCGTAGTTTCGGTCTTAGTTCGAGAGTGCCTCCCGAAGGGCTGTCCGAGTGACTGTCTGAGTTTTGGAGGTCCTCCCGAAGGGCTGTCCGAGTGACAGTCCGAGTTTCGGAGCTCCTCCCGAAGGGCTGTCCGCGACACCGTCCGGGGGACTGTCCGACCGCCTCCCGGAGGGCTGTCCGTGGGGCAGATGAGGGTATACATCCTCGCGGTTGGGAGGTTGTAAATCCTAGCTGCGGGGATCTGCACCGCCGATCGTCATCGACTCTACTTCCGCTGCGCTACGAGTTGGTAACGAAATAGATCAAACCTTGTATGCAGTCTCCATTGTGATCCTGGGCTGGTGCGTAGGTCGAAATTTTTTGTTTTCTGCTGCGTTACCCAACAGGGCCACCCATTGGCCACAAGCCAGGGGGCGCGCCCCCCCTAGGCCGTGCCTAGGTGGCTTGTGGGCCCTGTGCAGCTCCACCAACCTCAACTCCAACTCCATCTAATCCTATTCGGGGAGAAAAAAATTAGAGAGAAGATTTCATCGCGTTTCACGATACGGAGCCGCCGCCACCTCCTGTTCTTCCTCGGGAGGCTAGATCTGGAGTCCGATTTGGGCTCCGGAGAGGGGAAATCGACGCCATCGTCATCACCAACCATCCTTCATCACCAATTTCATGTTGCTCCCCACCGTTCGTGATTAATTCCATCATAGGCTTGCTGGACGGTGATGGGTTGGATGATATTTACCATATAATTGAGTTAGTTTTGTTAGGGTTTCATCCCTAGTATCCACTATGTTCTGAGATTGATGTTGCTATGACTTTGCTATGCTGAATGCTTGTCACTAGGGCCCGAGTGCCATGATTTCAGATCTAAAACTATTGTGTTTTGATGAATATATATGTGTTCTTGATCCTATCTTGCAAGTTGTAGACACCTTTTACGAGTTATGATCCGCATCCCCTAGGGTGACAATAACTGGGATTCTTTCCAGTGATTACCGTAGTTTGAGGAGTTCATGTATTCACTAAGTGCAAATGCTTTGGTCCGGTTCTCTATTAAAATGAGGCCTTAATATCCCTTAGTTTCCATTAGGACCCCGCTGCCACGGGAGGGTAGGACAAAAGATGTCATGCAATTTCTTTTCCATAAGCACATATGACTATATATTGAATACATGCCTACATTACATTGATGAATTGGAGCTAGTTCTGTGTCACCGTATGTTATAACCATTGCATGATGAATGCCATCCGACATAATTATCCATCATTGATCCGTTGCCTATGAGCTTTTCACATATTGATCTTTGCGAAGTTACTTTTCCGTTGCTACTGTTACAATCACTACAAAACTGCTACTGTCACTTTTGCCATCGTTATCGTTACTTCCATACTACTTTGCTACTAAATACTTTGCTGCAGATATTAAGTCCTTCAGGTGTGGTTGAATTGACAACTCAGCTGCTAATACTCAAGAATATTCTTTGGCTCCCTTTGTGTCGAATCAACAAATTTGGGCTGAATACTCTACCCTTGAAAACTATTGCGATCTCCTATACTTGTGGGTTATCAATGCCATCTTGGTCATTGATACATCTCCAACGTCTCTATAATTTTTGATGATGGCATGATATTATATTATCTATTTTGGATGTTTTATATGCATTAATATGCTATTTTATATTATTTTTGGGACCAACCTATTAATCTAGAGCCTAGTGCCAGTTTCTGTTTTTACCTTGTTTTTGAGTTTTGCAGATATGGGATATTAAATGGAGTCCAAATGGAATAAAACCTTCGGAAGGAATTTTTTTGGAAGGAAACAAATCAATCAAGCTTGGAGTGCACGGCAGAGGAGTTGCCAGGGAGCCACAAGCCTGCTAGGCGCGTGACCCCCCTGGCCGCGCCTAGCAGGCTTGTCGCCTCCCGGCAGGTCTCCTAACCCTAATCTTCGGCCTATAAATTCCCAAATATTCCCCCAACATTAGAAAGAGCCGTGCAAATACTTTTCCGCCGCCGGAAGCCTCCGTTCCCGAGAGATCCAATCTTGGAGCCATTTCCGGTAATCTGCCGGAGGGGGTTTCGATCACGGAGGGCATCTACATCAACTCCATTGCCCCTCCGATGATGCGTGAGTAGTCCACCACAGACCTACTGGTCCATAGCGAGTAGCTAGATGGCTTCTTCTCTCTCTTTGATATTCAATGCCATGTTCTTCGTGATCTTCATGGAGATCTATCCGATGTAATCCTCTTTTGTGGTGTGTTTGTCAAGATCTGATGAATTGTGAGTTTATGTTCAGATTATCCATGAATCTTATTTGAATCTCCTCTGAATTCTTATTTGCATGATTTCATATCCTTGCAAGTCTCTTCGAGTTATTGGTGTGGTTTGGACAACTAGATTGGTAATTCTTGCAATGGGAGAAGTGCTTGGTTTTGGGTTCAATCTTGCGGTGTCCTCACCCAGGTACATAGTAGGGGTAGCGAGGCACATATTGTATTGTTGCCATCAAGGGTAACAAGATGGGGTTTTCATCATATTGCTTGAGTTTATCCCTCTACATCATGTCATCTTTCTTAATGCGTTACTCTGTTCTTCATGAACTTAATACTCTAGATGCAGGCAAGAGTCGGTCGATGTGTGGAGTAATAGTAGTAGCTGCAGAATCGTTTCGGTCTACTTGACACGAACATGATGCCTATATGCATGATCATTGCCTTGGATAACTACATGATTATTCGCTTTTCTATCAATTGCTTGACAGTAATTTGTTTACCCACCATGATATTTGCCTTCAAGAGAGAAGCCTCTAGTGAAACCTAGGGCCCCCGGGTCTACTTTCCATAATATACTTTCAGATCTATAAACCAAAAATACCAAAAATACCTAGCTGCAATTTATTTACCTTTTACTTTCCGTTCTCGTTTACATCTATCTCTTTCAGATCTAATCCTTGCAAATAACCGTGAAGGGATTGACAACCCCTTTATAGCGTTGGGTGCAAGAGTTTGATTGTTTGTGTAGGTGCATCCATTGGTGACTTGCTTGTTCCTCCTACTAGATTGATACCTTGGTTCTCAACAACTGAGGGAAATACTTATCTACTTTGCTGCATCACCCTTTCCTCTTCAAGGGAAAACCAACGCAAGCTCAAGAGGTAGCAAGAAGGATTTCTGGCGCCGTTGCCGTTGAGGATACATAGCAAGTCAAGACAAGATCTCTCCCATCAACTTGCCAATTTTTGGTTTCGTTGCCAAGGAGATCTACATCAAGCCTACCAAGTACCCATCACAAACTCATCTCTTGCATTTACATTATTTGCCATTTGCCTCTCGTTTTCCTCTCCCCCACTTCTAAAACAATTTTCAGAAAATACCAAAAACATTTGCCTTTTTATTCGCCCTTCTTTCGTTTGCCTTTCGTTTGCTCGTGTGTTGGATTGCTTGAATGCATGGCTCGCCTTACCACTATAACTAATACTCCCGAGTATGAGGTTCTTAATTTTAAGCAAAGGGAAGGAGAAAACTTAAAAGATGCTTGGTATAGAATTTGCGATTCTCAAAATAGATCTATTTGTAAGCAATCTACTACCGTTCTCCTTCGCAATTTTTACGTGGGTATTAATCCTTGGAATAGATATGTTCTAGATACCATCATGGGAGGGATTTTTTTGGGAAGTCATACCTTTGACTCTTATAGTGCTATGATAAATTTGTTAGGTTCACCCCCAATCATGGTTAATGGAACAATTTTAACTCTGGAACATGTGATGCGAAGACTTGATATTATTGAAAAAAGGGTTGCTATGGTTGAGCTTATTGAAAACTCGGATAAAAAGATTCATAATCACATTACTCAATATGGATCTAAAGTAGGAGTTACCTTAAAAAATCTTAAGGAAAAGGAACCCATAGTTAATGAAAAATTGGAACAAGATTCCTCTAGAATTGGCAAGCTAGAGGACATTATTACCAACTTGGGATCCGCTTTTCCTTTGGTACAAACCACTCCAACTCCTTCGCCTCCTAAGGCTGCCAAGTTTGTTTATGTTCCTAAAAATAAGGGTGAATCTTCTAGTAAAGATGAAGATCTTAAGATGATAAGTATTCACCCTAACTTTCTCAATATTATTAAGGAACCAATTGCCACCATTGAATCTCTTGATTTTTTACCTAGGCGTATTATCATTGATAAGAACAACGGGCCTCCTAGGGCTTATAAGTGTGCAATTGAGGAGTTGCATACTAAAGATGACAATACCTAGATCTATTGCGTTTTGCCTAGCTAGGGGCGTTAAACAATAGCGCTTGTTTGGAGGCAACCCAATTTTATTTTTGTGTTCTGTTTTTGCTTCTTTTTTTGAGTGTTTCCCACATTATTAATTCCGTAGTAATTGTGTTTTGGTGTTTCAATTAGTGTTTGAGCCAAGTAAAACCTTTGGGGTGATCTATGGTAGTTGTTGATTTGATCTTGCTGAAAAACAGAAACTTTTGCGCTCAGTCCAGGAATTTTCTAATTTTTTCAGAGCATCGAATGAGTCTGCAATTTTTACACAAGATTTATATATAAATTTCCCAGGTTGTCCTAATTTTTCAGAATTTTTGATTTACAGAAGTATACGAAGTTTCCAGATTGCTACATACTGTTCTGTTTTTGACAGATTCTGTTTTCTTTGAGTTGTTTGCCTATTTTGATGAATCTTTGGGTTGTATCATGTGGTATGAGCAATGGAGAAGTTAGATTACATTAGGTATAACACCAATATAAATAAAGAATGAGTTCACAACAGTACCTAAAGTGGTGATTTATTTTCTTATACTAACGGATCTCACGAGTTTTCTGTTATGTTTTGTGTTGTGAAGTTTTCAAGTTTTGGGTAAAGATTTGATGGACTATGGAATAAGGAGTGGCAAGAGCCTAAGCTTGGGGATGCCCAAGGCACCCCAAGTCATATTCAAGGATGCCAAAGAGCCTAAGCTTGGGTATGCCCCAGAAGGCATCCCCTCTTTCCTCTTCAATCCATCGGTAAATTTACTTGAGGCTATATTTTTATTCACCACATGATATGTGTTTTGCTTGGAGCGTCTTGTATGATATGAGTCTTTGCTTGTTAGTTTGCCACAATCATCCTTGCTGCACACATCTTTTGAGAGAGACACGCTGAATCATGAATTTATTAGAATACTCTATGTGCTTCACTTATATCTTTTGAGTTGGGCAATTTTGCTCTATGTGCTTCACTTATATCTTTTAGAGTACGGTGGTGTTTGCGTTTTATAGAAATACTTGAACTCTCGTACATCACTTATATTATTTTGTGTGACGCCCCCATTCTCGACCGTACGCTAATCATACACGCAATGCATACGACCAAGATCAGGGACTCACTGATTGATATCACAACACAACACTAGACACAAATAAAGTCATACAGCTTCATATTACAAGCCAGGTGCCTCGAGGGCTCGAATACAAAGCTCGACATAGCAAGAGTCAGCGAAAGCAAATAATATCTGAGTACAGACATAAGCTAAACAAGTTTTGCCTTAAGAAGGCTAGCACAAACATAAGCAGCGGATCGAAAGAGGCGAGGCCTCCTGCCTGGGAACCTCCTAACTACTCCTGGACGTCAGAGAAGTCTACGTCATAGTACGCTCCATCCTGGTAGTAGTGGCCTCCGTCGGGGTAGTAGTTGTAGACGGGGAGAACAGCCTCCTGGGTCTCCTGGGCTCCATCATCTGGTCGCGGTATCGTATCAAGGGGAAAAATGGGAGCAAAGCAACGGTGAGTACTCATCCAAAGTACTCGCAAGACTTACATCAGAACTATGCTAAATATGCACCAGTATCAAGGAGTTGGGTTATATCTGGGCTGACTGCAGAATGCAAGAATAGGGGAAGAAGGCCTAGTCCTATCGAAGACTAGCATCTTCAGCGTCTTGTAGCATAAGATGAGAGTAGACTGGTATCACATATATATAGTCATATTATAGTAGCAGTTTTATTAAGTAACCATGCCCAGAGATCCTTCCCCGACTCCCTGCGAGGAAGCAATCTCGGAGCCACAATTCATTTCAAGTTTAAATCACAGTTTTAGTTGTAGTAGGTCAAAGCACAACTCTGAGTGTCCGTTACCGTGGACATGGCTAATCGATTAGTTTACTTCCCTGCAGGGGTGCACCACATTACCCAACACGCTCGATAAGCTCCGGCCGGATACAATTTACTGGTCATACCCGGCCTCGGCCGATCGACAGGACGTAGTCCTACCTAGGCTCAACAGAGAGGCCAGCACGCCGGTCTACATCCTAATGGCTCGAGGTCTTGGGCCATCGCCCTTGCCATCCTGCACGTTACGCCATCGGCCGGGATCAGTCCTAGCATGCCTTAACTCACAAGCGCCATGTGTCATCGCGGACCACCCGGGCGCGAGTCGAAAAATGTGGCATCTGAAGAGCTTTCGGGAGAATGTACCCGTAGGCCCTCTCAGATTAAATACTCAACCCGTTAGCAATTTATTAGTGCGGGGCAAGCGCGAACCATAAAATGTAGTCCGTCGCCCCGCCAATAACACTCGGGTGCCTTACGGCGCACCCCACCAAGTCTTCGGATGCCTTGCGGCGCATCCCACCAAATCTTTCTCACACGGGTACCCTTGGGGCCGACCCGTCTCAGAACTGTCGGGAACTTAGGTCCACCTCAACAGAGTGGTACCGCCTGTCCCTTTAGTCCCGCCATGTTAGTACAATACCAAGTCAATAGAAACTGTGTGGTTATACGCCAAGTGGATATCCGAGGAATCACCCTCGATGGATCCCACTGGAGGTATGAGTAAGACAAGAGTCGCTATCGAAAATGGGAAGGAGGAATCACCCTCGATACCCATGACCGTTTAGCTATGCTACAAAATTAACACCGGGAGTGCTAAGTGAGGTATCACCCTCGACACTCGGTAGTAGCTCTGCAGTGCCATACTAAAGGGGTGTGAGGTGATGTGTCGGTAACGGCTTGTCAGTCATGACGACTGAGTCTTCTGTCTTCAAGTCCTCGGTGTCGTCGATGAAAGCAGGGGCAACTGGGACTAAGGGGGTCTCAGGGGTTCACTGATCAACCTATGCTAAGCAGTTGATATAATAACAGGTGTAGTAGCAGTTCATCAAAAACAGGCTATGCATCAGAATAGGAGCTAACTAATACAGTAGCAAAATCTAATGCAAGCATAAGAGGGAAAGAGATGGGTGATATCGGAATGATCAAAGGGGTTTTGCTTGCCTTGTTGCTCTATTGAGAGGGAAGGGTCGTCGACGACGTAGTCGTACACAGCAGTATCATCGGTAGTCTCAGCGTATATCGAGAGAGAAGGATGGGGAAGAAACAGTAAATATAAAGCAGACAATCGTAAAACAAAGTATGACATGGCGATACGCAGTGCCGGGTGTGTCCTAACGCAGTGTTACACGGTACCGAGAAAGGGGGAAGCCATCCGGGAAAGTTTTCCCGGTTCCAGACATTTGTCAGACAGATGACCGAAGGGGGAATGTTCCATGTTCGGGTAGTTGGAGACATGTGATGAACGAACGGACCGCGTATTCGGATTCGTCTCGAAATTCTGAGCAACTTTCATGTATAAAGTATTTTCATCGGAGTTAAGGTTTATTTTCTACGAATGTCTAAAGTTTTATTAATATTCTGGAATTCCTGAAAATTGGCTAAGTCTGAGAGTGCTCAGTTTTTTTTTAAACATCACTTAGCTGTTTTCCAGAGGCTATAGCTAGCGTTCTGTACATCCTTTGAATTAGTGCCTTATATCAAATCTGGGCACTCTGCTGTGATCTACATGACAGTATCAAGTCCATCTACATTAGAGTCCATTTGCTTGTTCAAACCTTTGTTTGAAAAGTGCTACTGGATGTCAATTCGAGGATCTGTTTTTCAGTTCTTCCAGTTAACAGAACATAGACTTTTGTCATTTTCATAGGAATTAATCTGGGTAACCTTTGGATTTGGTCCAATGGAAAGAATTGAACCCTGTCAAGTGTACTACCCGCACATATTTATTTTAGCTATGTTAGGCTTTGTTTAGTTGCTGTTTTGAGGATGTTCAGGGAGCTAACCAGTGCTGTTTTACAAAAGCTAGCAGCTGCTACAGTGCCCCCTGGCCGCGCCTAGAAGGCTTGTCGCCTCCCGGCAGGTCTCCTAACCCTAATCTTCGGCCTATAAATCCCCAAATATTCCCCCAACATCAGAAAGAGCCACGTAAATACTTTTCCGCCGCCGGAAGCCTCCGTTCCGAGAGATCCAATCTTGGAGCCTTTTCCGGTAATCTGCCGGAGGGGGTTTCGATCACGGAGGACATCTACATCAACTCCATTGCCCCTCCAATGATGCGTGAGTAGTCCACCACAGACCTACGGGTCCATAGCTAGTAGCTAGATGGCTTCTTCTCTCTCTTTGATCTTCAATACCATGTTCTTCGTGATCTTCATGGAGATCTATCCGATGTAATCCTCTTTTGTGGTGTGTTTGTCAAGATCCGATGAATTGTGAGTTTATGTTCAGATTATCCATGAATCTTATTTGAATCTCCTCTGAATTCTTATTTCCATGATTTCATATCCTTGCAAGTCTCTTTGAGGTATTGGTTTGGTTTGGCCAACTAGATTGGTAATTCTTGCAATGGGAGAAGTGCTTGGTTTTGGGTTCAATCTTGCGGTGTCCTCACCCAGTAACATAGTAGGGGTAGCGAGGCACATATTGTATTGTTGCCATCAAGGGTAACAAGATGGGGTTTTCATCATATTGCTTGAGTTTGTCCCTCTACATCATGTCATCTTTCTTAATGCGTTACTCTGTTCTTCATGAAATTAATACTCTAGATGCAGGCAGGAGTCGGTCGATGTGTGGAGTAATAGTACTAGATGCAGAATTGTTTCGGTCTACTTGACACGGACGTGATGCCTATATGCATGATCATTGCCTTGGATGACTACCTGTTTATTCGCTTTTCTATCAATTGCTTGACAGTAATTTGCTTACCCACCATGATATCTGCCTTCAAGAGAGAAGCCTCTAGTGAAACCTATGGCCCCCGGGTCTACTTTGCATAATATACTTTCAGATCTATAAACCAAAAATACCAAAAATACCTTGCTGCAATTTATTTACCTTTTACTTTCCGTTCTCGTTTACATCTATCTCTTTCAGATCTAATCCTTGCAAATAACCGTGAAGGGATTGACAACCCCTTTATAGCGTTGGGTGCAAGAGTTTGATTGTTTGTGTAGGTGCATCCATTGGTGACTTGCTTGTTCCTCCTACTGGATTGATACCTTGGTTCTCAACAACTGAGGGAAATACTTATCTACTTCGCTGCATCACCCTTTCCTCTTCAAGGGAAAACTAACGCAAGATCAAGAGGTAGCAGTCATCTTGGCTGACGATGTCATCTTCGTCATCGTCATCATCATCGCTTTGGACATATAATGTCCTTAAGCTATTCACCTCTCCTACTAAGGAAAAAGCTATGAGTTCTCCTGCTTTAAAATTGTTCACTGCAATGTACTGCTCCCATACATCACCATATATTATGGTTTTATTCTTTCCTTTGCGCATATCCAATTCAAATTCGCGCTCCTCATCATCCTCAAAGTACAACACGTTACCATATGAATTGTTGAAGTCCTCCCTTATGTTGCATGGAACACACTATGCAGCAGTTAATAATCAACAATAAAGTCAGTAAAAAAGTCAAACAATTGATCAGAATTCAATACAAATTCAAGTTAAAGACCGTTACCACTGATTTTTCAAATCCCTTTCTCAAAAATAACCCGAACTGCACTGCAGTTTCAAGACTGTCCATACATGAATTTTAGCACACCTTGCAGATCTTACGCCTCATGGTCCCTAATAAGCCCAAGTAGTTGCCAAACGTAAGAAAATGCAATTAACACTTTTTTATATTTCATTTCCGAATGTAGAATAGTTCATAGACGTAAGTTATGATTTACAATGTGAATCTTTTAAAAACTCATAACATGACAAGCCTTATTGCAACCTAAGAAACAGAACTTGAATAATCCAGTTAACGAAGCATCAAATATTATCACTAACACCAATTTGAATATTATCATATAATATCATTAATTAATACAGATCGAGTTGATGTCTCACGACGCAGGATGTGGACACCCAAAGAGAAGGAACCATCGCCGGATCATAGCTCGGGTGAGATGCCTGAATAACCTACCGGTTATTGGAGAACCTGGCGTCCAACGCAGCCATGTAGCGACGGACGTGCTCGTCCTCCTCCCTGAAACAACAACGTACCACCTCCGCGGGGGATCGCTCCCTCTACACCGATAGTGGCCCACGCGACCGCTAGCAAAGAAGATTCGGGTCTATGACGAGACCCGGATTTCTCACCAAGGTGCGCGCCCCGGAAGGTAGCACCTCCCAATGCTAGCCCGGCAGAGCCCAGTCCCGGAGATGGCGCCTCTCAAACTAGTTGTCGGCGTCGAGACGACGACGAGGATGCGGGATTGGCATCGTCGTCGAGAACAAATTGTGGCTATAACAAATATCATTTTATTGAACAACAATACCATATTTAATACCAAAATGACATATCTTTTTCTAATCCTACTCATAGGATTTGAGATGCATGTTTAATAGCAAAAAAAGGGGGGCCAAGAAGAGACCCGCGCATTGCATGAACCAGAAATAAAACCACCCCATCTCATACTCTTATCGGGGCGGCGACGGCGCCGGGGACGGCGTCGGGGGCAGCGATGAGGAGCGGGCTCGGGGAGGTGACGGCAAAATCTGGCAGCCTGGCGGCGTCGAGGTCGTCATCGGCGCCGTCAGGGGAGAGGAGAGAAGAAACTGCAGGTGGATTTGGAATTTTTTCCATGTTCCGCTTATATAGCCCCCCCTTTAGTCTCGGTTGGTGGCTCCAACCGGGAGTAATGCCCCCCTTTAGTCCCGGTTGGAGCCACAAACCGGGACTAAAGGTCAATTTCCAGCAGCCCAAAAGGTGGGAAGCAGAGCCCTTTAGTCCCGGTTGGTGGCACCAACTGGGACTAAAGGGGGGCATTAGTCCCGGTTGGAGCCACCAACCGGGACTAAAGGTCTCTGCTTCCCGCAGCCACAAGTTTAATCCCACCTCGCTAGTCGAGAGGGGCTCGTAGTGGTTTATAAGCGCTGTTGCCACTGCACCCTCGAGCTCCTCTCTAATGCAGGCAGTACATGCCTATCTGACCCCCTGTTGGGCCTGCTAGCACTCCGGGCCTACATCCTGGCCAATTTCTAGGGTTTCTAGTCGTATGTAGGTTATGGTGCCAAGTAGGCGGGCCTTTTTATATTTTTTTGCATATATTATGTTTAAAAAAATTAATGTTATTTTTTGCTTAGGTTATTTTTAGTTATATATTTTTCGTTGCTTAAATTTTATATAATTTTAGTTGCATAAGTTTTATTTTTTATTGATTCTTTTTAGTTGATTTCTTTTATTATTAGAGTTTTATAAAAGATTTTTAGTTTCTATCAAAGCTTGTAACAAAATATACTTTATGAAAATTCTTTTTACTATTAAAGTTTTTAACAAATAAATACTTTCATAATTTTAGTTAATATTATTTTGATTCTTTTTGCTACTGAAGAATATTATTCTTTTTAGTTCATTCTTTGTGCTATTACAGATTTATAAATGCTTTTTAGTTCATTCTTTTTGCTGTCAGAGATTTATAAAAGCTTTTTAGTTCATTCTTTCTGCTATTAGAGTTTTATAAAAGCTTTTTAGTTCATTCTTTTTACTATTAGTTCATTCTTTGAGCTAAAATGACCCTGAAATTGAAAAGCACAACAAATGAACTTTGAAATGGTTCAAAGTTGGCATGGTATCATAATTTCACCCACATAGCATGTGCTAAAAAGTTTAGAGGGTTACGAGAAAAACCGGATGCACTTCGTGTACCAACTGGACAATCTCTTTCGAAGTATAAGGGTTTCAGACGAAAACTCGTCTATTACAAAGGGATTTCATTTTTTTAACATATTTTAACTCAAGACTTTTTCTGCATGCAATATGCACCAGTGAAAGCCACATCATCACTTTTCAACCCTTTTCTGACTTCATTTCCTATTTTTCATGCATTTCATGATTTATTGTGAGCTAAAATGACCCTGAAATTGAAAAGCACTGCAAATTAACTCTGAAATGGTCCAAAGTTGGCATGATATCATAATTTCACCCACATAGCATGTGCTAAAAAGTTTAGAGGGTTACGGGAAAAACCGGATGCACTTCGTGTACAAACTGGACAATCCCTTTCGAAGTATAAGGGTTTCGGACGAAAAATTGTCTATTACAAAGGGATTTCATTTTTTTAAACATATTTTAACTCAAGACTTTTTCTGCATTCAATATGCACCATTCAAAACCACATAATCAGTTTTCAACCCTTTTCTGACTTTATTTGCTATTTTTCATGCATTTCATTATTTAGTTTGAGCTAAAATGACCCTGAAATTGAAAAGCACTGCAAATGAACTCTAAAATGGTTGAAAGTTGGCATGGTATCATAATTTCACCCACATAGCATGTGCTAAAAACTCGTCTATTACAAAAGCTGAACGTCATCTTCAGAATAGTTGTGGAGAGAAAGTCTTCACTTTTTCTTCGTGTGTGTCCCTTGCTTATTGCGCCGTAGCCATGGATAATCTTCATCGTTTAACAAGATGCTTGGGTCAACCTTCACTTTGAAGGGAGGAATTTCATGAAACTTTTCATAATCTTCAGACATGTCTGTCTTGCCCTCCACTCCCATGATGTTTCTTTTCCTTGAAAGAACTATGTTTCACTTTGGCTCATCATTTGATGTATCCTCTTCCTTATCTTTTTTTTCTCGGTTTGGTAGACATGTCCTTCACATAGAAAACCCGCGCCGCATCATTGCACTAGTAGAAAACGGCCCATTAGCCCCAGTTTTGGAACCGAGACTACAGGGTCGGGACTAAAGCCCAAAACCTTTGGCCCCGGTTCACTTACGAACCGGGACAGAAGGGGCTGCATGTAGCCGCTGCGGGGAGCCCAGGCAAGAGGACCTTTAGTCCCGGTTGGTAACACCAACCGGGACCAAAAGGCATCCACGCGTCAGCATCTGGCAGGAGCTGGGGTTTTTTTTTGAAAGGGGGGGGTTTAGGGGGTTTTGGAGGGTTAATTTAGGGGTTTCATATTGTGTTAGCTAGCTAATGGAGAGAAGTGTCCTCTCTTTCTCCGTGCTTGGTCGACACTAGCTACTATAGAGAGAACTCGACACGATAGCTAGTAAGCAAATGAAGGAACC
Source organism: Elymus sibiricus (assembly GCA_039707655.1). Taxonomy (NCBI): domain Eukaryota; kingdom Viridiplantae; phylum Streptophyta; class Magnoliopsida; order Poales; family Poaceae; genus Elymus; species Elymus sibiricus. The sequence goes on from CM077675.1 coordinate 528,010,607, forward strand.
ATTAAGTACACAAGATCGTCATGAACATATACAGAGAGAAGTGATCGACCTCTCTTTCTCCGAGAGATTGGTCGAACAACAAGTTTTCGTATATCTATCCGTCGCTACTAGCTACATATATACAATATAAGATCTCTTACAATCCCTAAGATCCAATCACAAATTCACATAGTATTCTCCGTCTTTAGGTATGACGTGGTCAAGAAAGAATCCCGCAAATTCCTCTTGAATTGCTCGTATGCGATCATGTGGTAGGAGTTCATCCCGCATCTACCAGATCTAATTTAAAGAAGGGGGTCAATACATGCATATATATGAATAAAAATCAACACAATTGATTGTAATATATAAAATAAAATTGTGAATATTATTTACGTACTTCAAATTGTTTGTCAGAGAAGCCCCGCTCACAGGTCGAGTAGTGAATGAACTCGCATACGTAGTATCCACATAAAATAGTCCCTTCTTTCTGGTACAAGCACTTTACATGAATAGAGTTCAATCAAACTGATAAGCAAGCATGGTAATGATATATTGATGAAAATTTGAATCAATTAGAGATGCGCGGAACTAGCTAGTACTACTTACTTTGGGGTGCGTAAATCGCAACTCTTTGTTTATATCGGGAACCTTTCGGGTGAACTTCTTCCAAACCCTGCCAGGCAAAGAAAATGATTACCTGATATCAGGAAATTAGCGAAAGTTGGATGCCGATATGGTCCCGGTATTGACTGAACTTACTTCTTGAGCATTGCAGTGATGTCCCCATAATTCTCGGCATCTTTACATCTCGTGTCTAAGACAGTTACTAATACCCCGTCAAGCTTAATGGATAGCAGAATATAGTGGTAACCACGCACGCATATATAACTCATCAATTACATTACTTAACTTCGAGTAAGAGAAACCGAGTAAACAGAGAAGACAGCAACACTCACTTGAAGTTGTAAGGAAAGAGTATTTCCCTTTTGTTTTGATGTGTAATGAACGACTTTAGCAAGTTCTCCTCGGTCTATTTGGTTTCATTTCGTATCGTCCATTCATTTACGACATCTGGGCTAATGAACCGAACATTGAAGATTCCTTCTTTTTTGCATTCGACGATCTTCAATCTGCATAATATAGTGAGGATAATTATATATACATGCAATGAACGAGCTGAGCTAGAGACTTAACTATAGAAGTAATACTTACAGGCAGTAGGCAGTCATGAGTTGTTTGTCGAGGGCCAGTTGATTGTATAACTTAAATAACTCCACCAATTCAATAGGCATCACACTGAGTCTAATGAATTCGTGCTCTGGTTTCACTCTAACATACATAGTGTCTCTCCCAGACTCCCTGCAGGTTTTCATGTACCACTCATGCAATTTGTACATCATCGTTGTTAGAGGAGGATGATCAGGTTTGACGAGAGGCTTCCCGTGCACGTATTTATATTCTTCTTTTGTTACCTCAGCCATTTCAAAAATTACATCATCCCCCAATTAATCACCATGTTTGGTACCGGGCAGTATCACCGGATGATTAGCAATATCGCTAGACACCTTGAGCGGGGGGCACGATTGCTTCTCCTGTTCGCCGAGCTAGGGAATTGTTTTCCCACTTCTTCGTTCTTTGACTCTTGCAGCACTAGAAGTACTTTCCGACTGCTGCGCTTCATTATATGTCTTTATAATACAGCGTTCATAGTTTGATGGCAGCGGAGGCGGGGATGGTCGCTTCAGGGCATCCAGAGTGCGCTTCGCTTTCACCGGATCTACCGTTTCCTTCAGAGGTGGATGTTTCCGTGCAAAATGGGCCTTCACTTCGGCTTTACTGATTTCATCGTTTTCTTCGTCAGTCCTCTCGTATGGTAACTTTGGAACAGGCTTGAGGCTTGGACCAAATTTGAATTTCTTCCCACCTATTGTACCGCTAGCCGCCAGAGCGGTGGCGGCGTCTCTCTTCCGTCGTGGAGGAGGCGCAGTGGCCTGACACGCCGGAGGAGGTGGCTGAGTGGCCTGACGAGTCGGAGGAGGCGGAGTGGCCTCACGCGCCGGAGGAGGCGGACTGCTTCGACGTGCCGGAGTAGGCGGAGTGCCCTCACGCGCCGGAGGAGCCGTAGAAGGAGGCAGCGTGCCCTGATCACTCGCCGGAGGAGGAGGAGGAGGCGGAGTGCCCTGACTCGCCGGAGGAGGAGGAGGAGGCGGAGGCGTCCAGTTTGGAAGCTTGATGTACTCCTTCCGCCATAGACATGTACTCCTCACAGCATGAACCAGCTGATTCTCCCCTTCACCTGTAGGGTGGTCAAGCTCGAGCTCCTCAAATCCCTCCATTACTTCATCCACCATCACAACAACATAGCCATGTGGAATCGGAAGGCAGTGAAAAGTTCCGTTGGGTTGAGGAGGTGCAACAGAGCGGACAGGCGCCTTGAAAGTGAGGTTCCGGAATTTCGTCATAAGCTCGCAATGTTGAGCCTCCGTGATAGTATCCACGGGGTAGTTAGGAGCCGTGAAGTCAGGCTGAACGAGCTCCGTGTAAGCCACGCTGCTTCTTCGCTGAGATGGCGGGGTAGCTTCTGGGGTAGCTTCGTGCCGCTGAGATGGTTGGCCGGCAGATCGCTGGCTCTCAAGTTCCTCTAGCTTTTCTAGTCTTGCATTAAGCTTCTGCATGTCGCTCAGCTCCGCTTTCCTCTTTCTCTGCCGGCTTCTATAACCACCTGCGTCAGGAAACCCAACCTTCCACGGAACGGAGCCTGGTGTGCCTCGTGTTCGTCCAGGGTGCTCAGGAATCCTGAGGTCCTCAGTCAGCTCGTCCTTCTCTCTGTCGGGAATGAACGTCCTTCCTACGCTGCGGTGATATACTTCTGAAGCTTCTTGATGGGTATTGCAAGTTGCTCGTCCGTCCAACGGCACTTCCCTGTTTCAGGGTCCAAAGTTCCCCCAACCCCGAAGAACCAAGTACTTGAACGGTCTGGCCAGTTCAATGTCTGTGGTTCGACCCCTTTAGCAATCAGGTCATTCTCAGCTTTGTCCCACAACGACCGGGCTTTGAGGTAGCCACTTGACCCCGTGTGATGGTGATACTGCTTCTTTGCAGCATTGATCTTGTTTGTCTCTGACATTTTCTTACGCTTGTCCGATGTCTTGTAGGCCACAAATGCGGGCCAGTAATCTCTTATCTTCTCAAATCGGCCGATGAATTCTGGAGTCTTCCCTTTGTCGACAAACATTGATTTCAACTCATTCTTCCACCTCCTGAATAGATCTTCCATCTTCTTAAGAGCACACGCCTTGACCAGTGGCTCTATAACTGGCTTATTCGGATCCTCCTCTGGCGGTAGGGTGAAATTTGCCTTCAGCGAGGTCCAAAGATCATCTTTCTGTCTATCGGTGACATAAGAAATTTTAGGGTCGTTGTCCTTAGGCTTATTCAATTGGTTTATGCTGATCGGGATGCTGTCCCTAACAATAGCTCCGCACTGAGCAGCAAATGCGTCCTTGGTCTGCTTTGGTTCAATTGGTAGGCCATCGTCCGCGAGTGCTGTGATCGTGAACCTTTATTCCTTGCCCAACCTTCTCTTCGGGCCTCGTCTCGTTAGCGAAGTTTGGCTCGATCCGGAGGGCTATAAAAGAAGAAAGAAGAGTTAATATATTTACATACCAAAACAATTAATGCATCAATTAGCTAGTCAGCACAGCCTTAATTAATATATATACCTCGTCGGACTTTGCAATAGCTCCCTCCGCTGTTCGGTCAGCGAAGCCGTCACCATGGTCTCCTGCTTCCTCCGGCATTCGGTGACCAGAGCCATCATGATCATGTCCTTCCTCCTCCATTGTTCGATCACTGGAGCAGTAATCCTCTCCTTCAAGACCTTCGGTGTCGTTGAGAAACGACAAGACATCACATCCGCCTCGGATTATGTCCCGCAACAACTGTTCTTGTTCCAAGTCTCTTTGATCCATAGTTTCTGCAAATATTAAAACATGGCAATTAATATACAAACATGAGAGATGGATATATTAGTGGCAAACATAGACCTAGCTAGGTAATCACAACAAGGAATCATGAGAGATGGCCTCGACGCTTCTACAGTTTGGGGTGGCCTCGACAACACTTCTAGGGTTTGGGGTGGCCTCGACGCTTCTAGGATTTGGTCGGGCGAGAGGGGGTTGATCGACGTCCCCCCTCATGTTGAAGAGTTACCGGAGTTTTCAATGAACAAAAAAAATACTACCTGTCACATGACATGTCCGGCGACCGGACCGGACCGCCTCTCTCATGAATGTCCGACGTCCGGACCGCCTATCTCATGAATGTCAAACAAGGGATTCTCTTAACCTTTAAGGGATTTAACAAAATGGCGCCATTCTGGATGTGCAGAAAATGGTCCATATTTTTCCTGATCTCATCTACCCTTCTATATGTCACGCTGTCTAGTGTCAAAGGATTCAAGAAAACCATGGCTTCATCATTAGCCGGAAGTAACAGGCGCATAATGCTACGAAGCTCTCCAAAATTGTTTTGGAACGGAGTCCCGGATAGGATAATTAGCTTTTTGGTATGAAGTTCAGCAAGAGCCTTTCGAATATCGCTATTTGGAAGGCCTTTGCTGAAATTCGTACCAAAAAGCGAATTACTCTATCTGGAACTCCGTTCCAAAATAACTTTGAAGAGCTTCGTAGCATCATACGCCTATTACTTCCGGCTGATGATTAAGCCATGGATTTCTTCAATACTTTGACACACAACGTGACATATAGAAGAATATATATATATAGATGAGATCAGAAAAAAATTGGATCAACTTGTGCACATCCATAATGGGGGCATTCTAGATAAATCTATGTTACCGGAGTTTTCTATATGAACAAAAAAAATTCCACATGACACATCCGACGTCCCCCCTCATGTCGAAGTTATCGGGGAGGGGGTAGACGACAATGACGCTCACCCCTCATGTATTGTCCGACGTCCCCCCTCATGTCGAAGTTATCGGGGAGGGGGTAGACGACAACAACGCTCACTCCTCATGTCATGTCCGACGTCCCCCCTCATGTCCGACGACGTCCGGACCGCCTCTCTCATGAATGTCCGACATCCGGACCGCTTATCTAAAAAACGTAAAAAAAATTCTCTTCCATCTCATCTTATCTCCACAAAACATCTATCTATCACATTGAGTTATTACATTTCATCCATCTAACTATTCATCTAAAAAACAGAGCACATCTAAAAAAACATCTCATTCATCTAAAAAAACATCTCATACATCTCATCTCCACAAAACATCTCATACATCTCATCTCCACAAAACATCTCATACATCTCATCTCATCTAAAAAAACAGAGCACATCTAAAAAAACATAGCACATTTCATACATCTCATCTCATCTCATTATGCAACAAAAATCCATCTGTCTATTCATCTAATGGTCACCGGCGACCATGGCCACGGCCATGGTAACCCTAGGTAACCACAAAATTGTGGCTGTGGGCCATGGCGCCGCCGTGATCGGGCATCCACGGGCACGGTGAGGGGGCGAACAGAGAGGCGCCGACGGCGGCGTTGGGGTCGGCGACGGCGAGGAGGGGGTTGGGGGGAGGATCGGCGACGGCTCACCATGGGAGTCGTGGGGTCGAGGAGGGGGGTGGGGGGAGGAGCGGCGACGGTGGCGTTGGGGTCGGAGACGATAGGAGCGGCGTCGGGCTCAGGGAGGGGGGAGGAGTGGTGACGATGACGATGTCCTCCAGCAGCCTGGCAGCGTCGCGGGCGTGTGTACCCAAGATTGTTCAGATCCACTATTGTCATTCCGTACTGTGGGTCTACCTGTACCCCGCCTCCTAACAGATTGACCCATTTGCACTGAAACAAAGGGACCTTAAAATCATGTCCATAGTCAAGTTCCCATATGTCCACTATGTAATCGTAATATGTGTCCTTTCCCCCTCTTGGTTGCTGCATCAAAGCGGACACCGCTGTTTTGGTTGGTTCTCTTTTGATCTTGGGCGATCGTGTAAAATGTATTCCCATTTATCTCGTACCCTTTGTAAGTTAATACAGTCGAAGATGGTCCCCTCGTCAACGAGTACAGCTCATGAGAAACAGTGTTGTCACGCATGAGACGTGTTTGCAACCAACTGCCGAAAGTCTTGATGTGTTCACATGTAATCCAGTCGTCACACTGCTTCGGGTGTTTGGAGCGCAGAATATTCTTGTGTTCATCGACATACGGGGTCACCAAGGTAGAATTCTGTAGAACTGTGTAGTGTGCTTGAGACCAAGAATGCCCGTCCCTACATATTATTAAGTCCGCTCCTAGCATGCCTTTTCCAGTCAGTCTCCCCTCATATCGCGATTGAGGGAGACCAATCTTCTTAAGGTCAGAAATGAAGTCAACACAAAACCCAATGACATCCTTTGTTTCATGGCCCATGGAGATGCTTCCTTCTGGCCTAGCGCGGTTACGAACATATTTCTTTAAGAGTCCCATGAACCTCTCAAAGGGGAACATATTGTGTAGAAATATAGGGCCCAGAACAACAATCTCGTCGACTAGATGAACTAGGACGTGCGTCATGATATTGAAGAAGGATGGTGGGAACACCAGCTCGAAACTAACAAGACATTGCACCAAATCACTCCTTAACCTTGGCAGGATTTCTGGATCGATCGCCTTCTGAGAGATTGCATTGAGCAATGCACATAGATTCACAATGGCTAATCGAACGTTTTCCAGTAGAAGCCCCCTCAATGCAACCGGAAGCAGTTGCGTCACAATCACGTGGCAGTCATGAGACGTTAGGTTCTGGAACTTTTTCTCTGCCATATTTATTAGTCCGTTTATATTCGACGAGAAGCCAGATGGGACCTTCATACTGAGCAGGCATTCGAAGAAGATTTCCTTCTCTTCTTTGGTAAGAGCGTAGCTGGCATGACCGTGAAACTGCTTTGGATCCATGCCGTCTTCTTCGTGCATACATTACTGTTCCTCCCGTGCCTCCAGTGTATCTTTTGTCTTCCCATACACGCCCAAGAATCCTAGCAGGTTCACACAAAGATTCTTCATCACGTGCATCACGTCGATTGCAGAGCGGACCTCTAGGTCTTTCCAATAGGGTAGGTCCCAAAATATAGATTTCTTCTTCCACATGGGTGTGCGTCCCTCAGCGTCATTCGGAATAGATAGTCCGCCGGGACCCTTTCCAAAGATTACTTGTAAATCATTGACCATAGCAAGTATGTGCTTACCAGTATGGACGGCGGGCTTCTTCCGGTGATCTGCCTCGCCTTTGAAATGCTTGCCTTTCTTTCGACATTGATGGTTGGTCGGAAGAAATCGACGATGCCCCAGGTACACATTCTTCCAGCATTTGTCCAAATATATACTGTCGGTGTCATCTAAACAGTGTGTGCATGCGTGGTATCCCTTGTTTGTCTGTCCTGAAAGGTTACTGAGAGCAGGCCAATCGTTGATGGTTACTAACAGCAACGCATGTGGGTCAAATTCCTCCTGTTCGTTCTCATCCCACACACGTACACCTCTTCCATTCCATAGCTGTAAAAGTTCATCAACTAAGGGCCTTAGGTACACATCAATGTCATTGCCGGGTTGCTTAGGGCCTTGGATGAGCACTGGCATCATAATGAACTTTTGCTTCATGCACAACCGAGGAAGGTTATACATACATAGAGTCACAGGCCATGTGCTATGCTTGCTGCTCTGCTCCCCAAAAGGATTAATGCCATCCGCGCTTAAACCAAACCATACGTTCCTTGCGTCACCTGCAAAGTGCCCCCACTTTCTCTCGATTTTTCTCCACTGTGACCCATTATTGTGCCATCGCATCGACTTCGCATGCCCTTTGTTTCTGAACAGACGTTTAAACCATGGTATTATAGGAGCATACCACCTCACCTTGGCAGGAACCCTCTTCCTGGGGCGCTCGCCGTCAACATCACCAGGGTCATCTCGTCTGATCTTATACCGCAATGCACCGCATACCGGGCATGCGTTCAAATCCTCGTATGCACCGCGGTAGAGGATGCAGTCATTAGGGCATGCATGTATCTTCTGCACCTCCAATCCTAGAGGGCATACAACCTTCTTTGTTGCGTACGTACTGTCGGGCAATTCGTTATCCTTTGGAAGCTTCTTCTTCAATATTTTCAGTAGCTTCTCAAATCCTTTGCCAGGTACACCATTCTGTGCCTTCCACTGCAGCAATTGCAGTGTGGTACCGAGCTTTGTGTTGCCATCTTCGCAATCGGGGTACAACCCTTTTTTGTGATCCTCTAACATGCGATCGAACTTCAACTTCTCCTTTTCACTTTCGCATTGTCTCTTTGCATCAACAATGACCCGGCGAACATCATCATCGGGCACATCGTCTGGTTCCTCTTGATCTTCATCTTCCCCCGTTGCAGCATCACCATATTCAGGAGGCACGTAGTTGTCATCATCCTCTTCTTCTTCGTTTTCTTCCATCATAACCCCTCTTTCTCTGTGCTTGGTCCAAACATTATAGTGTGGCATAAAACCCTTCTCAAGCGGGTGGAAGTGTAGGGTTTTAGAGTTGGAGAAAGCCTTCATATTCTCACAGACAGTACATGGAAAATGAATAAAACAATTCTTCTTGTTTGCCTCAGCCGCTTCGAGAAAATTATGCAGGCCCTTAATATACTCGGAGGTGCGTCGGTCACCGTATATCCATTGCCGGTTCATCTGCGTGCGTTATATAATAAAGTGTATTAAAAACCATTACAGCATATAATGAATAGAGAAGTGACCAAATTAATAGAAATTCATCATCACATTAAAGCCAAAGTACAATAGTGACCAAAATAAATACATAAAGTTCATACATAGTTCTCATTATTGAACAACATATAGCTCTCTAGAGCATCTAATTAAAACATACATTGAAACTATGTAAAACATTTAAATGCAACAACAAATGCGATCATAACCGCTACTAAGGTACCAATTGATCCAACGGCATAATGATACCAAGCCTCAGTATGAATGGCATATTTTCTAATCTTTCTAATCTTCAAGCGCATTGCGTCCATCTTGATCTTGTGATCGTCGACGACATCGGCAACATGAAACTCCAACTTCATCTTCTCCTCTTCAACTCTTTGTAATTTTTCTTTCAAGTAATTGTTTTCTTTTTCAACCAAATTTAACTTCTCGACAAGAATTTCTATGTCGGTTGGAATTTCCGGTTCACATACCTCCTAGATTAAAAAATATATGTCACGTTGGTCGGCATAATTGTCATAAACACTAAATAACACAAATAGTTATAAAAGATAATATATACCACATCCGAATCATAGACAGGACGAGGGCCGACGGAGGCGAATACCAAAACCATCGCACTATATAATAGCAAACAATAATAAAAGTAAGAAAATTACACAAGTATATATGTAAATCATACAAGTAAGAACTTTTTTCTTTTAGAAAGAAGATAAGAAGAAGAGGCTAACCACGGTGGTGCCGGTGCCGAGATGGGCGCGGGCGATCGACGGCGGTGAGGACGGGGACGGAACAGGACAGACCGCCAAACCTAGACAAATCTTGAAGAAAATGGAGCTTGGACAGGGAGCTTCGAGAGGAGAAACCTTAAGTGTAGCTCAGGCATTTCATCGAACACCTCATGTGCATAGGAGGTGAGCTAGAGCACCACAAAGCTCTCCCATGGCCGGCCAAAAAAACAGAGCAGTGCACTGCTCTGCTCGCGGGCAGGGGGTATATATAGGCCAACCATTGGTCCCGGTTTGTGGCTAGAACCAGGACTAAAGGACCACATGCGGTCCCGGTTCCAGCCACAAACCGGGACCAATGATTGTGGGCCAGGAGCGAGGCCCATTGGTCACGGTTCGTGTCTGGAACCGGGACCAAAGGGGCCAGACGGACCGGGACCAATGGCCCACGAGGCCCCGCCGGTGCCCTGGGCTCACGAACCGGGACCGATGCCACCATGGGTCCCGGTTTGTGAGTGAACCGGGATTAATGGCATTTCAGGCCTGGACCAAAGCCCTATTATCTACTAGTTCTGGCTAGGACGAATGGTTCGTCTGTGTACCCAAGATTGTTGAGATCCACTGTTGCCATTCTATACTGCGGGTCTAACTGTACCCCGTCTCCTGACAGATTGACCCATTTGCACCGAAACAAAGGGACCTTAAATTCATGTCCATAGTCAAGTTCCCATATCCCCTCTATGTAACCATAATATGTGTCCTTTGCCCTATTTGTGATTGCTGCATCATAGCGGACACCACTGTTTTGGTTGGTGCTCTTTTTATTTTGGGCGATCGTGTAAAATGTATTACCATTTATCTTGTACCCTTGGTAAGTCAATACAGTCGAAGATGGTGTCCTGGCCAACAAGTACAGGCACTAGTAGAAAACAGACCTTTCGTCCGCCTCATTAGTCCCGGTCTGGTTTTGAACCGGCACTAATGTGCTCGTTAGTCCTGGTTCGTGATGGGCATCATTAGTGCCGGTTCGTTCTGGACCTTTAGTCCCGGTTCGTGCCACGAACCGGCACTGAAGGTGTGGTGGCAGGCTGGCGTTAGCCTGGGGCCCCACGGAAACCTTTAGTCCCGGTTGGTGGCTCGAACCGCGACTATAGGCTAACCTTTTGTCACGGTTGGAGCCACCAACCGGGACTAAAGGTCCCCTATATGAAACCCTTGGGCCAGCCCGAGCACACTCCTCTATGTTCTTCCCCTTTCCTCTCCACTCTGTTCTTCCTCTCTTCCTCAAGCTCATCCTCCATTTTTGCCAAAATTTGTCAAGATTTGGAGGCATCCCATCCATCCAAGTGTTCACAAAGGTTAGCAACTTTGTCCTTTCATCTCTCATTGCTAGATTAGCTCTTGCAATGCTCTATAAGTATAGTAATTTATGGGTTTTAGTTTGTATGTGGTAGTTTATTTGATTTATGCAATTTGATCTCAAATTAACTTCTTACTTTGCATTTGTAGGTGTGGTTTACTTAGTGCCTTCCCGTCCCCGTCCTAACCACCGTCGATTGCCTGCACCGTCCCGTCGCCGGCACCACCTTGGTGAGCCTCTTGTTCTTATCCTTTTTATAAAAAAAAACCATGTTTGTAAGATTTAGTTAGTTACTTGTATAGTTTTCTTACCTATATGGTTGTTTGTTATACATAGTGGTATGGTTTTGAAATCCGTCCCCGTCGGCCCTCGTCCGGTTTATGATTCGGATGTGGTATATACTCTCTTTTATAACTCTTTGTTGCATTTCGTGTTTATGACAATTATGCCCATCAAGTTGACATAGATATTTTTATCTAGGAGGTATGTGAACCGGAGATTCCAACCGACATAGATATTCTTGTGAAGAAGTTAAATTTAGTTGAAAAAGAAAATGAGTATTTGAAAGAAAAATTGAAGAAGAGTTGAAGAAGAGAAGATGAAACTGGAGTTGTATGTTGCCGATGTCGTCGATGATCACAAGATCAAGATGGGTGCAATGCGCTTGAAGATTAGAAAATTTAAAAGATATGCCATTTATAGTGAGGCTTGGTATCACTATGCTGTTTGATCAATTGTTACCTTAGTTGCGATGTTGATCACATTTGTTGTTGCATTTTAATGCTTTAGCTAGAGAGTTTGTATGTTGTTTTATGAGAACAAGTGTGTATGAACTTTATGTACGAACTTGTATTAATTTGGTCTTTTCGGTGTTGTGTAATGAAGATGAGCCGGCAATGGATGTACGACGACCGATGCTCTCCCCAGTTCATTAATGGCGTGCATACTTTTCTGGTTGCGGCTGAGGCAAACAAGTGGCTGGATGGTTTTATGTATTGTCCATGTGTTGGCTGTAAGAATGATCGAAATTACTCTAACTCAAGAACCATTCACGTCCACCTGTTTGAGTCCGGTTTCATGTCCAGCTATAACTGTTGGACCAAGCACGGAGAAAGAGGGGTCCTAATGGAAGAGAATGAAGAAGAAGAGGATGACGACAGCTATCATGGCCATGGGTTCCATGAATACGATGCTACAACAATGGGGGAAGAAGCTGAGCCGACAATGCGGGAAGGAGCTAAAGAAGAGGTATCAGTTGAGCCCGCTGATGATCTTGGTCGGGCCATTGCCGATGCAAAGAGAAACTGCGCAAGTGAAAAGAAGAAGCTGAAGTTGCAGCTCATGTTAGAGGATCACAAAAAAGGGTTGTACCCAAATTGCGAAGATGACAAGAAAAAGCTGGGTACCACACTGGAATTGCTGCAATGGAAGGCAGAGAATGGTGTATCTGACAAGGCATTTCAAAAGTTGCTGATAATGTTAAAGAAGAAGCTACCAAAGGACAATGAATTGCCAGAGAGTACGTACGAAGCAAAGAAGGCTGTCTGCCCTCTAGGATTAGAGCTTGAGAAGATACATGCATGCCCTAATGACTGCATCCTCTACCGCGGTGAGTATGAGGATTTGAATGCATGACCGGTATGCTGTGCATTGCGCTATAAGATCGGCCACGATGACCCTAGTGATGTTGAGGGCGAGCGCCCCAGGAAAAAGATTCCTGCCAAGGTCATTTGGTAAGCTCCTATAATACCACGGTTGAAACGTTTGTTCAAAAACAAAGAGCATGCCAAGTTGATGCGATGGCACAACGAAGACCGTAAGAAAGACGGGAAGTTGAGAGGGTTGGAAATATGCCCTAGAGGCAATAAATAAAGTTATTATTATTATATTTCCTTGTTCATGATAATCGTTTATTGTCCATGCTATAATTGTATTGACTGGAAACACATTGCATGTGTGGATATATAGACAACACTTTGTCCCTAGTGTGCCTCTAGTAAACTAGCTCGTTGATCAAAGATGGTCAAGGTTTCCTAGCCATTGACATGTGATGTCATTTCATAACGGGATCACATCATTAGGAGAAGGATGTGATGGACAAGACCCAAACTATAAACGTAGCATTTGATCGTGTGAGTTTATTGCTACAGTTTTCTGCATGTCAAGTATATGTTCCTATGACCATGAGATCATGCAACTCACTGACACTGGAGGAGTGCCTTGTGTGTATCAAACGTCACAACGTAACTGGGTGACTATAAAGGTGCTCTACAGGTATCTCCGAGGGTGTCTGCTGGCTTGGCATGGATCAACACTGGGATTTGTTACTCCGTGTGACGGAGAGGTATCTCAGGGCCCACTCGGTAATACAACATCACAATAAGCCTTGCAAGAAATGTGACTAAGTGTTAGCCACGGGATCTTGTATTACGGAACGAGTAAAGAGACTTGCCCGTGACGAGGTTGAACTAGGTATAGAGATACTGACGATCGAACCTCGGGCAAGTAACATACCGAAGGACAAAGGGAACATCCTACGGGATTAACTGAATCCTTGACATAGAGGTTCGACCGATAAAGATCTTCGTAGAATATGTAGGAATCAATATGGGCATCCAGGTCCCGCTATTGGTTATTGACCGTAGAAGTGTCTCGGTCATGTCTACATGGTTCTCGAACCCGCAGGGTCTGCACACTTAAGGTTCGGTGACGTTTCGGTATAGATGAGTTATGTGTGTTGGTGACCGAAGGTTGTCAGGAGTCCCGGATGAGATCCCGGACGTCACGAGGAGTTCCGGAATGGTCTGGAGGTGAAGATTGATATATGGGAAGTTGGTGTTTGAGTTCCGGAAAAGTTCCGTGACCTGCAAGTGGTGTGACGGAGTGCCGAAAGTGTTCCTGGGGGTCTACCGGGTAGGCCCATCTACTCCGAAGGGCCACATGGGCTGTGAGAGGGTGCGGACCAGCCCCTGGTGGGCTGGCCACACCTCCCACCTCAAGGCCCATGCGGCTGGAGGCAAGGGTTGGGCCAAAAGGGTGGGCTAGCCACGAAACTTGGGGGCCAAGCCACCCTGGCCGGCGCACCACCTCCTTGGCCGCCGCACCAAACCGTAGGGGAAACTCTAGGGCGGCTAGCCCCTCCTCTTCCCCTATATATATGAGAGGGGAGGGAGGGCTGCAGACACACAAGTCACGGCGCAGCCCTTCCTCCCTCCCCGATTACCTCTCCTCTAGTAGATTGATTCGGCGCCGCTTAGCGAGGCTCTGCCGGATCAGCTCCACCACCACCGCCGCCACGCTGGATCAAGAAGGCGGAGATCTTCATCGAGCTGCACGTGTGCTGAACGCGGAGGTGACGTCCGTTCGGCACTTGATCGGGAGTTCTTGGGACGGCTTGCGATTTGGATCGCGGAGACGTACGACTACATCAACCGCGTTCTTTAACGCTTCCGCTTAGCGATCTACAAGGGTATGTGGATCCAATCTCTCCTCTCATAGATGCTCATCTCCTAGATTGATCTTGGTGAAGCGTAGGAAATTTTTTGTTTCCCATGCAACGTTCCCCAATAGTGGCATCATGAGCTAGGTCTATGCGTAGATGAGGTCTTGAGTAGAACACAAAGGAGTTTGTGGGCGTTGATATTCAGATTGCTTCCTCCCTTAGTCTTTTCTTGGTTCAGCGGTATTGTGGGATGAAGCGGCTCGGACCAACTTTACTTGTACGCTTACGAGAGACTGTGTTCCATCGACTGACATGTGACTTTGTTGCATAAAGATGGCTGGCGGGTGTCCGTCTCTCCCACTTTAGTTGGACCAGATTTGATTAAGGTGGTCCTTGTAGAAGGTTGAAAAGCAATCTTCATATCACCGTTGTGGTTTTGCGTAGGTAAGAATCGTTCTTGCTAGATACCCATAGCAGCCACGTAAAACATGCAACAACAATTAGAGGACGCCTAACTTGTTTTTGCAGGGTATGTTGTGATGTGATATGGCCAATTACATGATGTGATATATGTGATGTATGAGATGATCATGTTTTTGTATAGAATATCACGACTTGCATGTCGATGAGTACGGCAACCGGCAGGAGCCATAGGGTTGTCTTTGATTATTGTATGACCTGCGTGTCAATCTTTAAGCGCTATGTAATGCTTTACTTTATCACTAAGCGATAGCAATAGTAGTATGAGCATGGTGGGCGCGACAACCCCGATGGCGACACAATGATGGAGATCATGGTGTTATGCCGGTGACGATGGAGATCATGCCGGTGCTTTGAAGATGGAGATCAAAAGCACAAGTTCATGGCCCTATCATCTCACTTATGATTTGCATGTGATGTTAATCCTTTTATGCACCTTGTTTTGCTTAGAACGACGGTAGCATTATAAGGTGACCCCTCACTTAAATTTCAAGATGAATTGTGTTCTCCCCGAGTGTGCACCGTTGCAAAAGTTCGTCGTGTCGAGACACCACGTGATGATCGGGTGTGATAGACTCTACGTTCGCATACAACGGGTGCAAGCCAGTGTTGCACATGCGGAACACTCGGGTTAAACTTGACGAGCCTAGCATGTACAGACATGGCCTCGGAACACAAGAGACTGAAAGGTCGAGCATGAGTCATATGGTAGATATGATTAACATGATGATGTTCACCATTGAAACCACCTTAACTCACGTGATGATCGGACTTGAGTTGGTGAATATGGATCATGTATCACTCAGATGACCTGAGGGATGTCAATTTGAGTGGGAGCTTTAGTAATTTGATTAACTAAACTCATTATCTTGAACAATAGTCTTAGTAACCTTTGCTTATTTATGTTGTAGATCAATGGCTCGCGCAGTAGCACCCCTGAATTTTAATGCGTTCCTAGAGAAAGCTAAGTTGAAAGATGATGGAAGTAACTTTGTGGACTGGGCCCGTAATCTGAGGATTATCCTCATGGCTTCCCAGAAGGCATATGTCCTTGATGCACCGCTTGGTAACCAACCCGCAGACATGTCATCGAAAGACGTTAAGAACGCTTGGGAAGCACGTTCTGGAGATTACTCAATAGTTCAGTGTGCAATATTGTATGGCTTAGAACCGGGACTTCAAAGATGTTTTGAAAGTCATGGAGCATATGAGATGTTCCAGGAGTTGGAGTTTATCTTTAAGAAGAATGCCCGGATCGAGAGGTACGAGAACCCCGATAAGTTCTATGCTTGCAAAATGGAGGAGAACGGGTCTATCAGTGAACATATACTCAGAATGTCTGGGTATTCGACCCGTCTGGCGGAGTTAGGGATGCCCCTTCCGCCGGAGGCGATCACTGACAGAGTTCTTCAATCATTGCCACCTAGCTACAAGAGTTTCGTGATGAACAATAACATGCACGGAATGACCAAGTCAGTCACTGAGCTGTTTGCGATGCTGAAAGTCGCTGAGTCTGTAATCCAGAAAGAACATCAAGTGTTGATGGTCAATAAAACTACTAGTTTCAAGAAGCATGGCAAGGGCAAGAAGGGTAACTCCAAGAAGGGTGGCAAAGTAGTTGCTCCTCCCATGAAGAAACCCAAGGATGGACCCAAGCCAGAAAGTGAGTGCTTTCATTGCAAGGGAACTGGTCATTGGAAGCAGAACTGCCCCAAGTACCTAGCCGACAAGAAGGCGGCCGACACGAAACAAGGTATATATGATATACATGTTATTGATGTGTACCTTACTAGCTCTCGTTGTAGTGCCTGGGTATTTGATACCGGTTCGGTTGCTCACATTTGCAACTCAAAGCAGGAACTACGGAATAGACGGAGGCTGGCTAAGGATGAAGTGACGATGCGCATGGGAAATGGTTCCAAGGTTGATGTGATCGCCGTCGGCACGCTCGCTATTCGACTACCATCGGGATTAGTGATGAACCTGAATAATTGTTATTTAGTGCATGCATTAAGCATGAACATTATATCTGGATCTTGTTTATTGCGAGACGGTTACTCATTTAAATCAGAGAATAATGGTTGTTCTATTTATATGAGTAATATCTTTTATGGTCATGCACCCAATGTGAGGGGTTTATTCTTATTGAATCTCGATAGTGATCATACACATGTTCATAGCATTGATGCCAAAAGATGTAGAGTTGATAATGATAGTACCACTTTCTTGTGGCACTGCCGTTTGGGTCATATTGGTGTTAAACGCATGAGGAAGCTCCATGCTGATGGACTTTTGGAGTCACTTGATTTTGAATCACTTGACACATGTGAACCATGCCTCATGGGTAAGATACCTAAAACGCCGTTCTCTGGAACAATGGAACGGGCGAGTGATTTGTTGGAAATCATACATACTGATGTGTGCGGTCCAATGAAAATTGAGGCGCGCGGTAGATATCGTTATTTTCTCACCTTCACTGATGACTTAAGTAGATATGGGTATATTTACTTAATGAAACACAAGTCTGAAACGTTTGAAAAGTTCAAGCAGTTTCAGAGTGAAGTTGAGAATCATCGTAACAAGAAGATTAAATTCCTTCGATCTGATCGAGGAGGTGAATATCTGAGTTATGAGTTTGGCAGTCACTTAAGACAGTGTGGAATTGTTTCACAATTGACACCGCCTGGAACACCACAGCGTAATGGTGTGTCCGAACGTCGTAATCGAACCTTATTAGATATGGTGCATTCTATGATGTCTCTTGCCGATTTGCCACTATTGTTTTGGGGTTATGCATTAGAGACAGCTGCATTCACTTTAAATAGGGCACCATCGAAATCCGTTGAGACGACGCCATATGAACTGTGGTTTGGCAAGAAGCCAAAATGGTCGTTTCTTAAAGTTTGGGGATGTGATGCTTATGTCAAAAAGCTTCAGCCTAAAAAGCTGGAACCCAAAGCGGAGAAATGCGTCTTCATAGGATACCAAAAGAGACAGTTGGGTATACCTTCTATCTCAGATCCGAAGGCAAAGTGTTTGTCCCCAAAAACGGAACATTTCTTCAGAAAGAGTTTCTCTCGAAAGAAGTGAGTAGGAGGAAGATAGAGCTTGATGAGGTTGTTGAACCTCTGGTTCAACCAGAGAGTAGCGCAGCGCAGAAAGATGTTTCTGCGGAGCCAACAACGGTTGAAGAGGAAGTTAATGATGATGAACATGAAACTTCGGATCAAGTTACTATTGAACCTCGTAGGTCGACAAGGGCGCGTACTACTCCTGAGTGGTACGGCAACCCTGTCTTGGAGGTCATGTTGTTAGACAACGATGAACCTACGAGCTATGGAGGAGTGATGATGGGCCCGGATTCCGAGAAATGGTTAGAGGCCATGAAATCCGAGATGGGATCCATGTATGAAAACAAAGTATGGAATTTGGAAGTATTACCTGAAGGGCGAAAAGCCATTCAGAACAAATGGATCTTTAAGAAGAAGACGGACGCGGACGGTAATGTCACTGTCTATAAAGCTCGACTTGTGACAAAGGGTTTTTCCCAAGTTCAAGGAGTTGACTACGATGAGGCCTTCTCACCTGTAGTGATGCTTAAGTCCGTCAGAATCATGTTAGCAATAGTTGCATATTTCGACTATGAAATTTGGCAGATGGATGTCAAAACAGCGTTCCTTAACGGTTTCCTTCAGGAAGAGTTGTATATGATGCAACCAAAAGGTTTTGTCGATCCAGAGAATGCTGACAAAGATTGCAAACTCCAGCGATCCATTTATGGACTGGTGCAAGCATCTCGGAGTTGGAATAAGCGCTTTGATGAGGTGATCAAGGCGTTTGGGTTTATACAAGTTTAAGGAGAAGCTTGTATTTACAAGAAACTGAGTGGGAGCACTGTAGCGTTTCTAATATTATATGTGGATGACATATTGCTGATTGGAAACAATATAGAAATGCTGGAAAGCGTGAAGGATTATTTGAACAAGAGTTTTTCAATGAAGGACCTAGGAGAAGCTGCTTTCATATTAGGCATTAAGATCTATAGAGATAGATCGAGACGCTTAATAGCACTTTCACAAGGCACATACCTTGATAAAGTTTTGAAGAAGTTCAAAATGGATCAGTCTAAGAAGGGGTTCTTACCTGTGTTACAAGGTGTGAAGTTGAGTAAGACTCAATGCCCAGTGACTACAGAAGATAGAGAAAAGATGAGTGTCGTCCCCTATGCTTCAGCCATAGGCTCTATCATGTATGCGATGCTGTGCACAAGACCCGATGTCAGCCTTGCCATAAGTATGGCCGGAAGGTTTCAAAGTGATCCTGGAATGGAGCACTGGACAGCCGTCAAGAATATCCTTAAGTACCTGAAAAGGACTAAGGAAATGTTTCTCATTTATGGAGGTGATCAAGAGCTCGTCGTAAAGGGTTACGTCGATGCAAGCTTTGACACTGATCCGGATGACTCTAAGTCGCAAACCGGATACGTATTTATTCTCAATGGGGGAGCGGTAAGCTGGTGCAGTTCCAAGCAAAGCGTGGTAGCCAATTCTACCTGCGAAGCAGAGTACATCACAGCCTCGAAGGGAGCGAAGGAAGGTGTCTGGATGAAGCAGTTCATGACAGATCTTGGAGTAGTGCCCAGTGCACTAAATCCAATGACTCTGTTCTGTGACAACACTGATGCCATTGCTCTGGCCAAGGAACCAAGGTTTCACAAGAGGACCAGACATATAAAGCGACGCTTCAATTCCATCCGCGATTACATTGAGGAGAAGGACATAAATATTTGCAAAGTGCACACGGATCTGAATGTTGCAGACCCGTTGACTAAACCTCTTCCAAGGGCTAAACATGATCAACACCAGAACTGCATGGGTGTTTGATTCATTACAATGTAAATCACATAGTGATGTGAACTAGATTATTGACTCTAGTGCAAGTGGGAGACTGTTGGAAATATGCCCTAGAGGCAATAAATAAAGTGTTTATTATTATATTTCCTTGTTCATGATAATCGTTTATTGTCCATGCTATAATTGTATTGACTGGAAACACATTGCATGTGTGGATATATAGACAACACTTTGTCCCTATTGTGCCTCTAGTAAACTAGCTCGTTGATCAAAGATGGTCAAGGTTTCCTAGCCATTGACATGAGATGTCATTTGATAACGGGATCACATCATTAGGAGAATGATGTGATGGACAAGACCCAAACTATAAACGGAGCATATGACCATGAGATCATGCAACTCACTGACACCAGAGGAGTGCCTTGTGTGTATCAAATGTCACAATGTAACTGGGTGACTATAAAGGTGCTCTACAGGTATCTCCAAGCGTGTCTGCTGGGTTGGCATGGATCAACACTGGGATTTGTTACTCCGTGTGACGGAGAGGTATCTCAGGGTCCACTCGGTAATACAACATCACAATAAGCCTTGCAAGCAATGTGACTAAGTGTTAGCCACGGGATCTTGTATTACGGAACGAGTAAAGAGACTTGCCCGTGACGAGGTTGAACTAGGTATAGAGATACCGACGATCGAACCTCAGGCAAGTAACATACCGAAGGACAAAGGGAACATGATACAGGATTAACTGAATCCTTGACATAGAGGTTCAACTGATAAAGATCTTCGTAGAATATGTAGGAATCAATATGGGCATCCAGGTCCCGCTATTGGTTATTGACCATAGAAGTGTCTCGGTCATGTCTACATGGTTCTCGAACCCGCAGGGTCTGCACACTTAAGTTTCGGTGACGTTTCGGTATAGATGAGTTATGTCTGTTGGTGACCGAAGGTTGTTCGGAGTCTCGGATGAGATCCCGGACGTCACGAGGAGTTCCGGAATGGTCTGGAGGTGAAGATTGATATATGGGAAGTTGGTGTTTGAGTTCCGGAAAAGTTCCGTGACCTGCAAGTGGTGTGACGGAGTGCCGAAAGTGTTCCTGGGGGTCTACCGGGTGGGCCCATCTACTCCGAAGGGACACATGGGCTGTGAGAGGGTGCGTACCAGCCCCTGGTGGGCTGGCCACACCTCCCACCTCAAGGCCCATGCGGCTGGAGGCTAGGGTTGGGCCAAATGGGTGGGCTAGCAAGGAAACTTGGGGGCCAAGCCACCCTGGCCGCCGCACCACCTCCTTGGCCGCTGCACCAAACCCTAGGGGAAACTCTAGGGCGGCTAGCCCCTCCTCTTCCCCTATATATATGAGAGGGGAGGGAGGGCTGCAGACACACAAGTCACGGCGCAGCCCTTCCTCCCTCCCCGATTACCTCTCCTCTAGTAGATTGATTCGGCGCCGCTTAGCGAGGCTCTGCCGGATCAGCTCCACCACCGCCGCCGCCACGCCATCGTGCTGCCGGCGAACCCATCTACCTCTCCACTCCCTCTTGCTGGATCAAGAAGGCGGAGATCTTCATCGAGCTGCACGTGTGCTGAACGCGGAGGTGACGTCTGTTCGGCACTTGATCGGGAGTTCTTGGGACGGCTTGCGATTTGGATCGTGGAGACATATGACTACATCAACCGCGTTCTTTAACGCTTCCGCTTAGCGATCTACAAGGGTATGTGGATCCAATCTCTCCTCTCATAGATTCTCATCTCCTAGATTGATCTTGGTGAAGCGTAGGAAATTTTTTGTTTCCCATGCAACGTTCCCCAATAGTGGCATCATGAGCTAGGTCTATGCGTAGATGAGGTCTTGAGTAGAACAGAAAGGAGTTTGTGGGTGTTGATATTCAGATTGCTTCCTCCCTTAGTCTTTTCTTGGTTCAGCGGTATTGTGGGATGAAGCGGCTCGAACCAACTTTACTCGTACGCTTACGAGAGACTGTGTTCCATCGACTGACATGTGACTTTGTTGCATAAAGATGGCTGGCGGGTGTCCGTCTCTCCCACTTTAGTTGGACCAGATTTGATTAAGATGGTCCTTGTAGAAGGTTGAAAAGCAATCTTCATATCACCGTTGTGGTTTTGCGTAGGTAAGAATCGTTCTTGCTAGATACCCATAGCAGCCACGTAAAACATGCAACAACAATTAGAGGACGCCTAACTTGTTTTTGCAGGGTATGTTGTGATGTGATATGGCCAATTACATGATGTGATATATGTGATGTATGAGATGATCATGTTTTTGTATAGAATATCACGACTTGCATGTCGATGAGTACGGCAACCGGCAGGAGCCATAGGGTTGTCTTTGATTATTGTATGACCTGCGTGTCAATCTTTAAGCGCTATGTAATGCTTTACTTTATCACTAAGCGATAGCAATAGTAGTATGAGCATGGTGGGCGCGACAACCCCGATGGCGACACAATGATGGAGATCATGGTGTTATGCCGGTGACGATGGAGATCATGTCGGTGCTTTGAAGATGGAGATCAAAAGCACAAGTTCATGGCCATATCATCTCACTTATGATTTGCATGTGATGTTAATCCTTTTATTCACCTTGTTTTGCTTAGAACGACGGTAGCATTATAAGGTGATCCCTCACTTAAATTTCAAGATGAATTGTGTTCTCCCCGAGTGTGCACCATTGCAAAAGTTCGT
The DNA here is from genome assembly GCA_039707655.1 of Elymus sibiricus. Classification (NCBI taxonomy): domain Eukaryota; kingdom Viridiplantae; phylum Streptophyta; class Magnoliopsida; order Poales; family Poaceae; genus Elymus; species Elymus sibiricus. The sequence continues at coordinate 528,032,931 of CM077675.1, forward strand.
CGTGTCGAGACACCACGTGATGATCGGGTGTGATAGACTCTACGTTCGCATACAACGGGTGCAAGCCAGTGTTGCACATGCGGAACACTCGGGTTAAACTTGACGAGCCTAGCATGTACAGACATGGCCTCGGAACACAAGAGACTGAAAGGTCGAGCATGAGTCATATGGTAGATATGATTAACATGATGATGTTCACCATTGAAACCACCTTAACTCACGTGATGATCGGACTTGAGTTGGTGAATATGGATCATGTATCACTCAGATGACCTGAGGGATGTCAATTTGAGTGGGAGCTTTAGTAATTTGATTAACTAAACTCATTATCTTGAACAATAGTCTTAGTAACCTTTGCTTATTTATGTTGTAGATCAATGGCTCGCGCAGTAGCACCCCTGAATTTTAATGCGTTCCTAGAGAAAGCTAAGTTGAAAGATGATGGAAGTAACTTTGTGGACTGGGCCCGTAATCTGAGGATTATCCTCATGGCTTCCCAGAAGGCATATGTCCTAGATGCACCGCTTGGTAACCAACCCGCAGACATGTCATCGAAAGACGTTAAGAACACTTGGGAAGCACGTTCTGGAGATTACTCAATAGTTCAGTGTGCAATATTGTATGGCTTAGAACCGGGACTTCAAAGACGTTTTGAAAGTCATGGAGCATATGAGATGTTCCAGGAGTTGGAGTTTATCTTTAAGAAGAATGCCCGGATCGAGAGGTATGAGAACTCCGATAAGTTCTATGCTTGCAAAATGGAGGAGAACGGGTCTATCAGTGAACATATACTCAGAATGTCTGGGTATTCGACCCGTCTGGCGGAGTTAGGGATGCCCCTTCCGCCGGAGGCGATCCCTGTTGATGGTCAATAAAACTACTAGTTTCAAGAAGCATGGCAAGGGCAAGAAGGGTAACTCCAAGAAGGGTGGCAAAGCAGTTGCTCCTCCCGTGAAGAAACCCAAGGCTGGACCCAAGCCAGAAAGTGAGTGCTTTCATTGCAAGGGAACTGGTCATTGGAAGCGGAACTGCCCCAAGTACCTGGCCGACAAGAAGGCGGCCAACACCAAACAAGGTATATATGATATACATGTTATTGATGTGTACCTTACTAGCTCTCGTTGTAGTGCCTGGGTATTTGATACCGGTTCGGTTGCTCACATTTGCAACTCAAAGCACGAACTACGGAATAGACGGAGGCTGGCTAAGGATGAAGTGACGATGCGCATGGGAAATGGTTCCAAGGTTGATGTGATCGCCGTCGGCACGCTCGCTATTCGACTACCATCGGGATTAGTGATGAACCTGAATAATTGTTATTTAGTGCATGCGTTTAGCATGAACATTATATCTGGATCTTGTTTATTGCGAGACGGTTACTCATTTAAATCAGAGAATAATGGTTGTTCTATTTATATGAGTAATATATTTTATGGTCATGCACCCAATGTGAGGGGTTTATTCTTATTGAATCTCGATAGTGATCATACACATGTTCATAGCATTGATGTCAAAAGATGTAGAGTTGATAATGATAGTACCACTTTCTTGTGGCACTGCCGTTTGGGTCATATTGGTGTAAAACGCACGAGGAAGCTCCATGCTGATGGACTTTTGGAGTCACTTGATTTTGAATCACTTGACACATGTGAACCATGCCTCATGGGTAAGATACCTAAAACGCCGTTCTCTGGAACAATGGAACGGGGGAGTGATTTGTTGGAAATCATACATACTGATGTGTGCGGTCCAATGAAAATTGAGGCGTGCGGTAGATATCGTTATTTTCTCACCTTCACTGATGACTTAAGTAGATATGGGTATATTTACTTAATGAAACACAAGTCTGAAACGTTTGAAAAGTTCAAGCAGTTTCAGAGTGAAGTTGAGAATCATCGTAACAAGAAGATTAAATTCCTTCGATCTGATCGAGGAGGTGAATATCTGAGTTATGAGTTTGGCAGTCACTTAAGACAGTGTGGAATTGTTTCACAATTGACACCGCCTGGAACACCACAGCGTAATGGTGTGTCCGAACGTCGTAATCGAACCTTATTAGATATGGTGCATTCTATGATGTCTCTTGCCGATTTGCCACTATTGTTTTGGGGTTATGCATTAGAGACAGCTGCATTCACTTTAAATAGGGCACCATCGAAATCCGTTGAGACGACGCCATATGAACTGTGGTTTGGCAAGAAGCCAAAATGGTCATTTCTTAAAGTTTGGGGATGTGATGCTTATGTCAAAAAGCTTCAGCCTAAAAAGCTGGAACCCAAAGCGGAGAAATGCGTCTTCATAGGATACCAAAAGAGACAGTTGGGTATACCTTCTATCTCAGATCCGAAGGCAAAGTGTTTGTCGCCAAAAACGGAACATTTCTTCAGAAAGAGTTTCTCTCGAAAGAAGTGAGTAGGAGGAAGATAGAGCTTGATGAGGTTGTTGAACCTCTGGTTCAACCAGAGAGTAGCGCAGCGCAGAAAGATGTTTCTGCGGAGCCAACAACGGTTGAAGAGGAAGTTAATGATGATGAACATGAAACTTCGGATCAAGTTACTATTGAACCTCGTAGGTCGACAAGGGCGCGTACTACTCCTGAGTGGTACGGCAACCCTGTCTTGGAGGTCATGTTGTTAGACAACGATGAACCTACGAGCTATGGAGGAGCGATGATGGGCCTGGATTCCGAGAAATGGTTAGAGGCCATGAAATCCGAGATGGGATCCATGTATGAAAACAAAGTATGGAATTTGGAAGTATTACCTGAAGGGCGAAAAGCCATTCAGAACAAATGGATCTTTAAGAAGAAGACGGACGCGGACGGTAATGTCACTGTCTATAAAGCTCGACTTGTGACAAAGGGTTTTTCACAAGTTCAACGAGTTGACTACGATGAGGCCTTCTCACCTATAGTGATGCTTAAGTCCGTCAGAATCATGTTAGCAATAGTTGCATATTTCGACTATGAAATTTGGCAGATGGATGTCAAAACAGCGTTCCTTAACGGTTTCCTTGAGGAAGAGTTGTATATGATGCAACCGAAAGGTTTTGTCGATCCAGAGAATGCTGACAAAGATTGCAAACTCCAGCGATCCATTTATGGACTGGTGCAAGCATCTCGGAGTTGGAATAAGCGCTTTGATGAGGTGATCAAGGCGTTTGGGTTTATACAAGTTTAAGGAGAAGCTTGTATTTACAAGAAAGTGAGTGGGATCACTGTAGCGTTTCTAATATTATATGTGGATGACATATTGCTGATTGGAAACAATATAGAAATGCTGGAAAGCGTGAAGGAATATTTGAACAAGAGTTTTTCAATGAAGGACCTAGGAGAAGCTGCTTTCATATTAGGCATTAAGATCTATAGAGATAGATCGAGACGCTTAATAGCACTTTCACAAGGCACATACCTTGATAAAGTTTTGAAGAAGTTCAAAATGGATCAGTCTAAGAAGGGGTTCTTACCTGTGTTACAAGGTGTGAAGTTGAGTAAGACTCAATGCCCAGTGACTGCAGAAGACAGAGAAAAGATGAGTGTCGTCCACTATGCTTCAGCCATAGGCTCTATCATGTATGCAATGCTGTGCACAAGACCCGATGTCAGCCTTGCCATAAGTATGGCCGGAAGGTTTCAAAGTGATCCTGGAATGGAGCACTGGACAGCCGTCAAGAATATCCTTAAGTACCTGAAAAGGACTAAGGAAATGTTTCTCATTTATGGAGGTGATCAAGAGCTCGTCGTAAAGGGTTACGTCGATGCAAGCTTTGACACTGATCCGGATGACTCTAAGTCGCAAACCGGATACGTATTTATTCTCAATGGGGGAGCGGTAAGCTGGTGCAGTTCCAAGCAAAGCGTGGTAGCCAATTCTACCTGCGAAGCAGAGTACATCGCAGCCTCGAAGGGAGCGAAGGAAGGTGTCTGGATGAAGCAGTTCATGACAGATCTTTGATTAGTGCCCAGTGCACTAAATCCAATGACTCTGTTCGGTGACAACACTGATGCCATTGCTCTGGCCAAGGAACCAAGGTTTCACAAGAGGACCAGACACATAAAGCGACGCTTCAATTCCATCCGCGATTACATTGAGGAGAAGGACATAAATATTTGCAAAGTGCACACGGATCTGAATGTTGCAGACCCGTTGACTAAACCTCTTCCAAGGGCTAAACATGATCAACACCAGAACTGCATGGGTGTTTGATTCATTACAATGTAAATCACATAGTGATGTGAACTAGATTATTGACTCTAGTGCAAGTGGGAGACTGTTGGAAATATCCCCTAGAGGCAATAAATAAAGTGTTTATTATTATATTTCCTTGTTCATGATAATCGTTTATTGTCCATGCTATAATTGTATTGACTGGAAACACATTGCATGTGTGGATATATAGACAACACTTTGTCCCTATTGTGCCTCTAGTAAACTAGCTCGTTGATCAAAGATGGTCAAGGTTTCCTAGCCATTGACATGAGATGTCATTTGATAACGGGATCACATCATTAGGAGAATGATGTGATGGACAAGACCCAAACTATAAACGTAGCATATGACCATGAGATCATGCAACTCACTGACACCAGAGGAGTGCCTTGTGTGTATCAAATGTCACAATGTAACTGGGTGACTATAAAGGTGCTCTATAGGTATCTCCAAGGGTGTCTGCTGGGTTGGCATGGATCAACACTGGGATTTGTTACTCCGTGTGACGGAGAGGTATCTCAGGGCCCACTCGGTAATACAACATCACAATAAGCCTTGCAAGCAATGTGACTAAGTGTTAGCCACGGGATCTTGTATTACGGAACGAGTAAAGAGACTTGCCCGTGACGAGGTTGAACTATTTATAGAGATACCGACGATCGAACCTCAGGCAAGTAACATACCGAAGGACAAAGGGAACATCATACGGGATTAACTGAATCCTTGACATAGAGGTTCGACTGATAAAGATCTTCGTAGAATATGTAGGAATCAATATGGGCATCCAGGTCCCGCTATTGGTTATTGACCATAGAAGTGTCTCGGTCATGTCTACATGGTTCTCGAACCCGCAGGGTCTGCACACTTAAGGTTCGGTGACGTTTTGGTATAGATGAGTTATGTGTGTTGGTCACCGAAGGTTGTTCGGAGTCCCAGATAAGATCCCGGACGTCACGAGGAGTTCCGGAATGGTCCGGAGGTGAAGATTGATATATGGGAAGTTGGTGTTTGAGTTCCAAAAAAGTTCCGTGACCTGCAAGTGGTGTGACGGAGTGCCGGAAGTGTTCCTGGGGGTCCACCGGGTGGGCCCATCTACTCCGAAGGGCCACATGGGCTGTGAGAGGGTGCGGACCAGCCCTTGGTGGGCTGGCCGCACCTCCCACCTCAAGGCCCATGCGGCTGGAGGCTAGGGTTGGGCCAAAAGGGTGGGCTAGTCACCAAACTTGGTGGCCAAGCCACCCAGGCCGCCGCCCCACCTCCTTGGTTGCCGCACCAAACCCTAGGGGAAACCCTAGGGCGGCCAGCCCCTCCTCTTCCCCTATATATATGAGAGGGGAGGGAGGGCTGCAGACACACAAGTCATGGCGCAGCCCTTCCTCCCTCCCCGATTACCTCTCCTCTAGTAGATTGATTCGGCGCCGCTTAGCGAAGCTCTGCCGGATCAGATCCACCACCACCGCCGCCATGCCGTCGTGCTGCCGGCGAACCCATCTACCTCTCCGCTCCCTCTTGCTGGATCAAGAAGGAGGAGATCTTCATCGAGCTGCACATGTGCTGAACGTGGAGGTGTCGTCTGTTCGGCACTTGATCGGGAGTTCGTGGAACGGCTTGCGATTTCGATCGCGGAGATGTACGACTACATCAACCACGTTCTTTAACGCTTCCGCTTAGCAATCTATAAGGGTATGTGGATCCAATCTCTCCTCTCATAGATGCTCATCTCCTAGATTGATCTTGGTGAAGCGTAGGAATTTTTTTGTTTCCCATGCAATGTTCCCCAACAGAGACTGCCCGCTGACGGATCGCAGTGGAGAAAGATCAAGATAATGTGGAAGGACTTTGCAAAGGACACAAGGAACGTATGGTTTGGTTTAAGTGCAGATGGCATTAATCCTTTTGGGGAGCAGAACAGCAATCATAGAACATGGCTTGTGACTCTATGTATCTATAACCTTCCTCCTTGGTTGTGCATGAAGCGGAAGTTCATTATGATGCCAGTGCTCATCCAAGGCCATAAGCAACCCGGCAACGGCATTCATGTGTACCTAAAGCCATAGGTTGAAGAACTTTTATAGCTGTGGAATGGAAAAGGTGTACGTGCGTGGGATGCGAAAGATCAGGAGGAATTTGACCTACATGTGTTGCTGTTTGTAACCATCAATGCGTTGCTGTTTGTAATCATCAAGGAATTTGACCATTCAGTATGCTTTCAGGACAGACAAACAAGGGATACCACGCATGCATGCACTGTTTAGATGATACCGACAGTATATATTTTGATAAATGTAAGAAGAATGTGTATCTGGGGCATCGTCGATTTCTTCAGAGCAGGCATCCCGTAAGAAAGAAAGGCAAGCATTTCAAAGGTGAGGCAGATCACCGGAAGAAGCCTCGCCACCGTACGGGTGATGACATACTTGATATGGTCAAGGATTTAAAAGTAATCTTTGGTAAGGGTCCTGGCGCACAATTTGTTCCGAATGACGCTGACAAACGCGCACCCATGTAGAAGAAGAAATCTATATTTTGGGACCTACCCTATTGGAAAGACCTCGAGGTCCGCTCTGCAATCGATGTGATGCACGTGACGAAGAATCTTTGCGTGAACCTGCTAGGCTTCTTGGGCATGTATGGGAAGACAAAAGATACGCCGGAGGAACGGGAGGACCAGCAACGTATGCACGGAGAAGACGGCATGGATCCAAAGCAGTTTCAGGGTCATGCCAGCTACGCTCTTACCAAAGAAGAGAAGGAAATCTTCTTCGAATGCCTGCTCAGTATGAAAGTCCCGTCTGGCTTCTCGTCGAATATAAAGGGAATAATAAATATGGCAGAGAAAAAGTTCCAGAACCTAAAGTCTCATGACTGCCACGTGATTATGACGCAACTGCTTCCGGTTGCATTGAGGGGGCTTCTACCGGAAAACGTTCGATTAGCCATTGTGAAGCTATGTGCATTCCTGAATGCAATCTCTCAGAAGGTAATCGATCCAGAAATCCTACCAAGGTTAGAGAATGATTTGGTGCAATGTCTTGTCAGTTTCGAGTTGGTGTTCCCACCATCCTTCTTCAATATCATGACGCACGTCCTAGTTCACCAAGTCGAGGAGATTGCCATTCTGGGTCCTGTATTTCTACACAATATGTTCCCCTTTGAGAGGTTCATGGGAGTCTTAAAGAAATATGTTCATAATCGTGCTAGGCCAGAGGAAGCATCTCCAAGGTCCATGAAACAGAGGAGGTCATTGAGTTTTGTGATGACTTTATTCCTGACATTAAGCCGATTGGTGTTCCTGAATCGCGGCATTAGGGCAGACTGGGTGGAAAAGGCACGCTAGGAAAGAATTCACTAATATGCCGGGACGGGCATTCTTTGGCGCAAGCACACTACACAGTTCTACAAAGTTCCGCCTTGGTGGCTCCGTATATCGAGCAACACAAGAATATTCTACGCTCCAAACACCCGGAGAAGTCTGACGACTGGGTTACACATGAACAAACGGTGACTTTCGCCGGTTGGTTGCAAACACATCTCATGCATGACGACACTGTTGAAGATGACCTGTACTTGCTATCCAAGTTACCATCTTTGACTATATTGACTTTCAAAGGGTACGAGATAAATGGGAATACATTTTACATGATCGCCCTAGATAAAAAGAGCGCCAACCAAAACAGTGGTGTCCGCTTTGATGCAGCAAACATCAATGGGCCAAAGGACACATATTATGGTTACATAGAGGAGATATGGGAACTTGACTATGGACTTGGTTTGAAGGTCCCTTTGTTTAGGTGCAAATGGGTCAATCTGACAGGAGGCGGGGTAAAGGAAGACCCGCAGTACGGAATGACAACAGTGGATCTCAACAATCTTGGGTACGCAGACGAACCATTCGTCCTAGACAATGATATGGCGCAGGTTTTCTATGTGAAGGACATGTCTACCAAGCCGAGAAAAAGAAAAGATAAGGAAGCGAATACATCATGCGATGAGCCAAAGCGCCACATAATTCTTTCAGGGAAAAGAAACATCGTGGGAGTGGAGGACAAGACAGACATGTTAGAAAATTATGAAAAGTTTCATGAAATTGCTCCCTTCACAGTGAATGTTGACCCGAGCATCAAGTTAAACGATGAAGATTGTCCATGGTTACAACGCATAGGGACACACGCGAAGAAAAAGTTTTACACCCAAAGATCCCACTCTGGGATGTGACCGGCTTCTCTAGTTAGTTTCCGGACTTATATATCTGGAAAGTCCCACTTCGGACAAACCGAAGGGAATCTTTGTAATAGTAGTGTACTTATGTGTTTTGTGCGTTCAGTATGCACCATTCGAAGGCAGGCCATCAATTTTCAACCCTTTCTGACTTCATTTGCTATTTTCATGCATTTACTGTTTTTTTTAGCTAAATGACCCTGAAATTGATAAGCACTACAAATGAACTCTGAAAAGGTTGAAAGTTGGCATGGTATCATCATTTCACCCACATAGCATGTGCTAAAAAATTGAGAGGGTTACGGCAAAAACTGGACGCACTTCGTGTACAAAATGGGCAATCTCTTTCGAAGTATCAGGGTTTCAGACGAAAACTCGTGTGCTACAAAGGCATTTCATTTTTTTAAACTTATTTCAACTCCAGACTTTTTGTGCGTTCAGTATGCACCATTCGAAGCCACGTCATCAATTTTCAACCCTTTCTGACTTCATTTGCTATTTTTCATGCATTTACTGATTTTTTTTGAGCTAAATGACCCTGAAATTGATAAGCACTACAAATGAACTCTGAAAAGGTTGAAAGTTGGCATGGTATCATCATTTCACCCACATAGCATGTGCTAAAAAGTTGAGAGGGTTACGACAAAAACTGGATGCACTTCGTGTACAAAATGGAGAATCTCTTTCGAAGTATCAGGGTTTCAGACGAAAACTCGTGTGTTACAAAGGCATTTCATTATTTTAAATAACCTAAGTATTACCAAATTGAATATAATGATAAAACACAGTAAAATTAAACAGAAGAAAAAATAATCACTGAAAAATTTATTTTTAAAGTAAAGTTATTCACAAACTAGTGATTCACACAAATTTCAAATAATTCAAATTTAAACTATTCAAATTTGAAAACTACTGGCACTAACAGAAAGTTTATATTTTTTTACCTAAAGAAAAAGGATTTTTAAGAAACTCTAAATAAAGAAAAAAACAACTCAGAAATAAAACAAAAGCAGAAAACAAAAAAAAATGAAAAATAAATAAATTAAAAAAATCCCGCCTATTGGGCCACAACGGCCTGCATACGACTAGAAACCCAACCCGTAGTTGGGCCAGGACGCAGGCCCGCAAGGCCCAGTAGGCCCACAAGGAATCGCAGCAGAGGTAGACCCAGAAGGCCTGCATTAGAGAGGAGCTCAATGCAGTGCCCGCGTCGGGGCTTATAAACTGGTCGAGGCGCCCCTCGACTAGCGAGGTGGGACTAAACTTCCACCGCAGTGCGCCGTGCCAGGAACAGGTCTTTAGTCGCGGTTGGTGGCTCCAACCGCGACTAAAGACCACCCTTTACTCAAGTTGCCGTTGCCGTTGAGGATACATAGCAAGTCATGACAAGATCTCTCCCATCAACTTGCCAATTTTTGGTTTCGTTGCCAAGGAGATCTACATCAAGCCTACCAAGTACCCATCACAAACTCATCTCTTGCATTTACATTATTTGCCATTTGCCTCACGTTTTCCTCTCCCCCACTTCTAAAACGATTTTTCAGAAAATACCAAAAAGATTTGCCTTTTTATTCGCCCTTCTTTCGTTTGCCTTTCGTTTGCTCGTGTGTTGGATTGCTTGAACGCATGGCTCGCCTTACCACTATAACTAATACTCCCGAGTATGAGGTTCTTAATTTTAAGCAAAGGGAAGGAGAAAACTTAAAAGATGCTTGGTATATAATTTGCAATTCTCAAAATAGATCTATTTGTAAGCAATCTACTACCGTTCTTCTTCGCAATTTTTACATGGGTATTAACCCTTGGAATAGATATGTTCTAGATACCATCATGGGAGGGATTTTTTTGGGAAGTCATACCTTTGACTCTTATAGTGCTATGATAAATTTGTTAGGTTCACCCCCAATCATGGTTAATGGAACAATTTTAACTCTGGAACATGTGATGCGAAGGCTAGATATTATTGAAAAAAGGGTTGCTACGGTTGAGCTTATTGAAAACTTGGATAAAAAGATTCATAATCACATTAATCAATATGGATCTAAAGTATGAGTTACCTTAAAAAAATCTGAAGGAAAAGGAACTCATAGTTAATGAAAAATTGGAACAAGATTCCTCTAGAATTGGCAAGCTAGAGGACATTATTACCAACTTGGGATCCGCTTTTGCTTTGGTACAAACCACTCCAACTCCTTCGCCTCCTAAGGCTGCCAAGTTTGTTTATGTTCCTAAAAATAAGGGTGAATCTTCTAGTAAAGATGAAGATCTTAAGATGATAAGTATTCACCCCAACTTTCTCAATATTATTAAGGAACCAATTGCCACCATTGAATCTCTTGATTTTTTACCTAGGAGTATTATCATTGATAAGAACAACGGGCGTCTTAGGGCTTGTAAGTGTGCAATTGAGAAGTTGCATACCAAAGATGACAATACCTAGATCTATTGCGTTTTGCCTAGCTAGGGGCGCTAAACAATAGCGCTTGTTGGGAGGCAACCCAATTTTATTTTTGTGTTCTGTTTTTTCTTCTGTTTTTGAGTGTTTCCCACATTATTAATTCTGTAGTAATTGTGTTTTTGTGTTTTAATTAGTGTTTGAGCCAAGTAAAACCTTTGGGGTGATCTATGGTAGTTGTTGATTTGGTCTTGCTGAAAAACAGAAACTTTTGCGCTCAGTCCAGGTATTTTCTAATTTTTACAGAGCGTAGAATGAGTCTGCAATTTTTACAAAAGATTGATATATAAATTTCCCAGGTTGTACTAATTTTTCAGAATTTTTGATTTACAGAAGTATACGAAGTTTCCAGATTTCTACAGACTGTTCTGTTTTTGACAGATTCTGTTTTCTTTGAGTTGTTTGCCTATTTTGATGAATCTTTGGGTTGTATAATGTGGTATGAGCCATGGAGAAGTTAGATTACATTAGGTATAACACCAATATAAATAAAGGATGAGTTCACAACAGTACCTAAAGTGGTGATTTATTTTCTTATACTAACGGATCTCACGAGTTTTCTGTTAAGTTTTGTGTTGTGAAGTTTTCAAGTTTTGGGTAAAGATTTGATGGACTATGGAATAAGGAGTGGCAAGAGCCTAAGCTTGGGGATGCCCAAGGCATCCCAAGTCATATTTAAGGATGCCAAAGAGCCTAAGCTTGGGGATGCCCCGGAAGGCATCCCCTCTTTCCTCTTCAATCCATCGGTAAATTTACTTGAGGCTATATTTTTATTCACCACATGATATGAGTTTTGCTTGGAGCGTATTGTATGATGTGAGTCTTTGCTTGTTAGTTTGCCACAATCATCCTTTCTGCACACATCTTTTGAGAGAGACACGCTGAATCGTGAATTTATTAGAATACTCTATGTGCTTCACTTATATCTTTTGAGTTGGGCAATTTTGCTCTATGTGCTTCACTTATATCTTTTAGAGTACGGTGGTGTTTGCATTTTATAGAAATACTTGAACTCTCGTACCTCACTTATATTATTTTGAGAGTTTCTAAAACATCATGGGAATTGGTCTAGGTTATGAATTTAGTCCTAATATGATAGGCATCCAAAAGGGATATAATAAAAACTTCCATATTAAGTGCATTGAGTATTTATGAGAAGTTTCATTCCTTGCATAAAGTTTTGAGATATAAAGATCGTAATGTTAAGAGACATGTTAGGAAGTAATTGTGATTTGGTTAAAATACTTGTGTAAAGGTTTGTGATTCCCGTAGCATGCACGTATGGTCAACCGTTATGTAAGGAAGTCGGAGCATGCCTTGTTTATAGATTGTCGACCTTTGTGTGAGGGTCGGGGGCGCGCGATGGTTAACTCCTACCAACCTCCCCCCTAGGAGCATGTGTTTAATACTTTGCTTAAATGACTAATAGACTTTTGCAATAAGTATGTGAGTTCTTTATGACTAATGTTGAGTCCATGGATTATACGCACTCTCACCCTTCCACCTTTGCTAGCCTCTCTATTACCGCGCAACTTTCGCCGGTATATCAAACACCTTCCTCAAAACAGCCACCATATACCTTCCTCAAAACAGCCACCATATATCTTTCCTCAAAACAGCCACCATACCTACCCATTATGGCATTTCCATAGCCATTCTGAGATATATTGCCATGCAACTTCCACCGTTTCCTTTTATGACATGCACCATCACTTCCATATTGCATATAGAGTCATATTTTGTCATAGGTATCGAGTTGGAATTTTCTTTTGAGTTGTAAGTAAATAAAAGTGTGATGATTATCATTAATAGAGCATGTCCCATGTGAGTAAAGGATGATGGAAGCTATCATTCCCTCACAAGTGGGGATGAGATTCTGGACTTTATGAAAAAAATAAAAGAGGCCAGCGAAGCCCAAATAAAAAAATGAATAAAAGAGGCCTTAGATGCCCACACACACAAAAAAAAAGAGAGAAAAGAGAGAAGGGACATTGCTACTACCTTTTTCCACACTTGTGCTTCAAAGTAGCACCATGATCTTCATGATAGAGTGTCTCCTATCTTGTCACTTTCATATAGCTAGTGGAATTTTTCTTCACGATGCACGTCCGCTTAGTTCCTTTTTGAGCTTTCATACCCTTATAGCTCTAGTGCATCCGTTGCATGTCAATCCCTACTCACTCACATTGATATCTATTAATGGGCATCTCCATAGCCCGTTGATACGCCTAGTTGATGTGAGACTATCTTTTCCCTTTCCCTGACAACCTCCACCATATTCTATTCCACCTACAGTGCTATATCCATGGCTCACGCTCATGTATTGCGTAAAAGTTGAAAAAGTTTGAGAAAATGAAGTTGTGAAAACAATTGATTGACTTTTCATCGGGGTTGTGCATGATATAAATAATTTGTGTGGGGAAGATGGAGCATAGCCAGACCATATGTTATTGCGGGGATAACTTTATTTTGCCATTATATTTTGAAGAGATACAATTGCTTTTCTATTATGCTTGAAATGTTATTGTTTTTATATCAATATTAAGCTTTTGTTTTGAGTCTTACGGATCTGAATATTCATGCCACAATAAAGAATATGACATGGATAAATATGTTAGGTAGCACTCCACATCAAAAATTCTGTTTTTATCATTTACCTACTCGAGGACGAGCAGGAATTAAGCTTGGGGATGCTGATACGTCTTCAACGTATCTATAATTTTTGATGATGGCATGCTATTATATTATCTGTTTTGGATGTTTTATATGCATTAATATGCTATTTTCTATTATTTTTGGGACTAACCTATTAATCTAGAGCCTAGTGCCAGTTTCTGTTTTTCCCTTGTTTTTGAGTTTTGCAGATATGGGATATTAAACGGAGTCCAAACGGAATAAAACCTTCGGAAGGAATTTTTTGGAAGGAAACAAATCAATCATGCTTGGAGTGCACAGCAGGGGAGGTGGCAGGGAGCCACAAGCCTGCTAGGCGCGGCCCCCCTGGCCGTGCATAGAAGGCTTGTCGCCTCCCGGCAGGTCTCCTAACCCTAATCTTCGGCCTATAAATCCCCAAATATTCCCCCAACATCAGAAAGAGCCACGTAAATACTTTTCCACCGCCGGAAGCCTCCGTTCCAAGAGATCCAATCTCGGAGCCTTTTCCGGTAATCTACCGGAGGGGGTTTCGATCACGGAGGGCATCTACATCAACTCCATTGCCCCTCCGATGATGCGTGAGTAGTCCACCACAGACCTACGGCTCCATAGCTAGTAGCAAGATGGCTTCTTCTCTCTCTTTGATCTTCAATACCATGTTCTTCGTGATCTTCATGGAGATCTATCCGATGTAATCCTCTTTTGTGGTGTGTTTGTCAAGATCCGATGAATTGTGAGTTTATGTTCAGATTATCCATGAATCTTATTTGAATCTCCTCTGAATTCTTATTTGCATGAATTCATATCCTTGCAAGTCTCTCTGAGTTATTGGTTTGGTTTGCCAACTAGATTGGTAATTCTTGCAATGGGAGAAGTGCTTGGTTTTGGGTTCAATCTTGCGGTGTCCTCACCCAGTGATATAGTAGGGGTAGCGAGGCACGTATTGTATTGTTGCCATCAAGGGTAACAAGATGGGGTTTTCATCATATTGCTTGAGTTTATCCCTCTACATCATGTCATCTTTCTTAATGCGTTACTCTGTTCTTCATGAACTTAATACTGTAGATGCAGGCAGGAGTCGGTTGATGTGTGGAGTAATAGTAGTAGATTCAGAATTGTTTTGGTCTACTTGACACGGACATGATGCCTATATGCATGATCATTGCCTTGGATGACTACATGATTATTCGCTTTTCTATCAATTGCTTGACAGTAATTTGTTTACCCACCATGATATTTGCCTTCAAGAGAGAAGCCTCTAGTGAAACCTATGGCCCCCGGGTCTACTTTGCATAATATACTTTCAGATCTATAAACCAAAAATACCAAAAATACCTTGCTGCAATTTATTTACCTTTTACTTTCCGTTCTCATTTTCATCTATCTCTTTCAGATCTAATCCTTGCAAATAACCGTGAAGGGATTGACAACCCCTTTATAGCGTTGGGTGCAAGAGTTTGATTGTTTGTGTAGGTGCATCCATTGGTGACTTGCTTGTTCCTCCTACTGGATTGATACCTTGGTTCTCAACAACTGAGGGAAATACTTATCTACTTCGCTAGATCACCCTTTCCTCTTCAAGGGAAAACCAACGCAAGCTCAAGAAGTAGCAGTCATCTTGGCTGACGATGTCATCTTCGTCATCGTCATCATCATCGCTTTGGACATATAATGTCCTTAACCTATTCACCTCTCCTACTAAGGAAAAAGCTACGAGTTCTCCACCTTTAAAATTGTTCACTGCAATGTACTGCTCCCATCCATCACCATATATGATGGTTTTATTCTTTCCTTTGTGCAGATCCAATTCAAATTCGCGCTCCTCATCATCCTCAAAGTACAACACGTTACCATATGAATTGTTGAAGTCCTCCCTTATGTTGCATGGAACACACTATGTAGTAGTTAATAATCAACAATAAAGTCAGTAAAAAAGTCATACAAATGATCAGAGTTCAATAAAAATTCAAGTCAAAGACCGTTACCACTGATTTTTCAAATCCCTTTCTCAAAAATAACCCGAACTGCACTGCAGTTTCAAGACTGTCCATACATGAATGTTGGCACACCTTGCAGATCTTACGCCTCATGGTCCCTAATAAGCCCAAGCAGTTGCCAAACATAAGAAAATGCAATTAACACTTTTTATATTTCATTTCCGAATGTAGAATAGTTCATAGACGTAAGTTATGATTTACAATGTGAATCTTTTAAAAACTCATAACATGACATGCCTTATTGCAATCTAAGAACCACAACTTGAATAATCCAGTTAACGAAGCATCGAATATTATCGCTAAGACCAATTCGAATATTATCATATAATATCATTAATTAATACAGATCGAGTTGACGTCTCACGACGCAGGATGTGGACACCCAAAGAGAAGGAACCATCGTCGGATCATAGCTCGGGTGAGATGCCTGAATAACCTACCAGTTATTGGAGAACTTGGCGTCCAACGCAACCATGTAGCGACGGACGTGCTCGTCCGCCTCCCTGAAACAATGACGTACCACCTCCGCGGGGGATGGCTCCCTCTACACCGATAGTGGCCCACGCGACCGCCACCAAAGAAGCTTCGGGTCTACGACGAGACCCGGATTTCTCACCAAGGTGCGCGCCCCGGATGGTAGCACCTCCCAATGCTAGCCCGGCGGAGCCCAGTCCCGGACATGGGACCTCTCAAACTAGTTGTCGGCGTCGAGTCGATGACGAGGATGCGGGATTGGCATCGTCGTCGAGAACAAATTGTGGCTATAACAAATATCATTTTATTGAACAACAATAACAACAATACCATATTTAATACCAAAATGACATATCTTTTTCTAATCCTACTCATATGATTTGAGATGCATGTTTAATAGCAAAAAAAGGGGGGACCAAGAAGAGAGCCGCCCATTGCACGAACCGGAAAGAAAACCAACCCATCTCATACTCTTATCGGGGCGGCGACGGCGCCGGGCACGGCGTCGGGGGCAGCGACGAGGAGCGGGCTCGGGGAGGCAAAGGCAAAATCCGGCAGCCTGGCGGCGTTGAGGTCGTCATCGGCGCCGTCGGGGGAGAGGAGAGAAGAAACTGCAAGTGGATTTGGAAATTTTTCCATGTCCCGCTTATATAGCCCCCCCTTTAGTCTCGGTTGGTGGCTCCAACCGGGACTAATGCCCCCCTTTAGTCCCGGTTGGAGCCACAAACCGGGACTAAAGGTCAATTTCCAGCAGCCCAAAAGGTGGGAAGCAGAGCCCTTTAGTCCCGGTTGGTGGCACCAACTGGGACTAAAGGGGGGCATTAGTCCCGGTAGGAGCCACCAACCGGGACTAAAGGTCTCTGCTTCCCGCAGCCACAAATTTAATCCCACCTCGCTAGTCGAGAGGGGCTCGTAGTGGTTTATAAGTGTTGTCGCCGCTACACCCTCGAGCTCCTCTCTAATGCAGGCAGTACATGCCTATCTGACGCCCTGTAGGGCCTGCTAGCACTCCGGGCCTGCATCCTGGCCAATTTCTAGGGTTTCTAGTCGTATGTAGGTTGTGGTGCCTAGTAGGCGGGCCTTTTTATATTTTTTTTGCATATATTATGTTTAAAAAAATTAATGTTATTTTTTGCTTAGGTTATTTTTAGTTATATATTTTTCGTTGCTTAAATTTTACATAATTTTAGTTGCATAAGTTTTATTTTTATTGATTCTTTTTAGTTGATTCCTTTTGCTATTAGAGTTTTATAAAAGATTTTTAGTTTCTATCAAAGCTTGTAACAAAATATACTTTATGAAAATTCTTTTTACTATTAAAGTTTTTAACAAATAAATACTTTCATAATTTTAGTTAAAACTATTTTGAATCTTTTTGCTACTGAAGAATATTATTCTTTTTAGTTCATTCTTTGTGCTATTACAGATTTATAAAAGCTTTTTAGTTCATTCTTTTTGCTATTAGAATTTTATAAAAGCTTTTTAGTTCATTCTTTCTGCTATTAGAGTTTTATAAAAGCTTTTACTTCATTTTTTTTACTATTAGTTCATTCTTTGAGCTAAAATGACCCTGAAATTGAAAAGCACTGCAAATGAACTTTGAAATGGTTGAAAGTTGGCATGGTATCATAATTTCTCCCACATAGCATGTGCTAAAAAGTTTAGAGGGTTACGGGAAAAACCGGATGCACTTCGTGTACGAACTGGACAATCTCCTTCGAAGTATAAGGGTTTCGAACGAAAACTCGTCTATTACAAAGGGATTTCATTTTTTAAACATATTTTAACTCAAGACTTTTTCTGCATGCAATATGCACCAGTCAAAGCCACATCATCACTTTTCAACCCTTTTCTGACTTCATTTGCTATTTTTCATGCATTTCATGATTTATTGTGAGCTAAAATGACCCTGAAATTGAAAAGCACTACAAATGAACTCTGAAATGGTTGAAAATTGGCATGATATCATAATTTCACCCACATAGCATGTGCTAAAAAGTTTAGAGTGTTACGGGAAAAACCGGATGCACTTCGTGTACAAACTGGACAATCTCTTTCGAAGTATAAGGGTTTCGGACGAAAACTCATCTATTACAAAGGGATTTCATTTTTTTAAACATATTTTAACTCAAGACTTTTTCTGCATTCAATATGCACCATTCAAAACCACATCATCAGTTCTCAACCCTTTTCTGACTTTATTTGCTATTTTTCATGCATTTCATGATTTAGTTTGAGCTAAAATGACCCTGAAATTCAAAAGCACTGCAAATGAACTCTAAAATGGTTGAAAGTTGGCATGGTATCATAATTTCACCCACATAGCATGTGCTATAAACTCGTCTATTACAAAAGGATTTCATTTCTTCACATGTAACTGCAGTGATATTCTAGATGAAAGTCATCTTCAGAATAGTTGTGGAGAGAAAGTCTTCACTTTTTCTTTGTGTGTGTCCCTTGCTTATTGCGCCATAACCATGGATAATCTTCATCGTTTAACAAGATGCTTGGGTCAGCCTTCACTTTGAAGGGAGGAATTTCATGAAACTTTTCATAATCTTCAGACATGTCTGTCTTGCCCTCCACTCCCACGATGTTTCTTTTCCCTGAAAGAACTATGTTTCACTTTGGCTCATCGTTTGATGTATCCTCTTCCTTATCTTTTTTTCTCGGTTTGGTAGACATGTCCTTCACATAGAAAACCTACGCCACATCATTGCACTAGTAGAAAATGGCCCATTTGTCCCGGTTCCATAGGCCCATTAGCCCCGGTTCTGGAACCGGGAAAGGGTCGGGACTAAAGCCCAAAACCTTTGGTCCCAGTTCACTTACGAACCGGGACAGAAGGGGCTCCACGTAGCCGCTGCGGGGAGCCCAGGCAGGAGGACCTTTAGTCCCGGTTGGTAACACCAACCGGGATCAAAAGGCATCCACGCGTCAGCATCTGGCAGGAGCGGGGGTTTTTGTTTTTTTTAAAGGGGGGGTTTTGGGGGTTTTGGAGGCTTCATTTAGGGGTTTCATATTGTGTTAGCTAGCTAATGGAGAGAAGTGTCCTCTCTTTCTCCGTGCTTGGTCGATGCTAGCTACTATAGAGAGAACTCGACACGCTAGCTAGTAAGCAAATGAAGGAACCATTAAATACACAAGATCTTCATGAATATATACAGAGAGAAGTGATCGACCTCTCTTTCTCCGAGAAATTGGTCAAACAACAAGTTTTCGTATATCTATCCGACGCTACTAGCTACATTGTAACATCCCAAAATTTCATTTTGGAATGTTATGAAATATAGTTAAGCATCACATCATATTGTTTGCATAATATCTGTGAGTGAATAAAAAAAAATCTGGAGTTCTTATTTGAAATATGGAAACTCATTTCTATTCTTTTGCTTTTGCTTTTCAAAAATTTGCAAACCCCTGAAATATTTCAAATAGGAGAGGAGGAACATGACCCTCCACACCAGGGGTATTGCTGTGAAACTTTTGAACTATAATAACCAGGGGGTTATTTGAAAAATATTTGCAAAAGATATAAATCAAATTTGGGCATTTCTGAAAATACTGTTTTAAAAAGTATTTTATTTGTCCGTGGAAAAATGTCCATCGTGTAGCATTTATTTTTCTGAATATTTTGGTATATAATACCTCTATATTTTACCCTATCTACTCCTTCCTTTCTTTGTTTTCTTTCCTGTTTTTAAATAAAAGGAAAAAGACTTTAAAACGGAAATGTACCCGCAGCCCATTTGGAATAGGAGCCGGCCCAGGATCCCTTCGCCAGATCTGATTTGATTCGGATCGGCCGCCCGATCGTTCTGCCCCCTCTCTTCTCTCACTGACGCCCCGACCCCACCACCCGTTCGATCCCACCGTCGCCCCTCTCCTTCCTTCCTCCCTCCCCTTTCCTTCCCTCACCGGCGAGATCGGATCCGACCGGATCTCCCTCTCCCTTGCCTAATCTTCGCTCCCGAGGCCCCCTATAAATAGAGGAGCTCCTCCTCGTTCGGTTTTTGCCCAACATCCCGAGCTTCCCTCGCCAGAACGCCGCCCCACCATCGCCGGAGTTCGGCCCCAGCCGAAGCTCTCGGAGCTCGTGGTGCTCACCCCCCCTCGCCCCCGACCACCGCCGACGACGCCAGACGACGCCGGAGCTTCGCCGCCATCCTCTGGACGCTTCCACCATCGCCGGAGACCAACGGAGCCACCTCCCCGACCTCTTCTTCGCCTCGGCCGCCGACGACCTCGCCGGAATTCTCTGTGAGCAACCCCTACCCTCTGTCGCCCGTTCGATCTAACCCCTACGGCCTAGATTAGAAGTAGCATACCCCTTCGGTTAAACCAAATAAACCAGCCGGTTTTCTTTTAGTTTATTTTAACCAAAACGTTATGTTCTATTCTGTGAACGTTCACTAGTTTAGTTAACAAACGCACCCCTCTAGCCTACCAGAAGCCGCCACGTAGCATGTTCGTAGTTTAGGTTTTTCTTTTATTTCTGTTTTTAGTTTCTGAAACAGAATACAACCAGTTTTTGTTTTGTGAATATCTCCTAGAATATTAGGAGTTTGTAGTTTATTCTTTTTGCAGTAGTTCACAAATTGTATGTAGTTTATGCCAGTAGCTTTAGATTTCAAATTCTGGACATTTAAATTTGAATTATTTTGAATTTGTTCAAATCACTAGAATCTGAATATCTTGAGTTTAAAAATATATTTTTGAGTGATTCTTTTTGCTACTGTTTTGTATTAGTTAGTTTTATCACCCTGTTCCATTTGGGAATTTTTAGTATATTTTAAAATAGTGTTTTTGGCAAAACAGATTCTGTTTAGTTTCTTTTAGGGTTAATTTGTTTTATTTTGTTCTAGTTTGTTTTGATTCTGTTTTATTTTAACTTTCTGTCATATTTCTTTTAGTTTCTGTTGTTTAGCATTAGGTGATTTATTTTATGTTAATAAAAATATTTTTATTGTTTTGTTCTTTGTTTTAGTAGGAAAACATTGTTTCCACTTTATGTGGTGTTTTATAATAGGTTTATAGTAGTTCTTTTTTTGCATAAAAGATTTATGGTGAAATACTTTCTGTTTCCTAATAAAATTTTATTTTTCCTTTCTGTTATTTATATATTAGTTGCTGAAAACAATTCTTGTCTTGTTTTGTTTTAGTAGAAGCTTTGCCACAAAATTTGAGAGGCTTTCTATTGGTTTTGGTTTTCTTTTCTTCTGATTGTGCTATTGATTGTTTTAGTATTATTAGTTTACCTTGCTGTTAGTGTAAGTTGTGTTATAGTTATGCTGATTGTGTAATTGTTTGATTCGTTAGATCATCCGGAGTGCGAGGCTTGTTATCTAGAGTCACTCGAGTACGAAGATCGTCAGCAAGGCAAGTTCACATTGATCATGTTATTACCTATGTTTTCAAATTGCATTAGTTCTACCCTTCCGACCATTGCATGCAAAGTAGGTACTTGGAAATTTGGTTACTTGAGTAGTATCATGTGGTAGGTACCCCAACACCCTTGTTACTTTGACCCGGGGCGTTATTTTATTTTGCTATGCTTTTAGTAGACGGGGTGTGGTTGAGTGTTTCATGAGTGTTGTGAGAACTTAATGATAAAGACTCAAGACTCCAAGAATTTTCAAGACCTCAAGATGCAATACACCTCTGGGTGGATGACGGTATGAACGGCACCCTGGAGAAACCAGTGGATTTGCCTAGATGATGCTGGAGAAGCGCCAGTATTCATGCGGAAAGGTCCACCCAGGCACAAAGAGATGGATGGATACTTCAAGACCCGAGGCTTACCTGCACAGCCACAAGCCATTATGGGCTCTGGCTTGGTTGGACATCGTGGCGACTCTGGACGGGCGGTGCTACGAGAAGTAGACGAACGGTAGGAAAGGATGGGCACCGACAGTGTCTCAGAGGAACCCTTTAGAAGACCATGTTTTGATCATCCGGTTCTCAAACACACTGCAGTGCGAGGACTTCAACGGAGGCGATCAAATCTTGTGGGGAACGTGTGCAAAACTCTGCAGAGTACCAAACCTAATCGATTAGCCGTGTCCACGGTCATGGACAACTTGAGCCAAAGGAACTGAAACTATCAGGAATTCTCAACACAAATAATTATAATGATGTGGGTATTATTGGGTATGAGAAATGGTTGGTGGAACCTTCTCTTTAATCAACCAACATGGTAGTAAAAAATTTCGCTTTGCCCCTCTCTTGTTGTAGGAAAATTTGCTTTACGCTAAACTTAACTTTCAGCCCCACCTGCCATATATGCATATAGAATAGATGATTATTTTCCCCCTCTCTTTTGTGACTTGCCGGCATATTCAATATGCTGACCTACATGGCTGCAACGTATCATGTTGCAGAGTACTTTTCCGACCAGGAGTGAGGATACGCTCTACGCTCGGTGAGATGCCCTTGGAGTCAGATGGACTCAACTACCTTTGAAGCTTCCGCAAGATTTTGATTAGTTTATCTCATGAGTTGGCCTTCAGCCACTTTATTGTAATCCTTATTGTAATAAAGGACTCGATATGAGATTTCGATTAATAAAGCAGTTGTGATTGAACTCTTGATATATACATTGATGTACCGTGTGTGTACCAGCATGATCTTGGGATGGTACGGAAACACCGGAGATTTGACCGTTTTGGGTCGGGTCGCTACATACATATATACAATATAAGATCTCTTACAATCCCTAAGATCCAATCATAGATTCACCTAGTATTCTCCGTCTTTAGGTATGACGTGGTCAAAAAGAATCCCGCAAATTCCTCTTGAATTGCTCGTATGCGATCATGTGGTAGGAGTTCATCCCGCATCTGCCAGATCTAATTTAAAGAAGGGAGTCAATACATGCATATATATGAATAAAAATCAACACAATTGATTGTAATATATAAAATAAAATTGTGAATATTATTTACGTACTTCAAATTGTTTGTCAAAG
Organism: Elymus sibiricus; assembly: GCA_039707655.1. Lineage (NCBI taxonomy): Eukaryota > Viridiplantae > Streptophyta > Magnoliopsida > Poales > Poaceae > Elymus > Elymus sibiricus. The sequence continues at coordinate 528,055,905 of CM077675.1, forward strand.
AAGCCCCGCTCACAGGTCGAGTGGCGAATGAACTCGCATACGTAGTATCCACATAAAACATTCCCTTCTTTCTGGTACAAGCACTTTACGAGAATAGAGTTCAATCAAACTGATAATCAAGCATGGTAATGATATATTGATGAAAATTTGAATCAATTATAGATGCGCGGAACTAGCTAGTACTACTTACTTTGGGGTGCGTAAATCCCAACTCTTTGTTTAGATCGGGAACCTTTCGGGTGAACTTCTTCCAAACCTTGCCAGGCAAAGAAAATGATTACTTGATATTAGGAAATTAGCGAAAGTTGCATGCCGATATGGTCCCGGTATTGACTGAACTTACTTCTTGAGCATTGCAGTCATGTCCGCATAATTCTCGGGATCTTTACGTCTCGAGTCTAAGACAGTTACTAATACCCCGTCAAGCTTAATGGATAGCAGAATATAGTGGTAACCGCACACGCATATATAACTCATCAATTACATTACTTAACCTCGAGTAAGAGAAACCGAGTAAACAGAGAAGACAACAACACTCACTTGAAGTTGTAAGAAAAGAGTATTTCCCTTTAGTTTTGATGTGTAATGAACGACTTTAGCAAGTTCTCCTCGGTCTATTTGGTTTCATTTCGTATCGTCCATTCATTTACGGCATCTGGGCTAATGAACACAATGACGAAGATTCCTTCTTTTTTGCATTCGACGATCTTCAATCTGCATAATATAGTGAGGATAATTATATATACATGCAATGAACGAGCTGAGCTAGAGACTTAACTATAGAAGTAATACTTACAGACAGTAGGTAGTCATGAGTTGTTTGTCGAGGGCCAGTTGATTGTATAACTTAAATAACTCCACAAATTGAATAGGCATCACACTGAGTCAAATGAATTCGTGCTCTGGTTTCACTCTAACATACATAGTGTCTCTCCCAGACTCCCTGTAGGTTTTCATGTACCACTCATGCAATTTGTACATCATCGTTGTTAGACGAGGATGATCAGGTTTGACGAGAGGCTTCCCATGCATGTATTTATATTCTTCTTTTGTTACCTCAGCCATTTCAAAAATTACATCATCCCCCAAGTAATCACCACGTTTGGTACCGGGCAGTATCACAATATCGCTAGACACCTTGAGCGGGGGGTACGATTGCTTCTCCTGTTTGCCGAGCTGGGGAATTGTTTTCCCACTTCTTCGTTCTTTGACTCTTGTAGCACTAGAAGTACTTCCGACCGCTGCGCTTCATTGTATGTCTTTATAATACAGCGTTCATAGTTTGATGGCAGCGGAGGCGGTGATGGTCGCTTCAGGGTATCCAGAGTGCGGTTCGCTTTCACCGGATCTACCGTTTCCTTCGAAGGTGGATGTTTCTATGCAAAATGGGCCTTCACTTCGGCTTTACTGATTTCATCGTTTTCTTCGTCAGTCCTCTCGTATGGTACCTTTGGAACAGGCTTGAGGCTTGGAGCAAATTTGAATTTCTTCCCACCTATTGTACTGCTAGCCGCCGGAGCGGTGGCGGCGTCTCTCTTCCGTTGTGGAGGAGGCGGAGTGGCCTGACGCGCCGGAGGAGGTGGCTGAGTGGCCTCACGCGCCGGAGGAGGCGAACTGCTCCGACGCGCCGGAGTAGGCGGAGTGCCCTCACGCGCCGGAGGAGCCGTCGAAGGAGGCGGAGTGCCCTGATCACTCGCCGGAGGAGGAGGAGGAGGAGGCGGAGTGCCCTGACTCACCGGAGGAGGAGGAGGAGGTGGAGGCGTCCATTTTGGAAGCTTGATGTACTCCTTCCGCCATAGACATGTACTCCTCACAGCATGAACCAGCTGATTCTCCCCTTCACCTGTAGGGTGGTCAAGCTCGAGCTCCTCAAATCCCTCCATTACTTCATCCACCGTCACAACAACATAGCCATGTGGTATCGGAAGGCAGTGAAAAGTTCCGTTGGGTTGAGGAGGTGCAACAGAGCGGACAGGCGCCTTGAAAGTGAGGTTCCGGAATTTCGTCATAAGCTCTCAATGTTGAGCCTCCGTGATAGTATCCATGGGGTAGCTAGGAGCCGTGAAGTCAGGCTGAACGAGCTCCGTGGAAGCCACGCTGCTTCTTCGCTGAGATGGCGGGGTAGCTTCTGGGGTAGCTTCGTGCCGCTGAGATGGTTGGCCGGCAGCTCGCTGGCTCTCAAGTTCCTCTAGCTTTTCTAGTCTTGCATTAAGCTTCTGCATGTCGCTCAGCTTTGCTTTCCTCTTTCTCTGTCGGATTTTGTAACCACCTGCGTCAGGAAACCCAACCTTCCACGGAACGGAGCCTGGTGTGCCTCGTGTTCGTCTAGGGTGCTCAGGATTCCCGAGGGCCTCAGTCAGCTCGTCCTTCTCTCTGTCGGGAATGAACGTCCCTTCCTGCACTGCAGTGATATACTTCTGAAGCTTCTTGATGGGTATTGCAAGTTGCTCGTCCGTCCAACCGCACTTCCCTGTTTCAGGGTCCAAAGTTCCCCCAACCCCGAAGAACCAAGTCCTTGAACGGTCTGGCCAGTTCAATGTCTGTGGTTCGACCCCTTTAGCAATCAGGTCATTCTCAGCTTTGTCCCACAACGGTCGGGCTTTGAGGTAGCCACCTGACCCCGTGTGATGGTGATACTGCTTCTTTGCAGCATTGATCTTGTTTGTCTCTGACATTTTCTTATGCTTGTCCGATGTCTTGTAGGCCACAAATGCGGGCCAGTAATCTTTTATCTTCTCAAATCGGCCGATGAATTCTGGAGTCTTCCCTTTGTCGACAAACTTTGATTTCAACTCATTCTTCCACCTCCTGAATAGATCTGCCATCTTCTTAAGAGCACACGCCTTGACTAGTGGCTCTATAACTGGCTTATTCGGATCCTCCTCTGGCGGTAGGGTGAAATTTGCCTTCAGCGAGGTCCAAAGATCATCTTTCTGTCAATCGGTGACATAAGAAATTTCAGGGTCGTTGTCCTTAGGCTTATTCAATTGGTTTATGCTGATCGGGATGCTGTCCCTAACAATAGCTCCGCACTGAGCAGCAAATGCGTCCTTGGTCCGCTTTGGTTCAATCGGTAGGCCATCGTCCGCGAGTGCTGTGATCGTGAAGCTTTATTCCTTGCCCAACCTTCTCTTCGGGCCTCGTCTCGTTAGCGAAGTTTGGCTCGATCCGGAGGGCTATAAAAGAAGAAAGAAGAGTTAATATATGTACATACCAAAACAATTAATGCATCAATTAGCTAGTCAGCACAGGCTTAATTAATATATATACCTCGCCGGACTTTGCAACAGCTCCCTCCTCCGTTCGGTCACCGGAGCCGTCACCATGGTCTTCTTCATCCTCCGGCATTCGGTGACCAGAGCCATCATGATCATGTCCTTCCTCCTCCATTGTTCGATCACCGGAGCAGTAATCCTCTCCTTCAAGACCATCGGTGTCGTTGAGAAACGACAAGACATCACATCCGCCTTGGATTATGTCCCGCAACAACTGTTCTTGTTCCAAGTCTCTTTGATCCATAGTTTCTGCAAATATTAAAACATGGCAATTAATATACAAACATGAGAGATGGATATATTAGTGGCAAACATAGACCTAGCTAGCTAATCACAACAAGGAATCATGAGAGATGACCTCGATGCTTCTACGGTTTGGGGTGGCCTCGACAATGCTTCTAGGGTTTGGGGTGGCCTCGACGCTTCTAGGGTTTGGTCGGGCAAGAGGGGGTTGATCGACGTCCCCCCTCATGTTGAACAGTTACCAGAGTTTTCTATGAACAAAAAAATACTACCTATCACATGACATGTCCGGCGACCGGACCGGACCGCCTCTCTCATGAATGTCTGACGTCCGGACCGCCTATCTCATGAATGTCAAACAAGGGATTCTCTTAACCTTTAAGGGATTTAACAAAATGGCGCCATTCTGGATGTGCAGAAAATGGTCCATATTTTTCCTGATCTCATCTACCCTTCTATATGTCACGTTGTCTAGTGTCAAAGGATTCAAGAAAACCATGGCTTCATCATTAGCCGGAGGTAACAGGCGCATAATGCTACGAAGCTCTCCAAAATTGTTTTGGAACGGAGTCCCGGATAGGATAATTAGCTTTTCGGTACGAAGTTCAGCAAGAGCCTTCCGAATATCGCTATTTGGAAGGCCTTTGCTGAAATTCATATCAAAAAGCGAATTACTCTATCCGGAACTCCGTTCCAAAACAACTTTGAAGAGCTTTGTAGCATCATACGCCTATTACTTCCGGCTAATGATGAAGCCATGGATTTCTTCAATACTTTGACAGACAACGTGACATATAGAAGAATATATATATATATAGATGAGATCAGAAAAAATTGGATCAACTTGTGCACATCCATAATGGGGGCATTCTTGATAAATTTATGTTACCGGAGTTTTCTATATGAACAAAAAAATCCACATGACATGTCCGACGTCCCCCCTCATGTCGAAGTTATCGGGGAGGGGGTAGACGACAACGAAGCTCACCCCTCATGTCGTGTCCGACGTCCCCCCTCATGTCAAAGTTATCGGGGAGGGGGTAGACGACAACAACGCTCACTCCTCATGTCATGTCTGACGTCCCCCCTCATGTACGATGACATCCAGACCGCCTCTCTCATGAATGTCCGACATCCGGACCGCTTATCTAAAAAACCTAAAAAAAATTCTCTTCCATCTCATCTCATCTCAACAAAACATCTATCTATCACATTGAGTTATTACATTTCATCCATCTATCTATTCATCTAAAAAACAGAGCACATCTAAAAAAAACATCTCATACATCTAAAAAAACATCTCATACATCTCATCTCCACAAAACATCTCATACATCTCATCTCATCTAGAAAAACAGAGCACATCTAAAAAAACATAGCACATTTCATACATCTCATCTCATCTCATTATGCAACAAAAATCAATCTGTCTATTCATCTAATGGTCACCGGCGACCATGGCCACGGCCATGGTAACCCTAGCTAACCACAAAATTTTGGATGTGGGCCATGGCGCCGCCGCGCTCGAGCATCCACGGGCACGGCGAGGGGGCGAACAGAGAGGCGCCGACGGCGGCGTTGGGGTCGGCGATGGCGAGGAGGGGGCTGGGGGGAGGAGCGGTGATGGCTCACCGTGGGAGTGGTGGGGTCGAGGAGGGGGGTGGGGGGAGGAGCGGCGACGGCGGAGTTGGGGTCGGAGACGATAGGAGCGGCGTCGGACTCGGGGAGGGGGGAGGAGTGGACAATGTCCTCCGGCAGCCCGGCGGCGTCGCGGGCGTGTGTACCCAAGATTGTTCAGATCCACTGTTGTCATTCCGTACTGTGGGTCTACCTGTACCCCGCCTCCTAACAGATTCACCCATTTGCACTGAAACAAAGGGACCTTAAAATCATGTCCATAGTCAAGTTCCCATATGTCCACTATGTAATCGTAATATGTGTCCTTTCCCCTCTTGGTTGCTGCATCAAAGCGAACACCGCTGTTTTGGTTGGTGCTCTTTTGATCTTGGGCGATCGTGTAAAATGTATTCCCATTTATCTCGTACCCTTTGTAGGTTAATACAGTCGAAGATGGTCCCCTCGTCAATGAGACGTGTTTGCAACCAACTACCGAAAGTCTTGATGTGTTCACATGTAATCCAGTCGTCACACTGCTTCGGGTGTTTGGAGCGCAGAATATTCTTGTGTTCATCGACATACGGGGTCACCAAGGTAGAATTCTGTAGAACTGTGTAGTGTGCTTGAGACCAAGAATGCCCATCCCTACATATTATTGAGTCCGCTCCTAGCATGCCTTTTCCAGTCAGTCTCCCCTCATATCGCGATTGAGGGAGACCAATCTTCTTAAGGTCAGGAATGAACTCAACACAAAACCCAATGACATCCTCTGTTTGATGGCCCGCGGAGATGCTTCCTTCTGGCCTAGCGCGGTTATGAACATATTTCTTTAAGACTCCCATGAACCTCTCAAAGGGGAACATATTGTGTAGAAATACAGGGCCCAGAACGACAATCTCGTCGACTAGATGAACTAGGACGTGCGTCATGATATTGAAGAAGGATAGTGGGAACACCAGCTCGAAATTGACAAGACATTGCACCAAATCACTCCTTAACCTTGGCAGGATTTCTGGATCGATCGCCTTCTGAGAGATTGCATTGAGGAATGCACATAGCTTCACAATGGCTAATCGAACGTTTTCTGGTAGAAGCCCCCTCAATGCAACCGGAAGCAGTTGCGTCATAATCATGTGGCAGTCATGAGACTTTAGGTTCTGGAACTTTTTCTCTGCCATATTTATTATTCCCTTTATATTCGACAAGAAGCCAGACGGGACCTTCATACTGAGCAGGCATTCGAAGAAGATTTCCTTCTCTTCTTTGGTAAGAGCGTAGCTGGCATGACCCTGAAACTACTTTGGATCCATGCCGTCTTCTCCGTGCATACGTTGCTGTTCCTCCCGTGCCTCCGGTGGATCTTTTGTCTTCCCATACACGCCCAAGAATCGTAGCAGGTTCATGCAAAGATTCTTCATCATGTGCATCACGTCGATTGCAGAGCGGACCTCTAGGTCTTTCCAATAGGGTAGGTCCCAAAATATAGATTTCTTCTTCCACATGGGTGCGCGTCCCTCAGCGTCATTCAGAACAGATAGTCCGCCGGGACCCTTTCCAAAGATTACTTGTAAATCATTGACCATAGCAAGTATGTGATTACTAGTATGGACGGCGTGCTTCTTCCGGTGATCTGCCTCGCCTTTGAAATGCTTGCCTTTCTTTCGACATTGATGGTTGGTCGGAAGAAATCGACGATGCCCCAGGTACACATTCTTCCTGCATTTGTCCAAATATATACTGTCGGTGTCATCTAAACAGTGTGTGCATGCGTGGTATCCCTTGTTTGTCTGTCCTGAAAGGTTACTGAGAGCAGGCCAATCGTTGATGGTTACAAACAGCAATGCATGTGGGTCAAAGTCCTCCTGTTCATTCTCATCCCACACACGTACACCTCTTCCATTCCATAGCTGTAAAAGTTCATCAACTAATGGCCTTAGGTACACAGCAATGTCATTGCCGGGTTGCTTAGGGCCTTGGATGAGCACTGGCATCATAATGAACTTTTGCTTCATGCACAACCAAGGAGGAAGGTTATACATACATAGAGTCACAGGCCATGTGCTATGCTTGCTGCTCTGCTCCCCAAAAGGATTAATGCCATACGCGCTTAAACCAAACCATACGTTCCTTGCGTCACCTGCAAAGTGCCCCCACTTTCTCTCGATTTTTCTCCACTGCGACCCGTCAGTGGGTGCTCTCAACTTCCCGTCTTTCTTACGGTCCTCTTTGTGCCATCGCATCGACTTCGCATGCTCTTTGTTTCTGAACAGACGTTTCAACCATGGTATTATAGGAGCATACCACATCACCTTGGCAGGAACCCTCTTCCTGGGGCGCTCGCCGTCAACATCACCAGGGTCATCTCATCTGATCTTAAACCGCAATGCACCGCATACTAGGCATGCGTTCAAATCCTTGTACGCACCGCGGTAGAGGATGCAGTCATTAGGGCATGCATGTATCTTCTGCACCTCCAATCCTAGAGGGCATACAACCTTCTTTGCTGCGTACGTACTGTCGGGCAATTCGTTATCCTTTGGAAGCTTTTTCTTCAATATTTTTAGTAGCTTCTCAAATCCTTTGCCAGGTACACCATTCTGTGCCTTCCACTGCAGCAATTCCAGTGTGGTACCGAGCTTTGTGTTGCCATCTACGCAATTCGGGTACAACCCTTTTTTGTGATCCTCTAACATGCGATCGAACTTCAACTTCTCCTTTTCACTTTTGCATTATCTGTTTGCATCAACAATGACCCGGCGAAGATCATCATCGGGCACATCGTCTGGTTCCTCTTGATCTTCATCTTCCCCCGTTGCAGCATCACCGTATTAAGGAGGCACATAGTTGTCATCATCCTCTTCTTCTTCGTTGTCTTCCATCATAACCCCTCTTTCTCCGTGCTTGGTCCAAACATTATAGTGTGGCATAAAACCCTTCTCAAGCAGGTGGAAGTGTTGGGTTTTAGAGTTGGAGAAAGCCTTCGTATTCTTACAGATAGTACATGGAAAATGAATAAACCCATTCTGCTTGTTTGCCTCAGCCGCTTCGACAAAATTATGCAGGCCCTTAATATACTCGGAGGTGCATCGGTCACCGTACATCCATTGCCGGTTCATCTGTGTGCGTTATATAATAAAGTGTATCAAAAACCATTACAGCATATCATGAATAGAGAAGTGACCAAATTAATAGAAATTCATCATCACATTAAAGCCAAAGTACAATAGTGACAAAAATAAATACATAAAGTTCATACATAGTTCTCATTATTGAACAACATATAGCTCTCTAGAGCATCTAATTAAAACATACATTGAAACTATGTAAAACATTTAAATGCAACAACAAATGCGATCATAACCGCTACTAAGGTACCAATTGATCCAACGGCATAATGATACCAAGCCTCAGTATGAATGGCATATTTTCTAATCTTTCTAATCTTCAAGCGCATTGCGTCCATCTTGATCTTGTGATCGTCGACGACATCGGCAACATGCAACTCCAACTTCATCTTCTCCTCTTCAACTCTTTGTAATTTTTCTTTCAAGTAATTGTTTTCTTTTTCAACCAAATTTAACTTCTCGACAAGAATTTCTATGTCGGTTGGAATTTATGGTTCACATACCTCCTAGATTAAAACATCTATGTCACGTTGGTCAGCATAATTGTCATAAACACTAAATAAAACAAATAGTTATAAAAGATAATATATACCACATCCGAATCATAGACAGGACGAGGGCCGACGGAGGCGGATACCAAAACCATCGCACTATATAATAACAAACAATAATAAAAGTAAGAAAATTACACAAGTATATATCTAAATCATACAAGTAAGAACTTTTTTCTTTTAGAAAGAAGATAAGAAGAAGAGGCTAACCACGGTGGTGCCGACGCCGAGATGGGCGCGGGCGATCGACGGCGGTGAGGACGGGGACGGGACAGGACGGACCGCCAAACCTAGACAAATCTTGAGGAAAATGGAGCTTGGACAAGGAGCTTCGAGAGGAGAAACCTTAAGTGTGGCTCGGGCATTTCATCGAACGCCTCATGTGCATAGGAGGTGAGCTAGAGCACCACAAAGCTCTCCCACGGCCGGCCAAAAAAAAACAAAGCAGTGCACTGCTCTGCTCGCGGGCAGGGGGTATATATAATCCAACCATTGGTCCCGGTTTGTGGCTGGAACCAGGACTAAAGGACCACATGTGGTCCCGGTTCCAGCCACAAACCGGGACCAATGATTGTGGGCCAGGAGCGAGGCCCATTGGTCACGGTTCGTGTCTGGAACCGGGACCAAACGGGCCAGACGAACCGGGACCAATGGCCCACGAGGCCCCGCCGGCGCCCTGGCCTCACGAACCGGGACCGATGCCACCATGGGTCCCGGTTCGTGAGTGAACTGGGATTAATGGCATTTCAGGCCTGGACCAAAGCCCTGTTTTCTACTAGTGTTGGCTAGGACGAATGGTTCGTCTGTGTACCCAAGATTGTTGAGATCCACTGTTGCCATTCCATACTGCGGGTCTAACTGTACCCCGCCTCCTGACAGATTGACCCATTTGCACCAAAACAAAGGGACCTTAAATTCATGTCCATAGTCAAGTTTCCATATCCCCTCTATGTAACCATAATATGTGTCCTTTGCCCTATTGGTGATTACTACATCATAGCGAACACCACTGTTTTGGTTGGTGCTCTTTTTATTTTGGGCAATCGTGTAAAATGTATTACCATTTATCTCGTACGCTTGGTAAGTCAATACAGTCGAAGATGGTGTCCTGGCCAACAAGTACAGGCACTAGTAGAAAACAGACCTTTCGTCCGCCTCATTAGTCCCGGTCCAGTTTTGAACCGGCACTAATGTGCTCATTAGTCCCGGTTCGTGACGGGCATCATTAGTGCCGGTTCGTTCCGGACCTTTAGTCCCGGTTCGTGCCACGAACCGGCACTAAAGGTGTGGTGGCAGGCTGGCGTCAGCTTGGGGCCCCTCGGAAACCTTTAGTCCCGGTTGGTGGCTCCAACCGCGACTATAGGCTAACCTTTAGTCGTGGTTGGAGCCACCAACCGGGACTAAAGGTCCCCTATATGAAACCCTTCGGCCAGCCCGAGCACACTCCTCTCTGTTCTTCCCCTTTCCTCTCCTCTCTGTTCTTCCTCTCTTCCTCGAGCTCATCCTCCATTTTTGCCAAAATTTGTCAAGATTTGGAGGCATCGCATACATCCAAGTGTTCACAAAGGTTAGCAACTTTGTCCTTTCATCTCTCATTGCTAGATTAGCTCTTGCAAAGCTCTATAAGTATAGTAATTTTTGGGTTTTAGTTTGTATGTGGTAGTTTATTTGATTTATGCAATTTGAGCTCAAATTAACTTCTTACTTTGCATTTGTAGATGTGGTTTACTTAGTGCCTTCCCATCCCCGTCCTAACCACCGTCGATCGCCCGCACCGTCCCGTCGCCGGCACCACCTTGGTGGGCCTCTTGTTCTTATCCTTTTTATAAAAGAAACCATGTTTGTAAGATTTAGTTGGTTACTTGTATAGTTTTCTTACCTATATGGTTGTTTGTTATACATAGTGGCATGGTTTTGAAATCCGTCCCCGTCGGCCCTCGTCCGGTTTATGATTCGGATGTGGTATATACTCTGTTTTATAACTCTTTGTTGCATTTCGTGTTTATGACAATTAGGCCCATCAAGTTGACATAGATATTTTTATCTAGGAGGTATCTGAACCAGAGATTCCAACCGACATAGATATTCTTGTCAAGAAGTTAAATTTAGTTGAAAAAGAAAATGAGTATTTGAAAGAAAAAATGAAAAGAGTTGAAGAAGAGAAGATGAAACTGGAGTTGTATGTTGCCGATGTCATCGATGATCACAAGATCAAGATGGGTGCAATGCGCTTGAAGATTAGAAAATTTACAAGATATGCCATTTATAGTGAGGCTTGGTATCACTATGCTATTGGATCAATTGTTACCTTAGTTGCGATGTTTATCGCATTTGTTGTTGCATTTAAATGCTTTAGCTAGAGAGTTTGTATGTTGTTTTATGAGAACAAGTGTGTATGAACTTTATGTATGAACTTGTATTAATTTGGTCTTTTTGGTGTTGTGTAATGAAGATGAGCCGGCAATGGATGTACGACGACCGATGCTCTCCCCAGTTCATTAATGGCGTGCATACTTTTCTGGTTGTGGCTGAGGCAAACAAGCGGCCGGATGGTTTTATGTATTGTCCATGTGCTGGCTGTAAGAATGATCGAAATTACTCTAACTCAAGAACCATTCACGTCCACCTGTTTGAGTCCGGTTTCATGTCCGGCTATAACTGTTGGACCAAGCACGGAGAAAGAGGGGTCCTAATGGAAGAGAATGAAGAAGAAGAGGATGACGACAGCTATCCTGGCCATGGGTTCCATGAATACGATGGTACAACAATGGGGGAAGAAGCTGAGCCGACAATGCGGGAAGGAGCTGAAGAAGAGGCATCAGATGAGCCCGCTGATGATCTTGGTCGGGCCATTGCCGATGCAAAGAGAAACTGCGCAAGTGAAAAGGAGAAGCTGAAGTTGCAGCGCATGTTAGAGGATCACAAAAAAGGGTTGTACCCAAATTGCGAAGATGACAAGAAAAAGCTGGGTACCACACTGAAATTGCTGCAATGGAAGGCAGAGAATGGTGCATCTGACAAGGCATTTCAAAAGTTGCTGATAATGTTAAAGAAGAAGCTACCAAAGGACAACGAATTGCCAGAGAGTACGTACGAAGCAAAGAAGGTTGTCTGCCCTCTAGGATTAGAGGTGGAGAAGATACATGCATGCCCTAATGACTGCATCCTCTACCACGGTGAGTACGAGGATTTGAATGCATGCCTGGTATGCTGTGCATTGCGCTATAAGAACGGCCACGATGACCCTGGTGATGTTGAGGGCGAGCGCCCCAGGAAGAAGATTCCTGCCAAGGTCATGTAATACCACGGTTGAAACGTTTGTTCCAAAACAAAGAGCATGCCAAGTTGATGCGATGGCACAACGAAGACCGTAAGAAAGACGGGAAGTTGAGAGTGTTGGAAATATGCCCTAGAGGCAATAAATAAAGTGTTTATTATTATATTTCCTTGTTCATGATAATCGTTTATTGTCCATGCTATAATTGTATTGACTGGAAACACATTGCATGTGTGGATATATAGACAACACTTTGTCCCTAGTGTGCCTCTAGTAAACTAGCTCGTTGATCAAAGATGGTCAAGGTTTCCTAGCCATTGACATGAGATGTCATTTGATAACGGGAACACATCATTAGGAGAATGATGTGATGGACAAGACCGAAACTATAAACGTAGAATTTGATCGTGTGAGTTTATTGCTATAGTTTTCTGCATGTCAAGTATATGTACCTATGACCATGAGATCATGCAACTCAATGACACCGGAGGAGTGCCTTGTGTGTATCAAACGTCGCAAACTAACTGGGTGACTATAAAGGTGCTCTACAGGTATCTCCGAGGGTGTCTGCTGGGTTGGCATGGATCAACACTGGGATTTGTTACTCCGTGTGACGGAGAGGTATCTCAGGGCCCACTCGGTAATACAACATCACAATAAGCCTTGCAAGCAATGTGACTAAGTGTTAGCCACGGGATCTTGTATTACGGAACGAGTAAAGAGATTTGCCGGTGATGAGGTTGAACAAGGTATACAGATACCGACGATCGAACCTCGGGCAAGTAACATACCGAAGGACAAAGGGAACATCATACGGGATTTACAGAATCCTTGACATAGAGGTTCGACCAATAAAGATCTTCGTAGAATATGTAGGAATCAATATGGGCATCCCGGTCCTACTATTGGTTATTGACCGTAGAAGTGTCTCGGTCATGTCTACATGGTTCTCGAACCCGCAGGGTCTGCACACTTAAGGTTCGGTGACATTTCGATATAGATGAGTTATGTGTGTTGGTCACCGAAGGTTGTTTGGAGTCCCGTATGAGATCCCGGACGTCACGAGGAGTTCCGGAATGGTCTGGAGGTGAAGATTTATATATGGGAAGTTGGTGTTTGAGTTCCGGAAAAGTTCCGTGACCTGCAAGTGGTGTGACGGAGTGCCGGAAGTGTTCCTGGGGGTCTACCGGGTGGGCCCATCTACTCCGAAGGGCCACATGGGCTGTGAGAGGGTGCGGACCAGCCCCTGGTGGGCTGGCCGCACCTCCCACCTCAAGGCCCATGTGGCTGGGGGCTAGGGTTGGGCCAAAAGGGTGAGCTAGCCACCAAACTTGGTGGCCAAGCCAACCTGGCCGCCGCCCCACCTCCTAGGCCGCCGCACCAAACCCTAGAGAAAATTCTTGGGCGGCCAGCCCCTCCTCTTCCCCTATATATATGAGAGGGGAGGGAGGGCTGCAGACACACAAGTCATGGCGCAGCCCTTCCTCCCTCCCCGATTACCAATCCTCTAGTAGATTGATTCGGCGCCGCTTAGCGAAGCTCTGCCGGATCAGCTCCACCACCACCGCCGCCACGCCGTCGTGCTGCCGGCGAACCCATCTACCTCTCCGCTCCCTCTTGCTGGATCAAGAAGGCGGAGATCTTCATCGAGTTGCACGTGTGCTGAACACGGAGGTGCCGTCCGTTCGGCACTTGATCGGGAGTTCGTGGGATGGCTTGCGATTTGGATCGCGGAGACGTACGACTACATCAATAGCGTTCTTTAACGCTTCTGCTTAGCGATCTACAAGGGTATGTGGATCCAATCTCTCCTCTCATAGATGCTCATCTCCTAGATTGATCTTGGTGAAGCGTAGGAAATTTTTTGTTTCCCATGCAACGTTCCCCAACAGTGGCATCATGAGCTATGTCTATGCGTAGAAGAGATCTTGAGTAGAACACAAAGGAGTTTGTGGGCATTGATATTCATATTGCTTCCTCCCTTAGTCTTTTCTTGGTTCAGCGGTATTGTGGGATGAAGCGGCTCGGACCAACTTTACTTGTGCGCTTACGAGAGACCGTGTTCCATCGACTGACATGTGACTTTGTTGCATAAAGATGGCTGGCGGGTGTCTGTCTCTCCCACTTTAGTTGGACCAGATTTGATTAAGGCGGTCCTTATAGAAGGTTGAAAAGCAATCTTCATATCACCGTTGTGGTTTTGCGTAGGTAAGAATCATTCTTGCTAGATACCCATAGCAGCCACGTAAAACATGCAACAACAATTAGAGGACGTCTAACTTGTTTTTGCAGGGTATGTTGTGATGTGATATGGCCAATTACATGATGTGATATATGTGATGTATGAGATGATCATGTTTTTGTACAGAATATCACGACTTGCATGTCGATGAGTACGGCAACCGGCAGGAGCCATAGGGTTGTCTTTGATTATTGTATGACCTGCGTGTCAATCTTTAAGCGCTATGTAATGCTTTACTTTATCGCTAAGCGATAGCAATAGTAGTATGAGCATGGTGGGCGCGACAACCCCGACGGCGACACAATGATGGAGATCATGGTGTTATGCCGGTGACGATGGAGATCATGCCGGTGCTTTGAAGATGGAGATCAAAAGCACAAGTTCATGGCCATATCATGTCACTTATGATTTGCATGTGATGTTAATCCTTTTATGCACCTTGTTCTGCTTAGAACGACGGTAGCATTATAAGGTGATCCCTCACTTAAATTTCACCATTGAAACTGAGTGCTTTCATTGCAAGGGAACTTTAGTAATTTGATTAACTAAACTCACGTGATGATGTTCACCACTGAAACCACCTTAACTCACGTGATGATCGGACTTGAGTTGGTGAATATGGATCATGTATCACTCAGATGACCTGAGGGATGTCAATTTGAGTGGGAGCTTTAGTAATTTGATTAACTAAACTCATTATCTTGAACAATAGTCTTAGTAACCTTTGCTTATTTATGTTGTAGATCAATGGCTCGCGCAGTAGCACCCCTGAATTTTAATGCGTTCCTAGAGAAAGCTAAGTTGAAAGATGATGGAAGTAACTTTGTGGACTGGGCCCGTAATCTAAGGATTATCCTCACGGCTTCCCAAAAGGCATATGTCCTTGATGCACCGCTTGGTAACCAACCGGCAGACATGTCATCCGAAGACGTTAAGAACGCTTGGGAGGCACGTTCTGGAGATTACTCAATAGTTCAGTGTGCAATATTGTATGGCTTAGAACCGGGACTTCAAAGACGTTTTGAACGTCATGGAACATATGAGATGTTCCAGGAGTTGGAGTTTATCTTTAAGAAGAATGCCCGGATCGAGAGGTATGAGACCTCCGATATGTTCTATGCTTGCAAAATGGAGGAGAACGGGTCTATCAGTGAACATATACTCAGAATGTCTGGGTATTCGACCCGTCTGGCGGAGTTTGGGATGCCCCTTCCGCCGGAGGCGATCACTGACAGAGTTCTTCAATCATTGCCACCTAGCTACAAGAGTTTCGTGATGAACTATAACATGCACGGAATGACCAAGTCAGTCGCCGAACTGTTTGCGATGCTAAAAGTCGCTGAGTCTGAAATCCAGAAAGAACATCAAGTGTTGATGGTCAATAAAACCACTAGTTTCAAGAAGCATGGCAAGGGCAAGAAGGGTAACTCCAAGAAGGGTGGCAAAGAAGTTACTCCTCCCGTGAAGAAACCCAAGGCTGGACCCAAGCCAGAAACTGAGTGCTTTCATTGCAAGGGAACTGGTCACTGGAAGCGGAACTGCCCCAAGTACCTGGCCGACAAGAAGGCGGCCAACACCAAACAAGGTATATATGATATACATGTTATTGATGTGTACCTTACTAGCTCTTGTTCTAGTGCCTAGGTATTTGATACCGGTTCGGTTGCTCACATTTGCAACTCAAAGCAGGACCTACGGAATAGACGGAGGCTGGCTAAGGATGAAGTGACGATGCGCGTGGGAAAAGGTTCCAAGGTTGATGTGATCGCCGTCGGCACGCTCGCTCTTCGACTACCATCGGGATTAGTGATGAACCTGAATAATTGTTATTTATTGCCTGCGTTAAGCATGAACATTATATCTGGATCTTGTTTATTGCGAGACGGTTACTCATTTAAATCAGAGAATAATGGTTGTTCTATTTATATGAGTAATATCTTTTATGGTCATGCACCCAATGTGAGGGGTTTATTCTTATTGAATCTCGATAGTGATGATACAAATGTTCATAGCATTGATGCCAAAAGATGTAGAGTTGATAATGATAGTACCACTTTCTTGTGGCACTGCCGTTTGGGTCATATTGGTGTAAAACGCATGAGGAAGCTCCATGCTGATGGACTTTTGGAGTCACTTGATTTTGAATCACTTGACACATGTGAACCATGCCTCATGGGCAAGATGACTAAAACGCCGTTCTCTGGAACAATGGAACGGGCGAGTGATTTGTTGGAAATCATACATACTGATGTGTGCGGTCCAATGAACATTTAGGCGCGCGGTGGATATCGTTATTTTCTCACCTTCACTGATGACTTAAGTAGATATGGGTATATTTACTTAATGAAACACAAGTCTGAAACGTTTGAAAAGTTCAAGCAATTTCAGAGTGAAGTTGAGAATCATCGTAACAAGAAGATTAAATTCCTTCGATCTGATCGAGGAGGTGAATATCTGAGTTATGAGTTTGGCAGTCACTTAAGACAGTGTGGAATTGTTTCAGAATTGACACCGCCTGGAACACCACAGCGTAATGGTGTGTCCGAACGTCGTAATCGAACCTTATTAGATATGGTGCATTCTATGGTGTCTCTTGCCGATTTGCCACTATCGTTTTGGGGTTATGCATTAGAGATAGCTGCATTCACTTTAAATAGGGCACCATCGAAATTCGTTGAGACGATGCCATATGAACTGTGGTTTGGCAAGAAGCCAAAATTGTCGTTTCTTAAAGTTTGGGGATGTGATGCTTATGTCAAAAAGCTTCAACCTGAAAAGCTGGAACCCAAAGCGGAGAAATGCGTCTTCATAGGATACCCAAAAGAGACAGTTGGGTATACCTTCTATCTCAGATCCGAAGGCAAAGTGTTTGTCGCCAAAAATAGAACATTTCTTGAGAAAGAGTTTCTCTCGAAAGAAGTGAGTCGGAGGAAGATAGAGCTTGATGAGGTTGTTGAACCTCTGGTTCAACCAGAGAGTAGCGCAGCGCAGAAAGATGTTTCTGTGGAGCCAACGACGGTTGAAGAGGAAGTTAATGATGATGATCATGAAACTTCGGATCAAGTTACTATTGAACCTCGTAGGTCGACAAGGGCGCGTACTGCTCCTGAGTGGTACGGCAACCCTGTCTTGGAGGTCATGTTGTTAGACAACGATGAACCTACGAGCTATGGAGTAGCGATGATGGGCCAAGATTCCGAGAAATGGTTAGAGGCCATGAAATCCGAGATGGGATCCATGTATGAAAACAAAGTATGGACTTTGGAAGTATTACCTGAAGGGCGAAAAGCCATTCAGAACAAGTGGATCTTTAAGAAGAAGACGGGCGCGGACAGTAATGTCACCGTCTATAAAGCTCGACTTGTGACAAAGGGTTTTTCACAAGTTCAAGGAGTTGACTACGATGAGACCTTCTCACCCGTAGCGATGCTTAAGTCCGTCAGAATCATGTTAGTAATAGCTGCATATTTCGACTATGAAATTTGGCAGATGGATGTCAAAACAGCGTTCCTTAATGGTTTCCTTGAGGAAGAGTTCTATATGATGCAACCGGAAGGTTTTGTCGATCCAGAGAATGCTGACAAAGTTTGCAAACTCCAGCGATCCATTTATGGACTGGTGCAAGCATCTCGGAGTTGGAATAAGCGCTTTGATGAGGTGATCAAGGCGTTTGGGTTTATACAAGTTTATGGAGAAGCTTGTATTTACAAGAAAGTGAGTGGGAGCTCTGTAGCGTTTCTAATATTATATGTGGATGACATATTGCTGATTGGAAACAATATAGAAATGCTTGAAAGCGTGAAGGAATATTTGAACAAGAGATTTTCAATGAAGGACCTAGGAGAAGCTGCTTTCATATTAGGCATTAAGATCTATAGAGATAGATCGAGACGCTTAATAGCACTTTCGCAAGGCACATACATTGATAAAGTTTTGAAGAAGTTCAAAATGGATCAGTCTAAGAAGGGGTTCTTACCTGTGTTACAAGGTGTGAAGTTGAGTAAGACTCAATGCCCAGTGACTGCAGAAGATAGAGAAAAGATGAGTGTCATCCCCTATGCTTCAGCCATAGGCTCTATCATGTATGCAATGCTGTGCACAAGACCCGATGTCAGCCTTGCCATAAGTATGGCCGAAAGGTTTCAAAGTGATCCTGGAATGGAGCACTGGACAGCGGTCAAGAATATCCTTAAGTACTTGAAAAGGACTAAGGAAATGTTTCTCGTTTATGGAGGTGATCAAGAGCTCGTCGTAAAGGGTTACGTCGATGCAAGCTTTGACACTGATCCGGATGACTCTAAGTCGCAAACCGGATACGTATTTATTCTCAATGGGGGAGCGGTAAGCTGGTGCAGTTCCAAGCAAAGCCTGGTAGCCAATTCTACATGCGAAGCGGAGTACATCGTAGCCTCGGAGGCAGCGAAGGAAGGTGTCTGGATGAAGCAGTTCATGACAGATCTTGGAGTAGTGCCCAGTGCACTGAATCCAATGACTCTGTTCTGTGACAAAACTGGTGCCATTGCTTTGGCCAAGGAACCAAGGTTTCACAAGAGGACCAGACATATAAAGCGATGCTTCAATTCCATCCGCGATTACATCGAGGAGAAGGACATAAATATTTGCAAAGTGCACACGGATCTGAATGTTGCAGACCCATTGACTAAACCTCTTCCAAGGGCTAAACATGATCAACACCAGAACTGCATGGGTGTTCGAATCATTACAATGTAAATCACATAGTGATGTGAACTAGATTATTGACTCTAGTGCAAGTGGGAGACTGTTGGAAATATGCCCTAGAGGCAATAAATAAAGTGTTTATTATTATATTTCCTTGTTCATGATAATCGTTTATTGTCCATGCTATAATTGTATTGACTGGAAACACATTGCATGTGTGGATATATAGACAACACTTTGTCCCTAATGTGCCTCTAGTAAACTAGCGCGTTGATCAAAGATGGTCAAGGTTTCCTAGCCATTGACATGAGATGTCATTTGATAACGGGATCACATCATTAGGAGAATGATGTGATGGACAAGACCCAAACTATAAACGTAGCATATGATCGTGTCAGTTTATTGCTACAGTTTTCTGCATGTCAAGTATATGTTCCTATGACCATGAGATCATGCAACTCACTGACACCGGAGGAGTTCCTTGTGTGTATCAAACGTTGCAACGTAACTAGGTGACTATAAAGGTGCTCTACAGGTATCTCCGAGGGTGTCTGATGGGTTGGCATGGATCAACACTGGGATTTGTTACTCCGTGTGACGGAGGGGTATCTCAGGGCCCACTCGGTAATACAACATCACAAGAAGCCTTGCAAGCAATGTGACTAAGTGTTAGCCACGGGATCTTGTATTACGGAACGAGTAAAGAGACTTGCCGGTGACGAGGTTGAACTAGGTATAGAGATACCGACGATCGAACCTCGGGCAAGTAACATACCGAAGGACAAAGGGAACATCGTACGGGATTAACTGAATCCTTGACATAGAGGTTCGACCGATAAAGATCTTCGTAGAATATGTAGGAATCAATATGGGCATCCAGGTCCCGCTATTGGTTATTGACTGTAGAAATGTCTCGGTCATGTCTACATGGTTCTCGAACTTGCAGGGTCTGCACACTTAAGGTTCGGTGACGTTTCGGTATAGATGAGTTATGTGTGTTGGTGACCGAAGGTTGTTCGTAGTCCCAGATGAGATCCCGGACGGCACGAGGAGTTCCGGAATGGTCCGGAGGTGAAGATTGATATATGGGAAGTTGGTGTTTGAGTTCCGGAAAAGTTCCGTGACCTACAAGTGTTGTGACGGAGTGCCAGAAGTGTTCCTAGGGGTCCACCGGGTGGGCCCATCTACTTCGAAGGGCCACATGTGCTGTGAGAGGGTGCGGACCAGCCCCTGGTGGGCTCGCCGCACCTCCCACCTCAAGGCCCATGCGGCTGGAGGCTAGGGTTGGGCCAAAAGGGTGGGCTAGCCACCAAACTTGGTGGCCAAGCCACCCTGGCCGCCGCCCCACCTCCTTGGCCGCCGCACCAAACCCTAGGGGAAACCCTAGGGTGGCCAGCCCCTCCTCTTCCCCTGTATATATGAGAGGCGAGGGAGGGCTGCAGTCACACAAGTCACGGCGCAGCCCTTCCTCCATCCCCGATTACCTCTCCTCTAGTAGATTGATTCGGCGCCGCTTAGCGAAGCTCTGCCGGATCAGATCCACCACCGCCGCCACCACGCCGTCGTGCTGCCGGCGAACCCATCTACCTCTCCGCTCCCTCTTGCTAGATCAAGAAGGCGGAGATCTTCATTGAGCTGCACGTGTGCTGAACGGGGAGGTGCCGTCCGTTCGGCACTTGATCGGGAGTTTGTGGAACGGCTTGCGATTTGGATCGCGGAGACGTATGACTACATCAACCGCGTTCTTTAACGCTTCCGCTTAGCAATCTATAAGGGTATGTGGATCCAATCTCTCCTCTCATAGATGCTCATCTCCTAGATTGATCTTGGTGAAGCGTAGGAAATTTTTTGTTTCCCATGCAACGTTCCTCAACAGAGAGTGCCCGCTGACGGGTCGCAGTGGAGAAAAATCGAGAGAAAGTGGAAGGACTTTGCAAAGGACGCAAGGAACGTATGGTTTGGTTTAAGTGTAGATGGCATTAATCCTTTCGGGGAGCAAAAAAGCAATCATAGGACATGGCCTGTGACTCTATGTATCTATAACCTTCCTCCTTGGTTGTGCATGAAGCGGAAGTTCATTATGATGCCAGTGCTCATCCAAAGCCCCAAGCAACCCGGCAACGGCAATTATGTGTACCTAAGGCCATTGGTTGAAGAACTTTTATAGCTATGGAATGGAAAAGGTGTACATGCGTGGGATGCGAAAGATCAAGAGGAATTTGACCTACATGCGTTGCTGTTTGTAACCATCAATGATTGGCCTGCTCTCAGTAACCTTTCAGGATAGACAAAAAAGGGATACCATGCATGCACGCACTGTTTAGATGATACCGACAGTATATATTTGGATAAATGTAAGAAGAATGTGTATCTGGGGCATAGTCGATTTCTTCAGAGCAGGCATCCCGTAAGAAAGAAAGGCAAGCATTTCAAAGGTGAGGCAGATCACCGGAAGAAGCCTCGCCACCGTACGGGTGAAGACATACTTGATATGGTCAAGGATTTAAAAGTAATCTTTGGCAAGGGTCCTGGCGCACAATCTGTTCCGAATGACGCTGACAAACGCGCACCCATGTGGAAGAAGAAATCTATATTTTGGGACCTACCCTATTGGAAAGACCTCGAGGTCCGCTCTGCAATCAATGTGATGCACGTGACGAAGAATCTTTGCGTGAACCTGCTAGGCTTCTTGGGCATGTATGGGAAGACAAAAGATACGCCAGAGGCATGGGAGGACCAGCAACGTATGCACGGAGAAGACAGCATGGATCCAAAGCAGTTCCAGGGTCATGCCAGCTACACTCTTACCAAAGAAGAGAAGGAAATCTTCTTTGAATGCCTGCTCAGTATGAAGGTCCCGTCTGGCTTCTCGTCGAATATAAAGGGAATAATAAATATGGTAGAGAAAAAGTTCCAGAACCTAAAGTCTCATGGCTGCCATGTGATTATGACGCAACTGCTTCCGGTTGCATTGAGGGGGCTTCTACCGGAAAACGTTCGATTAACCATTGTGAAGCTATGTGCATTCCTGAATGCAATCTCTCAGAAGGTAATCGATCCAGAAATCCTACCAAGGTTAGAGAATGATTTGGTGCAATGTCTTGTCAGTTTCGAGTTGGTGTTCCCACCATCCTTCTTCAATATCATGATGCACGTCCTAGTTCACCTAGTCGAGGAGATTGCCATTCTGGGTCCTGTATTTCTACACAATATGTTCCCCTCTGAGAGGTTCATTGGAGTCTTAAAGAAATATGTTCATAATCGTGCTAGACCAGAAGGAAGCATCTCCAAGGGCCATGAAACAGAGGAGATCATTGAGTTTTGTGTTGACTTTATTCCTGACATTAAGCCGATTGGTGTTCCTGAATCGCGGCATGAGGGCAGACTGGGTGGAAAAGGCACGATAGGAAAGAATTCACTAATATGCCAGGACGGGCATTCTTTGGCGCAAGCACACTACACAGTTCTACAAAGTTCTGCCTTGGTGGCTCCGTATATCGAGCAACACAAGAATATTCTACGCTCCAAACACCCGGAGAAGTCTGACGACTGGCTTACACATCAACAAACGGTGACTTTCGCCGATTGGTTGCAGACACGTCTCATGCATGACGACACTGTTGAAGATGACCTGTACTTGCTGTCCAAGTTACCATCTTCGACTATATTGACTTTCAAAGGGTACGAGATAAATGGGAATACATTTTACATGATCGCCCAAGATAAAAGAGCGCCAACCAAAACAGTGGTGTCCGCTTTGATGCAGCAAACAACAATGGGCCAACGGACACATATTATGGTTACATAGAGGAGATATGGGAACTTGACTATGGACTTGGTTTGAAGGTCCCTTTGTTTAGGTGCAAAAGGGTCAATCTGACAGGAGGCGGGGTAAAGGAAGACCCGCAGTACGGAATGACAACAGTGGATCTCAACAATCTTGGGTACGCAGACGAACCATTCGTCCTAGACAATGATGTGGAGCTGGTTTTCTATGTGAAGGACATGTCTACCAAGCCGAGAAAAAGAAAAGATAAGGAAGCGAATACATCATGCGATGAGCCAAAGCGCCACATAGTTCTTTCAGGGAAAAGAAACATCATGGGAGTGGAGGACAAGACAGACATGTCAGAAGATTATGAAAAGTTTCATGAAATTGCTCCCTTCACAGTGAATGTTGACCCGAGCATCAAGTTAAACGATAAAGATTGTCCATGGTTACGACGCAAAGGGACACACGCGAAGAAAAAGTTTTACACCCAAAGATCCCACTCTGGGATGTGACCGACTTCGATAGTTAGTTTCCAGACTTATATATCTGGAAAGTCCCACTTCGTACAAACCGAAGGGAATCTTTGTAATAGTAGTGTACTTATGTGTTTTGTGCATTCAGTATGCACCATTCGAAGGTAGGCCATCAATTTTCAACCCTTTCTTACTTCATTTGCTATTTTTCATGCATTTACTGATTTTTTTGAGTTAAATGACCCTGAAATTGATAAGCACTGCAAATGAACTCCGAAAAGGTTGAAAGTTGGCATGGTGTCATCATTTCACCCACATAGCATGTGCTAAAAAATTGAGAGGGTTACGGCAAAAACTGGACGCACTTCGTGTACAAAATGGGCAATCTCTTTCGAAGTATCAGGGTTTCAGACGAAAACTCGTGTGTTACAAAGGCATTTCATTTTTTTAAACTTATTTCAACTCCAGACTTTTTGTGCGTTCAGTATGCACCATTCGAAGCCACGTCATCAATTTTCAACCCTTTCTGACTTCATTTGCTATTTTTCCTGCATTTACTGCTTTTCTAGCGAAATGACCCTGAAATTGATAAGCACTACAAATGAACTCTGAAAAGGTTGAAAGTTGGCATGGTATCATCATTTCACCCACATAGCATGTGCTATAAAGTTGAGAGGATTACGGCAAAAACTGGATGCACTTCGTGTACAAAATGGACAATCTCTTTCGAAGTATCAGGGTTTCAAACGAAAACTCGTCTGTTACAAAGGCATTTCATTTTTTAAACTTCTTTCAACTCCAGACTTCTTGTGCATTCAGTATGCACCATTCGAAGCCACGTCATCAATTTTCAACCCTTTCTGACTTCATTTGATATTTTTCATGCATTTACTGATTTTTATTGAGTTAAATGACCCTGAAATTGATAAGCACTACAAATGAACTCTGAAAAGGTTGAAAGTTGGCATGGTATTATCATTTCACCCACATAGAATGTGCTAAAAATTTGAGAGGGTTACGGCAAAAACTAGATGCACTTCGTGTACAAAATGGGCAATCTCTTTCGAAGTATCAGGGTTTCAGACGAAAACTCGTTTGTTACAAAGGCATTTCATTTTTTTAAACTTATTTCAACTCCAGACTTTTTGTGCGTTTAGTATGCACCATTCGAAGCCACGTCATCAATTTTCAACCCTTTCTGACTTCATTTGCTATTTTTCATGCATTTACTGCTTTTTTTAGCGAAATGACCCTGAAATTGATATGCACTACAAATGAACTCTGAAAAGGTTGAAAGTTGGCATGTTATCATCATTTCACCCACATAGCATGTGCTAAAAAGTTGAGAGGGTTACGGCAAAAACTGGATGCACTTCATGTACAAAATGGACAATCTCTTTCGAAGTATCAGGGTTTCAAACGAAAACTCGTCTGTTACAAAGGCATTTCATTTTTTTAAACTTATTTCAACTCCAGACTTTTTGTGCGTTCAGTATGCACCATTCGAAGCCACGTCATCAATTTTCAACCCTTTCTGACTTCATTTGCTATTTTTCATGCATTTACTGATTTTTTTTGAGCTAAATGACCCTGAAATTGATAAGCACTACAAATGAACTCTGAAAAGGTTGAAAGTTGGCATGGTATCATCATTTCACCCACATAGAATGTGCTAAAAAGTTGAGAGAGTTACGGCAAAAAATGGATGCACTTCGTGTACAAAATGGGCAAAATCTTTCGAAGTATCAGGGTTTTAGACGAAAACTCGTCTGTTACAAAGGCATTTCATTTTTTTAAACTTATTTCAACTCCAGACTTTTTGTGCCTTCAGTATGCACCATTCGAAGCCACGTCATCAATTTTGAACCCTTTCTGACTTCATTTGCTATTTTTCATGCATTTACTGCTTTTTTTGAGCGAATTGACCCTGAAATTGATAAGCACTACAAATGAACTCTGAAAAGGTTGAAAGTTGGCATGGTATCATCATTTCACCCACATAGCATGTGCTAACAAGTTGAGAGGGTTACGGCAAAAACTGGATGCACTTCATGTACAAAATGGAAAATCTCTTTCGAAGTATCAAGGTTTCAAACGAAAAGTCGTCTGTTACAGAGGCATTTCATTTTTTTAAACTTATTTCAACTCCAGACTTTTTGTGCGTTCAGTATGCACCATTCGAAGCCACGTCATCAATTTTCAACCCTTTCTGACTTCATTTGCTATTTTTCATGCATTTACTGCTTTTCTAGCGAAATGACCTTGAAATTGATAAGCACTACAAATGAACTCTGAAAAGGTTGAAAGTTGGCATGGTATCATCATTTCACCCACATAGCATGTGCTATAAAGTTGAGAGGATTACGGCAAAAACTGGATGCACTTCGTGTACAAAATGGACAATCTCTTTCGAAGTATCAGGGTTTCAAACGAAAACTCGTCTGTTACAAAGGCATTTCATTTTTTAAACTTATTTCAACTACAGACTTCTTGTGCATTCAGTATGCACCATTCGAAGCCACGTCATCAATTTTCAACCCTTTCTGACTTCATTTGATATTTTTCATGCATTTACTGATTTTTATTGAGTTAAATGACCCTGAAATTGATAAGCACTACAAATGAACTCTGAAAAGGTTGAAAGTTGGCATGGTATCATCATTTCACCCACATAGCATGTGCTAAAAATTTGAGAGGGTTACGGCAAAAACTGGATGCACTTCGTGTACAAAATGGGCAATCTCTTTCGAAGTATCAGGGTTTCAGACGAAAACTCGTTTGTTACAAAGGCATTTCATTTTTTTAAACTTATTTCAACTCCAGACATTTTGTGCGTTTAGTATGCACCATTCGAAGCCACGTCATCAATTTTCAACCCTTTCTGACTTCATTTGCTATTTTTCATGCATTTACTGCTTTTTTAGCGAAATGACCCTGAAATTGATATGCACTACAAATGAACTCTGAAAAGGTTGAAAGTTGGCATGTTATCATCATTTCACCCACATAGCATGTGCTAAAAAGTTGAGAGGGTTACGGCAAAAACTGGATGCACTTCATGTACAAAATGGACAATCTCTTTCGAAGTATCAGGGTTTCAAACGAAAACTCGTCTGTTACAAAGGCAGTTCATTTTTTAAAACTTATTTCAACTCCAGACTTTTTGTGCGTTCAGTATGCACCATTCGAAGCCACGTCATCAATTTTCAACCCTTTCTAACTTCATTTGCTATTTTTCATGCATTTACTGATTTTTTTTGAGCTAAATGACCCTGAAATTGATAAGCACTACAAATGAACTCTGAAAAGGTTGAAAGTTGGCATGGTATCATCATTTCAGCCACATAGCATGTGCTAAAAAGTTGAGAGGGTTACGGCAAAAAATGGATGCACTTCGTGTACAAAATGATCAAAATCTTTCGAAGTATCAGGGTTTTAGACGAAAACTCGTCTGTTACAAAGGCATTTCATTTTTTTAAACTTATTTCAACTCCAGACTTTTTGTGCCTTCAGTATGCACCATTCGAAGCCACGTCATCAATTTTGAACCCTTTCTGACTTCATTTGCTATTTTTCATGCATTTACTGCTTTTTTTGAGCGAATTGACCCTGAAATTGATAAGCACTACAAATGAACTCTGAAAAGGTTGAAAGTTGGCATGGTATCATCATTTCACCCACATAGCATGTGCTAACAAGTTGAGAGGGTTACGGCAAAAACTGGATGCACTTCATGTACAAAATGGAAAATCTCTTTCGAAGTATCAAGGTTTCAAACGAAAAGTCGTCTGTTACAGAGGCATTTCATTTTTTTAAACTTATTTCAACTCCAGACTTTTTGTGCGTTCAGTATGCACCATTCGAAGCGACGTCATCAATTTTCAACGCTTTCTGACTTCATTTGCTATTTTTCATGCATTTACTGATTTTTTTTGAGCTAAATGACCCTGAAATTGATAAGAATACAAATGAACTCTGAAAAGTTTGAAAGTTGGCATGGTATCATCATTTCACCCACATAGCATGTGCTAAGAAGTTGAGAGGGTTACGGCAAAAACTGGATGCACTTCGTGTCCAAAATGGACAATCTCTTTCGAAGTATCAGGGTTTCAGACGAAAACTCGTGTGTTACAAAGGCATTTCATTATTTTAAATAACCTAAGTATTACCAAATTGAATATAATGATAAAACACAGTAAAATTAAACAAAAGAAAAAATAATCACTAAAAAATCTATTTTTAAAGTAAAGTTATTCACAAACTAGTGATTCACACAAATTTCAAATAATTCAAATTTAAACTATTCAAATTTGAAAAGTACTGGCACTAACAGAAAGTTTATATTTTTTTTACCTAAAGAAAAAGGATTCACAAAGAATCTCTAAATAAAGAAAAAAACAACTCAGAAAAAAAAGCAGAAAACAAAAAAAAATGAAAAATAAATAAATCAAAAAAATCCCGCCTACTGGGCCACAACGGCCTGCATACGACCAGAAACCCAACCCGTAGTTGGGCCAGGACGTAGGCCCGCAAGGCCCAGTAGGCCCACAGGGAATCGCAGCAGAGGTAGGCCCAGAAGGCCTGCATTAGAGAGGAGCTCAATGCAGTGCCCGCCCCGGGGCTTATAAACTGGTCGAGGCGCCCCTCGACTAGCAAGGTGGGACTAAACTTCCACCGCAGTGCGCCGTGCCAGGAACAGATCTTTAGTCGCAGTTGGTGGCTCCAACCGCGACTAAAGACCACCCTTTAGTCAAGTTGCCGTTGCCGTTGAGGATACATAGCAAGTCAAGACAAGATCTCTCCCATCAACTTGCCAATTTTTGGTTTCGTTGCCAAGGAGATCTACATCAAGCCTACCAAGTACCCATCACAAACTCATCTCTTGCATTTACATTATTTGCCATTTGCCTCTCGTTTTCCTCTCCCCCACTTCTAAAATGATTTTTCAGAAAATACCAAAAAGATTTGCCTTTTTATTCGCCCTTCTTTCGTTTGCCTTTCGTTTGCTTGTGTGTTGGATTGCTTGAACGCATGGCTCGCCTTACCACTATAACTAATACTCCCGAGTATGAGGTTCTTAATTTTAAGCAAAGGGAAGGAGAAAACTTAAAAGATGCTTGGTATAGAATTTGCAATTCTCAAAATAGATCTATTTGTAAGCAATCTACTACCGTTCTCCTTCGCAATTTTTACGTGGGTATTAACCCTTGGAATAGATATGTTCTACATATCATCATGGGAGGGATTTTTTTGGGAAGTCATACCTTTGACTCTTATAGTGCTATGATAAATTTGTTAGGTTCAGCCCCAATCATGGTTAATGGAACAATTTTAACTCTGGAACATGTGATGCGAAGGCTTGATATTATTGAAAAAAGAGTTGCTACGGTTGAGCTTATTGAAAACTTGGATAAAAAGATTCATAATCACATTACTCAATATGGATCAAAAGTAGGAGTTACCTTAAAAAATCTTCAGGAAAAGGAACCCATAGTTAATGAAAAATTGGAACAAGATTCCTCTAGAATTGACAAGCTAGAGGACATTATTACCAACTTGGGATCCGCTTTTGCTTTGGTACAAACCACTCCAACTCCTTCGCCTCCTAAGGCTGCCAAGTTTGTTTATGTTCCTAAAAATAAGGGTGAATCTTCTAGTAAAGATGAAGATCTTAAGATGATAAGTTTTCACCCCAACTTTCTCAATATTATTAAGGAACCAATTGCCACCATTGAATCTCTTGATTTTTTACCTAGTAGTATTATCATTGATAAGAACAACGGGCCTCCTAGGGCTTATAAGTGTGCAATTGAGGAGTTGCATACCAAAGATGACAATACCTAGATCTATTGCGTTTTGCCTAGCTAGGGGCGTTAAACAATAGCGCTTGTTGGGAGGCAACCCAATTTTATTTTTGTGTTCTGTTTTTGCTTCTGTTTTTGAGTGTTTCCCACATTATTAATTCTGTAGTAATTGTGTTTTGGTGTTTTAATTAGTGTTTGAGCCAAGTAAAACCTTTGGGGTGATCTATGGTAGTTGTTGATTTGATCTTGCTGAAAAACAGAAACTTTTGCGCTCAGTCCAGGAATTTTCTAATTTCTACAGAGCGTAGAATGAGTCTGCAATTTTTACACAAGATTGATATATAAATTTCCCAGGTTGTCCTAATTTTTCAGAATTTTTGATTTATAGAAGTATACGAAGTTTCCAGATTGCTACAGACTGTTCTGTTTTTGTCAGATTCTGTTTTCTTTGAGTTGTTTGCCTATTTTGATGAATCTTTGGGTTGTATAATGTGGTATGAGCCATGGAGAAGTTAGATTACATTAGGTATAACACCAATATAAATAAAGGATGATTTCACAACAGTACCTAAAGTGGTGATTTATTTTCTTATACTAACGCATCTCACGAGTTTTCTGTTAAGTTTTGTGTTGTGAAGTTTTCAAGTTTTGGGTAAAGATTTGATGGACTATGGAATAAGGAGTGGCAATAGCCTAAGCTTGGGGATGCCCAAGGCACCCCAAGTCATATTCAAGGATTCCAAAGAGCCTAAGCTTGGGGATGCCCCGGAAGGCATCCCCTCTTTCCTCTTCAATCCATCGGTAAATTTACTTGAGGCTATATTTTTATTCCCCACATGATATGTGTTTTGCTTGGAGCGTCTTGTATGATATGAGTCTTTGCTTGTTAGTTTGCCACAATCATCCTTTCTGCACACATCTTTTGAGAGAGACACGCTGAATCTTGAATTTATTAGAATACTCTATGTGCTTCACTTATATCTTTTGAGTTGGGCAATTTTGCTCTATGTGCTTCACTTATATCTTTTAGAGTACGGTGGTGTTTGCGTTTTATAGAAATACTTGAACTCTCGTACCTCACTTATATTATTTTGAGAGTTTCTAAAACATCATGGTAATTGGTCTAGGTTATGAATTTAGTCCTAATATGATAGGCATCCAAAAGGGATATAATAAAAACTTCCATATTAAGTGCATTGAGTATTTATGAGAAGTTTGATTCCTTGCATAAAGTTTTGAGATATAAAGATGGTAATGTTAAGAGACACGTTAGGAAGTAATTGTGATTTGGTTAAAATACTTGTGTAAAGGTTTGTGATTCCCGTAGCATGCACGTATGGTGAACCGTTATGTAAGGAAGTCGGAGCATGACTTGTTTATAGATTGTCGACCTTTGTGTGAGGGTCGGGGGCGCGTGATGGTTAACTCCTACCAACCTCCCCCCTAGGAGCATGCGTTTAATACTTTGCTTAAATGACTAATAGACTTTTGCAATAAGTATGTGAGTTCTTTATGACTAATGTTGAGTCCATGGATTATAGGCACTCTCACCCTTCCACCTTTGCTAGCCTCTCTATTACCGCGCAACTTTCGTCGGTATATCAAACACCTTCCTCAAAACAGCCACCATATACCTTCCTCAAAACAGCCACCATATATCTTTCTTCAAAACAGCCACCATACCTACCCATTATTGCATTTCCATAGCCATTCTGAGATATATTGCCATGCAACTTCCACCGTTTCCTTTTATGACATGCACCATCACTTCCATATTGCATATAGAGTCATATTTTCTCATAGGTATCGAGTTGTAATTTTCTTTTGAGTTGTAAGTAAATAAAAGTGTGATGATTATCATTAATAGAGCATGTCCCATGTGAGTAAAGGATGATGGAAGCTATCATTCCCTCACAAGTGGAGATGAGATTATGGACTTTATGAAAAAAAATAAAAGAGGCCAGCGAAGCCCAAATAAAAAAAATGAATAAAAGAGGCCTTAGATGCCCACACACACAAAAAAAATGAGAGAAAAGAGAGAAGGGACATTGCTACTACCTTTTTCCACACTTGTGCTTCAAAGTAGCACCATGATCTTCATGATAGAGAGTCTCCTATCTTGTCACTTTCATATAGTTAGTGGAATTTTTCTTCACGATGCACGTCCACTTAGTTCCTTTTTGAGCTTTCATACACTTATAGCTCTAGTGCATCCGTTGCATGTCAATCCCTACTCACTCACATTGATATCTATTAATGGGCATCTCCGTAGCCCGTTGATACGCCTAGTTGATGTGAGACTATCTTCTCCCTTTCCTTGACAACCTCCACCATATTCTATTCCACCTATAGTGCTATATCCATGGGTCACGCTCATGTATTGCGTGAGAGTTGAAAAAGTTTGAGAAAATAAAGGTGTGAAAACAATTGCTTGACTTTTCATCGGGGTTGTGCATGATATAAATAATTTGTGTGGGGAAGATGGAGCATAGCCAGACCATATGATATTGCGGGGATAACTTTCTTTTGCCATTATATTTTGAAGAGATACAATTGCTTTGCTATTATGCTTGAAATGTTATTGTTTTTATATCAATATTAAGCTTTTGTTTTGAGTCTTACGGATCTGAATATTCATGCCACAATAAAGAATATTACATGGATAAATATGTTAGGTCGCACTCCACATCAAAAATTCTGTTTTTATCATTTACCTACTCGAGGACGAGCAGGAATTAAGCTTGGGGATGCTGATACGTCTCCAACGTATCTATAATTTTTGATGATGGCATGCTATTATATTATCTTTTTTGGATGTTTTATATGCATTAATATACTATTTTCTATTATTTTTGGGACTAACCTATTAATCTAGAGCCTAGTGCCAGTTTCTGTTTTTCCCTTGTTTTTGAGTTTTGCAGATATGGGATATTAGACGGAGTCCAAACGGAATAAAACCTTCGGAAGGAATTTTTTTTGAAGGAAACAAATCAATCAAGCTTGGAGTGCATAGCAGGGGAGGTGCCAGGGAGCCACAAGCCTGCTAGGCGCGGCCCCCCTGGCCGCGCCTAGAAGGCTTGTCGCCTCCCGGCAGGTCTCCTAACCCTAATCTTCGGCCTATAAATCCCCAAATATTCCCCCAACATCAGAAAGAGCCACCTAAATACTTTTCCGCCGCCGGAAGCCTCCCTTCCGAGAGATCCAATCTCGGAGCCTTTTCCGGTAATCTGCAGAAGGGGGTTTCGATCACGAAGGGCATCTAAATCAACTCCATTGCCCCTCCGATGATGCGTGAGTAGTCCACCACAGACCTACGGGTCCATAGCTAGTAGCTAGATGGCTTCTTCTCTCTCTTTGATCTTCAACACCATGTTCTTCGTGATCTTCATGGAGATCTATCCGATGTAATCCTCTTTTGTGATGTGTTTGTCAAGATCTGATGAATTGTGAGTTTATGTTCAGATTATCCATGAATCTTATTTGAATCTCCTCTGAATTCTTATTTGCATGATTTCATATCCTTGCAAGTCTCTTCGAGTTATTGGTTTGGTTTGCCAACTAGATTGGTAATTCTTGCAATGGGAGAAGTGCTTGGTTTTGGGTTCAATCTTGCGGTGTCCTCACCCAGTGACATAGTAGGGGTAGCGAGGCACGTATTGTATTGTTGCCATCAAGGGTAACAAGATGGGGTTTTCATCATATTGCTTGAGTTTATCCCTCTACATCATGTCATCTTTTTTGATGCGTTACTCTGTTCTTCATGAACTTAATACTCTAGATGCAGGCAGGAGTCGGTCGATGTGTGGAGTAATAGTAGTAGATGCAGAATTGTTTCGGTCTACTTGACACGGACATGATGCCTATATGCATGATCATTGCCTTGGATGACTACATGATTATTCACTTTTCTATCAATTGCTTGACAGTAATTTGTTTACCCACCACGATATTTGCCTTCAAGAGAGAAGCCTCTAGTGAAACCTATGGCCCCCGGGTCTACTTTGCATAATATACTTTCAGATCTATAAACCAAAAATACCAAAAATACCTTGCTGCAATTTATTTACCTTTTACTTTCCGTTCTCGTTTACATCTATCTCTTTCAGATCTAATCCTTGCAAATAACCATAAAGGGATTGACAACCCCTTTATAGCGTTGGGTGCAAGAGTTTGATTGTTTGTGTAGGTGCATCCATTGGTGACTTGCTTGTTCCTCCTACTGGATTGATACCTTGGTTCTCAACAACTGAGGGAAATACTTATCTACTTCGCTGCATCACTCTTTCCTCTTCAAGGGAAAACCAACGCAAGATCAAGAGGTAGCAGTCATCTTGGCTGACGATGTCATCTTTGTCATCGTCATCATCATCGCTTTGGAAATTTAATGTCCTTAACCTATTCACCTCTCCTACTAAGGAAAAACCTCTGCAATGTACTGCTCCCATCCATCACAATATATGATGGTTTTATTCTTTCCTTTGTGCAGATCCAATTCGAATTCGAGCGCCTCATCATCCTCAAAGTACAACACGTTACCATATGAATTGTTGAAGTCCTCCCTTATGTTGCATGGAACACACTATGCAGCAGTTAATAATCAACAATAAAGTTAGTAAAAAAGTCAAACAAATGATCAGAATTCAATACAAATTCAAGTTAAAGACCGTTACCACTGATTTTTCAAATCCCTTTCTCAAAAATAACCCGAACTGCACTGCAGTTTCAAGACTGTCCATACATGAATTTTGGCACACCTTGCAGATCTTACGCCTCATGGTCCCTAATAAGCCCAAGCAGTTGCCAAACGTAAGAAAATGCAATTAACACTTTTTTATATTTCATTTCCAAATGTAGAATAGTTCATAGACGTAAGTTATGATTTACAATGTGAATCTTTTAAAAACTCATAACATGACATGCCTTATTGCAACCTAAGAAACACAACTTGAATAATCCAGTTAACGAAGCATCGAATATTATCATATAATATCATTAATTAATACAAATCGAGTTGACGTCTCACGACGCAGGATGTGGACACCCAAAGAGAAGGAACCATCGCCGGATCATAGCTCGGGTGAGATGCCTGAATAACCTACCAGTTATTGGAGAACCTGGCGTCCAACGCAGCCATGTAGCGATGGACGTGCTCGTCCTCCTCCCTGAAACGACGACGTACCACCTCCGCGGGGGATGGCTCCCTCTACACCGATAGTGGCCCACGCCACCGCCACCAAAGAAGCTTTGGGTCTACGACGAGACCCAGATTTCTCACCAAAGTGAGCGTCCCGGAAGGTAGCACCTCCCAATGCTAGCCCGGCGGAGCCCAGTCCCAGACATGGCACCTCTCAAACTAGTTGTCGGCGTCGAGTCGACGACGAGGATGCGGGATTGGCATCGTCGTCGAGAACAAATTGTGGCTATAACAAATATCATTTTATTGAACAACAATAACAACAATACCATATTTAATACCAAAATGACATATATTTTTCTAATCCTACTCATAGGATTTGAGATGCATGTTTAATAGCAAAAAAAGGGGGGACCAAGAAGAGAGCCGCCCATTGCATGAACCGGAAAGAAAACCACCCCATCTCATACTCTTATCGGGGCGGCGACGGCGCCGAGGACGGCGTCGGGGGCAGCGACGAGGAGCGGGCTCGGGGAGGCGACGGCAATATCCGGCAGCCTGGCGACGTCGAGGTCATCATCGGCGCCGTCGGGGGAGAGGAGAGAAGAAACTGCAGGTGGATTTGGAAATTTTTCCATGTCCCGCTTATATAGCCCCCCCTTTAGTCTCGGTTGGTGGCTCCAACCGGGACTAATGCCCCCCTTTAGTCCCGGTTGGAGCCACAAACCGGGACTAAAGGTCAATTTCCAGCAGCCCAAAAGGTGGGAAGCAGAGCCCTTTAGTCCCGGTTGGTGGCACCAACGGGGACTAAAGGGGGGCATTAGTCCCGGTTGGAGCCACCAACCAGGACTAAAGGTCTCTGCTTCCCGCAGCCACAAGTTTAATCCCACCTCGCTAGTCGAGAGGGGCTCGTAGTGGTTTATAAGCGTTGTTGCCGCTCCACCCTCGAGCTCCTCTCTAATGCACGCAGTACATGCCTATCCGAAGCCCTGTTGGGCCTCCTAGCACTTCGGGCCTGCATCCTGGCCAATTTCTAGGGTTTCTAGTCGTATGTAGGTTGGGGTGCCTAGTAGGCGGGCCTTTTTATATTTTTTTTGCATATATTATGTTTAAAAAAATTTAATGTTATTTTTTGCTTAGGTTATTTTTAGTTATATATTTTTCGTTGCTTAAATTTATATAATTTTAGTTGCATAAGTTTTATTTTTTATTGATTCTTTTTAGTTGATTCCTTTTGCTATTAGAGTTTTATAAAAGATTTTTAGATTCTATCAAAGCTTGTAACAAAATATACTTTATGAAAATTCTTTTTACTATTAAAGTTTTTAACAAATAAATACTTTCATAATTTTAGTTAATATTATTTTGATTCTTTTTGCTACTGAAGAATATTATTCTTTTTAGTTCACTCTTTATGCTATTACAGATTTATAAAAGCTTTTTAGTTCATTCTTTTTGCTATTAGAGTTTTATAAAAGCTTTTTAGTTCATTCTTTCTGCTATTAGAGTTTTATAAAAGCTTTTTAGTTCATTCTTTGAGCTAAAATGACCCTGAAATTGAAAAGCACTGCAAATGAACTTTGAAATGGTTGAAAGTTGGCATGGTATCATAATTTCACCCACATAGCATGTGCTAAAAAGTTTAGAGGGTTACGGGAGAAACCGGATGCACTTCGTGTACGAACTGGACAATCTCTTTCGAAGTATAAGGGTTTCGGACGAAAACTCGTCTATTACAAAGGGATTTCATTTTTTAAACATATTTTAACTCAAGACTTTTTCTGCATGCAATATGCACCAGTCAAAGCCACATCATCACTTTTCAACCTTTTCTGACTTCATTTGCTATTTTTCATGCATTTCATGATTTATTGTGAGCTAAAATGACCCTGAAATTGAAAAGCACTGCAAATGAACTCTGAAATGGTTGAAAGTTGGCATGATATCATAATTTCACCCACATAGCATGTGCTAAAAAGTTTAGATGGTTACGGGAAAAACCGGATGCACTTCATGTACAAACTGGACAATCTCTTTCGAAGTATAAGGGTTTCGGACGAAAACTCATCTATTACAAAGGGATTTCATTTTTTTAAACATATTTTAACTCAAGACTTTTTTTGCATTCAATATGCACCATTCGAAACCACATCATCAGTTTTCAACCCTTTTCTGACTTTATTTGCTATTTTTCATGCATTTCATGATTTAGTTTGAGCTAAAATGACCCTGAAATTGAAAAGCACTGCAAATCAACTCTAAAATGGTTGAAAGTTGGCATGGTATCATAATTTCACCCATATAGCATGTGCTAAAAACTCGTCTATTACAAAAGGATTTCATTTCTTCGCATGTAACTGCAGTGATATTCTAGATGAAAGTCATCTTCAGAATTGTTGTGGAGAGAAAGTCTTCACCTTTTCTTCATGTGTGTCCCTTGCTTATTGCGCCGTACCGATGGATAATCTTCATCGTTCAACAAGATGCTTGGGTCAGCCTTCACTTTGAAGGGAGGAATTTCATAAAACTTTTCATAATCTTCAGACATGTCTGTCTTGCCCTCCACTCCCACGATGTTTCTTTTCCCTGAAAGAACTATGTTTCACTTTGGCTCATCGTTTGATGTATCCTCTTCCTTATCTTTTTTTCTCGGTTTGGTAGACATGTACTTCACATAGAAAACCTGCGCCACATCATTGCACTAGTAGAAAACAGCCCATTTGTCCCGGTTCCAGAGGCCCATTAGCCCCGGTTCTGGAACCGGGACTAAAGGGTCGGGACTAAAGCCCAAAACCTTTGGTCCCGGTTCACTTACGAACCGGGACAGAAGGGGCTCCACGTAGCCGCTGCGGGGAGCCCAGGCAGGAGGACCTTTAGTCCCGGTTGGTAACACCAACCGGGACCAAAAGGCATCCACACGTCAGCATCTGGCAGGAGCTGGGTTTTTTTTTGAAAGGGGGTGGGGGTTAAGGGGTTTTGGAGGGTTAATTTAGGGGTTTCATATTGTGTTAGCTAGCTAATGGAGAGAAGTGTCCTCTCTTTCTCCGTGCTTGGTCGACGCTAGCTACTATAGAGAGAACTCGACACGCTAGCTAGTAAGCAAATGAAGGAACCATTAAGTACACAAGATTGTCATGAACATATACAGAGAGAAGTGATCGACCTCTCTTTCACCGAGAGATTGGTCGAACAACAAGTTTTCGTATATCTATCCGACGCTACTAGCTACATATATACAATATAAGATCTCTTACAATCACTAAGATCCAATCACAGATTCACCTAGTATTCTCCGTCTTTAGGTATGACGTGGTCAAGAAAGAATCCCGCAAATTCCTCTTGAATTGCTCGTATGCGATCATGTGGTAGGAGTTCATCCCGCATCTGCGAGATCTAATTTAAAGAAGGGGGTCAATACATGCATATATATGAATAAAAATCAACACAATTGATTGTAATATATAAAATAAAATTGTGAATATTATTTACGTACTGCAAATTGTTTGTCAGAGAAGCCCCGCTCATAGGTCGAGTGGCGAATGAACTCGCATACGTAGTATCCACATAAATAGTCCCTTCTTTCTGGTACAAGCACTTTACAAGAATAGAGTTCAATCAAACTGATAAGCAAGCATGGTAATGATATATTGATGAAAAATTGAATCAATTAGAGATGCGCGGAACTAGCTAGTACTACTTACTTTGGGTGCGTAAATCGCAACTCTTTGTTTAGATCGGGAACCTTTCGGGTGAACTTCTTCCAAACCCTGCCAGGCAAAGAAAATGATTACTTGATATCAGGAAATTAGCGAAAGTTGCATGCCGATATGGTCCCGGTATTGACTGAACTTACTTCTTGAGCATTGCAGTCATGTCCGCATAATTCTCGGGATCTTTACGTCTCGAGTCTAAGACAGTTACTAATACCCCGTCAAGCTTAATGGATAGCAGAATATAGTGGTAACCGTGCACGCATATATAACTCATCAATTACATTACTTAACCTCGAGTAAGAGAAACCGAGTAAACAGAGAAGACAACAACACTCACTTGAAGTTGTAAGGAAAGAGTATTTCCCTTTTGTTTTGATGTGTAATGAACGACTTTAGCAAGTTCTCCTCGGTCTGTTTTGTTTCATTTCATATCGTCCATTCATTTACAGCATCTGGGCTAATGAACCCAATGTCGAAGATTCCTTCTTTTTTGCATTCGACGATCTTCAATCTGCATAATATAGTGAGGATAATTATATATACATGCAATGAACGAGCTGAGCTAGAGACTTAACTATAGAAGTAATACTTACAGACAGTAGGCAGTCATGAGTTGTTTGTTGAGGGCCAGTTGATTGTATAACTTAAATAACTCCACAAATTCAATAGGCATCACACTGAGTCCAATGAATTCGTGCTCTGGTTTCACTCTAACATACATAGTGTATCTCCCAGACTCCTTGCAGGTTTTCATGTACCACTCATGCAATTTGTACATCATCGTTGTTAGAGGAGGATGATCAGGTTTGACGAGAGGCTTCCCGTGCACATATTTATATTCTTCTTTTGTTACCTCGGCCATTTCAAAAATTACATCATCCCCCAAGTAATCACCATGTTTGGTACCGGGCAGTATCACCAGATGATTAGCAATATCGCTAGACACCTTGAGCGGGGGACACGATTGCTTATCCTGTTCGCCGAGCTGGGGAATTGTTTTCCCACTTCTTTGTTCTTTGACTCTTGCAGCACTAGAAGTACTTCCCGACCGCTGCGCTTCATTATATGTCTTTATAATACAGCGTTCATAGTTTGATGGCAGCGGAGGCGGTGATGGTCACTTCAGGGCATCCAGAGTGCGCTTCGCTTTCACCGGATCTACCGTTTCCTTCGGAGGTGGATGTTTCCGTGCAAAATGGGCCTTCACTTCGGCTTTACTGATTTCATCGTTTTCTTCATCAGCCCTCTCGTATGGTAACTTTGGAACGGGCTTGAGGCTTGGACCAAATTTGAATTTCTTCCCACCTATTGTACTGCTAGCCGCCGGAGCGGTGGCGGCGTCTCTCTTCCATCGTGGAGGAGGCGGAGTGGCCTGACGCGCCGAAGGAGGTGGCTGAGTGGCCTGACGAGCCGGAGGAGGCGGAGTGGCCTCACGTGCCAGAGAAGGCGGACTGCTCCGATGCGCCGGAGTAGGCGGAGTGCCCTCACGCGCCGGAGGAGCCGTAGAAGGAGGCTGAGCGCCCTGATCACTCGCCGGAGGAGGAGGAGGAGGAGGAGGTGGAGTGCCCTGACTCGCCGAAGGAGGAGGAGGAGGCGGAGGTGTCCAGTTTGGAAGCTTGATGTACTCCTTCCGCCATAGACATGTACTCCTCACAGCATGAACCACCTGATTCTCCCCTTCACCTGTAGGGTGGTCAAGCTCAAGCTCCTCAAATCCCTCCATTACTTCATCCACCATCACAACAACATAGCCATGTGGAATCGGAAGGCAGTGAAAAGTTCCGTTGGGTTGAGGAGGTGCAACAGAGTGGACAAGCGCCTTGAAAGTGAGGTTCCGGAATTTCATCATAAGCTCGCAATGTTGAGCCTCCGTGATAGTATCCACGGGGTAGCTAGGAGCCGTGAAGTCAGGCTGAACGAGCTCCGTGGAAGCCACGCTATTTCTTCGCTAAGATGGCGGGGTAGCTTCTGGGGTAGCTTCATGCCGCTGAGATGGTTGGCCGGCAGCTCGCTGGCTCTCAAGTTCCTCTACCTTTTCTAGTCTTGCATTAAGCTTCTGCATGTCGCTCAGCTCCGCTTTCCTCTTTCTCTGCCGACTTCTGTAACCACTTGCGTCAGGAAACCCAACCTTCCATGGAACGGAGCCTGGTGTGCCTCGTGTTCGTCCAGGGTGCTTAGGATTTCCGAGGGCCTCAGTCAGCTCGTCCTTCTCTCTGTCGGGAATGAACGTCCCTTCCTGCGTTGCGGTGATATACTTCTGAAGCTTCTTGATGGGTATTGCAAGTTGCTCGTCCTTCCAACGGCACTTCCCTGTTTCAGGGTCCAAAGTTCCCCCAACCCCGAAGAACCAAGTCCTTGAACGGTCTGGCCAGATCAATGTCTGTGGTTCGACCCCTTTAGCAATCAGGTCATTCTCAGCTTTGTCCCACAACGGCCGGGCTTTGAGGTAGCCACCTGACCCCGTGTGATGGTGATACTGCTTCTTTGCAACATTGATCTTGTTTGTCTCTGACATTTTCTTACGCTTGTCCGATGTCTTGTAGGCCACAAATGCGGGCCAGTAATCTCTTATCTTCTCAAATCGGCCGATGAATTCTGGAGTCTTCCCTTTGTCGACAAACTTTGATTTCAACTCATTCTTCCACCTCCTGAATAGATCTGCCATCTTCTTAAGAGCACACGCCTTAACCAGTGGCTCTATAACTGGCTTATTCGGATCCTCCTCTGGCGGTAGGGTGAAATTTGCCTTCAGCGAGGTCCAAAGATCATCTTTCTGTCTATCGGTGACATAAGAAATTTCAGGGTCGTTGTCCTTAGGCTTATTCAATTGGTTTATGCTGATCGGGATGCTGTCCCTAACAATAGCTCCGCACTGAGCAGCAAATGCGTCCTTGGTCCGCTTTGGTTCAATCGGTAGGCCATCGTCCACGAGTGCTGTGATCATGAACCTTTATTCCTTGCCCAACCTTCTCTTCGGGCCTTGTCTCATTAGCGAAGTTTGGCTCGATCCGGAGGGCTATAAAAGAAGAAAGAAGAGTTAATATATGTACATACCAAAACAATTACTTCATCAATTATCTAGTCAGCACAGGCTTAATTAATATATATACCTCGCCGGACTTTGCAACAGCTCCCTCCTCTGTTCGGTCACCGGAGCCGTCACCATGGTCTCCTTCTTCCTCTGGCATTCGGTGACCGGAGCCATCATGATCATGTCCTTCCTCCTCCATTGTTCGATCACCGGAGCAGTAATCCTCTCCTTCAAGACCATCAGTGTCGTTGAGAAATGACAAGACATCACGTCCGCCTCGGATTATGTCCTGCAACAACTGTTCTTGTTCCAAGTCTCTTTGATCCATAGTTTCTGCAAATATTAAAACATGGACATTAATATACAAACATGAGAGATGGATATATTAGTGGCAAACATAGACCTAGCTAGCTAATCACAACAAGGAATCATGAGAGATGGCCTCGACGCTTCTACGGTTTGGGGTGGCCTCGACAACGCTTCTAGGGTTTGGGGTGGCCTCGACGCTTCTAGGGTTTGGTCGGGCGAGAGGGGGTTGATCGACGTCCCCCTCATGTTGAAGAGTTACCGGAGTTTTCTATGAACAAATAAAATACTACCTATCACATGACATGTTCGGCGACCGGACCGGACCGCCTCTCTCATGAATGTCCAACGTCCGGACCGCCTATCTCATGAATGTCAAACAAGGGATTCTCTTAACCTTTAAGGGATTTAACAAAATGGCGCCATTCTGGATGTGCAGAAAATGGTCCATATTTTTCCTCATCTCATCTACCCTTATATATGTCACGTTGGCTAGTGTCAAAGGATTCAAGAAAACCATGGCTTCATCATTAGCCGGAACTAACAGGCGCATAATGCTACGAAGCTCTCCAAAATTGTTTTGGAACGGAGTCCCGGATAGGATAATTAGCTTTTCGGTACGAAGTTCAGCAAGAGCCTTCCGGATATCGCTATTTGGAAGGCCTTTGCTGAAATTCGTACCAAAAAGCGAATTACTCTATCCAGAACTCCATTCCAAAACAACTTTGAAGAGATTCATAGCATCATACGCCTATTACTTCCGGCTAATGATGAAGCCATGGATTTCTTCAATACTTTGACAGACAACGTGACATATAGAAGAATATATATATATAGATGAGATCAGAAAAAAATTGGATCAACTTGTGCACATCCATAATGGGGGCATTCTTGATAAATCTATGTTACCGGAGTTTTCTATATGAACAAAAAAATTCCACATGACATGTCCGACGTCCCCCCTCATGTCGAAGTTATCGGGGAGGGGGTAGACGACAACGACGCTCACCCCTCATGTCATGTCCGACGTCCCCCCTCATGTCGAAGTTATCGGGGAGGGGGTAGACGACAACAATGCTCACTCCTCATGTCATGTCCGACGTCCCCCCTCATGTCCGACGACGTCCGGACCGCCTCTCCCATGAATGTCCCACATCCGGAACGCTTATCTAAAAAAACTAATTTTTTTCTCTTCCATCTCATCTCATCTCCACAAAACATCTATCTATCACATTGAGTTATTACATTTCATCCATCTATCTATTCATCTAAAAAACAGAGCACATCTAAAAAACATCTCATACATCTAAAAAAACATCTCATACATCTCATCTCCACAAAACATCTCATACATTTCATCTCATCTAAAAAAACGGAGCACATCTAAAAAAACATAGCACATTTCATACATCTCATCTCATCTCATTATGCAACAAAAATCCATCTATCTATTCATCTAATGGTCACCGGCGACCATGGCCACGGCCATGGTAACCCTAGCTAACCACAAAATTGTGGCCGTGGGCCATGGCGCCGGCGCTCTCGGGCATCCACGGGCACGGCGAGGGGGCGACCAGAGAGGCGCCGATGGCGGCGTTGGGGTCGGCGACGGCGAGGAGGGGGGTGGGGGGAGGAGCGGCGACAGCTCACCGTGGGAGTGGTGGGGTCGAGGAGGGGGTGGGGGGAGGATCGGCGACGGCGGCGTTGGGGTCGGAGACGATAGGAGCGGCGTCGGGCTCGGGGAGGAGGGGAGGAGTGGAGACGACGACGATGTCCTCCGGCAGCCTGGCGGCGTCGCGGGCGTGTGTACCCAAGTTGTTCAGATCCACTGTTGTCATTCCGTACTATGGGTCTACCTGTACCCCGCCTCCTAACAGATTGACCCATTTGCACTGAAACAAAGGGATGTGACATCCTGGGCTTGTGCTACAGTGATCATTGTAATTAAGCTATAGTAATGATCATGAACAGTGCCTAGTTATTTTGCTAAATGAAGTTTGTCTAAGTTGGATTCAAGAATGGGTTCAAAATTCAATTCAAATTCCAATGCAAATGCCCTGTGGTTTTATGTGATAAAATAAATCCTCAAATAATAAAAGTAAAATGTTCCAAAATTGTGGAATATTCCAAAACAAATCATGTTAAGGAAAACAACATCACAAAGCTACTGATGTGGCCCCCATCTTCCAAATCAGTAACTAAATGCATTTTAATTGCATTTAAATCTATTGTGAAAATACAAACAATTTATAAAAATCCTCAAAACTACTGTGGCCCTTTGAAATATTGCAACTTAATATTTCAGCCATGTCTCACATTTTTGTGTGGATAATAAATGCCAAAACAAGACAAAAACCAGAAACTGAAAATGAAAAAGAAAAGAAAAGAAGAAAGAAAGAGATGGGGAAAGGCTTTGGCCACTGGGCCAACCGGCCCAGCCAGCCGGCCCAGCTGGCCCAGGCCGTCGTCTCCTACCTGCTCCCGCGCGCTGTCGAAGCCGGAGCCGCTTCGATCGCCGGCGCCGATTCGAGGGGATAAGGCCGCCCCGAGCTGCCCTCCTCTCCCCCGCAACCCTAGCCCCCCTTAGATCTCGCCCTCCCCCTCTCGTTCGCTCTGCTCGAGCTCACCCGAGCAGCCATGGCGCGGCCGCCATAGGACCGCATCCACACTCCCTCCCGAGCCCAACCAAGCCGACCACGGGCTCCGCACCGCTCCGCTCGTCCTCCCCGTGCCTTGGATCGATCCCCTGGAGCTCCCACGCCGTCGCCTGGAGTCGTCTTCCTCCTCGGATCCGGAGCTCGCCGCCGACGATTGGCTGCATCGTGCCCTCCCCGAGCCCACTGTGAACGGCGCCCCACACTGTGAGCTCCCCTGCGTGCTTCCCCTCTCTCCTTTGCCCCTGCGGTCGCCCGTAGCTAGCCGCCCCCGTACCCGAGCTCTGCCGTCCGCCATTGACGACGTGCTAGCGCCGTGCGTGCTCCTGACAGCTCGCGCGTGCTATAGTCGCGCTTTGGGCCGTCCCCTGCGTCGATCCCGTGCAAAAACCCGAGCGCTAGCCCCCTGGTTTGCTCCCCGCCATTGACGCCCGCGAGCTCGCCCGCCGCCATCGATACTGTGCTCGCTGCCGGCCATCTCCGCTTGTGCTTGGGGTAGAAATGGGTGCGGCGCTCACCGGCCGTTCGAACGCGACCGTTCTCAGCCCCGGAGATGCCCCGTAGACGATTTCCGAGCTCGCCGGAGTTCGTGGACGCGTCGGCCGCTCGCCGGCACGTCTCCGGTGGCCGGTCCAACGTGGGCGCATGGCCCACCCCTCAGTGTGGCTGCCAGTGGGCCCTAGCGCCACTTTTGACCACGTTGACCGCGGTCAACTGTGGCTACTGTTCACCGCACCCACTGACATGCGGGCCCCACCGTAGTTTAGTTAA
The DNA here is from genome assembly GCA_039707655.1 of Elymus sibiricus. NCBI lineage: Eukaryota > Viridiplantae > Streptophyta > Magnoliopsida > Poales > Poaceae > Elymus > Elymus sibiricus. Next base: position 528,100,573 of record CM077675.1, read on the forward strand.
GCAAAACACTTTTATAAATAAACAATTAATTAGTCGAGTTAATTAGTCTATGACATGTGGGCCCATCTACTAATTACTCTGTTAGTTTAGTTTAAAAAGACTGGAATCAGAATGTGAGTATGACATGTGGGACCCCCACTGTCACTATTCATTTGGATAAGGCTGACCTAGTCAGCTGCTGACTCAGCCCACTGGCCCCACCTGTCATTTACTGTGGCTAGCTGCTGCTGTGTATAAAAAGTATTTGACACTGTTTCGGATAATGTTTGAATTAATAAATGGATTTAATTTCAAAAAATCAATAAAACTTTAGAAAATCATACAAAATAATCTGTAAGTCAGATGAAAATAATTTATATATGAAAGTTGATCAGAAAAATCCAAGGAATGCAATGGTGCCATCCATTGATCTGTCACATGCCCCTAACTAGCTGAACATGCAACTTTTTGCCTGTTTCGGTTAGGTGAATAGTGCATGACTCTGACGAGATAATTCCAAATATATTCCTAAATTAACTATCGCACCTAGATAGGCCGTAAACACGGCTAGCCATGCATATTGCCATGTCATGCATCATGTTGCATCTGTGTGCTTTATATTTATTGTTTCTTCCCCCACTTCTCTCCGGTAGACCCCGAGGCTGCCGGAGCTGCCAGGTACGACTACGCCCTTGACGTCCAGCCTTTTGCCGCAGAGCAGCAAGGCAAGCAAACCCCCTTGAGCATTCCGATATCACCCATCTCTCTCTCTCTTATGCTTGCATTAGAAATTTGCTACTGTATTAGATAGCTCCTATTATGATGCATAGCCTGATTTTGATGAATTGCTACTGCACTTGTTTTAGTACCAACTGCCTAGAATAGGTGGATCAGTGAACCCCTGAGACCCCTAGTCCCAGTTGCCCCTGCTTGATCTTCGATGACACCGAGGACTTGAAGACATAAGACTCGGTCAATTGACCGACGAGCCAGTCCCCGCACATCACCGCACACCCCTTTAGTAGGGCACTGCAGAGCTACCATCGAGTGCCGAGAGTGATACCTCACTCAGCACTCCCGATGTTAATTCTGTAGCGTGGCTATCGGTAATGGGTATCGAGGGTGATTCCTCCTTTCCATTTTCGGTAGCGACTCTTGTCTTACTCTTACCTCGAGTGGGATCCATCGAGGGTGATTCCTCGGATCTCCACTTGGCGTATAGCCACACAGTTACTATGACCGGGTGACTGATACATGTTAAAGACGGGTCGGCCCCAAGGGTACCCGCGAGAGATACTGGTGGGATGCGCCGCAAGGCATCCGGAGACTTCGTGGGGTGCGCCGGAAGGCACTCGAGTGTTCTTGGCGGGGCGACGGGCTACAATATGTCCGAGCTTGCCCCGCACCTCTAATAATTTGCTAATGGGCCGAGTATATAATCTGAGTTGGTCGATATGGCCTTTAACGCACTAAACCTTCACGTGGGAAAGTTATGGGCACTCAGCATCGTTGTATCAGCCGAAGCTCTTCGGACGTCAGCAATGAAGCGGCGCTCGATGGATTGGGCTGGAACGTACAGCTCTGGAGTGGAGTGTACTAGGTCTGTTTCCAGCCGCGTACGCACCGTGCAGGTGTGCAAAGGGTGATTGGGCCCATGACCCCTGAGCGCTTAGGATTTAGACCGGCGGGCTGGCCTCTTCGTTGAGTCTAGGTGGTGCGACGACGTGATGTATCCCGAGGGCGGGCATTACCCCGGAAAGTGTGTCCGGCCGGAGGTGACCAGGCGTGTTGGAAATGAGGTGCACCCCTGCAGGGAAGAACAAACTATTCGAATAGCCGTGTCCACGGTAACAGGACGATTTGGAATTGTACTTTGGCCTACTACAACTATAATCATAATTTAAATTAAAATTGAATTGTGGCTCCGGCATTGCTTCCTCGCAGGGAGTCGAGGAAGGATCTCTGGGCGTGTTACTTAATTAAAATTGCTACAACAATATGACTAGGTGTATGAGATGCAGATCTACTCTCTTCTCATGCTGCAAGATGCTGAAGATGCTAGTCTTCGATAGGACTAGGCCTTCTCCCTATTCTTGCTTTCTGCAGTCAGTCCAGAGATACCCCTTTCATTGAGAATGATGCATATCTAGCTTAGTTCTGATGTAAGTCTTGCGAGTACTTTGGATGAGTACTCACAGCTGCTTTGCTCCCCTTTTCCCCCTTCGATACGTTGTTGCGTTCAGAGGTTGGAGCCCCGATGATGGAGTTCGCTGGAGACGGCTACTACACCGCCGATGGAGCTTACTACTACGTGGAGACTGCCGACGCTTAGGAGTAGTTAGGAGGTTCCCAGGCAGGAGGCCTCGCCTCTTTCGATCCGCTATCTATGTTTGTGCTAGCCTTCTTAAGGCACCCTTGTCTAACTAATGTCTGTACTCAGATATTGTTGCTTTCACTGACTCGTGCTTGTCGGAGCTTTATATTCGAGCCCTCGAGGCCCCTGGCTTGTAATATTAAGCTGTATGACTGTTATTTGTGTCTTTTGTCGTGTTGTGGTACTAATCAGTGAGTCCCTAATCTTGGACGTACGCATTGCGTGATTGATTAGCGTACGGACGAGAATGGGGGCGTCACAAGTTGGTATCAGAGCCGACTGCCTGTAGGTAGCCCCCTTTCCAACTCCTTGGCCGAAGTTGAGTCTAGACAAAGAAAACTGTTTTACTAACTTGGCTGTGTGGGTTACGGGCCCACGTCGCCAATTGGGTGGTATTAGGATCTTTTATTCCTCGTCTATACTCTGGGATTCTGATCTCTCTTCTCTTCGGGTTAAAGATTTTGCTAAATCTAACGTTAGGTTCTCGTGATCACATTCACCGGAGAATTGTTTCGTCGAAGATTGTCTTCTTTGAAGTTATGATGCACACACTGTCATTTGACATCTTGAATCTTCTTGTTACAGATGCGCCCCGCTAGGCAGATCGTCCGTCTGACCTATGCGCACGAGACGTCTGGGTTCCCGGCCATTCTGAACGGTCTCTTGAAGACACTGGGTTATCGTTGGTACCCCAAGTACACGGTTTACGAGGATTACCGCGAGTTCAACCAGGAACAGTATGAGGCTGAGATGGTTATCTGGGATAAGCATGATCACACCATTGCTGGGCTGCACACCTTACGTGGCATTGGAGTGACTGTTGAGATGGCAGTACAGGATGCTGCCTATGCTGCTATTGTTCGCCTCCGTGCAGCGAACCCTAGCTTGGAGGATTCGGTATACCGGTACATTCCGTATACCCTGATGGAGTTGACACGCCAGCCGACGCTGAGGTCTTGACCCCTTTTGCGCCGCAGCGTACCGACCGGACCTACACTGCTGTTTGCGCCCCCTATGTGAGTCGTCGCTACGACCCACGGGTTATGATTCAGTACACTGAGGCTCTGGATCGCACCGTCAGGGCTCTGGTATGATGCAACAATTTGAGCTGAACCGTTAGTTTATGCAAGGGCTGATGGATCAGATGCCAAGGCCGAACATGAATCAGCCGCCAGCTCCAGTGACGCTGCAAGACTTCATACATCTCAACCCTACAGCATACCGCAGCTCAACTCAGCCGCTTGACGCAGATGACTGGCTTCGTGACATCACCTATGAGCTGGAATCTTCAGGCGCCCCAGAGGCTAGCTATGTCACGTTTGCCTCGTACTTTCTGAAGGGCCCCGCTGCTCAATGGTGGGACCTCCACAGGCGCTCTCAGCCTGTTGGAACGATCATCACCTTGCCGGAATTCCAAGCTGCTTTCCATGCTCGTCACATTCCTCAGGGAATGATGGATAGGAAGAAGCGTGAGTTCCGCAATCTAGTCCAGGGCAACAAGACTGTGGATGCTTATCAGCGGGAATTTCTAGATCTGTCTCGCTATGCCGAAGAAGACGTTGCAACTGATGCTCGTAGACAGGAGAAGTTCCGTGAAGGTCTCCAACCGGATATCAAGCTGGCACTCATTGCTCAAGACTTCAATAGCTTTGCCGCCTTGGTGAACAAGTCGATTATGGTGGAAACAGGTCTGCAGGAATACAAAGACAGCAACAAACGCTACCGTGACACGGGCTCATCTTCGGGCTCAGCAAGTCAGAAGCGCAAGGTCTGGATCCCCCACAACGTGTATCATGCACCGCCTCCTGCACCGAGGCCGTCCTATGCTGCACCTCGTCTGCCTCCACCCCCACCTAGGCAGCCGAGACTTGCAGCTCCCCCACCAAGAGCTCCTGCTCCCCCTTCTCGTCCTGAGGATGGGCTGTGCTTCAAGTGTGGTCGTCCAGGACACCGTGCTAGAGAATGCAGGCAGGGTCAGAAACAGCCTGCACTGCCTTCCAACCAGCCCCGCAACAACAATACTCAGGCTAACAATATTGATATGAATCAAGTTCAAGGCCAGCCTGCTACTGTGATGGGTACACTTCTCGTCAATTCAGTACCAGCTTCTGTATTGTTGATACAGGAGCATCGCATTCTATTATGTCGGAAAATTTTGCATACATGCATGACATTAAGTGCGAAGAGATGAGCGTCCCAATAGTGATAAACACCCCCGCAGGCCAATGCCAGGCTTCCATTAATAGTTCCGATATCACCATTGAAATTGAAGGGTTGGAATTCCATGCCTCCCCCATAATGCTGAAGTCTTCCAATATCAATCTCATTCTCGGAATGGATTGGTTGAAGGCACATACCGCTTCAATTGTTTGTGACACCAAAACCGTCCACCTTCTGCATCCTTCGAATGAGATTGTCAGCAATCATGCTCATCTTGTTCGGAATGCCGAAGCTCGACTATATGCTTTGAATGCATTAAATGAATCACCTCTTGAGGGGATTGAAAACATCCCAGTTGTCCAGGATTTCCAAGATGTTTTTCCCAAAGAACTTCCAGGGATTCCCCCTGCTAGAGCTGTCGAGTTCGTCATCGACTTGGTACTTGGTACCACTCCTATTGCCAAGCGTCCATATAAGATGCCACCTCATGAGCTCCTCGAACTTAAGAAAGAGATTGATAATTCACTTCGTCTGGGTTTCATTCGTCCAAGTTCCTCTGCTTGGGGAGCACCTTCTCTCTTTGTCAAGAAGAAGGATGGAACGAATCGGTTGGTCCAAGATTACCGACCCATCAACCAGGCAACGATTCAAAACAAATATCCGCTTCCTCGGATTAACGATCTGTATGATCAGCTTGCTGGTTCAGCAGTGTTTTCGAAACTCGACTTGAGGTTGGGTTATCATCAGATCCGGGTTCGTGAAGAGGATATTCCCAAGACCGCATTTGTTACTCGTTATGGTTCATACGAGTACACCGTCATGTCCTTCGGCTTAACCAATGCTCCAGCAACTTTCTCTCGGTTGATGAATTATATATTCATGGATTACCTTGACAAGTTTGTCGTGGTTTATCTGGATGATATTCTGGTGTTCTCCAGGAATAAAGAAGAACGTGCTGAACATCTTTGTCTTATATTGGAGAGGCTACGAAAGCATCAACTTTATGCTAAATACTCAAAGTGTGAGTTCTGGATGGACGAAGTAACATACCTTGGCCATGTGATCTCCAAGGATGGTATTGCGGTCAACCCTGAACGAGTTCAGTCTATTCTTGACTGGACTCCCCCGAAGAATGTCAAGCAAGCCAGAAGTTTTCTCGGTCTCGCCAGCTATTGCCGTCGATTCGTCGAGAACTTCTCCAAGATTGCAAAGCCCTTAACCAATTTGCTCCACGAAGGTAGTAAATAAGAGTGGACAGGAAAATGTCAGGAGAGCTTTCAGTCACTTAAGGACAAGCTGACATCTGCTCCAGTGCTAGCTCCTCCGGATACTCGTAAGCACTTTGTCATTTATTGTGATGCTTCACGTCAAGGAATGGGTTGTGTTCTAATGCAAGAACGCAGAGTGGTTGCTTATGCTTCCCATCAATTGCGTCCTCATGAAGAGAACTACCCAGTTCATGACCTTGAACTTGCCGCAGTAATTCATGCACTGAAGGAGTGGCGGCAATACCTTGTCGGAAATCGTTGCGAGATCTACACCGACCATCAAAGTCTGAAGTACTTGTTTACTCAGCCAGATCTGAACCTCCGTCAACAGAGATGGATGGAGAGAATAGCGGACTACAATGTGGGTATTTCTTATACCCCAGGCAAGGCTAATGTAATGGCTGATGCTTTGAGCCGCAAGTCATACTGCAACTACCTCGAGGTTCATAAGGTTCATCCCCGTCTTCAAGAAGAAATGCGCAAGTTGAACCTCCATATTGTTCCTCAGGGTTATCTTGTTCCCCCACCAACGGAGGCCCGTAAAATGCAACTCCGTGTTGTTAGTCAGGGATCTCTGTGCAACTTGGTTGCCGTGCCAGATCTCGAGGGCAGCATCAAAACCATGCAGCACTATTGCAGTGAGGTCGAAAAGATCAAACGCCATCTGGCGGAAGGTAAACCCTCCTGCTTCACCGTGGCTGATGATGAAGCCGTATACTTCAAGGGTCGATTATTCGTCCCCACAAGGAAGGAAAACCTGGATATGACCGCCAAAATAATGGAAGAGGCTCATGACACCCCTCTGTCTATTCATCTGGGTAGTACCAAGATGTACCAGGACATCCGTCAAAGGTTCTGGTGGCCAAATATGAAGCAAGACATTGCACGCTATGTTTCAGAGTGTGACATTTGCCGTCGGATCAAAGCTGAACATCAAAAGCCTGCTGGAACTCTGCAACCTATTTCTATTCCTGAATGGAAATGGGATCATGTTGAAATGGACTTCATTACTGGTTTTCCCAGATCGCAAAAGGGTAATGATGCTATTCTTGTCGTCATTGACCGTTTGTCCATAGTTGCACATTTCCTGGCTGTCAAGGAAACCATTACTGCTAGTCAGCTGGCTGATTTGTACATGTCCAGAGTTGTTTCACTCCACGGTATTCCACTGGTTATCAGTTCGGACCGTGGCAGCTTATTCACTTCAAGATTCTGGGCAAGTTTCCAGGAAGCTATGGGAACTCGTTTGAATTTCAGCACTGCTTTTCACCCTCAATCTCAGGGACAAGTTGAAAGAATCAATCAAATTCTCGAAGACATGCTTCGAGCTTGTGTCATTTCTTTTGGCAAGAAATGGGAGGAATCTCTTCCGTTTGCGGAGTTCTCCTACAACAATAGCTATCAAGCTAGTCGGAAGATGGCTCCTTTTGAAGTACTGTATGGACGTAAGTGTCGGACCCCTCTGAATTGGTCAGAAACTGGGGAACGTACACTTATCGGTCCGGATATTATCCAACATGCCGAAGATCAAGTCCACATCATTCAAGCAAACCTGAAGGCTGCTCAGTCTCGTCAGAAGAGTCAGTATGACCGTCATCGCAAAGATATGGTCTATCAACCTGGCGATAAGGCTTATCTTCGTGTCACGCCTATGAGAGATACACACCGGTTTGGAATCAAGGGCAAGCTGGCTCCTCGATATATTGGTCCTTTCACCGTCCTCGAACGGCAGGGTAAAGTTGCATATCAGCTGGAACTACCGCCAAACCTTTCTCAGGTTCACGAGGTGTTCCACGTGTCATAGCTTCGTCGCTGCTTCAAGGATCCTATCCGAGTAGTGGACCATGATATGTTGGAGCTGCAGCAAGACCTTTCTTACAAAGAGCAACCAGTCCGCATTCTCGATGAAACTGAACGTCGGACTTGTCAGAAGGTCACCAAGTTCTTCAAAGTGCAGTGGGCAAATCACTCTGAAGATGAAGCCACTTGGGAACGCGAAGATCTTCTTCGTGCAGAATACCCCGGGCTCTTCCCTTCTACTTCTTAATTCTCGGGACGAGAATTCTTGTTAGTAGGGGAGAATTGTGACATCCTGGGCTTGTGCTACAGTGATCATTGTAATTAAGCTACAGTAATGATCATGAACAGTGCCTAGTTATTTTGCTAAATGAAGTTTGTCTAAGTTGGATTCAAGTATGGGTTCAAAATTCAATTCAAATTCCAATGCAAATGCCCTGTGGTTTTATGTGATAAAATCAATCCTCAAATAATAAAAGTAAAATGTTCCAAAATTGTGGAATATTCCAAAACAAATCATGTTAAGGAAAACAACATCACAAAGCTACTGATGTGGCCCCCATCTTCAAAATCAGTAACTAAATGCATTTTAATTGCATTTAAATCAATTGTGAAAATACAAACAATTTATAAAAATCCTCAAAACTACTGTGGCCCTTTGAAATATTGCAACTTAATATTTCAGCCATGTCTCACATTTTTGTGTGGATAGTAAATGCGAAAACAAGACAAAAACCAGAAACTGAAAATGAAAAAGAAAAGAAAAGAAGAAAGAAAGAGATGGGGAAAGGCTCTGGCCACTGGGCCAACCGGCCCAGCTAGCCGGCCCAGCTGGCCCAGGCCGTCGTCTCCTACCTGCTCCCGCGCGCTGTTGAAGCCGGAGCCGCTCCGATCGCCGGCGCCGCACGCGTCGCGCATCCGGCGCCGATTCGAGGGGATTTGGCCACCCCGAGCTGCCCTCCTCTCCCCTGCAACCTTAGCCCCCCTCAGATCTCGCCCTCCCCCTCTCGTTCGCTCTGCTCGAGCTCACCCGAGCAGCCATGGCGCGGCCGCCGTAGGACCGCGTCCACACTCCCTCCCGAGCCCAACCAAGCCGACCACGGGCTCCGCACCGCTCCGCTCGTCCTCCCCGTGCCTTGGATCGATCCCCTGGAGCTCCCACGCCGTCGCCTGGAGTCGTCTTCCTCCTCGGATCCGGACCTCGCCGCCGACGATTGGCTGCATCGCGCCCTTCCCGAGCCCACTGTGAACGGCGCCCCTCACTGTGAGCTCCCCTGCGTGCTTCCCCTCTCTCCTTTGCCCCTGCGGTCGCCCGTAGCTAGCCGCCCCCGTACCCGAGCTCTGCCGTCCGAAATTGATGACGTGCTCGCGCCGTGCGTGCTCCTGACAGCTCGCGCGTGCTATAGTCGCGCTCTGGGCCGTCCCCTGCGTCGATCCCTTGCAAAAACCCGAGCGCTAGCCCCCTGGTTTGCTCCCCGCCATTGACGCCCGCGAGCTCGCCCGCCGCCGTCGATGCTGTGCTCGCTGCCGGCCATCTCCGCTTGTGCTTGGGGTAGGAATGGGTGCGGCGCTCACCGGCCGTTCGAACGCGACCGGTCTCAGCCCCGGAGATGCCCCGTAGACGATTTCCGAGCTCGCCGGAGTTCGTGGACGCGACGGGCGCTCGCCGGCGCGTCTCCGGTGGCCGGTCCGACGTGGGCGCATGGCCCACCCCTCAGTGTGGCTGCCAGTGGGCCCCAGCGCCACTTTTGACCATGTTGACCACGGTCAACTGTGGCTACTGTTCACCGCACCCACTGACATGCGGGCCCCACCGTAGTTTAGTTAAGCAAAACACTTTTATAAATAAACAATTAATTAGTCGAGTTAATTAGTCTATGACATGTGGGCCCATCTACTAATTACTCTGTTAGTTTAGTTTAAAAAGACTGGAATCTGAATGTGAGTATGACATGTGGGACCCCCACTGTCACTATTCATTTGGATAAGGCTGACCCAGTCAGCTGCTGACTCAGCCCACTGGCCCCACCTGTCATTGACTGTGGCTAGCTGCTGCTGTGTATAAAAAGTATTTGACACTGTTTCGGATAATGTTTGAATTAATAAATGGATTTAATTTCAAAAAATCAATAAAACTTTAGAAAATCATACAAAATAATCTGTAAGTCAGATGAAAATAATTTATATATGAAAGTTGATCAGAAAAATCCAAGGAATGCAATGGTGCCATCCATTGATCTCTGACATGCCCCTAACTAGCTGAACATGCAACTTTTTGCCTGTTTCGGTTAGGTGAATAGTGCATGACTCTGACGAGATAATTCCAAATATATTCCTAAATTAACTATCGCACCTAGATAGGCCGTAAACACCGCTAGCCATGCATATTGCCATGTCATGCATCATGTTGCATCTGTGTGCTTTATATTTATTGTTTCTTCCCCCACTTCTCTCCGGTAGACCCCGAGGCTGCCGGAGCTGCCGGGTACGACTACGCCCTTGACGTCCAGCCTTTTGCCGCAGAGCAGCAAGGCAAGCAAACCCCCTTCAGCATTCCGATATCACCCATCTCTCTCTCTCTCTTATGCTTGCATTAGAAATTTGCTACTGTATTAGATAGCTCCTATTATGATGCATAGCCAGATTTTGATGAACTGCTACTGCACTTGTTTTAGTACCAACTGCCTAGAATAGGTGGATCAGTGAACCCCTGAGACCCCTAGTCCCAGTTGCCCCTACTTGATCTTCGACGACACCGAGGACTTGAAGACAGAAGACTCGGTCAATTGACCGACGAGCCAGTCCCCGCACATCACCGCACACACCTTTAGTAGGGCACTGCAGAGCTACCATCGAGTGCCGAGAGTGATACCTCACTCAGCACTCCCGATGTTAATTCTGTAGCGTGGCTATCGGTAATGGGTATCGAGGGTGATTCCTCCTTTCCATTTTCGGTAGCGACTCTTGTCTTACTCTTACCTCGAGTGGGATCCATCGAGGGTGATTCCTCGGATCTCCACTTGGCGTATAGCCACACAGTTACTATGACCGGGTGACTGATACATGTTAAAGACGGGTCGGCCCCAAGGGTACCCGCGAGAGATACTGGTGGGATGCGCCGCAAGGCATCCGGAGACTTGGTGGGGTGCGCCGGAAGGCACTCGAGTGTTCTTGGCGGGGCGACGGGCTGCAATATGTCCGAGCTTGCCCCGCACCTCTAATAATTTGCTAATGGGCCGAGTATATAATCTGAGTTGGTCGATACGGCCTTTAACGCACTAAACCTTCACGTGGGAAAGTTATGGGCACTCAGTGTCGTTGTATCAGCCGAAGCTCTTCGGACGTCAGCAATGGAGCGGCGCGCGACGGATTGGGCTGGAACGTACAGCTCTGGAGTGGAGTGTACTAGGTCTGTTTCCGGCCGCGTACGCACCGTGCAGGTGTGCAAAGGGTGATTGGGCCCATGACCCCTGAGCGCATAGGATTTAGACCGGCGGGCTGGCCTCTTCGTTGAGTCTAGGTGGTGCGACGACGTGCTGTATCCCGAGGGCGGGCATTACCCCGGAAAGTGTGTCCGGCCGGAGGTGACCAGGCGTGTTGGAAATGAGGTGCACCCCTGCAGGGAAGAACAAACTATTCGAATAGGCGTGTCGACGGTAACAGGACGATTTGGAATTGTACTTTGGCCTACTACAACTATAATCATAATTTAAATTAAAATTGAATTGTGGCTCCGGCATTGCTTCCTCGCAGGGAGTCGAGGAAGGATCTCTGGGCGTGTTACTTAATTAAAATTGCTACAACAATATGACTAGGTGTATGAGATGCAGATCTACTCTCTTCTCATGCTGCAAGATGCTGAAGATGCTAGTCTTCGATAGGACTAGGCCTTCTCCCTATTCTTGCTTTCTGCAGTTAGTCCAGAGATACCCCTTTCATTGAGAATGATGCATATCTAGCTTAGTTCTGATGTAAGTCTTGCGAGTACTTTGGATGAGTACTCACAGCTGCTTTGCTCCCCTTTTCCCCCTTCGATACGTTGTTGCGTTCAGAGGTTGGAGCCCCGGAGATGGAGTTCGCTGGAGACGGCTACTACACCGCCGATGGAGCTTACTACTACGTGGAGACTGCCGACGCTCAGGAGTAGTTAGGAGGTTCCCAGGCAGGAGGCCTCGCCTCTTTTGATCCGCTATCTATGTTTGTGCTAGCCTTCTTAAGGCACCATTGTCTAACTAATGTCTGTACTCAGATATTGTTGCTTTCGCTGACTCGTGCTTGTCGGAGCTTTATATTCGAGCCCTCGAGGCCCCTGGCTTGTAATATTAAGCTGTATGACTATTATTTGTGTCTTTTGTCGTGTTGTGGTACTAATCAGTGAGTCCCTAATCTTGGTCGTACGCATTGCGTGATTGATTAGCGTACGAACGAGAATGGGGGCGTCACAAGGGACCTTAAAATCATGTCCATAGTCAAGTTCCCATATGTCCACTATGTAATCGTAATATGTGTCCTTTCCCCTCTTAGTTGTTGCATCAAAGCAGACACCGCTGTTTTGGTTGGTGCTCTTTTGATCTTGGGCGATCGTGTAAAATGTATTCCCATTTATCTCGTACCCTTTGTAAGTTAATACAGTCGAAGAAGGTCCCCTCGTCAACGAGTACAGCTCATCAGAAACAGTGTTGTCACGCATGAGACGTGTTTGCAACCAACTGCCGAAAGTCCTGATGTGTTTACATGTAATCCAGTCGTCACACTGCTTCGGGTGTTTGGAGCGCAGAATATTCTTGTGTTCATCGACATACGGGGTCACCAAGGTAGAATTCTGTAGAACTGTGTAGTGTGCTTGAGACCAAGAATGCCCGTCCCTACATATTATTGAGTCCGCTCCTAGCGTGCCTTTTCCAGTCAGTCTCCCCTCATACCGCGAATGAGGGAGACCAATCTTCTTAAGGTCAGGAATGAAGTCAACACAAAACCCAATGACATCCTCTGTTTGATGGCCCATGGAGATGCTTCCTTCTAGCCTAGCGCGGTTACGGACATATTTCTTTGAGACTCCCATGAACCTCTCAAAGGGGAACATATTGTGTAGAAATACAGGGCCCAAAACGACAATCTCGTCGACTAGATGAACTAGGACGTGCGTCATGATATTGAAGAAGGATGGTGGGAACACCAGCTCGAAACTAATAAGACATTGCACCAAATCACTCCTTAACCTTGGCAGGATTTCTGGATCGATCGCCTTCTAAGAGATTGCATTCAGGAATGCATATAGCTTCACAATGGCTAATCGAACGTTTTCCGGTAGAAGCCCCCTCAATGCAACCGGAAGCAGTTGCGTCATAATCATGTGGAAGTCATGAGACTTTAGGTTCTGGAACTTTTTCTCTGCCATATTTATTATTCCCTTTATATTCGACGAGAAGCCAGACGGGACCTTCATACTGAGCAGGCATTCGAAGAAGATTTCCTTCTCTTCTTTGGTAAGAGCGTAGCTGGCATGACCCTGAAACTACTTTGGATCCATGCCGTCTTCTCCGTGCATACGTTGCCGTTCCTCCCGTGCCTCCGGTGTATCTTTTGTCTTCCCATACACGCCCAAGAATCCTGGCAGGTTCACGCAAAGATTCTTCGCCACGTGCATCACGTCGATTGCAGAGCGGACCTCTAGGTCTTTCCAATAGGGTAGGTCCCAAAATATAGATTTCTTCTTCCACATGGGTGCGCGTCCCTCAGCGTCATTCGGAACAGATAGTCCGCCGGGGCCCTTTCCAAAGATTACTTGTAAATCATTGACCATAGCAAGTATGTGATTACCAGTATGGCCGGCGGGCTTCTTCCGGTGATCTGCCTCACCTTTGATGGTTGGTCGGAAGAAATCAACGATGCCCCAGGTATACATTCTTCCTGCATTTGTCCAAATATATACTATCGATGTCATCTAAACAGTGTGTGCATGCGTGGTATCCCTTGTTTGTCTGTCCTGAAAGGTTACTGAGAGCAGGCCAATCGTTGATGGTTACAAACAGCAACGCATGTGGGTCAAATTCCTCCTGTTCGTTCTCATCCCACACACGTACACCTCTTCCATTCCATAGCTGTAAAAGTTCATCAACTAATGGCCTTAGGTACACATCAATGTCATTGCCGGGTTGCTTAGGGCCTTGGATGAGCACTGGCATCATAATGAACTTTTGTTTCATGCACAACCAAGGAGGAAGGTTATAGATACATAGAGTAAGGAGCCAGGTGCTGTGATTGCTTCTTTGCTCCCCAAAAGGATTAATTCCATCAACACTTAAACCAAACCATATGTTCCTTGCGTCACCTGCAAAGTCCTCCCACTTTCTCTCGATTTTTATCCACTGCGACCCGTCAGCGGGTGCTCTCAACTTCCCGTCTTTCTTACGGTCTTTTCTGTGCCATTGCAACAACTTGGCATGGTGTTTGTTTCTAAACAGACGTTTCAACCGTGGCATTATAGGAGCATACCACATCACCTTGGCAGGAACCCTCTTCCTAGGGCGCTCGCCCTCAACATCACCAAGGTCATCTCGTCTGATCTTATACCGCAATGAACTGCATATCGGGCATGCGTTCAATTCCTCGTACTCACCGCGGTAGAGGACGTAGTCATTAGGGCATGCATGTATCTTATGCACCTCTAATCCTAGAGGGCAGAAAACCTTCTTTGCTCCGTACGTAGTGTCAGGCAATTCGTTATCCTTTGGAAGCTTATTCTTCATTATTTTCAGTAAGTTTTCGAATCCCTTGTCAGATAAACCATTCTCTGCCTTCCATTGCAGCAATTCCAGTGTGGTACCAAGCTTTGTGTTGCCATCTTCGCACTTTGGATACAACCCTTTTTTGTGATCCTCTAACAGGCGATCGAACTTCAACTTCTCCCTTTCACTTTCGCATTATCTCTGTGCATCAACAATGACCCAGCAAAGATCATCATCGGGCACAGCTGGTGCCTCTTGATCTTCAGCCTCCCCCGTTGCAGTATCACCGCATTCAGGGTACATAGGACGATAGCTGTCATCATCCTCTTCTTCTTCGTTGTCTTCCATCATAACCCCTCTTTCTCCATGCTTGGTCCAAACATTATAGTGTGGCATGAAACCCTTCTCAAGCAGGTGGAAGTGAAGGGTTTTATAGTTGGAGTAATCCTTCATATTCTCACAGACAGTACATGGACAATACATAAAACCATTCTGCTTGTTTGGCTCAGCCACTTCAAGAAATTTATGTAGGCCCTCAATGTACTCGGAGGTGCGTCGTGTTGGTGAAAGTTGCATTGGAAACAATAATTTTCCTACGCACACGCAAGATCTATCGATGGTGATGAGCATCTACGAGAGGGAGAGTGGATCTACATACCATTGTAGATCGCTAAGCGGGAAGCGTTAAGAAACACGGTAGATGTAGTCGAACTTCTTCGCGATCCAAATCGCTGAGCGTCCTACAATCCAATCACAATCTAGCCCGCGATCCAATCACGAACCGTCCCGCAATCAAATCACGAACCATCTCGCGATCCTGATCACGGTCCTTCCGATCTAGCGCCGAACGGACGGCGCCTCCGCGTTCAGCACACTTACAGCTCGATGATGATCTCCGCCTTCTTGATCCAACAAGAGGGAGCAGAGAGGTAGATGAGTTCTCTGGCATCGCGACGGCGTGACGGCGATGGTGGTGGAACTATTCCGGCAAGGCTTCGCCTAAGCACCGCCGTAATTAGACTGGAGGAGAAAACGATCTAGAGGAAGTAGAGGGAGCACGTGGCAATTAGGGTTCGCTTTCCCCTCTAAATCCTCTAGTATATATAGGAGGGAGGGAGGGGAGGAGGCAGCCTCAAACCCTCAAGAGTTGGACGAAATTGGAGGTGGAGGAGTCCTAATCCAATCCTATTAGGAGTAGGATTCCTCCTTTCCACTTGGAAAATCTTTCCACCTCTCCACCTTTGGGTTTTTCCCACCCCTAGCCGCATGGGCCTTAGTGGGGGGCTCGGCCAGCCCACTAAGGGCTGTCTTGAATCCTCCCACAGCCCATGAGACCCTTCGGGTCGAGACACCCCTCCCGATGGTCCCCGGTACCCCTCCCGGCACTCCCGGTAAACTACCGATTAGCTCGAAACTTTTCCGGTGACCAAAACAGGACTTCCTATATATCAATCTTTACCTCCGGACGATTCCGGAGCTCCTCGTGGTGTCCGGGTTCTCATCCGGGACTCCGAACAACCTTCGGTCACCACCACACATAGCTCTATACTACTGAAACGTCACCGAACCTTAAGTGTGCAGACCCTGCGGGTTCGAGAACTATGTAGACATGACCGAGACACCTCTATGGTCAATAACCAATAGCGGGACCTGGATGTCCATATTTGTTCCTACATATTCTACGAAGATCTTTATCGGTTGAACCTCTATGTCAAGGATTCAGTTAATCTCGTATGCAGTTCCCTTTGTTCTTCGGTATGTTACTTGCCCGAGATTCGATCTTCGGTATCTCGATACCTAGTTAAATCTCGTTACCGGTAAGTCTCTTTACTCGTTCCGTAATACAAGATCCCGTGGCTAACACTTAGTCACATTTCTTGCAAGGCTTGTTGTGATGTTGTATTACCGAGTGGGACCTGAGATACCTCTCCGTCACACGGAGTAACAAATCCCAGTCTTGATCCATGCCAACTCAATAGACACCCTCGGAGATACCTGTAGAGCACCTTTATAGTCACCCAGTTAAGTTGCGACGTTTGATACATACAAGCTACTCCTCCGGTGTCAGTGAGTTGCATGATCTCATGGTCATAGGAACATATACATGACATGCAGAAAACTATAGCAATAAACTGACACGATCATATGCTATGTTTATAGTTTGGGTCTTGTCCATCACATCATTCTCCTAATGATGTGACCCGTTATCGAATGACATCTCATGTCCATGAATAGGAAACCTTGACCATCTTTGATCAACGAGCTAGTCTATTAGAGGCATACTAGGGACATGGTGTTGTCTATGTATCCACAAATGTATCTGAGTTTCCGATCAATACAATTATAGCATGGATAATAAACGATTATCATGAACAAGGAAATATGATAATAACCAATTTATTATTGCCTCTAGGACATATTTCCAACAGTCTCCCACTTGCACTAGAGTCAATAATCTAGCTCACATCACCATGTGATTTACATTCTTATGAATCTAACACCCAATGAGTTATGGGGTTCGACCATGCTTTGCATGTGAGAGAGGTCTTTAGTCAACGGGTCTGCGACATTCAGATCTGTGTGTACTTTGCAAATCTCTATGTCATACTGTAGACACTGCTACCACACTCCACTTGGAGCTGTTCCAAATGGCTGCTCCACTATACGTATATGGATTGCTACTAAGAGTCATCCGGATTGGTGTCAAACCTTACATCGACGTAACTCTTTACGATGAACTCTTTATCACCTCCATAGTCGAGAAATATTTCCATAGTCCTCTAGTTACTAAGGATAACCTTGACCGCTGTCCAGTGATCCACTCCTGGATCACTCTTCTACCCCTTGACAGACTCATGGCAAGGCACACACAGGTGCAGTACACAGCATGGCATACTATACAGAGCCTATGGATAAGGCATAGGGGACGACTTTTGTCCTTTCTCTTTCTTCTGCCGTGGTCGAGCTTTGAGTCTCACTCAACTCCACACCTTACAAATCAGGCAAGAACTCTTTCTTTGACTGATCCATTTTGAACTCTTTCAAAATATTGTCAAGGTATGTACTCATTGGAAGTTTTATCAGACGTCTTGATCTACCTCTATAGATCAAGATGCCCAATATTTAAGTAGCTTTATCCAGGTCTTCCTTTGAAAAACACTTTTCAAACAACCGTTTGTGCTTTCCAAAAATTCTACATTATTTTCGATCAACAATATGTCAACCACATATACTTATCAAAAAATTTATAGCGCTCCCACTCACTTTCTTGTAAGTACAAGTTTCTCATAAACTTTGTATAAACCCAAAATCTTTGATCACCTCATCAAAGCGTATATTCCAACTCCGAGATGTTTGCTCCAGCCCATAGAAGGATCACTGGAGCTTGCACACCTTTTAGCATCCTTAGGAATGACAAAACCTTCTGGTTGTATCTCATACAACCTTTCCTCAAGGAAGGAAACGATGTTTTGACATCCATCTGCTAGATTTCATATTTGAAAAACGCAGCAAGTGCTAACATAATTCCAACAGACTTTAGCATCGCTACGGGTGAGAAAGTCTCATCGCATTCAACTCCTTGAACTTATCGGAAACTTCTTTGTGACAAGTCAAGCTTTATAAATGGTGACATTCACCATCATCGTCTGTCTTCTTCTTAAAAATCCATTTGTACTCAACGACCTGCCATTTAATGGGCAAGTCTACCAAAGTCCATACTTGGTTTTCACACATGGATCCTTTCTCGAATTTCATGGCTCCTAGCCATTTGTCGGAATCCGGGCCCATCATCGCTTCTCCATAGCTCGTAGGCTCATCGTTGTCCAACAACATGACCTCTAAGACATGGTTACTGTACCACTCAAGAGCAATACATGCCCTTGTCGACCTATGAGGTTTGATAGCAACTTGATCCTAAGCTTCATGATCATCATCATCAACTTCCTATTCAACTGATGTAGGCTCCACAGAAACATCTTTCTGCGATGCGCTACTCTCTGGTTGAAACAAAGGTTCAAACAACCTCATCAAGTTCTATCTTCCTCCCACTCAATTCTTTCGAGAAAAACTCTTTCTCGAGAAATGACCCGATTTTAGTGACAAACACTTTGCCCTCGGATCTGAGATAGAAGGTATACCCAACTGTTCTTAGGGTATCCTATGAAGATGCACCTTTCTGCTTTGGGTTCGAGCTTATCAGACATAAGCGTCGCATTCCCAAACTCTGAGAAATGACAGCTTGGGTTTCTGCCAAACCATATGGTGTCATCTCAACGGATTTAGATGGTGCCCTATTTAAAGTGAATGTAGTTGTCTCTAATGCATAACCCCAAAACGATAGTAGCAAAACGATAAGAGACATCATAGTACGCACCATATCCAGTAGAGCATGAGTACGACGTTTGGACACACCATCACACTATAGTGTTCCAGGTGGCGTGAGTTGTGAAACAACTTCCACGTTGTCTTAAGTTGTATACCAAACTCGTAACTCAGTTATTCACCTCCACGATCATATCGTAGACATTTTTATCTTCTTGTCACGATGATCTCAAACTTCACTCCGAATTTTCTTGAACTTTTCAAACATTTCGGACTTGTGTTTCATTAAGTAAATATACCCATATCTACTCAAATCATCAGTGAAGGTAAGAAAATAACAGTATCCACCGCATGCTACAACACTCATTGGACCGTATACATCAACACGTATTATTTCCAATAAGTCACTTCCCCGCTCCATTATAACAAAAACGGGGTCTTAGTCAACTTGCCCATGAGGCATGGTCCGCATGTCTCAACCGATTCGCAATCAAATGAGTCCATAGATCCATCAGCATGGAGTTTCTTCATGCGTTTTACACCAATATGACATTTAGCGGTAGTGCCAGAAGTATGTGGTACTATCATTATTAACTTTGTATCTTTTGGCATCAATATTATGAACATGTGTATCACTACGATCAAGATTCAACAAACCATTCTCATTGGGTGTATGACCATTGAAGGTATTATTCATGAAAACAGAATAACCACTATTCTCTAACTTAAATGAATAACCGTATTGCAATAAACATGATCTAATCACGTTCATGCTCAATGCAAACACCAAATAACATTTATTTAGGTTCATCACTAATCCCGAAGGTAGAGAGAGCGTGCGATGGTGATCACATCAACCTTGGAAACACTTCCAACACTCATCGTCACCTCACCCTTAGCTAGCCTCCGTTTATTCCATAGCTTTTATTTCGAGTTACTAACATTTAGCAACCAAACCGGTATCCAATACCCAGGTGCTACTAGGAGTACTAGCAAGGTACACATCAATAACACGTATATCAACTATACTTCTGTCAACGTTGCCAGCCTTCTTATCTACCATGTGTCTAGGGTTGTTTCGCTTCAGCAACCGTTCTCTTCATAATAGAAGCACTTAGTCTCGGGTTTGGGTTCAACCTTGGGTTGCTTTACTGGAGCAGTAACTGACTTGCCATCCATGAAGTTTCCCTCCTATCCCTTGCCCTTCTCGAAACTAGTGGTTTCACTAACCATCAACACTTGATGCTCCTTCTTGATTTCTACCTTCGCGGTGTCAAACATCACGAATAGCTCAGGGATCATTAATTCCATCCCTGGCAGGTTTATAGTTCATCACGAAGCTCTAGCAGCTTGGTGACACTGACTTGGAGATCTATATCAATCTCTATCTTATCTGGAAGATCAACTCCCACTCGATTTAAGCGATTGGCATACCCAGACAATCTGCGCACATGCTCACCGATTGAGCTATTCTCCTTCATCTTGCAGGCAAAGAAACTTGTTGGAGGTCCTATACCTCTCTACACGGGCACGATCCTGAAATCCAATTTCAACTCTTGGAACATCACATATGCTCAGTGACGTTCAAAACGTATTTGGAGCCTCAATTCTAAGCCGTAATGCATGACGCACTGAACTATCAAGTAGTCATCAGAACGTGCATGTCATATGTTCACAACATCTACAAACGACGCTTGAGGGGGTGGCGCACCGAGCGGTGCATTAAGGACATAAGCCTTCTGTGCATCAATGAGGACAATCCTCAGATCACGGACCCAGTCCGCATTATTTCTACCATCATCTTTCAACTCTATTTCTCTAGGAACATATAAAAAATTCAAGGGAGCTACAGCGTGAGCTAGTAATCTACAACATAATTTGCAAATAAATTTTGACTATGTTCATGATAATGAGTTTAGTTAATCATATTACTTAAAAACTCCCACTCAAATTGACATCCCTCTGGTCATTCGAGTGTCACATGATCCAAATCCACCAACTCAAGTCCGATCATCACGTGAGTTGAGGTGGTTTCAATGGTGAACATCTTCATGTTGATCATATCTACTATATGACTCATGTTTGACCTTTCGGTCTCTTGTGTTCCGAGGCCATGTCTGTACATGCTAGGCTTGTCAAGTTTAACCCGAGTGTTCCGCACGTGCAACACTGGCTTGCACCCGTTGTATGCGAACGTAGAGTCTATCACACCCGATCATCACGTGGTGTCTCGAACCGACGAACTTTCGCAACGGTGCACACTCAGGGAGAACACAATTTTATCTTGAAATTTAAGTGAGGGATCACCTTATAATCCTACCGTTGTCCTAAGCAAAATAAGATGAATAAAAGGATTAACATCACATGCAAATCATAAGTGACATGATATGGCCATGAACTTGTGCTTTTGATCTCCATCTCCAAAGCACCGACATGATCTCCATCGTCACTGGCATGACACCATGATCTCCATTATCTTGATCTCAATCAACGTGTCGCCATCAGGGTTGCCACGCCGACTGTTGCTTCCACGACTATTGCTAACTCATAGCGATAAAGTAAAGAAAAACGGGGAAAATAATTGAAGACAACCCTATGGCTCCTGCCGGTTGCCGTACTCATCGACATGCAAGTCGTGATATTCTTTACAACACATGATCATCTCATACATCACATATATCTCATCATGTAATTGGCCATATCACATCACAACATACCCTGCCAAAACAAGTTAGACGTCCTCTAATTGTTGTTGCATGTTTTACGTGGCCGCTACGGGTATCTAGCAGGAATAATTCTCACCTACGCAAAAACCACAACGGTGATACACAAATTGCTATTCAACCTTCTCAAGGACCGCCTTTGTCGAATCTGATCCAACTAGAGTAGGAGAGATAGACACCCGCCAGCCATCTTTGTGCAACAAAGTTACACATCAGTCGATGGAACCGGTCTCTCATAAGCATACGAGTAAGGTTGGTCCGGGACGCTTCATCCCACAATACCGCTGAATCCAAACACGACCAAGGGAGGAAGCAATCTGAGCATCAACGCCCATAAACTCCTTTGTGTTCTACTCGTGATCTCATGTACACATAGACCTAGCTCATGATGCCACTGTTGGGGAACGTTGCTTGGGAAACAAAAAATTTCCTACGCACACGCAAGATCTATCCATGGTGACGAGCATCTACGAGAGGGAGAGTGGATCTACATACCATTGTAGATCGCTAAGCGGGAAGCGTTAAGAAACGCGGTTGATGTAGTCGAACGTCTTCGCGATCCAAATCGCCGAGCGTCCCACGATTCAATCACGATCTAGCCCACGATCCAATCACGAACCGTCCCGCGATCAAATCACGAACCATCTCGCGATCCTGATCACGGTCCTTCCGATCTAGCGCCGAACGGACGGCGCCTCCGCTTTCAGCACACGTACAGCTCGATGACGATCTTCGCCTTCTTGATCCAGCAAGAGGGAGCAGAGAGGTAGATGAGTTGTCCAGCATCGCGACAGCGTGGTGGTGATGGTGGTGGAACTATTCCGGCAGGGCTTCGCCTAAGCACCGCCGAAATTAGACTAGAGGAGAAAACGATCTAGAGGAAGTAGAGGGAGCACGTGGCAATTAGGGTTAGCTTTCCCCTCTAAATCCTCTAGTATATATAGGAGAGAGGGAGGGGAGGAGGCAGCCTCAAACCCTCAAGAGTTGGCCGAAATTGGAGGTGGAGGAGTACTACTCCAATCCTATTAGGAGTAGGATTGCTCCTTTCCACTTGGAAACTCTTTCCACCTCTCCACCTTTGGGTTTTTAGCACCCCTAGCCTCATGGGCCTTAGTGGGGGGCTCAGCCAGCCCACTAAGGGCTGGCTTGACTCCTCCCACAGCCCATGAGGCCCTTTGGGTCAAGACACCCCTCCCGATGGTCCCCGGTACCCCTCCCGGCACTCCCGGTACACTACCGATGAGCCCGAAACTTTTCCGGTGACCAAAACAGGACTTCCTATATATCAATATTTACCTCCGGACCATTTTGGAGCTCCTCATGACGTCCGGGATTTCATCCGGGACTCCGAACAACCTTCGGTCACCACCATACATAACTCTATACTACCAAAACGTCATCGAACCTTAAGTGTACAGACCCTGCGGGTTCGAGAACTATATAGACATGACCGAGACACCTCTACGGTCAATAACCAATAGCGGGACCTGGATGTCCATATTGGTTCCTACATATTCTACGAAGATCTTTATCGGTTGAACCTCTATGTCAAGGATTCAGTTAATCCCTTATGCAGTTCCCTTTGTTCTTCGGTATGTTAACTACTTGCCCGAGATTCGATCGTCGGTATCTCTATACCTAGTTCAATCTCGTTACCAGCAAGTCTCTTTACTCGTTCCATAATACAAGATCCCGTGGCTAACACTTAGTCACATTTCTTGCAAGGCTTGTTGTGATGTTGTATTACCGAGTGGGCCCTGAGATACCTGTCCGTCACACGGAGTAACAAATCCCAGAATTGATCCATGCCAACTCAATAGACACCCTCGGAGATACCTGTAGAGCACCTTTATAGTCACCCAGTTATGTTGCAACGTTTGATACTTACAAGGTACTCCTCCGGTGTCAGTGAGTTGCATGATCTCATGGTCATAGGAACAGATACTTGACATGCAGAAAACTATAGCAATAAACTAACATGATCATATGCTATGTTTATAGCTTGGGTCTTGTCCATCACATCATTCTCCTAATGATGTGATCCCGTTATCAAATGACATCTCATGTCCATGGCTAGGAAACCTTGACCATCTTTGATCAACGAGCTAGTCTATTAGAGGCATACTAGGGACATGGTGTTGTCTATGTATCCACACATGTATCTGAGTTTCTGATCAATACAATTATAGCATGGAAAATAAACGATTATCATGAACAAGGAAATATGATAATAACCAATTTATTATTGCCTCTAGGGCATATTTCCAACACGTCGGTCACCGTACATCCATTGCCGGTTCATCTACGTGCATTATATAATTAAATGTATCAAAAACCATTACAGAACATCGTGAATAGAGAAGTGATCAAATTAATACAAGTTCATCATCACATTAAAACCAAAGTATAGTAGTGATCAAATGTTATTACTGAAAAAATAAATACATAAAGTTCATACATAGTTCTCATAGAACAACATACAAGTAAGAAAATTATACAAGTATCTATCTAAATCATACAAGTAAGAATTTTTTTCTTTTAAAAAGAAGATAAGAACAAGAGGCTCACCACGGTGGTGCCAGCGACGAGATCGGCGCGGGCGATCGACGGCGGTGAGGACGGGGATGGGGACAACACCCTACACATGTGCAGACTCTAAGAAGTTAATGTCAGCTCTAATTGTGCTCATAAATCAATAGAACTCCCACATACACTCCTCCACTAAAACCCACAAACCACACTCTACTTCTAGAGCATTTGAAATGAGCTAAACTAGCAGTGAGAGATAAAACGATGAAGTCGTTAACCTTTTAAAACACTTGTGTACTTGGTGCACCGCCAAACCTAAACAAATCTTGGGAAAAATGTAGCTTGGAGGTCGAGCTTGGAGGGGAAAAAGCTTAAGTGTGGCTGCGGCATTACATCGAACACCTCATGTGCATAGGAGGTGAGAACAGAGAGCAGCACACCTCCCACACGTCGACCAGCCAAAAAATAGAGGAGTGAGCGGGCAGGGGCAAGCATATATATAGGTGCTGTATAAGTCCTGGTTGGTGGCTAGCACCGGGACTAAAGGGGCCTCTTTAGTCCAAGTGGTGGCTAGCACCGGGGCCAAAGGGGCTGGACCAGGAGCGAGGCCCTTTAGTCCCGGTTCGTGTTTGGAACCGGGACTAAAGGGCTCAGACGAACCGGGACGGGTTCCTGCCGAGGCCCGGCCAGCGCCCTGGCCTCATGAACCGGGACTGATGCACCCATTAGTCCTGGTTTGTAACACGACCGGGACTAATGCAATATTCTAGCCCGTTTCAAAGCCCTATTTTCTACTAGTGAGCAAGCTGAATGGTCCGAGCAATCAAGACCGCGCTGGCCAATCGGCATACATTAAACCTTGTATCGATTGGGGCTTGAACCTCGAGTGGGAATTGATCTGATCTATTTCGAAAGCGTCTCCGAGACGGCTCCCGCGTTACGACATGCGGGCCACTCGTTCTCCTGAGACTCAACCGATTCGGGGGCTACTGACGAGGTCACCTACCCTAGGTAGGGTCACATGCCTCCATTCTAGGGCACCTCTGGGGTCCTACAAGTTCATGAGAGTCCTTAGTCTACCTTGACAATTGGATGAACATGCAAGCTGCACTCGGCTCCTTGGTAGTCACTTAGATGTTACCGACCACTCGGTCCCTCCTCTAGCACTCGGATAGACAGGAGCAGGACCATCGTGGGAGCAGCAACGTTCGAGGGACTTAATACGCCTTAAGTGTTATAAAGACCACGTTACCTATAACGGCTGTAGTTAACTTCGCAGTTTCTAGTAACCCCCGCAGTTATTAGCATTAATGACCCTAGTGATGGCGCTCAGCTGGTGGAGGTGCACTCTATATAAGCCGTCCCCCGACGCCAGAGCAAGGGTTACGAACTCTCTGTAATTAGATACCCATACAAGGAAAAGACACAGCCCTAGGGCTCGACACGTAGGACTGTTACCACTCCCCAGTGGGGTCCGAACTCGTAAATTCCGAGTGTGACACTTATTCCGTAGCTAGGCTTCCCCCTACTCATTCGTACCCCCGTACTAGTGTCAGGATTACTCCCACGATAGTACTCAACTCGCGGATTCCCGAAGTGACATTGGGGTAATCAATGCATAGGGGTTGATGCATGTTTTCGTCGTACTTTCTCCTGTAGAAATCTTGGGGCACTCTTTGAGGTTCTTTGTGTTGGATTGAGTATTATGAATCTGAAATTGTTTGATGCGTATCGTATAATTAACTCATGGATACTTTTGGTGACATTGGAGTATCTAGGTGACATTAGAGTTGGTTGATGCGTATCATATGGTGTTATTTTAGTACGAACTCTTAGATAGATCGATCGGAAAGGATAACTTGGTGTTATTTTAGTACGAACTCTTGGATAGATCGATCGGAAAGGATAGCTTTAAGGTAATTTCATACCCTACAAACAATTTCTTCTTATGCTCTCCGCTAGATAAGAACTTTGGAGTGATTCTTCGTTGCACTATCAACGATGCTTATGCGATCCAATTATATTAGCATTATTGAAAGATTGCACTAGCGAAAGTATGGACCCTAGGCCTTGTTTTCAAGTATTGCAATACCGTTTATGCTCACTTTTGTTACTTGCTACCTTGCTGTTTTTTATTGTTACTCTTACAAAAATCAATATATACTATCATTACTACACTTGTATCACCATCTCTTCGCCGAACTAGTGCACCTATACAATTTACCATTGTATTTGTTGTGTTGGGGACACAAGAGACTTTTGATTATTTGGTTGCAGGGTTGTTTGCGAGAGACCATCTTCATCCTATGCCTCCCACAGATTGATAAACCTTAGGTCATCCACTTGAGGGAAATTTTCTACTGTCCTACAAAACTCTGCGCTTGGAGGCCCAACACGAGTCTACAAGAACAAGTTGTGTAGTAGACATCAACAAACAATAGCAACTGACGATAGATTTGTCGAGTGAGTCTTGATTGTATAACTGAGACAATTCGTAAAACTCAATGAATATCTCGTTTTCATAGAAGTAATGCTCTTTCTTGACTTTCACCATGATCCACACTCGCCCGTTAGTAACTTCTTTCATGTACCACTCATGCAATCTTTGCATTTGTGTTGATAGATTCGGAACCTGCTCAGGTCTAACTAGAGTTTTCCCACGGGCATACTGCCATGCTACTTTAGCCACGGGGACTTCCTCGTTGCCTAGGAGTTGATCAACACTGATACCAATGTATCTAGCACCGTCGGTTACCTTGAGCGGGTGGATCGATTGCATTGCCTGTTCTCCGAGCTGGGGAACTATTTTCCCGCTTTTTTTACTACTTGTACATCTCGACTGTTGCATTTGTTCGTTATATGACTTCATAATAGAGTGGTCATAGTCTGATGGCCTATTTTGCACATGTGCCGGGGGTCGCTCAAGCAACTCCACAAAGTGCTCTACGGTTTTCGTAGGTATTATCTCCTTTGGCGGCTAGGGCGGTTTCGGTGCAAAATGGTACTTCACTTCGGAAACCACGGCCTTGTTGATTTCATCATTAGTCATATCGTAAGCTAACTTCTTTTTGGTAGGAGCCGTGTCATTGGCTTTCTTCTGTCTGCTTTTCTTCCAAATAGGACTAGTCGATGGAGCGGTGGTAGTCTTCCGCTTTGGGCCCTGCTGGGACATAGGGGGTGGAGTCGGCTGATGTGGCGGAGATCGATATGGAGAACTCATGCTGGGCTGCCTCTCGACATGGGGTGGACTTACAGGTGTATTACTACTCGGAGGATTCTGTGCTCATCCCACACACGTACATATTTTTTATCCCACAACTGTAAAAGTTCTTCAACAAATGGCCTTAGGTAAAACTCAATGTCGTTGCCGGGTTGCTTAGGGCCTTGGATGAGGACAGGCATCAGAATGAGCGTCCGCTTCATGCACAACCAAGGAGGAAGGTTGTAGATACATAGATTCATAGGCCAGGTGCAATGACTGCAGCTCTACTCCCCGAAAGGATTCATGCCATCTATACTTAAAGAAAACCATAAGGTCCTTCGTCATCTGTAAAGTCCGTGAACTCACTCTCGATTTTTCTCCACTGTGACCCATCAACGGGTACTCTCAACATCTCGTCTTTCTTACGGTCTTCTTTGTGCCATCGCAACAACTTAGCATGCTCTTTGTTTTGGAACAAATGTTTCAACTGTGGTATTATACGAGCATACCAAATCACCTTGGCTGGAAACCTCTTCCTGGGGTGCTCGCCCTCAACATCACCAGGGTCATCGCAGCCGATCTTATACCGCAATGCACCGCATACCGGGCATGCATTCAAATTCTCGTACTCCTCACCGCGGCAGAGGATGCAGTCATTAGGGCATGCATGTATCTTCTGCACCTCTAATCCTAGAGGGCAGACAACCTTCTTTGTTTCGTACATACTCGCGGGCAATTCGTTATCCTTTGGAAGCATCTTCTTTTTCATTATCAGCAACTTTTCAAATCCCTTGTCAGATACACCATTCTCTGCCTTCCATTGCAGCAATTCCAGTGTCGTATCCAACTTTTTCTTGTCATATTCACAATTTGGGTACAACAATTCTTTGTGATCCTGTGACATGCTCTCTAACTTCAACCTCTCCTTTTCACTTTCGCAGTTTCTCTTTGCATCAACAATGGCCCGACCAAGATCATCAGCGGGCTCATCTGATGCCTCTTCTTAAGCTTCCCCAATTGTAGTATCATCGTATTCAGGGATTCTATGATTGTTGACATCATCCTCTTCTTCTTCATTGTCTTCTGTCATAACTCCTCTTTCTCCGTGCTTGGTCCAACAGTTATAGCCGGACATGAAACCAGACTTTAGCAGGTGGTTATGAAGGATTTTTGAGGTAGAGTAATCCTTATCATTCTTACAGACACCACATGGACAACACATAAAAGCATTCCCCTTGTTTACCTCAGCCACACGCATAAAATTATGCAGGCCATTAATGAACTTGGGAGAGCGTCGGTCATCGTACATCCATTGCCGGCTCATCTTCGTTACACAACATCAAAGTGACCAAATTAACAAATGTTCATCACATTAAAACCTAAGTAGAGTAGTGACCAAATATTATTACTCCAAAAATATATACATAAACTTCAAAACATACTTCTCATAAAACAACATACAACTATCTAAAGCATTTAAATGCAGCAACAAATGCAATCAAAATCACAACTAAGGTAATAATTGATCCAACAACATATTGATACCAAGCCTCTTTATTAATGGCATATTTTCTAATCTTTCTAATCTTAAAGCGCGTTGCATCCATCTTGATCTTGTGATCATCGACGACATTGGCAACATACAACTCCAATTTCATCTTCTCTTGTTCAATTCTTTACAATTTTTCTTTCAAATAATTGTTTTGCTTTTCAACTAAATTTAACTTCTCGATCGAGAAGAGGATCGGTTGCAATTTCCGGTTCACATACCTCCTAGATAAAAGTATCTATGTCAACTTGATGGGCATAATTGTCATAAACACGAAATGAAACAAATAGTTATAAAAGACAATATACCACATCCGAATCATTAACCGAACGAGGGCCGACGGCGACCGATATCAAAACCATGGCACTATATATAACAAACAATCATACAAGTAAGAAAATTATACAAGTAACTATCTAAATCATGCAAATAAGATTTGTTTTTAAAAAAGGATAAGAATAAGAGGCTCACCAAGGTGATGTCGTCGATGGGATGATGCAGGCGATCGACAGCGGTGAGGACGGGGAAGGGAAGGCACTAAGTAAACAACACCTACACATATGCAAACTAAGTAGTTAATTTGACCTCAAATTGCATATAAATCAAATAAACTCCCACATTATTACTCCCAAACTAAAACCCACAAATCACTATACTTATAGAGGATGAAACGAGCCAACTAGCAATGAGAGATGAAAGTATGAATTTGCTAACCTTTTAGAACCCTTGGACAGATGGGGTGCCACCAATCTTGACAAGTCTTCGCAAGAATGGTGGATGAACTCGAGCTTGGGGAAGAAAACAGAGAGGAGAGGAGAGAAATTAAGCTTGGACTCGATGGGGGTCTGACAGCTTCATATAGGGAACACTTTAGTCCCGGTTGGATATACCAACCGGGACTAAAGGTCTACATCTAGTCTCGGTTGGTGATATCAACCGGGACTAAAGGGGCTTAAAGGGGCCCTAGCCTGCTGCAACCCTACTGCAACCCTTTAGTCTCGGTTGGTATCACCAATCGGGACTAGAGGTCCCATTTGAACCGAACTAATGCTGGTCGTGCCCCCGTCCGCTCCTAGCCATTGGAACCGGGACTAATGCTGACATTAGTCCTGGGCCCAAACCTGTCCGGGACTAGAGCTCCGGATGGAAGGTCTGTTTTCTACTAGTGTATGCATATAGACATTTTTTGATAATTCTACTAAGAAGTGGCATATTCTGAAGTAGAACATCACATGATTAACTCCCAAGTCGGTGTCAGCTACACGTTGGGAGGGTCGCATTGATAGTGTGAAAGCTATCCGACTTCATTGTGCAGACATTTGAGAGACCCTACTTGAGGTACTCAATATTTTCATATTGTAACAATGTAATAACTTTAGCTAATTCCAAGTATAACATATTTTTTATTTTTATTTTAGGTAGCTAAGACTAATAATGACATAAAAACGAGCAGTGAGGCTAAAGATTTGGCAAATAAGGAACTTGGAGAGTATGAATTTATAGTGGCAATAGTCATTTGGTATGAGGTATTGTATGTTGTTAATTTAGTAAGCAAACAATTGCATGCGAAGGATATGCTTATTGATGTTGCTTTAAGAAAGTGCAAGGATTGATTACTTTGTTCAAGGGTTATTGGGAATCTAGTATTGTAGAAGCATTGGAGAAGGCAAAAGGTATTGCACTTGACATGGATATTGGTACAACATTTTGTAAAATATGGGAAATTAAAAGAAAGAGACATTTTGATGAGAATGAAGATGACACAAATGTTTCCACACAGTCTACAGAGGAATCAGTCAGAGTCAACTATTTTGTACGTATTGTTGATCAAGCAATTAGCTCACTTACAAGCAGATTTGAACAATACAAGGGTTAGCAAAAAATATTTGGTTTCTTATTTACCTCTGAAACATTGCGTTCCTTGGATTGGAAGATCTTGAAAATTTCTTGCGATAATCGTGAGGTTGCTCTTACAAAGGATGGAAAATCTGACATTGATGCCAATGAACTGTATGTAGAGTTGATGTTTCTTCAAAAAATCATTCCAAAATAAAATATTAGACCTACTGAAATTTGAAAATTGTTAAAGAGGCTGTATTGTTTCCCCAATGTAAGTATTGCATATAGAGTTCTTTTGACCATCCCTGTGACCGTTGCATCAGCAAAACAAAGCTTTTTGATATTGAAGCTATTGAAGTCTTATATGCACACTGCCATGACACGACAACGACTTACTAGTTTGGCCACAATAGCACTTGAGAGTGAAGTATTGAAGAGTATTGATTATGAGGATATTATTAAAGATTTTAAGTGAACACTACAAGAATGATGTTATTTAAGTGAAGACTTCGCAACCAAGAATACGTATGATTCTTGATGTTTTCCGTTGGTATGTAAGATATTATGATATGAATATTATTATAGTTATTTTCATACACTACTAGGGAAAATGTTTCAAGTACCGCTGGTTTTTGGCCTACCAGTAGCGCGGCTGCCATCGCTACTGGTAAGGCGCTACAACTAATTTTTAGCAGTAATGTGTTCTACAGGTGATACGTCCATTTTGCATCACGATTTCCTACTATTATTTATAATGTTTTTATGCATAATAATGATTTATGGAGTAATGCTAATGCCTTTTCTCTCATAATATGCAAGGTTTACACAAAGAGCGAGAATGTCGGTCTGGAATTCTGGACCTGAAAAAGCATATCAGAGACACCTATTCTACACATCTCCAAATAAGCTGAAACTTCACAGAGGATTATTTTGGAATATATAAAAAATACTGGAGCAAATAATTACCGGAGGGGGCCATCTGGTGACCATAAGACACCAGGGCGCGCCAGGCTTCCCAGGGGGGGCCACCTGGTGACCACAAGACACCAGGGCGCGCTAGGTTCTGGTACTTAAGGTATTTTGAGCTAGAAAAAATCAAGAGGGGACTATCGGGATGGTACACCGCCATCTCGAGGCAGAACTTGGGTAGGGCCACTTTTGCCCTCCGGTGGAGCGATTCCGCCTGGAAACTTTCCTCCTGGAGGGGAAATCGAAGCCATCGTCATCACCAACAACCCTCTCATCTTTTGGAGGCCAATCTTCATCAACATATTCAACAGCACCATATCCTCTCAAACCCTAATTCATCTCTTGTGTTCAATCTTTGTACGGAACCTCAGATTGGTACCTATGGGTGACTAGTAGTGTTGATTACATCTAGTAGTTGATTACTATATGATTTATGTGGTGGAAGATTATATGTTCAGATCCATTATGCTATTTAATACCCCTATGATCTTGAGCATGAATATCATTTGTGAGCAGTTACTTTTGTTCTTGAGGTCACGGGAGAAGTCATGTTGCAAGTAATCATGTGAAGTTGATATGTGTTCGATATTTTGATGATGCGAATGTTGTGATTCCCTCAGTGGTGTCATGTGAACGTTGACTACATGGCACTTCACCATCTTTGGGCCTAATGGAATGCATTGTGGAGTAGTTATTAGATGATGTGTTGCTAGAGTGATAGAAGGTTAAACCCTAGTTTATGCGCTATTTCGTAAGGGGCTGATTTGGATCCTAATGTTTCATGTTATGGTTAGATTATATCTTAATACATTTCTCGTAGTTGCGGATGCTTGCGAGGGGGTTAATCATAAGTGGGAGGTTTGTTCAAGTAAGAACAACACCCAAGCACCGGTCTACTCACATATCAAATTATAAAAGTAGCGAACGCAGATCAAACCAACATGATGAAAGTGACTAGATGAAATTCCCGTGTACCCTCAAGAACGCTTGCTTATTATAAGAGACTGTTTTGGCATGTCCATTGCCACAAAAGGATTGGGCTATCTTGCTGCACTTTATTTGCCGTTACCGTTACTTGCTCGTTACCAATTATCTTGCTATCAAACTACCTGTTACCTACATTTTCAGTGCTTGTAGAATTTACCTTGCTGAAAACCGCTTGTCATTTCCTTCTACTCCTCGTTGGGTTCAACACTCCTACTTATCGAAAGGACTACGATTGACCTCCTATACTTGTGGGTCATCAAGAGGCATCGCTACTACTAATTCTGGTAGCAGTAGCGCTTGCTAATATCCGGTGCCACTACTAACTCTGGTAGCAGTAGCGCTTGTTTTCTACCCAGCGCCACTACTATGCTTTTGTATTCTTTTGTACACCATTATACATGTTTTTATACGGCAACAATGAAGAGGTAGTGAATGAAACACCGAATGATATAACAACTCATCATCATATAATCATAACTCATCATCTAGCATATCAAAAGTTACCCACACTAACTAATTGTTATCATAAAAGTTAAATAACTACTCATCAATCTAGCAACAAACTAGCAAGTTTTCAAGTTATTACAAGTTAAATAACAAGTTCACAAGTTATCACAAGCTACCAACACTAACTACTGCTCTCTCCTAGATAAAATAGCATAAAAAGGTGAACTACTGCATCTCCCCATTGAAGAATACGGATCAACCTATCTCCAACTTCCAGGCTGTTATAGTCTCCAAGTGGTTGCCTGTGTGCTTTTATTGCATTGCTCCGTCCTTTGATTTTCAGGGTTTCCTCCCTTCGAGATATCGTGTATCTACCTGGGTAACTCACTGGCATTGGCCGTAAGCTAATCATATGCAAATCACTATTGGTGAACATCACGTTAGGCAAAGTCTCTGACAGGAGTACCTATTGAAGAACATAAGTAATAATAACATAGTCCTCAAACTAGTTTTTGTTGGAAATATGCCCTAGAGGCAATAATAAACTGGTTATTATTATATTTCCTTGTTCATGATAATTGTTTATTATCCATGCTATAATTGTATTGACTGGAAACACATTGCATGTGTAGCTACATAGACAACACTTTGTCCCTAGTATGCCTCTAGTAGACTAGCTCGTTGATCAAAGATGGTCAAGGTTTCCTAGCCATTGACATGAGATGTCATTTGATAACGGGATCATATCATTGAGAGAATGATGTGATGGACAAGACCCAAACTATAAACATAGCATATGATCATGTCAATTTATTGCTATAATTTTTCTGCATGTCTAGTATTTGTTCCTATGACCATGAGATCATGCAACTCACTGACACTGGAGGAGTGCCTTGTGTGTATCAAACGTCGCAACGTAACTGGGTGACTATAAAGGTGCTCTACAGGTATCTCCGAGAGTGTCTATTGAGTGGGTATGGATCAAGACTGGGATTTGTTACTCCGTGTGACGGAGAGGTATCTCAGGGCCCACTCGGTAATACAACTTCACAACAAGCCTTGCAAGCAATGTGACTAAAGTGTTAGCCACGGGATCTTGTATTATAGAATAATTAAAGAGACTTGCCGGTAACGAGATTGAACTAGGTATAGAGATACCGACGATCGAATCTCACGCAAGTAACATACCAAAGAACAAAGGGAACAACGTACGGGATTAACTGAATCCTTGACATAGAGGTTCAACCGATAAAGATCTTCATAGAATATGTTGGAACCAATATGGGCATCCAGGTCCCGCTATTGGTTATTGACCGTAGAGGTGTCTCGGTCATGCCTACATAGTTCTCGAACCCATAGGGTCTGCACACTTAAGGTTCGGTGACGTTTCGGTAGTATAGAGTTATGTATGGTGGTGACCGAAGGTTGTTCGGAGTCCCGGATGAGATCCTGGATGTCATGAGGAGCTCCGGACTGGTCCGGAGGTAAAGATTGATATATAGGAAGTCCTGTTTTGGTCACCGGAAAAGTTTCGGGCTCATCGGTAGTGTACCGGGAGTGCCCATGCGGCTGGGAGGAGAAACCCGAGGTGGAAAGGAAGTTTCCATGGGGGAGAGAAGGAGTCCTAATCCTACTAGGATTGGAGGAGGACTCCTCCTCTCCCCACTTCGGCCGAACCAAGGGCTGGCCCCTTAGGGGCCAAGTCTCCTCCCTCCCTTCTCTTATATATACTAGAGGTATTGAGGGTTTTTCACAAGAGAAATCAGCCACGTGCTACCCTCTCTTCTAGATCGTAGTTTCTCCTCCAGATCGTTTCAGTGGCATTTAGGCGAAGCCTTGCTGGAATAGTTCCACCACCATCGCCGCAACGCCGTCGCGCTGCAGGAGAACTCATCTACCTCTCCTCTTACTCTTGCTGGATCAAGAAGGCGGAGATCGTCATCGAGCTGTACGTGTGCTAAACGCGGAGGAGCCGTCCGTTCGGCGCTAGATCAGGACGGATCATGATTAGATCGCGGGACGCTCGGCGATTTGGATCGCGAAGACGTTCGACTACATCAACCGCGTTTCTTAACGCTTCCCGCTTAGCGATCTACAAGGGTATGTAGATCCACTCTCCCCCTCGTAGATGCTCATCACCATGGATAGATATTGCGTGTGCATAGGAATTTTTTTGTTTCCCATGCAACGTTCCCCAACAGTGGTATCAGAGCTAGGTCTATGTGTAGATGAGATCACGAGTAGAACACAAACGAGTTTGTGGGCGTTGATGCTTAGATTGCTTCCTCCCTTAGTCGTTTTTTGGTTCAGCGGTATTATGGGATGAAGCGGCCCAGACCAACCTTACTCGTATGCTTACGAGAGACCGGTTCCATCGACTGACGTGTAACTTCATTGCACAAAGAGGGCTGCCGGGTGTCTGTCTCTCCTACTCTAGTTGGATCGGATTCGACAAAGGCGGTCCTTGAGAAGGTTGAATAGCAATTTATGTATCACCGTTGTGGTTTTTGCGTAGGTGAGTATTGTTCTTGCTAGATACCCGTAGCAGCCACGTAAAACTTGCAACAACAATTAGAGGATGTCTACCTTGTTTTTGCAGGGTATGTTGTGATGTGATATGGCCAATTACATGATGAGATATATGTGATGTATGAGATGATCATGTTTTGTATAGGATATCATGACTTGCATGTCGTTGAGTACGGCAACCGGCACGAGCCATAGGGTTGTCTTCAATTATTTTCGCCGTTTTGCTTTACTTTATCGCTATGAGATAGCAATAGTCGTCAAAGCAACAGTCGGTGTGACAACCCCGATGGCAACACGTTGATGGAGATCAAGATGATAGATATCATGGTGTCATGCCGGTGACGATGGAGATCATGCTAGTGGTTTGAAGATGGAGATCAAAAGCACAAGTTCATGGCCATATCATGTCACTTATGATTTGCATGTGATGTTAATCCTTTTATGCACCTTGTTTCGCTTTGGACGACGGTAGCATTATAAGGTGATCCCTCACTTAAATTTCAAGATGGATTGTGTTCTCCCCGAGTGTGCACCATTGCGAAAGTTTGTCGTGTCGAGACACCATGTGATGATCGGGTGTAATAGACTCTACGTTCACATACAATGGGTGCAAGCCAGTGTTGCACATGCGGAACTCTCGGGTTAAACTTGATGAGCCTAGCATGTACAGACATGGCCTCAGAACACAAGAGACTGAAAGGTCGAACATGAGTCATATAGTAGATATGATCAACATGATGATGTTCACCATTGAAACCACCTCGACTCACGTGATGATCGGACTTGAGTTGGTGATTTTGGATCATGTATCACTCAGATGACCTGAGGGCTGTCAATTTGAGTTGGAGCTTTAGTAATTTGATTAACTAAATTCATTATCTTGAACAGTAGTCTTAGTAACCTTTGCATATTTATATTGTAGATCACTGGCTCGCGCAGTAGCACCCCTGAATTTTAATGCGTTCCTAGAGAAAGCTAAGTTGAAAGATGATGGAAGTAACTTTGTGGACTGGGCCCGTAATCTGAGGATTATCCTCACGGCTTCCCAGAAGGTTTATGTCCTTGATGCACCGCTTGGTGATCCACCCGCTCCAGTTGAGTCTGCAGTCATTGTGAACGCCTGGCAGGCATGTTCTGATGATTACTCAATGGTTCAATGTGCAATGTTGTATGGCTTAGAACCGGGACTTCACAGACGTTTGGAATGTCATGGAGCATATGATATGTTCCAGGAGTTGAAGTTTATCTTTCAGAAGAATGCCCGGATTGAGAGGTATGAGACCTCCGATAAGTTCTATGCTTGCAAAATGGAGGAGAACGGGTCTGTCAGTGAACACATACTCAGAATGTCTGGGTATTCCACCCGTCTGGCTGAATTGGGGATGCCCCTTCCGGCAGAGGCGATCACTGACAGAGTTCTTCAATCATTGCCACCTAGCTACAAGAGTTTCGTGTTGAACTATAACATGCATGGGATTAACAAGTCAGTCGCCGAGCTGTTTGCGATGTTAAAAGTCGCTGAGTTTGAGATTCAGAAGGACATCAAGTGTTGATGGTCAATAAAACCACTAGTTTCTAGAAGAATGGCAAGGGAAAGAAGGGTAACTCCCAGAAGAGTGGCAAAACAGTTGCCCCTCCCGTGAAGAAACCCAAGGCTGGACCCAAGCCAGAAACTAAGTGCTTTCATTGCAAGGGAACTAGTCACTGGAAGCGGAACTGCCCCAAGTATCTGGCTAACAAGAAGGCGGCCAACAACAAACAAGGTATATATGATATACATGTTATTGATGTGTACCTTACTAGCTCTCGTTGTAGTGCCTGGGTATTTGATACCGGTTCGGTTGCTCACATTTGCAACTCAAAGCAGGACCTATGGAATAGACGGAGGCTGGCTAAGGACAAAGTGACGATGTGCGTGGGAAATGGTTCCATGGTTGATGTGATCACCGTCGGCACGCTCGCTCTTCGACTACCATCGGGATTAGTGATGAACCTGAATAATTGTTATTTAGTGCCTGCGTTAAGCATGAACATTATATCTGGATCTTGTTTATTGCGAGACGGTTACTCATTTAAAACTGAGAAAAATGGTTGTTCTATTTATATGAGTAATATCTTTTATGGTCATGCACCCAATGTGAGGGGTTTATTCTTATTGAATCTCGATAGTGATGATACACATGTTCATAACATTTATGCCAAAAGATGTAGAGTTGATAATGATAATACCACTTTCTTGTGGCACTGCCGTTTAGGTCATATTGGTGTAAAACGCATGAAGAAGCTCCATGCCGATGGACATTTAGAGTCACTTGATTTTGAATCACTTGACACATGTGAACCATGCCTCATGGGCAAGATGACTAAAACGCCGTTCTCTGGAACAATGGAACGGGCAAGTAACTTGTTGGAAATCATACATACTAATGTGTGCGGTCCAATGAGCATTGAGGCGCGCGGTTGATATCGTTATTTTCTCACCTTCACTGATGACTTAAGTACATATGGGTATATTTACTTAATGAAACACAAGTCTGAAACGTTTGAAAAGTTCAAGCAATTTCAGAGTGAAGTTGAGAATCATCGTAACAAGAAGATTAAATTTCTACGATCTGATCGAGGAGGAGAATATCTGAGTTATGAGTTTGGCAGTCACTTAAGACAGTGTGGAATTGTTTCACAATTGACACCGCCTGGAACACCACAGCGTAATGGTGTGTCCGAACGTCATAATCGAACCTTATTAGATATGGTGCGTTCTATGATGTCTCTTGCCGATTTGCCACTATCGTTTTGGGGTTATGCATTAGAGACAGCTGCATTCACTTTAAATAGGGCACCATCGAAATCTGTTGAGATGACGCCATATGAACTGTGGTTTGGCAAGAAGCCAAAGTTGTTGTTTCTTAAAGTTTGGGGATGTGACACTTATGTCAAAAAGCTTCAGCCTGAAAAGCTGGAACCCAATGCGGAGAAATGTGTCTTCATAGGATACCCAAAAGAGACAGTTGGGTATACCTTCAATCTCAGATCCGAAGGCAAAGTGTTTGTCGCTAAAAACGGAACATTTCTTGAGAAAGAGTTTCTCTCGAAAGAATTGAGTGGGAGGAAGATAGAACTTGATGAGGTTGTTGAACCTCTATTTCAACCAGAGAGTAGCGCAACATAGAAAGATGTTTCTGTGGAGCCTACGACAGTTGAAGAGGAAGTTAATGATGATGATCATGAAACTTCGGATGAAGTTGCTATTGAACCTTGTGGGTCGACAAGGGCACATGCTGCTCCTGAGTGGTACGGGAACCCTGTCTTAGAGGTCATGTTGTTGGACAACGATGAACCTACGAGCTATGAAGAAGCGATGATGGGCCTGGATTCCGAGAAATGGTTAGAGGCCATGAAATCCGAGATGGGATCCATGTATGAAAACAAAGTATGGACTTTGGAAGTATTACCTGAAGGGCGAAAGGCCATTCAGAACAAATGGATCTTTAAGAGGAAGACGGACGCAGACGGTAATGTCACCGTCTATAAAGCTCGACGTGTGGCAAAGGGTTTTCACAAGTTCAAGGAGTTGACTACGATGAGACCTTCTCACCCGTAGCGATGCTTAAGTCCGTCAGAATCATGTTAGCAATAGCTGCATATTTCGACTATGAAATTTGGCAGATGGATGTCGAAACAGCATTCCTTAACGGTTTCCTTAAGGAAGAGTTGTATATGATACAACCGGAAGGTTTTGTCGATCCAGAGAATGCTGACAAAGTTTGCAAACTCCAGCGATCCATTTATGGACTGGTGCAAGCATCTCGGAGTTGGAATCTGCGCTTTGATGAGGTGATCAAAGCGTTCGGGTTTATACAAGTTTACGGAGAAGCTTGTATTTACAAGAAAGTGAGTGGGAGCTCTATAGCGTTTCTAATATTATATGTGGATGACATATTGCTGATTGGAAACAATATAGAAATGCTGGAAAGCGTGAAGGAATATTTGAAAAAGAGGTTTTCAATGAAGGACCTAGGAGAAGCTACTTTCATATTAGGCATTAAGATCTATAGAGATAGATCGAGACGCTTAATAGGACTTTCACAGAGCACATACCTTGATAAAGTTTTGAAGAGGTTCAAAATGGATCAGTCCAAGAAGGGTTTTTTGCCTGTGTTACAAGGTGTGAAGTTGAGTAAGACTCATTGCCCAGTGACTGCAGAATATAGAGAGAAGATGAGTGTCATCCCCTATGCTTCAGCCATAGGCTCTATCATGTATGCAATGCTGTGCACAAGACCCGTTGTCAGCCATGCCATAAGTATGGCCGGAAGGTTTCAAAGTGATCCAGGAATGGAGCACTGGACGGCGGTCAAGAATATCCTTAAGTACCCGAAAAGGACTAAGGAAATGTTTCTCGTTTATGGAGGTGATCAAGAGCTCATAGTAAAGGGTTACGTCGATGCAAGGTTTGACACTGATCCGGATGACTCTAAGTCGTAAACCGGATACATATTTATTCTTAATGGGGGAGCGGTAAGCTGGTGCAGTTCCAAGCAGAGCGTGGTAGCCGATTCTACATGCGAAGCGGAGTACATCGCAGCCTCGGAGGCAGCGAAGGAAGGTGTCTGGATGAAGGAGTTCATGACAGATCTTGAAGTAGTGCCCAGTGCACTATATCTAGTTGATCTGTTCTATGATAACACTAGTGCCATTGCCCTGGCCAAGGAACCAAGGTTTCACAAGAGGACCAGACACATAAAGCGACCCATCAATTCCATCCGCGAGTACATCAAGGAGGAGGACATAAATATTTGCAAAGTGCACATGAATCTGAATGTTACAGACCCGTTGACTAAACCTCTTCCAAGGGCTAAACATGATCAACACCAGAACTGTATGGGTGTTCGATTCATTACAATGTAAATCACATAGTGATGTGAGCTAGATTATTGACTCTAGTGCAAGTGGGAGACTGTTGGAAATATGCCCTAGAGGCAATAATAAAATGGTTATTATTATATTTCCTTGTTCAAGATAATTGTTTATTATCCATGCTATAATTGTATTGACTGGAAACATATTGCATGTGTGGGTACATAGACAACACTTTGTCTCTAGTATGCCTCTAGTAGACTAGCTCGTTGATCAAAGATGGTCAAGGTTTCCTAGCCATTGACATGAGATGTCATTTGATAACGGGATCACATCATTGGGAGAATGATGTGATGGACAAGACCCAAACTATAAACATAGCATATGATCGTGTCAGTTTATTGCTATAGTTTTTCTACATGTCAAGTATCTGTTCCTATGACCATGAGATCATGCAACTCACTGACACTGGAGGAGTGCCTTGTGTTTATCAAACGTCGCAACGTAACTGGGTGACTATAAAGGTGCTCTATAGGTCTCTCCGAGAGTGTCTGTTGAGTGGGTATGGATCAAGACTGGGATTACTCTGTGTGACGGAGAGGTACTCAGGGCCCACTCAGTAATACAACATCACAACAAGCCTTGCAAGCAATATGACTAAAGTGTTAGCCATGGGATCTTGTATTACGGAACGAGTAAAGAGACTTGCCGGTAACGATATTGAACTAGGTATAGAGATACCGACGATCGAATCTCGAGCAAGTAACATACCGAAGAACAAAGGGAACAACGTACGGGATTAACTGAATCCTTGACATAGAGGTTCAACCAATAAAGATCTTCGTAGAATATGTAGGAACCAATATGGGCATCTAGGTCCCGCTATTGGTTATTGACCGTAGAGGTGTCTCGGTCATGTCTACATAGTTCTCGAACCCGCAGGGTCTGCACACTTAAGGTTCGGTGATGTTTTGGTAGTATAGAGTTATGTATGGTGGTGACCGAAGGTTGTTCGGAGTCCTGGATGAGATCTTGGACGTCATGAGGAGCTCTGGAATGGTCCGGAGGTAAAGATTGATATATAGGAGGTCCTGTTTTGGTTTCCGGAAAAGTTTCGAGCACATCGGTAGTGTACCGGGAGTGCCGGGAGGGTACCGGGGGACCATCGGGAGGGGTGTTTCAACCCAAGAGGCTACATGGGCTGTGGGAGGAGGTATACCAGCCCTTAGTGGGCTGACCAAAGCCCCACAAGAGGCCCATGCGGCTGGGAGGAGAAACCCACGGTGGAAAGGAAGTTTCCATGTGGGAGAGAAGGAGTCCTAATCCTACTAGGATTGGAGGAGGACTCCTCCTCTCCCCACTTCGGCCAAACCAAGGGTTGGCCCCTTGGGGGCCAAGTCTCCTCCCTCCCTCCTCCTATATATACTAGGGGTATTGAGGGTTTTTCACAAGAGAAATCAGCCACGTGCTACCCTCTCCTCAAGATCATAGTTTCTCCTCTAGATCGTTTCAGCGGCGCTTAGGCAAAGCCCTGCTGGAATAGTTCCACCACCATCGCCACAATGCCATCGTGCTGCCAGAGAACTCATCTACCTCTCCGCTTCCTCTTGCTGGATCAAGAAGGCGGAGATCGTCATCGAGTTGTACGTGTGCTGAACGCGGAGGTGCCGTCCGTTCGGCGCTAGATCGGGACGGATCGTGATTAGATCGCGGGACGCTCGGCGATTTGGATCGCGAAGACGTTCGACTACATCAACCGCGTTTCTTAACGCTTCCCGCTTAGCGACCTACAAGGATATGTAGATCCACTCTCCCCCTCGTAGATGCTCATCACCATGGATAGAACTTGCGTGTGCGTAGGAAATTTTTTGTTTCCCATGCAACGTTCCCCAACAGTTTTGCGTAAGAATAATGTATGCAAAAGATGGAGTAGTGACACAATAGTAAAAAAATCTTGCAAAGATGTCTGAAGTGATGTTATAATGGTTCAACTTGTGTACTAGTGGCACGTATCCACTATAACTGTCGCCAATCATGTAATTGTTCTTAAAATGCTCAACGTCATGAATAAATGAGATCAGATGATTTTTTTCCAACCAAGTGAGCTCGCAGCCATAACTGTAGTAGGTCCAGTCTACTATCTGTCCTTTTTTGGAGAAGAGAAATAAGCTGACAATTCAAAATAAATAAGTTTAATTGGGATGAGTACCAAATATATTTCAATAAAATATATAAACTACCTAACAAATTTGTTGACAAACTCACATGGAGGTAGAACTGGAATCAAGTGATCCACATGCACCCAAATTTCGATATTATTATCACGATCATCGTCATGACCAAGATCGAAGGTTATTTTCATGTCCCTCCTTAAACCTGTACGCCTTGCAAAATGCTCTCGAAGCGGAGCAACCAAAATACGTGTGATCTACTTCATTTTTGAGCTTAACATCAGAAGTGAAAATGTCTGTCTTTAGGTGAGCTCTCTTAGTCTCTGTATTCTCCTTATCTTGGAAATGGAACTTGTCCAAGACATGGAGTCTTGCATGGCAAGGAATGCACTAGTAGAATTGTACAAAAGAAAATTACATGTTAATTAAAGCAAATAAGCACACGTCATGCTTCATTAGAAAAAATACATGGCGTCTTTACATACCGTAATAATTTCGAAGTCCTCGTTTAGCTTGACGGTGAAGGACGTACAGTTGTCTAGGTGAGGATAACGGTCACATATAACCCTGTCATCGGTGCACCAATCACACTCAGGGATCCTCTCGTCATCATACATTTCATGTGTTCATGATTCAAAGATTAAAAATTGACTACAATTATACCAGGAACTATTCAGCATGGATTGGCTTTCGGGTTGTCGAGGATTCCTTGAAAAACTCTCATATCTCATGGTGTATAATGTGCACACTCTATCACACTGATATGGTGGTGTATGTGGTGGACACTCCCTCACACTAATATTTCGACCGTCGGTGCTGGTCGCTCCTCCCTTCGTCCCTGCGTGCATTACCAAAATGTCTTTCACACGGGGAAGTAGGAGGAAGCGACCCCCACGACAATAGTCAGGATTCTTCATCTATGATATTTCGACCGTCGGTGCTGGTCGCTCCTCCCTTCGTCCCCGCGTGCATTACTAAAATGTCTAGAACACGAGGAAGAAGGAGGAAGCGACCCCCACGACAACAGTCAGGATTCTTCATCTCTGATATTTTGACCGTCGGTGATGGTCGCTTCCTTCCTCCTCTCGCGCATTATACCAAGGTATTTATTGCGAGAAGAGGAAGAAGTGACCTTCACTGCAAAAGTCGGGATTCCTACATCAAGAACATATTGAAAGTCACACAAGGAGCTCCGATAGACTTAAAGTGTACCCTATAAGCATTAGTCAATTAACATTACATTTATGGACAAATGCGATAAACAATGACCTATGTTTTGTCGGATTGTTGTTTAATTCATGTTCTGGCATATCATGGGCACTTTATATTTCCTACTTTATAGCAAAAGTCATGCCAAGATCCACGGAAAATTTTGGCATGACCTTTTCTAAAAACAGGACATATCGAGCGCCTGAAATTTGCCGGAACAAAAATGAATCAACAGTCCAACAAAACATAGGCCTTTCTGAGGTGTTCCCTACAAAATCATAGACATGTCCAATAATGACATATAGCATTATTTGATGACAAAGTGATAATGACATAAATATAATTAAATTGTCCAATACATTTCTATATTGAAAAAAAATAATTACTAAAAATTTCTGTACCTAGATTTCTTTTACTAAAAATTTCTATACCTAATTTTTTTACGAAAAATTTCTATTACTAAATTTGATACCTTAAAATTTCTCATACCTAAAAATTTCTATTACCAAATTCTATACCTCAAAATTTGTACATGCTATTGTATTAAAAAAACTATTTGCTACCTAAAATTGTCTAGTCTATTCAATTAAAATCTAAATTCTACAAGCAGATTCTACCGATTCATTGGACATTCTACATTCTACA
The DNA here is from genome assembly GCA_039707655.1 of Elymus sibiricus. Classification (NCBI taxonomy): domain Eukaryota; kingdom Viridiplantae; phylum Streptophyta; class Magnoliopsida; order Poales; family Poaceae; genus Elymus; species Elymus sibiricus. The sequence goes on from CM077675.1 coordinate 528,144,858, forward strand.
AGAACAGGACAGAGGGAGGAGGGAAGGAGGGAAGTGGAAGGATGAGGGAGGAGCTTCCTCGCCTGGGCGGCGGCGGGTGCGGGGCGGGAGTGGAGAGAGTGAGAGGGCAGCAGGCGCGGGACGACATCGGCAGTTCGCAGGGGACGGTGGCAGGCAACGACGGTTGGCGCGCGGGATGGCGGTCGGAGAGAGGGGGACAGCGGCTGGCGTGGGGGAGAGAGAGTAGAAAGGGAGAGAGTGAGGAGACAGAGATGAGGAGAGTGAGGGGACCGGCGCGGGGAAGAGGATATGGTAGGGTTAGCAGCACCGCGGGCCTAGAAAACGCGATACTACTAACTCGCCGGGGGCAAGGGAGGTGGGCTTGGGTTGGACATAGTAGTAGCGTCGTACCGTGCCCGTGCCCAGTGCTACTGTTAATTGTATTAGCAGTACCGCTGGTGGGGGACAAGCGTTGCTACTATGGCCAGCCCGTGGGCGTATGGTGTGGCTCACATATTAGTAGCGCAGGTTGCAAAGCCCGACGTTACTGCTATAAATTACCAGTAGCGCAAGTTTGTGCCCGGCGCTACTGCTAATTAACAGTAGCGCGAGTCTTCTATCCCATGCTACTAGTAATGATCTACCAATAAGCTATTTCCTAGTACTGATATAGTATTTTTTTAAGTGAGGTAGGGCCCATTTTAGAGTTTCGCACACGGCCTTGGATTTCGCCGGCCCGACCCTACTAAGAAAGTAGGCATTATTGTTGTTCCTAATGATAAAATGAACTTATCCCCCAAAGAATAGTAATTGTTTGTAGGATGGTGATATCTCCTTTTAATTGATCCGGTATTGGAACCAAAAGGGTGTCCCGCACCTATTTCCCCAAAGGTGACCCTAGGTATTGAACCCACGAGAGGAAGATTTCCTTGAAGCAATGGTCTCTAGCAAGTTTTTGCCAAAGTGTCAAATCCATCTTTTGACCGGATCGACAGGCAAATTGTGATTCAAACACTTATAATAAAAAAGAAGGTACATGGATGAGGTCTTAATGCTTACAACCATGTATTTGCTTCGTGATAAAAATGATATTAGTTTATGCTTGGGAAGTCACCCATCAAGAGGTGATTGCTTCATATCGGAGTGGTGATGTGTCCAAATAACATCTTGACTGGCACGAGTCCTGCATCAAGAATCAGTTGTCCTATCGAAGGCCCTATTCGTCTCGCAGGGTTCCCCCGATAATTAAGATAATAATATCAGACAAAAGCATTCGATGTTTAATGACCACACACCATGAACCCCCAAGGATATGATCCATGTTATCCTACTACACTTTACTGACAGGTGTTCGGTATAACACTTCACAGTCGCCTTGCTCCTAGCCTCACCGGTGCTCGACCTCCGTGATCCTGGGTACCTGCAGGGATGAAAACCGCGGACAAGACAAGTGACACTTCACGAAACAATTTTATTTCACACATATGAGACGTTGTGTCAAAGATTTCCATTGACTCCCTCAACAAATACCTGGGGTTGCAAGGCTCATGCCTCATTCCATACCTTACCGAACTAATCACACATGAAGATTAGATCGCAAGAAGAAAATGTTGAAGAACACATCTTGGGATTGATTGATTGCAATATGTCTTACAATGGATGTCTTGTGCGATGCACGATTACAAGTATCAACTAAACTAGTAGGCGGAGGCGCGACGCCACGCCGCGCCCATGCCACAACTCGTTGTTGGTTCATCTAGGAGTTGTCTTAAAATTTGTGTGACATTTAACGTGTGTGGATACTAATTTAAATGTGTCGTGTTTTCTGAAAACCTTTTGTTATTGAAGTGATGGGCTTGAAGATCTTGATAAAAATGTCAAGTTAACATTCTAAACTAATTAAACCGCACTGTGTCAATAAGGGTTGCGACAAAGTAATCACTTTAGATTATATGGATACTTTGCTAAGATGACAATTGTAAAATGGTTTTTGTAGTCATTACTGAATTAAAGAAACGCTTGGCCAAAAGTAGGACTGCTTTGCTTAGTTCATACACATACTTACATGTTAATTTGTGTTCCGTTTCACGGATAGGATGGTACACACACTTCATTCTTCATGGCAAATTGAGGTGTCTTTCGAAAGCGAACAACTGCTTTGATGTGTGGCTAGAAAATTAAGACATTTAATTCACTCCAGGCGTAAAACATTAATTGAGTGGTAAACACTTCTTCCTTTTCTTTTTGTGTTCTGCTAACCTCTTTGTTGGTTTGACCTGTCCTCGTGGATCTCCAGTGATTGTTCACTTTCATTTCTCACACTCACCCGTGCGCCCTGATGCCTGAAGCCATTCACTCGGAAGGCCGTTGGCTCGGGCATGGCGGGGGAACCTGGTGTGGAGAGGACGCCGGTCTACCGAGAAAGGTCGGAGGAGAGGGCGGCGTTGTGGAGAGGAAGACGGTGACTGTTACCGCGGCGAGGTCAGCACGGATGCGGACATGGCATGACCACGATGGAGATAGAAGTATTGGGCCACATACTAAGGCACAGAGAGGTTGGCAACAACAACGGTTGCATGCGAACGTAAAGGATATCAAGTCACTCATGAGTGTAGCCGGCTGGGAGGTGGGGACTACGGTGAAGAGGTACCATGCTATAGCATCGCCATTCCTAACGTGTTGTCGCCTGCTACTGCTTCTACATACGACGCTAAGACCGAGGACATTCCATTGTCAGGGAAGGGGCATGGGTGGCGTTGGATGCAGGGCTAGTAGTCCGCTTGGTCGGATGTGACGGGGAAGGTGGTGTGGACAGGGCGTCGGTCTGCCAAGAAAGGTCAGAGGAGAGGGCGACACTGTTAGCGAGATAGAGGTGGGCTATCGGAGGAGGATTTTCTAGGGAAAAAATAGTAGTCGCAAGACACGGAGGAGGAGCACGTGATAGTTTCTCTAAGAGTCGCGTTACGTGATGTAAATTTCTAATAGATTGTAAACCCAATAGGCAATAAATATGAGTATGAATATGTGTCAACACAAGGATTAAAATACGTGGTAGTGCAGTAGAGCTTACGCCCAAACACTCCAATTGCACGACATCGCTTCTAGCTTAGTCGCGTTAATTAGGGTTTATATGAGAGAATACTATGGTGGTGGAGATGGCTATAAAGACGAAAATGGCGGTGACTAGGGTTTGTGGATGGAGATGATGATGAAGAGGTTCTGGCTGTGCTTGACATTGTTCTGTTGACATTTCAACGGGGTTCCCTTTATAAAAGTTGTTCTGGTGGACGACCTCCCTCGGTTTCCAGGCCAAACGACCGCTCATGCGAGCGCGTGCGGTCGCATGAAATGTCGTCTTTGGCTCTGGTTGCCGTCTGGCGCCTCCCGGTGACTAATTTCTTCTCCATTTTCCTTCCTTTCCATTCTCCCACGTGATTTCTTTTCCTTTTAGTTCATTTCTTGTGGAAAACATTAAAGAGAGAATTTGTGGAATCATTTGCATTCATTAGTCATTAGTGGCAATATCGAAGCAAATATCTCTCTTCTAATGAAATATCTCGGTTTAAACAAGGTTGAAATGAGTGTAAAAATATATTTTGATTGGCAATAACGCTTTTTTACGCACAATGCTATTTTATTGTATATGTCTGCAACATTTAATATACATGTTAAGCATGATTTCAATAAATAATCAAGTTTTCTAAAGATATGTTTTTTTGTATCTACAACAACATTTTTTCTACACACATTTTACATTTTCTGACTACCTGATTAACATTTTTCAAATAATTGGTTAACAATTTTTTTGAAATACTTGATTAACATATTGAAAATACATGATCAACGTTTTTCATACATATTGTATAATTTTTGTATACAATTTGTTTTACATGATAAGTACTTTTTTCTGTCCACATTTAATATTTTTTGAATGCTTGAAATGATTTCAAAGTTTATGTAAACTATTTTTTGTAATAGTATTTAGAATGTTTCATGCATAAAAGAAAGGAAAGAAACGTAAAAAAAAAACGTGATACAAGGAAAGCAATAGGGGCGCCTGGGCCTGCCCATCTGGCGCTGGCTTCCTGGCAAGGCTGCCTTATGTGTCTCGGTCCAGGCAAGAAATTGACGCCCGCGATATACAAGCACGTTTGCCTCAACATGCCCTAAATGGACCAGCCCAGCACTGGTTCCGAGCGCATAATTTTTACCTTTTTACTGGAAATATAATTTGTTTTAATTTAGAAATGGAAGGAATATCCATGTAATTTAAGAAATTGTTTTTTTAACTTTACCAAAATGTTAACAGCATTGAAAAACAGTTTTTTAAAATTTAAAATATGTCCGCATGTTCAATAAAATGTTAATTAAACTTGTACATAATATATTTTAAAACATTTGTATCATTCAAATATTGTTTTATGCAAAAAAACATGTTTGCATAAAAACATTTTCGCAGGAGTTCAAAAAGGTTTGTTTAGTTTTATAAAAATGTTCCATGCATTAAAAACATTTTCACGGTATTTGAAAAACATCACGCATTTCGCAAAATATGTCTTCAATTTTTTTTTTAGATGTGAAAAATTTGTTTGTCTAGTTTAAATGAATGTTTCATTCCATGAAAAAAAATATTCATCATATTTTGAATTTGTTTAGCATGTATTTGGATTTTTCTTGAAAAATATGTACTCATAAAATTGTACATTGTGTATTTAAAACATATTGAACGTGTATCAAAAAAATGTTATGCATGTATGTAAAATGTGTACTAAAAAAAAGACATTTGTTGAAAATGGAAAAAAGAAAAAAACAATGAAAACAAAAAGAATGAATGAAACTGAAGAAAACCATCACCGAAAACCGAAGAATAAGAAAAGAAAACAGGAAAAAAAACCCGCTAAAGAAACACATAGAAACCAAAACGATCGCAAGAAAAATGGTACAGTCAAATATTGGAACATGCAGAAAAGACAGAAAATAGCTCCCGCCGAAAGCCGCTAAAGAGGTGACGTCGATTGAAACAACATATAGTCAACAAACCAATCTATCATTTTTTTACCTTTTAAATTTTGTCCTTTACTCTAGTTTCTCCTTCTCATTCCTCATTATTCATGTTGCAAGGCAGCAAACCTCGAGGCTCTAGGGGCTATGAGGTGGACCCAGGGCAGCCCATAGCCGCCACCTAGGAATGTGGGGGTTTCAGGTCTTCAAAAACCTCACTAGCTGGTTTTGCAAATTACGCTCCCAGCTAGTCTCCTTCGACGATGTGTCTTGCTTAGCATGCTCGACATCGGAGGTACACAGTGACATGTTCGTGTGAGAACATACTTTTTGGCAACTCCTTTGGGAGCGAAGAAATTGGTACCCAAGACGCGTAGGGATTGTGTAACCAATGAGTTTAGGCCAATAAGCCTTGCTCACATTCTCACTAAAATTATCTCGAAGGTTTTGGCAAGGAGATTAGTGCATGTTCTTCCCACTTTGCTTAGTGATAATAAAGTGTTTTTTATTAAGGATTGTTCCTTACATGACAACTTCAAGATTGTAAGAGAACCAACTAAAGTTTGAAAAGAAAAAAAATGCTATTCTTCTACTAAAACTCAACATCTCTAAAGCTTTTGGCTCATTTGGTAGTTTTTCATTGAACTCTTGAGGATGAAAGGATTCAGGCATAAGTGGTGTTTCTGTATAGTATCCTTACTAGCCACATCTGTAGGGGAACATGACAGAAAACAAAAAAAAATCCGCACTATGAACACGCCTGGGATCACTATGGAGATGCATACAAGGTTTTGATCCGATCATTAACAACTCATAGCGTAGTGAAGAAGATTCGATGAAGATCACCAGTGCTGATCGCCACAACTAGGATTTACAACCTCCCAACCGCGAGGATGTTCTGCCTCGGGCAGCCCTTTGGGAGGCGGTCAGACAGTCCCTCGGACGGTGTCACGGACAACCCTTCGCGAGGCGGTCGGACAGTCCCTCGGACGGTGTCACGGACAGCCCTTCGGGAGGCCCCTCTAACAGCCCCTCGAGCAAAAGATCGAACCTACGACCTCTCTACGGGGTTGCACACATACGGTGTCAGCTATCCGGCAGGGCTTCGCCGTCCATAACTATTTCCTACCAGAGACTAGACAGCCGTTCAGTAGTATGAAACTATTTTGTGGAGGGAAGAAGAGAAAACTAGATCATGCATGGCATTCGTTTAAGAGATAAATCTGATTTTGGAGAGCCCTCTCCACCTCTATATATATGGTGAGGAAGGGGTAGAGGCCCAAGTGTGAAAAGAAGAAAAGGGGCTTGGATCTTTTCACCATGCCACATAAGGAGGGCTTGTTCTTATCCACCAAATGGTGGAAGGAAGCCCCAAGGGGGCCACCCAAACCCATGGATGAAATTGGCGGCCCCTTTGGGGGGGGGGGACCACCACATTTATTCCACCTTATCCTCTCTCCAAAAATAGTGAATACCTTCTTGAAGGAAACCCCATTAAAACCAGCCCATGAATAGTGGATCTTGTCCCCTATCGGGGAACATCGAGTTTCTCGCGCCAGATTTCTCTGGAAAAATTCTGGAAGGTCCGAGAACATTTTTGGCACCCTCCAAAATTTTCCAGGTGCGTACTGAAACCTTTTTAGCTCGATGGTTTACTCCGAAACAACTTTTTGGTTTCACTGATTTTTTTCAGTTTTCTTCCTCTCGAACTCCCTGTCTAGTACTCAGCAGATAGATGACCCTAAAGTGTGTGACCCTATAGGTTCGGTGGAGCATAGACATGACTGGAACACTTTCCAATCAATGATCAATAGCGGAACCATGGACATCCATATTGATCCCTATACCCACACGAATGAATAATCGAGTGAACCTGTAGTTGTCGTGTGCTATTCATGTTGCTTCACGATATGTTACAAACACCCAAGGTTAGACATATCGACATCACCATGAATCAAAAAATTGTCCACTATGCCAGTTACCTCATTACCTGGTTTGTTCTCTTTTCTCGTTTCTACGTTCCGGCATCCCTATGTTCAAATCACATTGTGTCCGGCCAGACGATGATGGATACTGTAACACCGAGAGGGTCCTAAAAATATCTCTCTATGTTCTAGGAGGAGCAAATCCCAATCTTGATATATCAATTCCCTTGTCATACTTTTCCATGAACCCGTAAGCCGCTGTAATAGCCACCCTATTACAGGTGACATTTAACAAAACCCGAAAGTTCACGAAGCAAGCATGAAGGAACTTGATACTCTCATGGTCCAAGGAATTATGCAAACGTTAAATCTCCCTGTGTTATTAACCATTTACTCGTGACGAATGTATCTCATAGCATAACATCAATACGGGTCGATTCAACATAGGTGTTCTTGTAACATTCTGCCCTCAAAATTGCCGGCATAGTCATGCCCATGATAAGGAAAACAGGACCATCATGCAATACTTGAGCTAGTCTTAGAGGCATGACTAGTACTACATTTTACCATTTATTATACCACACGTGCACATAGGTTTCCCTCCGAGCCTCGTGGTTATTGCATACTCGAGAATCATCGCAGTTATAGCATGTAATATAAACATTCGTTACAAACTTGGAGATACAAAATAACTATTATCATTGCCTTTAGGACATACCTCCTATAGACTCCCACTTGGACCAGATTAATCAATCTGGTTACATGGCTTCCCTAACACTAATGGCTATCGGAAGTTGCTCATGCTTCGCTCGTGGTATAGGCTTTGTCATCGGGTCTGACACATTCAGGTCTGTGTTAACTTTGCGTACTTACACTAAACCCGCTTCAACATGATGTCGAATGAGTTTTTATTTGCGTTCAATATGTCTTGTATTATGGGGGAACATGGCTCCCTTGCCTGGGACAAGGCGCCACTATTATCACACACTAGTAGAAAACAGACCTTTCATCTGGAGCTTTAGTCCCGGTAGGGTTTGGAACTAGGACTAATGTAAGCATTAGTCCCGGTTCCAACGGCTAGGAGCGGACAGGGGCAGGCCACCTCTTGTCCCTGTTCAAATGGGACTTCTAGTCCCGGTTGGTGACACCAACCGGGACTAAAGGGTTTTGGAAGACTTGCAGCAGGCTGGGGCCCCTACTATCCCCTTTAGTCTCGGTTGGTGATACCAACCGAGACTAGAGATAGCCCCTTTAGTCCCGGTTGGTGATACCAACCGGGACTAAAGATATCCTTATATATAGATGCTTCTTCCAGACCGAGCCAAAGCTCTTCTTTATCTCCTCTCTGTTTCCTTCCCCTAGCTCGAGCTCATCACCCATTTTTGCCAAGATTTGTGAAGATTGGAGGCACCCCATCGTTCTAAAAGGTTAGCAACTGCATCATTTCATATCTCATTGCTAGTTTAGCTCGTTTCATGCTCTATAAGTATACTGATTTGTTGGTTTTAGTTTGGGAGTAATTACGTGGTAGTTTCTTTGATTTATATGAAATTTGAGCTCAAATTAACTTCTTAGTTTTCATATGTGTAGGTGTGGTTTACTTAGTGCCTTCCCGTCCCCGTCCTCGTCCTCACTGCCGTTGATCGCCCGCGCCGTCCCATCGCCGGCACCACCTTGGTGAGCCTCTTGTTCTTATCCTTTTTGTAAAAAAATAATTATTTAGATAGTTACTTGTATAATTTTCTTAATTGTATGATTGTTTGTTATATATAGTGCCATGGTTTTGATTTCCGTCCCAGTCGGCCCTCGTACGGTTTATGATTCGGATGTGGTATATTATCGTTTATAACTATTTTGTTTCATTTCGTGTTTATGACAATTATGGCCGTCAAGTTGACATAGATATTTTTATCTAGGAGGTATGTGAACCGGAAATTGTAAACGACCCTGTTGTCGAGTGATAACCCACAAGTATAGGGGATCGCAACAGTTTTTGAGAGTAGAGTATTCAACCCAAATTTATAGATTCGACACAAGGGGAGCCAAAGAATATTTGAGAGTATTAGCAATTGAGTTGTCAATTCAACCACACCTAGCGATAAATATCTGTAGGAAAGTAATCAGTAGCACAGTAATATGATAGTTTCATAGCAGTAGTAACAGTAACAGTAGCAGTAGCAGTAGCAGTGATAGTTTTGTAGCCAGTGTAATAGTAACAATAGTAGTAGTAACTTAGCAAGAACAATATGTGAAAATATTGTAGGCATGACATCTTTTGTCCTACCCTCCCGTGGCAGCGGGGTCCATAAGGAAACTAAGGGATATTAAGGCCTCCTTTTAATAAAGAACCGAAACAAAGCATGAACACATAGTGAATACATGAACTCCTCAAACTACGGTCATCACTGTGAAGTATCCCGATTTCTGTCACCCTGGGGTTGACGGATCATAACACGTAATTGGTGCATATGACTAGGCAAGATGGGATCAAGAACATAGATATAATGATGATAACATAAACGGTTCAGATCTGAAATCATGGCACTCGGACCCTAGTGACAAGCATTAAGCATGGTAAAGTCATAGCAACATCAATCTTAGAACATAGTGGATACTAGGGATCAAGCCCTAACAAAACTAACTCGATTACATGATGAATCTCATCCAACTCCTCACCAACCAGCAAGCCTACGAAGGTATTACTCACTCCCGGTGGGGAGCATCATAGAATTGGCGATGGAGAAGGGTTGATGGTGACGAAGACCGAAGATTTCTCTCTCCGGAGACCCAAACGGGCTCCAGATCTGGCCTCCCGCTGAAGAACAGGAGGTGGCGGCGGCTCTGTATCGTGAAACGCGATACAACTTTTTCTCTCTGGTTTTTTTCTGAAAAAATAGGATTTTATAGCACTGGAATTAGGATCGGGGGGGGGGGGGGCACGAGGTGAACACCCTCTACCAGGCCGCGCTAGGGGGTCAGGCGCGCCCTGGTGGAGGGTGGGCACCCTGGGCTCCCTCTCTGGTGGCTTATGGCTCCAATATTCTTCATACATTCCAAAATAATTCTCCAAAAAGTTTTGTTTCGTTCCGAGAACTTTTTTTTCTGCACAAAAATAACACCATGGTAGTTCTGCTGAAAACAGTGTTAGTCCGGGTTAGTTTCGTTCAAATCATGCAAATTAGCGTCCAAAACAAGAGCAAAAGTGTTAGGAAAAGTAGATGCGTTGGAGACGTATCAACTCCCCCAATCTTAAACCCTTGCTTGTCCTCAAGCAATTCAGTTGACAAACTGAATGTGAGAAAGAAAAAACTTTTACGAACTCTTTTGTTCTTGTTTACATACATATGCTTAAGTAGCACTCAGGTTTTCAGCAAAGATTATGAGTAACCATGTCAACAATAACTCTTAAGGATTATATTACCTCATATCAATGACACAAGAAACTAGCGAGCAATAATAAGATATCTCAAGTGCAAACATTTGTCAAAACAATCATGATATAATATGACAATAGTGGTATCTCGCTAGCCCTTTCTGAGACCGCAAAACATAAATGCAGAGCACCTCCAAAGTTAAAGCAGCGACTAAACATGTAATTCATGGTAGAAAAGATCCAGTCATGATGCACCCAACATTCACTATAGACAATGCATGAGGATAACAATAGTGCTCTCAGGTCTAGCGCTTATTTTAGAAGGTGATGACTCAACATTAAAGTAAATAGATAGTCCCTTCGCAGAGGGAAGCAGGGATTTGCAGAGGTGCCAGAGTTCAAGGTTTAAATAAGAGGTAAGTATAATTTTGAGAGGTACACCCTTCCTGTCAACGTTACGACCAAGAGCTATTAATATCTTCCATGTTAAACAAATTAGCGGCGGTTCCCAAGCGGTAAAAGTAAAGGTTTACTCCCCCTCCACCAACAAACACATTCCACGGCGAGCCGAATCCACGGGTAACGTCCAAACCAACAACATTCCTCGGGGAGTTTTGTTTAATTATTTGCATTTATTTTGATTTCAGGACTGGGAATCCCTATTACCGCCCTTCTCGTGCAAGGACGAGTGAATAAACACTCATCATGAGAGTAACCCGCTTAACATGGAAGATACTGACCACCCCGTGTCGCTCCATGAGTGATCCAGGCACACAAAAAAGATGTTAATTTGAAATTTTTAGAGGTGGCACATGCAAATTTACTTGGAACGGCAGGGTAATACCGCATATAGGTAGATATAGTGGACTCATCTGGAATAAATTTGGGTTAAGGGTTTTTGATGCACAAGCAGAATTCCCACTTAGTACAGGTGGAGGCTAGCAAATAGATTGAGAAGCGGTCAGTTAGAGAGTGGATATGGTCATAAACATGCATTATGAATAATAAACATTGAATGCTATCATGAGTAGGATATGGACACCATGAACATAAATATCATGAAGGCTATGTTGATTTTGATTCAACTACATGCGTGAACATGTGCCAAGTCAAACCACTTGAAACATTCAGAGGAGGATACCATATCATCATACTACATCACAACCATTTTAATGCTTGTTGACATCCAAGATAAATAATTATCCACTCCTAGCTACTTGAGAATGGCATGAGCAACTATAATATCTAATTGTCATTGCAAACACGTTTGATCATAATATGCTGAATCATGGATACTAGGTTAAACATATTTACAAAAACAAGAACAAGTTGAGTTCATACCCGCTTTTCTATGCCACAGTCAATTCATTAAACATCGTCATTATTGCCTTTCACTTGCACAATCGAATGATATGAAAATAATAATAGTGCAAGAGTGTTGTGGACTAAGATGGAATCTGCAAACATTTTATTCAAGAGGAGAAGACAAGGTAATATGGGCTCTTTGTTAAATCAATAGTGGTGCAAATGAGAGCCACTCATCATTTTCATCGTGGTTTTCTCCTTAGTATGACTCAATAAAAGAGAAAAGAATTTTAGAGAAACGCACTGAAATATTTTTGGAGTTTTAGTTTTTTCAAGAAGAAACAAATAAGAGAAGGAAAAACAAAAACGAAAAAACTATTTACACGGGAGAACTCCCAACAAGCAAAAGAAGAAATGAGAAATCTTTTTGGGTTTTCTTTTAATACTACAACTAACTAAACTGAAAAGAAAAACCAAAAATAAGCAAGAAGTATTTTTGGATTTTCTCAAAGTTTTTCAAACACACAAGAAGAAAGCAAGAAAATAAATCTAGCATGGATAATACAATGAAAAAGTGTGAACAACGATAACTGGAATAAAATGTGTGAACATGAATGTAATGTCCATGGAAATACGTACTCCCCCAAGCTTAGGTTTTTGGCCGAGCTTGGTAATCACCATCCGTAGCCTGGATAATAGTCTGAGTGATAGCCCACCGAGGCTCTTGGTGCAACCACCGCAGCCCTCCTCGCAGCTTCAATCTCTGCATTGTACGTGCGGGCCTCGCTCTCATGGACGTAGTATCTTCCGTTCCTGTGATAATCAAAGAGAGCAGGAGGAGGCCATACGATAGGCACAACGGGACTGTTATTGAACCTCAAGTTGTCAGTATAGTTATTGACTGTGCCTTTAAGGAATCTATGGCGTTTCATGGCATCAAAGTCTAAATACTGGTTAGGTAAGATAGGATCATTAGGCCAAGGGGACACTCCCAACCTTGTAGCGAGGTGAGAGGCATAAATCCCTCCACATAAATAACCATTAGAAGCGTTGCGATTTAATCTCCGTACAACAATTGCTCCTAAATTATAGTTTTTAACTCCTGTTAAAGTAGTCTGTATAAGTCTCAAATCATGTGCACACAACGTGCTGCAATCTTGCTTGCCTACGATGCATTTGCCATTGAAGAGTGCAAAGTACTGTATAGATGGAAAATGGTTGCTTTTTATTCTACCTTGTGTCACTCCTCCGATTTCACTGTGGCAAATATTACTCAAAAATGGCTCATACTCAGATTTTGGTGGTTCGTCTAGCGAACCCCAATATGGAATTTTGCACGCTGCACAAAATGCGTCTAAGGGCATGGTGAAAGCATTATCATAGAGACTAAATGAAACTCTAGACTCACGAGGAAACTATTTAAATTTCTTGGTAAATGTCTCTGTGAGAGTGAGGTTTTGAGTGCACTTATCTTCGATGAAGGGAACCAGATCGGCGTTGCGAACATACTGCTCAAATTCTTCCTTAATACCTGCACCTTCCATGAAGGTATTACACGGCCAAAGGCATGATTTTGTTTCGGCGTCCCGTATCGAACATGCACTTGGCTCAACATAAGAATGTCGTGCAGAGCTTTCACTTGAGGATGTCCCAAAGGATCTTCTCCTCGAAGAACTCTTGAAGAATTGCATTTTATTTGCGAACAATTTCTAAAAAAATTATGACACAAAATTTTGTTAACAAAACTATATAAGATTGATAGCAACTACTCCTAGGGATGCATAGAGGCCATATCAAGCATTTAAACTACTTAGAACTCTAAGAATTCAACATGCAAGCTCATTTACATCAACACCAAGAGTAGCTAATTATTCTGAAAGTAAACCACTAAATCAAAAACTAATTGGAGCAATGGAGGGGGGGGGGGGGTTACATACCAAGAACCAATCCCCAAAAACAGTTTCAGAAATAGAGCTTTGAGCAAAGAGATCGAAATCCACAGGTTCTTGAGCAAGAACACGAGGGAGAGAGCAATGGTGAATTTTTTATGGAGGTAAGAGATGACATGGGCTAAAGGGATAAGTGAGGGGACCCACCTGGGGCCCACACTCTACCAGGCCGCGCCAGGGGGGGTCTGGCGGGCCCTGGTGGAGGGTGGCCACCAGGTGCACCCCCCTCTGGTGTTATTTGTTCAAGAAATTCATAAATAATCAGAAAAAAATTCATGTTAAATTTTCAGGACATTCTGAGAACATTTATTTTTGGGTCGTTTTTATTCCACGGGAAAATCAGAAAACAGGATAAACATGGCATTTTATTTTATTTAACTAGGAAAACAGAAAACAAAAGTGGATACAGAGAGTTGTTTCTACTAAATTCATCAACCTCATACTTCCCAAAAATGATTCATTAATAAGGTTGATCAAGTCATATTAACAACCACTTTCAATTAGCATGAAACCGAAGAACATTCGTAAAACACTAGGTTACCTCAATGGGGATATGCATATCCCCAATCACAGTAATATCATATTTCTTTTTGACAGTAGGTAGAGGTAATTGAAAGCTTCCAATAATGAGTGTCGAAGAATTTCCAATAACATTCACACCATTCACTTGGAATTGTCTCTTCGGAAAGTGCACCATATGCTCATTACCATTGATATGAAAAGTGACCTTGCTTTTATTGCAATCAATAACAGCCCTTGCAGTATTCAAAAAGGGTCTACCAAGGATAATCGACATGTTGTCATCCTCGGGCATATCAAGAATAACAAAGTTCGTTAAGATAGTAACATTTGCAACAACAACGGGCACATCCTCACAAATACTGATAGGTATGGCAGTTGATTTGTCAGCCATTTGCAAAGGTATTTCAGTAGGTGTGAGTTTATTAAAATCAAGTCTTTTATATAAAGAGAAAGGCATAACACTAACACCAACTCCCAAATCACTCAAAGTAGTTTTGACATAGTTTCTTTTAATGGAGCAAGGTATAGTTGGTATTCCAGGATCTCCAAGTTTCTTAGGTACTCCATCCTTAAAAGAATAATTAGCAAGCATGGTGGAGATTTCAACTTCAGGTATCTTTCTTTTATTAGTGATGATGTCTTTCATGTACTTAGCATAAGGAGGCATCTTTAATATATCATTTAAGCAGGTACGCAAAAGACTGGCCTAATCATTTCAGCAAAGTGTTCAAATTCCTCATAATCCTCTTTCTTAGATGGTTTAGGTGGAAAAGGCATGGGGTTCTGAACCCATGTCTCTCTTTCTTTACCATGTTTTCGAGCCACAAAGTCCTTCTTATCATATCGTTAATTTTTAGGTTGTGGGTTATCAAGATCAACATCAGGTTCTATTTCTATATCATTATCAGGTTCTTTATCATTACTAGGTTGAGTATCCTCATGAACATCATTATCATTATCATTATCACTAGGTGGATGTTCATTACAAGATTGTGTTTCAGCATCTGAAATAGAGACATCATCATCATCATCAGGAGGTTTTTCTATCTCAGGTTCACTAGAAACATGCATAGTCCTATCATTTTTCTTTTTCTTTTTCTTCTTAGAAGGACTAGGTGTATCAGCATTAATTCGTTGAGAGTCTTGTTCAATTCTTTTAGGATGACCTTCTGCGTAAAGAGGGTCTTGGGTCATTCTACCTCCTCTAGTCACTACTCTAATAGCATGATCATTCATATTATTATTCATTTCATCAAGCAATTATTTTTTAGATTTAGCAACTTGTTCTAGCTGAGTTTGCCATAGAGGCATGTTTTCCTACCCCTCTAACATCATTACTGATTCTAAATAGCAAGTCACTCAAGCGGGCAATCATATCAGAATTATATTTCAATTGTTTCGAAACATTTGCATTGAAGTGTTCTTGTTTCATAATGTAGTTATCAAACTCATATAAGCATTGACTAGGATGTTTATTGTAAGGGATATCACCTTCATCAAAATTCAATAAAGAATTTACCTCTACCACCTGTGGAGGTGGTGGTGTGTTAAGTCCATGTATTTCTTCAATAGGTGGTAAATTCTTAACATCCTCAGCTTTAATACCTTTTTCCTTCATACATTTCTTTGCCTCTTGCATATCTTCACGACTGAGAAATAAGATACCCCTCTTCTTCAGAGTGAGTTCAATTGGTGGTTCAGGGAGAGTCCAATCATCATAATTCTTCAATATATTATTCAATAATTCCTCAGCTCGTTCAACAGTTCGTTCCCTGAAAACACAAGCAGCACAACTATCTAGGAAATCCCTAGAAGCATCAGTTAGTCTATTATAGAAGATATCGAGTATTTCATTTTTCTTAAGTGGATGATCAGGCAAAGCATTACGCAATTGGAGAAGCCTCCCCAAAGCTCGTGGGAGACTCTCTTCTTCAGTTTGCACAAAGTTAAATATTTCCTCTATGGCAGCTTGTTTCGTATGAGCAGGAATTTTTTTTCCAGAGAAGTAATAGATCATATCCTGGGGACTACGCACACAACCAGGATTAAGAGTATTGTACCATATCTTAGCATCACCCTTTAATGAGAACGGAAATAATTTGAGAATATAATAGTAGCGTATCTTCTCATCATGAGCAAATAGGGTGGCTATATCATTCAGCTTAGTAAGATATGCTACCACAGTTTCAGTTTCATAGCCATGAAAAGGATTGGATTCAACCAAAGTGATTAACTCTGGGTCGACAGAGAATTCATAATCCTTATCGGTAACAAAGATAGGTGAAGTAGCAAACTTAGGATCACATTTCATTTTAGCATTCAAAGTCTTTTCTTTATACTTGCATAGTAGTTTCTTGAGATCATTTCTATCCTTACAAGCAAGAATCTCTCTAGCTATTTCTCCATCAAAAGCATAACCTTCAGGAAGCTTAGGCATTTCAAATCTAGGAGAGCAAGGAGTAGCAGGTGATTCAAAATCTTCATCAGTTGCACAGTTTCAAGTAATTCATTCAGTTGCACAGTTTCAACACTCACAGCAATAGTATCATCATTAATTTTAGAAGTACATCATCAAGCATATCAGGACGATTAATAAGTGGTGGTGTAACAAGCTGATTCAAAACAGTTGGTGAATCAAAAGCAAAGCTAGATGGCAGTTCCTTACCTCCTCTCGTGCGAGAGGGGACGATCTTGGTTCTCGTATCCTTCAGATTCTTCACAGTGATAAGTTGATACAAATCCCAAGTGACCCAATAGCTATGCTCCCCGGCAACGGCGCCAGAAAAAGGTCTTGATAACCCACAAGTATAGGGGATCGCAATAGTTTTCGAGGGTAGAGTATTCAACCCAAATTTATAGATTCGACACAAGGGGAGCCAAAGAATATTTGAAAGTATTAGCAGTTGAGTTGTCAATTCAACCACACCTGGAGATAAATATCTACAGCAAAGTAATCAGTAGCACAGTAATATGATAGTTTGATAGCAGTAGTAACAGTAACAGTAGTGGTAGCAGTAGAAGTGATAGTTTTGTAGCTAGTGCAATAGTAACAACAGTAGTAGTAACTTAGCAAGAACAATATGTGAAAAGATCGTAGGCACTGGATCGGTGTATTCGTTGGATGATATTCATCATATAACAGTCATAACCTAGGGCGACACAGAACTAGCTCCAGTTCGTCAATGTAATGTAGGCATGTATTCCGTATATAGTCATACATGCTTATGGAAAAGAACTTGCATGACATATTTTGTCCTACCCTCCTGTGGCAACGGGGTCCATAAGGAAACTAAAGGATATTAAGGAATCCTTTTAATAGAGAAGGGAACAAAGCATTAACACATAGTGAATACATGAACTCGTCAAACTACGGTCATCACCATGAAGTATCCCGATTTCTGTCACCACGGGGTTGACGGATCATAACACGTAATAGGTGCATATGACTAGGCAAGATGGGATCAAGAACATTGATATAATGATGATAACATAAACAGTTCAGATCTGAAATGATGGCACTCGGTCCCTAGTGACAAGCATTAAGCATGGCAAAGTCATAGCAACATCAATCTTAGAACATTGTAGATACTAGGGATCAAGCCTAACAAAACTAACTCGATTACATGATGAATCTCATCCAACTCCTCAACGACTAGCAAGCCTACGAATGAATTACTCACTCCCGGTGGGGAGCATCAGGCAAATTGGCGATGGAGAAGGGTTGATGATGACGAAGACCGATGATTCCCCTCTACGGAGCCACAAACGAGCTCCAGATCTGGCCTCCCGATGAAGAACAGGAGGTGGCGGCGGCTCCGTATCGTGAAACGCGATGAAACTTCCAAAATAATTTATAGCGCTGGAATTCATAGCGCTGGAAAAATAGGATTTTATAGCGCTGGAATTAGCTTCGAGGGCCCCACGAGGTGAGCACCCTATACCAGGCCGCGCCTGGGGGGTCTGGCGCGCCCTGGTGGAGGGTGGGCACCCTGGGCCCCCTCTCTAGTGTCTTATGGCTCCAATATTCTTCATAAATTCCAAAATAATTCTCCAAATAGTTTCGTTCCGTTTTGGGAACTTTTATTTCTGCACAAAATAACACCATGGTAGTTCTGCTGAAAACAGCGCCAGTCCTGGTTAGTTTCATTCAAATCATGCAAATTAGAGTCCAAAACAAGAGCAAAAGTGTCAGGAAAAGTAGATATGTTGGAGACGTATCATCGAGAAGTTAAATTTTGTTGACAAAGAAAACGATTATTTGAAAGAAAAATTGAAAAGAATTGAAGAAGAGAAGATGAAATTGGAGTTGCATGTTGCCGATGTCCTCGATGATCACAAGATCAAGATAGATGCAATGCGCTTGAAGATTAGAAAGATTAGAAAATATGCTATTAATAAAGAGGCTTGGTATCATTATGCTGTTGGATCGATTATTACCTTAGTTGCGATTTTGATCACATTTTTTGTTGCATTTAAATGCTTTAGCTAGATAGTTGTATGTTGTTTTATAAGAATAAGTGTGTATGAACTTTATGTATAAACTTGTATTAATTTGGTCACCTCGATGTTGTGTAATGAAGATGAGGCTGCAATGGATGTACGATGACCGATGCTCTCCCCAGTTTATTAATGGCGTGTATAGTTTTCTGCGTGCGGCTGAGGAAAACAAGCGGAAAGGTTTTATGTCTTGTACATGTGGTGTCTGTAGGAATTATAGGATTACTCTACCTCAAAAGTCCTTCACAGCCACCTGCTTGAGTCCGATTTCATGTCAGACTATAACTGTTGGACCAAGCATGGAGAAAGAGGGGTTATGATGGAAGACAATGAAGAAGAAGAGGATGATGGCAACTATCCTAGAATCCCTGAATACGATGGTACTAAAATTGGGGAAGCTGAAGAAGAGGCATCAGATGAGCCCGCTGATGATCTTGGTCGGGCCATTGCTGATGCAAAGCGAAACTGCGCAAATGCAATGGAGAAGTTGAAGTTGCAGCTCATGTTAGAGGATCACAAAAAAAATTGTGCCCAAATTGCGAAGATGACAAGAAAAATCTGGGTACCACACTAGAATTGCTGCAATGGAAGGCAGAGAATGGTGTATCTGACAAGGGATTTGAAAAGTGGCTGAAAATGTTAAAGAAGATGCTTCCGAAGGACAACAAATTGCCCGACAGTACGTACGAAGCAAAGAAGGCTGTCTGCCCTCTAGGATTAGAGGTGCAGAAGATACATGCATGCCCTAATGATTCCATCCTCTACCGTGGTGAGTACGTGAATTTGAATGCATGCCTGGTATGTGGTGCATTGCCCTATAAGATCAACCGCGATGACCCTGATGATGTTGAGGCTGAGCGCCCCAGGAAGAGGATTCCTGCCAAGGTGATGTAGTATGCTCCTATAATACCACGGTTGAAACATTTGTTCCAAAACAAAGAGCATGCCAAGTTGTTGTGATGCCACAAAGAAGATCGTAAGAAAGTCGGGATCTTCAGAGTACCCGTTGATGAGTCCAGTGGAGAAAAATCGAGAGAAAGTGGCCGGATTTTGCAGATGACACAAGGAACTTATGGTTTGGTATAAGTGCGGATGGCATTAATCCTTTTGGTGAGCAGAGTAGCAATCATAGCACGTGGCGTGTGACTCTATGTATCTATAACCTTCATCCTTGGTTATACATGAAGTGCAAGTTCATTATGATGCCAGTGCTCATCGAAGTCCCTAAGCATCAATGACCTGCTCTTAGTAACATTTGACCGTAAGAAAGACAGGATATAAAAGGTGTACGTGTGTGGGATGAGCACAAATAGGAGGGATTTGACCTACGAGCGTTGTTGTTTGTAACCATCAATGATTGGACTGCTCTTAGTAACCTTTCAGGACAGACAAACAAGGGATACAATGCATGCACGCACTATTTAGATGAGACTCAAAGTATATATTTGGATAAATGTAAGAAGAATGTGTACCTGGGACATCGTCAATTTCTTCCGATCAGGCATCTCTTAAGAAAGAAAGGCAAGCAGTTCAAAGGTGAAGCAGATCACTGGAAGAAGCCTGACCACTGTAATCGTGATCTTATACCTGATATGGTCAAGGATTTAAAAGTAATCTTTGGAAAGGGTCCTAGGGGACAATCTATTCCGAATGACGTAGACGGACACGCACCCATGTGGAAGAAGAAATCTATATTTTCGGACCTACCCTATTGGAAAGTCCTAGAGGCCCGCTGATACGTCTCCAACGTATCTATAATTTATGAAGTATTCATGTCATGTTTACAATAATTCTATATGATTTTGTTCGAACTAACCCGGACTGACGCTGTTTTCAGCAGAACTACCGTGGTGTTGTTTTTGTGCAGAAATAAAAGTTCTCGGAATGAGCTGAAAATTTACGAAGAATATTTTTGGAAAATATAAAAAATACTGGAGTGAAGAGTCATCGGAGAGGAAGGCCGAGGAAGCCACAAGCCACAGGGGCGCGCACACCCCCCTAGGGCGCGCCCCCTGGCTTGTGACTTCCTCGTGGACCCCCTGGACTTGTTTCCGCCGCCACAAACCCTTATAAATATAGAAACCCCCGAAAAGAAACCTAGATCGGGAGTTCCGCCGCCGCAAGCCTCCAGAGCCATGAAAAACCAATCGGGAGCCCGTTCCGGCACCCTGCCGGAGGGGGAAACCATCACCGGAGGCCATCTTCATCATCCCGACGCTCTCCATGACGAGGAGGGAGTAGTTCACGCTCGGGGCTGAGGGTATGTACCAGTAGCTATGTGTTTGATCTCTCTCTCTCTTGTCCTTGAGATGGCACGATCTTGATGTACCACGAGCCTTATTGATATAGATGAATCATATGGAGTTTTCCCCTCTCTATCTTGTTGTGATGAATTGAGTTTTCCCTTTGAAGTTTTCTTATCGGATTGAGTCTTTAAGGATTTGAGAAACACTTGATGTATATCTTGCGATGGGATATCCATGGTGACAATGGGATGTTCTATTGATCCACTTGATGTATGTTTTGGTGATCAACTTGCGGGTTCCGTGACCTTGGGAATCTATGCATAGGGGTTGGCACACGTTTTTGTCTTGACTTTCCGGTAGAAACTTTGGGACAGTCTTTGAAGTTCTTTGTGTTGGATTGAACATGATGAATCTGAAATTATGTGATGCATATCGTATAATCAAGACCATGGGTACTTGTGGTGACATTGGAGTACCTAGGTGACATTAGGGTTTTGGTTGATGTGTATCTTAAGGTGTTATTTTAGTACGAACTCTAGGGCTGTTTGTGACACTTATAGGGATAGCTCATAAGATTGATCGGAAAAGATAACTTTGAGGTGGTTTCGTACCCTACAATAATTTCTTCGTTTGTTCTCCACTATTTCTGACTTTGGAGTGAACTCTTTGTCGCATAAGAGGTATTTACATATGATTCAACTATGTTAGTATTGTTGAGAGAAATTGCACTAGTGAAAGTATGGACCCTAGGCCTTGTTGCCAAGCATTTATACAACGTTTTGCTCGCTGTTTACTATTTGTTACCTTGCTGTTTTTATATTTTCAGATTACAAAAACCTATATCTACCATCCATATTGCACTTGTATCACCATCTCTTCGCCGAACTAGTGCACCTATACAATTTACCATTGTATTGGGTGTGTTGGGGACACCAGAGACTCTTTTTTATTTGGTTGCAGGGTTGTTTGAGAGAGACCATCTTCATCCTACATCTCCCATGGATTGATAAACCTTAGGTCATCCCCTTGAGGGAAAATTGTCGCTGTCCTACAAAACTCTGCGCTTGGAGGCCAACACGAGTCTACAAGAAGAAGGTTGTGTAGTAGCCATCAAGCTCTTTTCTGGCACCGTTGCCGGGGAGGTGAGTGCTTGAAGGGATATCTTTAGATCTTGCAATTGAATCTTTTAGTTTCTTGTTTTTCACTAGTTTGGTTTTATAAAAGAAAACTACAAAAAAATGGAATTGAGGTTGCCTCATATGCTTCATCTTTTTAATGTCTTTCGTGAAAATGATGGAAAGGAAAATTGTGCTCAAGTGTTAGAAGAAGAAGTTGTTATAATGTTTGGCACTAAATCTTTGAGTGATGAGCATGATTGCAATATTGTTAGTATGAATTCTCTAAATATTCATGATGCTAATGATATGCAAAGCCACAAGCTTGGGGATGCTATGTTTGATGAAGAAGATATTTTTTGTTCCCCAAGTTTTGATGAGCAAAACTATTATGAATATGACATGCCTCCTATCTATGATGATTATTGTGATGACACATATGCTATAAAGAGTAATGACAACCATGAAACTTGTCATCATGATTTTAATATTCAAAGTGGTTATGTCAATCAAGTGTCACATGATAGTTATTTTGTTGGGTTTGCTCCCACTATTATGAATGAGAAGAAGTTTTCTTATGTGGAGAGTGATAAATTTTCTATGCTTCTAGATCATGAAAAGAATTCTTTATGTGCTGGTTATATTGTGGAATTCCTTCATGATGCTACTGAAAATTATTATGAGGGAGGAACATATGCTTATAGGAATTGCAATAATATCAAGTTTCCTCTCTATGTGTTCAAATTCTCAAAGATATGCTTGTTTTCCCTTCCTATGCTAGATGATTCTTGCTCCCATAAATTGTTTGCTCACAAAATCCCTATGCATAGGAAGTGTGTTAGACATAAATGTGCTTGTCATGAGATTCATGATGCTCTTTTGCATGTTTCAATTATTATTCCTATGTGAGCATCATTGAAATCATCATGCCTAGCAAAAAGGCACTAAAGAAAAGCGCTTGTTGGGAGACAACCCAACACTTTTACCTTCTGTTTTTATGTGTTCACATGATTATGCTACTGTAGTAATCATGTTTTGTTTCTTTTATTTCAATAAAGTTCCAAGTAAAGCCTTTGGGATAGTGTGGTTACTTGCTTGTTTGATTATGTGCAAAAACAGAAAGTTTTGCGTCCAGTATATGAATTATCTGATTTTACTGGAGCTTTAACAAATTCTGAAATTTTTACAAAAAGTTTATATGCAAATTCCTTTAGTTTTTATATTTTTTCAGAATTTTTGCAGTTAGGGAAGTATGGTGATCATTCAGATCTTTACAGACTGTTCTTTTTTTGACAGATTCTGTTTTGCATGCATAGTTTGCTTGTTTCAAGTGTTCCTATAGCTTATATTGAGTAATATAAATTGTGGGAATGATGGAATACAGTAGGTATTATGTGAGAACAATTATGAATCTTGTGTTGACAGTACCTAAGTGAATGATTTATCTTTACTACACTAACCTTTCTCACGAAGTTCCGTTAAGTTTTGTGTGATTGAAGTTTTCAAGTTTTGGGTGAGACACCGATATGAGGAGAACAAGGAGTGACAAGAACCTAAGCTTGGGGATTCCCAAGGCACCCCCAAGGTAATATTCAAGTAAGACTCAAGCGTCTATGCTTGGGGATGCCCCGGAAGGCATCCCCTCTTTCGTCTTCAACACTATCGGTATATCTTACTTGGAGCTATATTTTTATTCGTCACATAATATGAGTTTTGCTTGGAGCGTCATTTTATTTTGTTGTTCTCTGTTATGTGTTATTTATAATCTTGTTTTTCAATAAAAAGTTCCAAGAATTGCCTTTAGGATGCTTGAATTGCATGTTTGATGTATGCTGTGTAAAAACAGAAACTTCTGCTGTAGTGTTTGAATTTTCATATTTTACTGGAATGTGGAAAGTTTCTGAAATTTCTACACAGTATTTTCATATAAATTTAATAGCATGTCCTAAATTTTCATAATTGTTTGAGTTACAGAAGTACTCTGTTTTCATAAATTGTTACAGACTGTTCTGTTTGGACAGATTGCTGTCATAGTTTTGTTATCTACTTATCCTATAGTTTCCATAGCCTATATTGGTAGATATAAATTGTGGAAATGATAGTATACAGTACATAATATTTGAAAATTATTATGCAACTTGTCTTGGCACTACATGAAGTGTTGATTTATTCTTATGTGTACTAACCTATCTCACGAGTTCTTTTCAAGTTTTGTGTGGAAGATGTTTTTGAGAATAGGTGAAACCGGGATATGAGAGGATTGAACGAGATACAAAAGCTCAAGCATGGGGATGCCCAAGGCACCCCAAGTAAATATTTCAAGAACTCTCAAGCATCTAAGCTTGGGGATGCAACGCATCACACATCTCTTCATCAACAATTTTCGGTTAGCCTATGTTGAGCCTAAATTTTTATTCGTTCACATGATATGTGCTATTCTTGGAGTGCTATTTTTGTTTTGCTTGCTGTTTAAATAAAATACTGAGATCTTAAAATCTTTATTGAGAGATAGAGAGAAAGTCCTCACATATCTACTTAATTGTTTGACTACTCATTGATCTTCACTTATATGTTTTGGAGTAGTTTTGTCTTTTGCTCTAGTGCTTCACTTATATCTTTGTATAGCACGGCGGTGGTTTCATTTTATAGAAATTATTGAACTCTCATGCTTCACTTATATTATTTTGAGAGTCTCTAAAACAGCATGGTAATTTGCTTAGGTTATGAATAGTCCTAATATAATGGGCATCCTAGAGGGATATAATAAAAACTTTCATATGAAGTGCATTGAATACTATGAGAAATTTGATTCCTTGCATAAAGTTTTGAGATATAAAGATGGTGATATTAAAGTCATGCTAGTGAGTAGTTGTGAATTGGAAGAGATACTTGTGTTGAAGTTTGTGATTCCCGTAGCATGCACATATGGTGAACCGTTATGTAACGAAGTCGGAGCATGATTTGTTTATTGATTGTCATCCTTTGTGTGAGGGTCGGGAGCGCGCGATGGTTAACTCCTACCAACATCTCCCCTAGGAGCATGCGTCTAATACTTTGCTTCGATAACTAATAGACTTTTTCAATAAGTATGTGAGTTCTTTATGATTAATGTGAGTCCATGGATTATACGCAGTCTCACCCTGTACCTTTGCTGGCCTCTCTAGTAACACGCAACTTTCGCCGGTGCGATAAACCCACCATATATTCTTCCTCAAAAAAGCCACCATACCTACCTATTATGACATTGCCATAGCCATTCCAAGATATATTGCCATGCAACTTCCACCGTTCCATTTATGACACGCATCATCATTGTCATATTGCTTTGCATGATCGTAAGATAGGTAGCATGATGTTTTCATGGCTTGTCCGTTTTTTTGATGTCATTTGCTATGCTAGATCATTGCACATCCCGGTAAACCACCGGAGGCATTCATATAGAGTCATATTTTGAGTATCAAGTTGTAATTCTTGAGTTGTAAGTAAATAAAAGTGTGATGATCATCATTATTAGAGCATTGTCCCATGTGAGGAAAGGATGATGGAAGCTAGGATTCCCTCACAAGTTGGGATGAGTCTCCGGACTTTACAAAAAAAATAAAAGAGGCCAGAGAAGCCCAAATAAAAAAAAAGAGGCCAAAGATGCCCACCAAAAAAAATGAAAAAGGGGAAATAAAAAAAAAGGATGAGAGAAAAGAGAGAAGGGGCAATGCTACTATCCTTTACCACACTTGTGCTTCAGAGTAGCACCATGTTTTTCATATAGAGAGTCTCCTATATTGTCACTTTCATATACTAGTGGGAATTTTTCATTATAGAACTTGGCTTGTATATTCCAATGATGGGCTTCCTCAAATTGCCCTAGGTCTTCATGAGCAAGCGAGTTGGATGCACACCCACTTAGTTTATTTTTGAGCTTTCATACACTTCTAGCTCTAGTGCATCCGTTGCATGGCAATCCCTACTCACTCACATTGATATCTATTAATGGTCATCTCCATAGCCCGTTGATACGCCTAGTTGATGTGAGACTATCTTCTCCTTTTCTTCACATCCTCCACCATATTCTATTCCACCTATAGTGCTATATCCATGGCTCACGCTCATGTATTGCGTAATAGTTGAAAAGGTTTGAGACATAAAAGGTGTGAAACAATTACTTGACTTGTCATCGGGGTTGTGCATGATATAAATACTTTGTGTGGGGAAGATGGAGCATAGCCAGACCATATGATTTTGTAGGGATAACTTTCTTTTGCCATGTTATTTCGAAGAGACACAATTGCTTTGTTAGAATGCTTGAAATATTACTGTTTTTATGTCAACATTAAGCTTTTGTTTTGAGTCTTATGGATCTGAAAATTCTTGCCACAATAAGAAGATTGCATTGAGAAATATGTTAGGCAGCATTCACACTTCATAAATTATTTCTTTTATCATTTACCTACTCGAGGACGAGAAGCAATTAAGCTTGTGGATGCTGATACGTCTCCAACGTATCTATAATTTATGAAGTATTCATGCCATGTTTACAATAATTCTATATGATTTTGGTATGACTTTATTCGAACTAACCCGGACTGACGCTGTTTTCAGCAGAACTACCGTGGTGTTGTTTTTGTGCAGAAATAAAAGTTCTCGGAATGAGCTGAAAATTTACGGAGAATATTTTTGGAAAATATAAAAAATACTGGAGCGAAGAGTCATCGGAGAGGAAGGCCGAGGAAGCCACAAGCCACAGGGGCGCGCCCACCCCCCTAGGGCGCTCCCCCTGGCTTGTGACTTCCTCGTGGACCCCCTGGACTTGTTTCCGCTGCCACAAACTCTTATAAATACAGAAACCCCCGAAAAGAAACCTAGATTGAGAGTTCCGCTGCCGCAAGCCTCCAGAGCCACGAAAAACCAATCGGGAGCTCGTTCTGGCACCCTGCCTGAGGGGGAAACCATCACCGGAGGCCATCTTCATCATCCCGGCGCTCTCCATGACGAGGAGGGAGTAGTTCACCCTCCGGGCTGAGGGTATGTACCAGTAGCTATGTGTTTGATCTCTCTCTCTCATGTTCTTGAGATGGCACGATCTTGATGTACCGCGAGCCTTATTGATATAGATGAATCATATTGAGTTTTGCCCTCTCTATCTTGTTGTGATGAATTGACTTTTCCCTTTGAAGTTTTCTTATCGGATTGAGTCTTTAAGGATTTGAGAAACACTTGATGTATGTCTTGCGATGGGATATCCGTGGTGACAATGGGATGTTCTATTGATCCACTTGATGTATGTTTTGGTGATCAACTTGCGGGTTCCGTGACCTTGGGAATCTATGCATAGGGGTTGGCACACGTTTCTGTCTTGACTTTCCGGTAGAAACTTTGGGGCACTCTTTGAAGTTCTTTGTGTTGGATTGAACATGATGAATCTGAAATTATGTGATGCATATCGTATAATCAAGCCCATGGGTACTTGTGGTGACATTGTAGTATCTAGGTGACATTAGGGTTTTGGTTGATATGTATCTTAAGGTGTTATTTTAGTACAAACTCTTGGGCTGTTTGTGACACTTATAGGGATAGCTCATAAGATTGATCGGAAAAGAAAACTTTGAGGTGGTTTCATACCCTACAATAATTTCTTCATTAGTTCTCCACTATTTCTGACTTTGGAGTGAACTCTTTGTCGCATGAGAGGTATTTACATATGATTCAACTATGTTAGTATTGTTGAGAGAAATTGCACTAGTGAAAGTATGGACCCTAGGCCTTGTTTCCAAGCATTTATACAACGTGTTTCTCGCTGTTTACTATTCGGTACCTTGCTGTTTTTATATTTTCAGATTACAAAAACCTATATCTACCATCCATATTGCACTTGTATCACCATCTCTTCGCCGAACTAGTGCACCTATACAATTTACCATTGTATTGACTGTGTTGGGGACACAAGAGACTCTTTGTTATTTGGTTGCAGGGTTGTTTGAGAGAGACCATCTTCATCCTACATCTCCCACGGATTGATAAACCTTAGGTCATCCACTTGAGGGAAAATTGCCGCTGTCCTACAAAACTCTGCGCTTGGAGGCCCAACACGAGTCTACAAGAAGAAGGTTGTGTAGTAGACATCATCCGCTCAGAAATCGACATGATGCACATGACAAAGAA
Source organism: Elymus sibiricus (assembly GCA_039707655.1). NCBI lineage: Eukaryota > Viridiplantae > Streptophyta > Magnoliopsida > Poales > Poaceae > Elymus > Elymus sibiricus. The sequence continues at coordinate 528,172,926 of CM077675.1, forward strand.
TCTTTGCGTGAAACTTCTAGGCTTCTTGGGCGTGTATGGGAAGACAAAAGATACACCGGAGGCATGGCAAGACCAACACATATGAACAAAAAAGACGACATGCATCCAAAGCAGTATCAAGGTCCTGCCAGCTACGCTCTTGCCAAAGAAGAGAAGGAAATCTTTTTTGAATGCTTGCTTAGTATGAAGGTCCCGTCTGGCATATCGTCAACATAAAGGGAATAATAAATATGGAAGAGAAAAAATTCCAAAACCTAAAGTCTCATGACTGCCACGTGATTTTGACGCAATTACTTCCAGTTGCATTGAGGGGGCTTCTACCGGAAAATGTTCGATTAGCCATTGTGAAGCTATGTGCATTCCTTAATGCAATTTCTCAAAAGGAAATCGATCTATATATCCAACCTAGGTTGCAGAATGATTTGGTCCAATGTCTTGTCAATTTCGAGTTGGTGTTCCCGCCATCCTTCTTCAATATTATGACGCATGTCCTAGTTCACCTAATCAGAGAGATTACCATTCTGGTTCCTGTATTTCTACACAATATGTTCCCCTTTGAGAGGTTTATGGGAGTCTTAAAGAAAAATGTTCATAGCCGTTCTAGGCCAGAAGGAAGCATCTCCAAGGGCCATGAAATAGAGGAGGTTATTGAGTTTTGTGTTGACTATATTCCTGACCTTAAGCCGATTGGTGTTCCTGAATCGAGGCATGATGGGAGACTGAGTGGAAAAGGCACGCTAGGAAAGAAATCAGTAATATGTATGGACGGGCATTCTTTCACTCAAGTACACTACACAGTTCTACAAAATTCCACCTTGGTGGCTCTGTATCTCGAGCAACGCATGGATATTGTACTCTCCAAGAACCCGGAGCAGTCTGACCCCTGGATTAAACATACACACATGGCAACTTTCGGCGGTTGGTTGCAAACACATCCCATGAATAACAACACTGTTGGAGATGAGCTGTACTTGTTAGCCAGGACACCATCTTCGATTGTATTGACTTTCCAAGGGTACGAGATAAATGGGAATACATTTTACACGATCGCCCAAGATAAAAAGAGCACCAACCAAAACAGTGGTGTCCGCTTTGATGCAACAAACAACAATAGGGAAAATGACACATATTATGGTTACGCGTAGAGGAGATAGGGAACTTGACTATGGACGTGAATTTAAGGTCCCTTTGTTTCGGGCAAATGGGTCAATCTGACAGGAGGCGGGGTAAAGGTAGACCCGTAGTACGGAATGACCACAGTGGATCTCAACAATCTTGGGTACACAGACGAACCAATCGTCCTAGCCAATGATGTGGCGCAGGTTTTCTATGTGAAGGACATGTCTAGCAAACCGAGAAAAGGAAAAGATAAGGAAGCGAATACATCATACGATGAGCCAAAGCACCACGTAGTTCTTTCAGGGAATAGAAACATCATGGGAGTAGAGGACAAGATAGACATGTCAAAAGATTATGAAAAAATTGATGAAATTCCTCCCTTCACAGTGAAGACTGACCCAAGCATCCTGTTAAATGATGAAGATTCTGCATGGTTACGGCGCAATCATAAGCAAGGGACTCGTGGGAAGAAAAAGTTTTATACCCCACGATCACACTCTAGGATGTGACCGGCTTCACCGTCAGCACTTTCTCTCTAGTGAGTTTCTGGACTTATAGCTAGAAAGTCCCACTTCGAACAAACCGGAGGGAATCTTTGTAAGGTTGCTATCACAAGAGGCAATGCAACGTGACGTTCTTTTGCGCTAAGGGATTTGGCATACAAACTAAAAAGCGCATGATAACCTCTGCTTCCCTCTGCGAAGGGCCTATCTTTTAATTTTAAGTATTTACTTTTATGCAAGAGTCAAAGTATTCTTCTCTATTCCTTTTTATTTTTCCCTTTGGCAAGCATCATGTGGTGAGGAAAGATCTAGGCACATATGACCAGTTGGATATGAGTGAGCATGAGTTATTATTGTTGACATCACCCTTGAGGTGAATATGTTGGGAGGCAAACTATAAGCCCCTATCTTTCTATGTGTCTGGTTGAAACTTTTTGTCCATGGGTATGCTGTGAGTGTTAGCAATCATAGAAGACTAAATGATGGTTGAGTATGTGGACTTGCCAAAAGGCTCCTACATGAGACCCTTCCTGAAAATATGATGAATTGTAGTTGCAAGTTGACTGAGAACATAATTTGTTGGTTTCCAATAAGGTTTATGCTTTATACTTCCATGTTGTGATGAATTGTTACGTGCTCATAAGAAGTTATATGATGCTGCTATAGAATTAAAAGTTTTATGAGAAGGTTTTATGTTTGTTTTGTTGCTGTTATAATAATAAGCATGATGCTTCTATGTCCGTATTTTGTTTTTATCAACACCTCTCTCTCAAACCATGTGGGCATGTTCTTCGATATCGGCTTTCGCTTGAGGACAAGCAAGGTCTAAGCTTGGGGGAGTTGATACGTCCATTTTGTATAATCTTTTATTGCTGTTATTTAAAATGTTTTTATGCATAAAAATGCTTTGGGGAGTGATTCTAATGCCTTTTCTCTCAACAATTTCAAGGTTTACATCAAGAGGGAGAATGCTGGAACTGGAATTCAACACCGTGAAAAAGCAAATCAGAGATACCTATTCTACACAACTACAATGAAGCTGAAAATTTACGGAGATTTTTTATACATTAAATGAAAAATACTGGAGCTGGAAACTACCGAAGGGGGGCCACCAGGTGGTGACCCTCGACCAGGGCGCGGGTGCCACCCCTGGCGCGCCCTGGAGGAGCGTGGGCACCCAGGCCCACCTCCGGATCCCATATTCTGGTATATATTCCCTTTTGACCTAAAAAAGTAAGGAGAGGACTTTCGGGACGAAGCGCCGCCGCCTCAAGGCGGAACTTGGGTAGGAGCACTTTTGCCCTACGGCGGAGCGATTCCGCCGGGGGAACTTCCCTCCCGGAGGGGAAAATCGAAGCCATCGTCATCACCAACAACCCTCTCATCTTGGGAGGCCATTCTTCATCAACATCGCCATCTCTTCTCAAAACCTAGTTCATCTCTTGTGTTCAATCTTTGTACAGGAACCTCAGATTGGTACCTGTGGGTGACTAGTAGTGTTGATTACCTTGTGTAGTTCATTACTATATGGTTTATTTGGTGGAAGATTATATGTTCAGATCCATTATGCTATTCAATAACCCTATGATATTGAGCATGAATATTATTTGTGAGTAGTTACCTTTGTTCTTGAGGTCACGGGAGAAGTCATGTTGCAAGTAATCATGTGAACTTGATATGTGTTCGATATTTTGATGATATGTATGTTGTGATTCCCTTAGTGGTGTCATGTGAACGTCGACTACATGACACTTCACCATCCTTGGGCCTAAGGGAATGCATTGTGGAGTAGTTATAGATGATGGGTTGCTAGAGTGACAGAAGCTTAAACCCTAGTTTATGCGCTACTTCGTAAGGGGCTTATTTGGGTCCACATGTTTAATGCTATGGTTAGACTTTGTCTTAATACTTTTCTCATAGTTGCGGATGCTTGTGAGGGGGTTAATCATAAGTAGGTTGTTATTTCAAGTAAGAAATACACCTTAGCACTGGTCCACCCACATATCAAATTATCAAAGTAGCGAACACAAATCAAACCAACATGATGAAAGTGACTAGATGAAATTCCCGTGTAACCTCAAGAACACTGTGCTCATCATAAGATATAGTTTTGGCATGTCCTTTGCCACAAAAGTATTGGGCTACCTTTCTGCACCTTACCTATTGTTACCGTTACTTCCTCGTTAAAAATTACCTTGCTATCAAAATACTTGCTACTTACAATTTCAGTGCTTGCAGAAATTACCTTGCTGAAAACCGCTTATTATATCCTTCTCCTCCTCGTTGGGTTTGACACTCTTACTTATCGAAAGGACTACGATTGATCCCCTATACTTGTGGGTCATTAGTGAGATCCCTGAAGATACTACCAGGTATTGGAGAACCTGACGTCCAACGCAACTTTGTAGCGACGGACGTGCTCGTCCTCCTACCTGACACAGCGACGTCCCATCTCCTCGGGGGCCGGCTCCCTCCGCACCGATAGTGGCCCACACGCCCGCCACCAAAGAAGCTCTGGATCGATGACGAGACCCCGATTCCTCACCAAGCTGCGCGCCTGGAAGGTAGGACCTCCCAGTACCATCCCGGCAAAGCCCAGTCCTGGACATGGCACCTCTCAAACTGGTTGTCGACGACGAGGATGCAGGCCAGGCATCGTCGTTGAGAACAAATTCCTATGAAAACAAATTCCTATGAGAATAAATTTCTAACGGACCCATGCCACTAAAATAAACATGCTAAAGGTTAGACCGTCGGGGACTAAAGGTTAGACCATTGGGGACTCGTTCGGCGATCGTCGGGGACTCCTCCGGCGATCGCCGATGACAAAATGACATCTTTTGCAAAAATGGCATGCAAAAAAATTGCATCTTTTGAAATTCAGAAGCTCTTGCAAAATTTCAAAACCAAGTGCTACTACCAAAATAATAATTCAAGTGTAGAAATTTGGCCATTTCACTTGTACAAAAGGACATAAAATACTATTGTTAGCCCCAAAATACTATAGTTAACCATGTCCAAAATACGATCTAACGAACTTGCATGTACTTGAACAAGTATGATGCTGATCTGTGCTAGCATGCAAGTTCACCAGAGGAAAGTATGAAAGAAGACAATGCGTCGGAGCGGCCTGAGCGCGGTCGGCATCGAAGGTGGTGACCGCGGGGGGGGGGGGGGGCGTAGGAGGAGGACGGGAACGTCGACGGCTCACTAACATTGTCGGGGAGCAGGGGCGGCGAGGCTCGGTGACGCGGCTCGGGGAGGAGGTTGAGGAGGTCCGACGACAGCGGCCGTCGGGGACGAGCGACTACGGGCGTCGGCGAGGGGGGAGCGATATGATCTCCAGCAGCCTGGCGGCCGCATGGTGGTTCGGTGTCGTGAGTGGAGAAGATTAGGGAAGGAAGAAGGCCGGGGCACGGTTAAATACCTTGAGCTTTAGACCCGGTTTGTGTCTACGACCGGGACTAAAGGTTGGCATTTAGTCCCGGTTTGTTCCACCAACCGGGACTAAAGCTCGATATTTCAAGCATTGAAATGGTGCTGTAATCAAAAACACATTTGTTTAGCTGTTTTAGTTTTATACCTTTTTCCTTTGTTTTAATCATTTTAGTTTATGTTTTCTTGTTAATCTTCTGCTTAATTATATTATGTTAATTCTAAGTTAATATTATTTTGATCATAACTAGAGTTTTATATATAAAAGTTTTTTAGTTGATTCTTTTTGCTGTTGAAGAATATTATGAAATACTTTTTGTTAACCTAATAGTGTTATATTTGCTTTTGTGTTAAGTTATTAGTTTAGTATTTTCTTTGTTGCTAAGCGAACTATAGTTTTGTTATTTGTAGTTAAGTCCTACAATTCCCTAGGAGTTTTTATTTGGATTTCCTTGAAGTTTTGTTTTGCTTTCAATTTTCTTTTTCTGTGGAATCTAAAGCCCTTTGGGTATAACCCAACATACTCATGATGTGGGTTTGTACTCCTGATGTAAGATAATATAAAGGTGCCTGGATATTCATGAGATATGCCAAAACATTAGACTATTCTCATAGGATTCTCTGATTTCTCAGCCATCAACATATCATCAACTTCCCACAACTATGGCTTTCAACCCAGAATCAACGGTGCAGATTATTCGGTTATCTTGTATATGCAAAACATTTTAGTTGATTAAATCCTCAGTATAATTAAAATACTAAAAGGATAGGAATAATTGAAAATTCATAACTTAATAAATAATTATTAAAAAATCATGTTTCAAATGCCAAAATGCCCTTGATGCAGTCCGTCGCTTTTATTACTTTGCCATCACAAGTTCGTGGAACGCTCAGTTTTCTCTTACACTAATTGATCCAACACTTTTTAGAAGCAATTTTTATTGCCTTGATGCACCGATGACAACTTACTTGAAGGATCTTATTCAATCCAGAGGTAGGTACGGTGGACTCTCAAACATGAGTTTGGGTTTGGGTTTTTTGGATGCACAAGTAGTATCTCTACTTAGTGCGGAGTTTTTGGCTAGCAAAGATATTGGGAAAGCACCACATGTTAAAGGATCTATGACAATATAACTTCTATGTGAATATCAACAAGCATACATCATTACGTTGTCTTCCTTGTCCAACGTCAACAATTTTGGCATATAATATTTAATGGGGGCTCACAATCACAAAAGATGTCCATGATAGTATATTTGCATGTGAATCTTCTCTTCCCTAATTAATTCTTTCATGAGTTGCATCATTGGCTAATGCTATGCTTGCTAATCTCCAATAAATTTTACCACTTATACTTTTCTTTATTGTGATGTCATTACTCACCATAAGATTAGCATATGGTCTTTTTCATTTATTTTCTTTTATCATGATTGCAACAAGAAAGTAAAAGGGGCAAAGGCTCAAACTAAAATTTATTATATAACTCTCACTCGATTACATAGATGGATAGATCACGACACTAGCACTCGAAAATAGATCATACTAAACTTTTATTCAACTAAATCATGAAAAGGCTAAAGATCGAAAATACAAAGCAAAAGGTAAAACTGATGGTGATATGATATCGGGGCACCTCCCCCAAGCTTGGCTCAAGCCAAGGGGAGTGCCCATACCCGTGTACTCAGATCTCCTTTGGTGGTGGTGATGATGAAGGTGGTGGTGAAGAAACTGTAGTAGGTTTATCATCCGGCTTCCAGGGAAAGGGTTCACCATCAAAAGTTGATGCACGAGTCCCTGGAGTCCTACAATTGGTAGCTAAGCTCATACCCTTAAATCTTGCTTGATATTCAAAAGGTTGATTTTGGAGATCATAGATTTGACTCCGCAGAAAGTTGATTTGCTCGTTGAAGTTAAAGACGTTGTCTTTCATGGACTGGCCATCCACCATGTGGTCATGGGTGAATTCCGTGATCATGGAGTGATTGGCACTAAGTCCACATTCCACCATCCCCTTACACTTGAAGACGTCTTGCTCCACAGCTTCCAGCCTGGCCTCCATGCTTCCACTCCTCTTGGGCACCTCAACATCCCGGATGTGGAGCACCCCCTCACGCATCTCAATGGTTTGAGGGTGCTACATCACCTCCGGCAGATACTGGTTGATAACCTTCTCGAAGAACTTGTCCTTGGGGGAACTTGAGGAAGCCATGGGGATTTAGATCTGACAAGAAAAACAGCACGAAACAAGAACAGAAGAAAATCTCGCGATGCGGTGGTCAAAATAGTTGGGGGTATATATAGAGAATTTTTATTCTTGAAAACCAAGCAAACGAAAGGAAAACAGAGTCGACAAGGTTCCCGAGGTGGGCACGCTCCACCAGGGCGCGCCAGGGATGGCAACCGCGCCCTGGTGCTATGTGCCCTCCTCGGTTACCTTCCAGTTTATTTGTTATTTCCTAAAATTCATAAATATTCCAAAACTGATAAAAAAAATATTTTTGCGGATTTTTCGGAGACTGTTTACTCACCATATCATGTACCTCTTTATATTCAAGCTTATGGAGTGTTCTAGAAGGTTTCTTTATATGTTCCTCCGGTGTCATGGTTTGGATAACATTGCTTTCAACATTAATAGGCGTACCTGAGATATAGTGTTTAATTCTTTGTCCATTGACCACCTTCGGGTTGGTACCTTCGGCATTATTAATATTAATACTCCAGAGCGATAAACCTCTTCAATAACATAGGGTCCTTCCCATTTGGAGAGAAGTTTTCCTGCAAAAAATCTGAAACGAGAATTGTCCAAAAGAACATATTCTCCGACTTTGAATTCTCGCTTTTGGATTCTTTTGCCATGCCATCTTTAAAAATTTTCTTTAAATAACCTGGCATTTTCATAAGCTTGGGTTCTCCATTCATCTAATGAGCTAATATCAAATAACCTCTTTTCACCGGCAAGTTTGAAATCATATTTTAGTTCTTTCATTGCCCAAAATGCTTTATGTTCTAATTCTAGAGGCAAATGACAAGTTTTCCCATATACCATCTTATATGGAGACATACCCATAGGATTATTGTATGTTGTTCTATAGGCCCAAAGTGCATCATCTAATTTCTTAGACCAATTCTTTCGAGACCTATTGACAGTTTTTTGTAATATCGATTTTATTTCTCTATTGATAAGTTCAACTTGACCACTAGATTGAGGATGATAGGCTGATACAATTCTATGGTTAACATCATACTTAGCAAGCATCTTACGGAAAGCACCATGGATAAAGTATGAACCACCATCAGTCATTAGATATCTAGGGACTCCAAACCTTGGGAAAATAACATCTTTAAGCATTTTAATGGAAGTATGATGATCAGCACTACTAGTTGGAATAGCTTCTACCCACTTAGTGACATAATCAACAACAACCAAAATATGAGTGTAGCCATTAGAGGAAGGAAAAGGTCCCATATAATCAAAACCCCAGATATCAAGTGGTTCAACAACCAGTGAATAGTTCATAGGCATTTCTTGACGCTTACCGATATTACCAATTCTTTGCCATTCATCACAAGACGAGACAAACTTACGAGCATACTTGAAGAGAGAAGGCCAGTAAAAACCAGATTGTAATACCTTATGAGCAGTTCTATCTCCAGCATGATGTCCTCCATAAGCTTAGAAATGACATTTCCGTAAGATTTGTTCCTGTTCATGCTCAGGTACATAGCGTCTAATAATACCATCTATTCCTTCTTTATAAAGATGTGGGTTATCCCAAAAGTAGTGTCTTAAGTCATAGAAGAATATTTTTCTTTGTTGGTATGTGAAACTAGGTGGAATATATTTAGCAACAATGTAATTAGCATAGTCAACATACCATGGAGTGTTTTGAGTGACATTTATTGCAGCTAGTTGTTCACCAGGAAAACGATCATTAATGGGTAGTGGGTCATCAAGAATATTTTCTAACCTAGACAAGTTATCAGCTACGGGGTTCTCAGCTCCCTTCCTATCAACGATGTGTAAATCAAATTCCTGAAGCAAGAGAACCCACCTAATGAGTCTAGGTTTAGCATCCTTATTTTCCATAAGATATTTTATAGCAGCATGATCAGTGTGAATAATAACTTTGGAATCAAATTGTAAGGTCTAAATTTATCACAAGGAAACACGACTGTTAAAAATTCTTTTTCAGTAGTGGAATAATTTCTTTGGGCACTGTCTAGAGTTTTGCTAGAATAATGAATGACATTTAATTTCTTATCAACTCTTTGTCTTAGAATAGCACCAACATCATAATCACTAGCATCACACATAATTTCAAAAGGTAAGTTCCAATCAGGTGGTTGAACAATGGGTGTCGTGGTTAAGGCTTTCTTAAGTGTTTCTAAGGCTTCTACACAATCATCACGAAAAACAAATGGAATATCCTTTTGTAAAAGATTAGTGAGAGGCCTAGAAATTTTAGAGAGGTGTTTAATAAACATCCTGTAGAAACCACCATGACCAAGGAAACTCCGAATACCTTTGATATCTTTAGGACACGACATTTTCTCAATTGCATCAACTTGAGCTTTATCCACCTCAATACCTCGTTCAGATACCTTATGTCCCAAGACAATACCTTCATTAACCATAAATTGGCACTTCTCCCAATTCAAGACAACATTAGTTTGTTCACATCTCTGCAAAACTCGATCAAGGTTGCTTACGCAATCATCAAAAGAAATTTCGTAAACGGAGAAATCATCCATGAAAACCTCAACAATCTTTTCACAAAGATCAGAGAATATAGAAGTCATACATCTTTGAAAGGTAGCAGGTGCATTGCATAACCAAAAGGCATACATCTATAAGCATAGGTTCCAAAAGGACAAGTAAAGGTAGTTTTCTCTTGATCAAATTGTGACACGGGTATTTGAGAAAAAACCAGAATATCCATCTAGAAAACAAAAGTGTGTGTGATTAGATAACCTTTCAAGCATTTGATCATTAAAAGGCAAGGGGTAATGATCTTTCCTAGTAGCTTTGTTTAATTTTCTAAAATCAATTATCATCCTATAGCCAGTAACAATTTTTTGCGGAATAAGCTCATTTTTATCATTGGGAACAACTATAATACCTCCTTTCTTAGGGACACAATGTACGGGACTCAGCCATCTACTATAAGCTATGGGATAGATTATACCTGCTTCCAGAAGCTTTAATATTTTAGTTCTATCCACTTCTTTCACCTTGGGATTCAATCGCCGTTGGTGATCAACAATGGGTTTAGCATCAAGTTCCATATTAATCTTGTGCTGACATAGAGTGGGACTAATGCCCTTAAGATCATCAAGAGTATATCCAATAGCAGCCCGGCGCTTCCTCAGCATTTTCAATAATCTTTCTTCTTCATGTTCTGAAAGGTTAGCACTAATAATAACAGGATATATCTTTTTCTCATCAAGATAAGCATATTTCAGAGTGTGAGGCAATTGTTTCAGTTCAAACACCTGATCACCTTTAGGTGGAGGAGGACCTCCAAGAGTTTCAATAGGAAAATTGTGTTTTAGTAGTGGTGGTTGTTCAAAGAAAATTTTATCTATTTCATTTATTTCACGAAAGTGCATTTCATTTTCATGGTCTAGCAAATATTGTTCTACTGGATCGGTAGGAGGAACGGCAATAGAAGCAAGACCAATTATTTCATCCTTATTAGGTAGTTCTCTTTCACGAGGTTGTCTACTAAACTTGGAAAAATTAAACTCATGCGACACATCACCAAACTCAACACTGACAGTTTCCTTTTTGCAATCTATCTTAGCATTAACAGTGTTCAAGAAAGGTCTGCCAAACATAATGGGACAAAAGTCATCTTGTGGGGAACCAAGAACTAGAAAATCAGTAGGATATTTTATTTCCCACACAAGACTTCAACATCTCTAACAATCCCAAGTGGTGTGATGGTGTCTCTGTTAGCAAGTTTAATAGTAACGTCAATATATTCTATTTCAGCAGGTGCTATGTCATTCATAATTTCTTGATATAAGGTAAAAGGAATAGCACTCATACTAGCACCAATATCACATAAGCCATGATAGCAATGATCTCCTATTTTGACTGAGACAACAGGCAAGCCAACTACGGGTCTATGTTTGTCTTTTTTATCGGGTTTAGCAATTCTAGCGGCTTCATCATAGAAGTAAATGACATGCCCATAAATATTTTCTACCAAGAGATCTTTAACCATAGGAATACTAGGTTCTACTTTAATTTGTTCGGAGGGCTTAGGTGCTCTAATATTACTTTTGCGGACCACAGTTGATACCTTAGCATGTTCCTTTATCCTAACAGGGAAAGGTGGTTTCTCAATGTAAGCAGTAGGCACAACTAGATCAACATTGTAAATGATAGTTTCTTCCTTAGCAATGACCGGTTATTTAATTTCTTCTTTAATAGGGGGATGATATTTAAACCACTTCTGTTTGGGGAAATCGACATGAGCAGCAAATGATTCACAGAAAGAGGCTACTATCTCAGAGTCAACTCCATATTTAGTGCTGAAATTATCAAAAGCATCGGTATTTGATACGTCTCCAATGTATCGATAATTTATGAAGTATTCATACCATATTCATCTATGTTTACAATACTTTTATACGGTTTTGATGCACTTTATATGATTTATTTAGAACTAACCCGGACTGAAGATGTTTTTAGCAGAATTACCGTGGTGTTGTTTTTTGTGCAGAAAATGAAAGTTCTCGGAATCGCCCAAAACTTTTTGGTGATTTTTTCTGGACCAAATAAGCAATATTGGAGCGGGGAACCACCGGATAAGAGCCACGAGGTGGGCACAACCCACCAAGGCGCGCCCTGTGTCTTGTGCCCTCCTCGTGGGCCATCTTGGCGTGAAACCGACGCCCGAAAATCCTATAAATATAGAAACCATCAAAAATAACCCTAGACTCCTTGTTCCGCCGCCGCAACTCTTTGTATCGACAAAAAACCAATCTGGAGGCGTTCCAGTACCCTGTCGGAGGGGGTAGATCATCTCCGGAGGCCATCTTCATCATCCCTATGGTCTCCATGATGAGGAGGGAGTAGTCCACCCTCGGGGCTGACGGTTTGTACCAGTAGCTATGTGTTCAATCTCTCTCTCGTCTTCTTGAGATGGCACAATCTTGATGTATCACGGGCATTGTTAATATAGTTGGATCACATGTTGTTTTCCCCTCTCTATCTTGTTGTGATGAATTGAGTTTTCCCTTTGAGATTTCGTTATGTTGTATTGAATATTGGATTTGAGAGCACTTGATCTATGTCTTGGTACTCAACTTGCGAATTCCCGCGGTGACGTTGGGGTAATCTATGCATACGGGTTGATGCACGTTCTTGTCCTAGCTTCTCCGGTAGAAATCTTGGGGCACTCTTTGAGGTTCTTTTTGTTGGATTGAGTATTATGAATCTGAAATTGTTTGATGCGTATTGTATAATTAACTCATGGATACTTGTGGTGACATTGGAGTATCTAGGTGACATTAGAGTTGGCTGATGCGTATCATATGGTGTTATTTTAGTATGAACTCTTGAATAGATCGATCAGAAAGGATAACCTGGTATTATCTTAGTACGAACTCTTGGATAGACTGATCGGAAAGGATAGCTTTAAGGTGGTTTCGTACCCTACAAATAATTTCTTCTTATGCTCTCTGCTAGATAAGAAATTTGGAGTGATTATTCATTGCACGTTGAGGGATGGTTAGGTGATACAATTATATTAGCATTCTTGAGAGATTGCACTAGCGAAAGTATGGACCCTAGGCCTTATTTCCAAGCATTTATACAACATTTTGCTCGCTGTTTACCACTTGTTACCTTGCTGTTTTTATATTTTAAGGTTACAAAAACCTATATCTATCATCCATATTGCACTTGTATCACCATCTCTTTGCCAAACTAGTGCACCTATAAAATTTGCCATTGTATTGGGTGTGTTGGGGACATAAGAGATTTCTTGTATTTGATTGCAGGGTTGTTTGAGAGAGACAATCTTCATCCTACACCTCCCATAGATTGATAAACCTTAGGTCACCCACTTGAGGGAAAATTGCTACTGTCCTACCAAACTATGCGCTTGAGGCCCAACACGAGTCTACAAGAATAAAGTTGCGTAGTAGACATCAAGCTCTTTTCTAGTGCCATTGCCGAGGAGGTGAGTGCTTGAAGGTATATCTTTAGATCTTGCAATCAAATCTTTTAGTTTCTTGTTTTTCACTAGTTTGGTTTTATAAAAGAAAACTACAAAAAATGGAGTTTAGGTTGCATCAATTGTTTTGTCTCTTTAATGTCTTTCGTGAAAATGATGGAAAGGAAAATTGTGCTCAATTAGTAGAGGAAGAATTTATGAAAATACTTGATGAGAATTCCTTGAATGATGAGCATGATAGAAATATTGTTAGCATGAATTCTATAAATATCCAAGATACTAATGATGATTGCACTAGTCATGATAAAAATATTTCTTATAAGCATGTCAATTTTTGTGGAGTGCATAAAGTTTGTGAAGACGTGCCTTATATGCAGGATAGATTTTGTAAGGAGCATAAGCATGATAGAACCAATTTTTTGCTCAAAGTGATAGATGAACTTGCTACAAAATTATGCTCTCTTTGTCCTATTACTTGTGAACTTTGCAATAAAGTTGGTCATCTTAATTTCCAATGCAAACTTTTTCATGATCAAATCATGGCCAAATATTGTAATGACTTGATCACCCTTGAACTTTATAACGAGCTTTCTCTATTTTTGGGGAGTGAAGAATTGACACATAAAAATAGTTGGTTTGAAGTATTCATTCTCACGGATGACATTGAAACTAAACTAAAGAATATCTATATGTTTTGCATGGTAAATTGCAATGAGAATGCTTATATTGCCAACTATATAAATATGGGAAAACCAATAGAATATAAAATGAATACTAATGAAAGGGTAAAGATTTCCACTTTCCCTCCTATTGTCTCTCATGATGTAATAGGTGACGAGGAGGAGCTACCTATTCAACCAATCCCATTAATAAGAAGCTCGAAAAGATTAATTAAACCCACACACATGATGTGGTGAAGAAGAAGATAAGAATAAAGAGTAAAGGTAAAAGGGTATCTCTCCCAAATGATGTTGCTCCTATTATTGTTGCGCCTCACGAGGATGAATCAAAAATAATTGTGGAAGATGATACACTTGATGATGATTTTGTTATGCCTATTGCTTGTTTTGATGACTATGATTGGGAAGATAATGATACTTCTTATAATCTTGAAAATCTTTTTGGCACCAACTTGGTAAATTATGATGATAATAATTGTTATACTATTGGTGCTATCCATATTATTAATAATGAGAGTGATTATGCTTATGATATGTCAATCCACAAGCTTGGGGATACTATGTTTGATGAGAATGACATGTTTGAGAATTTGTTTTCTGCCATTAATGTTTGTCCCAAGCTTGGGGATGCTATGCTTAATGAAGATGATCTTTTTGGTTCCCCTACTTTGAATGATCAAATTTGTTATGATGATTGCCTGCCTCCTATTTATGATGATTGCGATATTTATGAAAGTGGGTTTGGAAGAGTGTCAACTTTAGATAATTATTACCCCACTAATTTGTAGGGTGTTGAATTTTATTATAATGATACAAGTGGATTTGGATAGGTCATGACTTTATTTAGTAATGATTCCACTATTTCGGAAGAGGTTTCACTTCACTATGATGAGAACAAAGTTGCTACTTATGATGGTTATTGTGATGATACTTATGTTATAAAAAGTAGTGATGATTATTTTCATAATTTTGAATATCCTTTAACTGAACATTACTTTTTTAATGTGGAAATAATTTATAGTATTCGAGTTTCATTTGATGCTCCCACTACTTTGAATGAGAAGAATTTTGCTTGTGTGGGTAGTAATAAAACTTCTATGACTGTAGATCATGAAAGAATGATGTATGTGATAGCTATATTGTTGAATTCCTTCATGATTCTACTGAATTTTTTTATGAGGGAGGAACATATGCTTGTAGGAATTGCAATAATATCAAGTTTCCTCCCTATATGCTGAAAATCTTGAAGTCATGCTTGTTTTGCCTTCCTATGCAAATTGATTCTTGCTCCCATGAATTGTTTGATCACAAAATCCCTATGCATAGGAAGTGGGTTAGACTTAAGTGTGCTTGTCATGTGACTCATGATGCTCTCTTGCATGTTTCAACTTTTATTTCCTATACGAGCATCATTGAAATCATCATACCTAGCTAAAAGGCATTAACGAAAAGCGCTTGTTGGGAGACAACCCAACACTTTTACTTTCTGTTTTTGTGTGTTCACATGATTAAGATACTGTAGTAATCATGTTTTGTGTCTTTTATTTAGATAAATTTCCATGTAAAGTCTTTGGGATAGTGTGAATACTTGCTTGGTTGATTCTGTGTAAAAACAGAAAGTTTTGCGTCCAGTATATGAATTATGTGATTTTACTGGAGTGTCAAAAAATTCTGAAATTTTTACAGAAAATATATATGCACATTCTGTGCGTTTTCCGAATTATTCAGAATTTTAGAGTCAGGGAAGTATGGTGATAACTCAGATCATCACAGACTGTTCTGTTTTTGATAGATTCTGTTTTGCATGCATAGTTTGCTTGTTTCAAGTGTTTCCATAACTTATATTGAGTGATATAAATTGTGGGAATGACGGAATACAGTAGGTATTATGTGATAACAATTATGAATCTTGTCTTGACAGTACCTAAGTGAATGATCTATCTTTACTACACTAACTCATCTCACGAAGTTCCGTTTAGTTTTGTGTGATTGAAGTTTTCAAGTTTTGGGTGAGATACCGATATGAAGTGAATAAGGAGCAGCTAGGAACTAAGCTTGGGGATGAAAAAGGCACCCCCAAGGTAATATCCAAGGAAGGCTCAAGCGTCTAAGCTTGGGGATGCCTTCTGGGGCATCCCCTCTTTCGTGTCCAACATTATCGGTACATCTTACTTGGAGCTATATTTTTATTCATCACATGATATGTGTTTTGCTTGGAGCATCATTATATTTTATTGTTCTATGTTAGATGCTATTTAATAATCTTATTTTTCAATAAAAAGTTCCAAGAATTGCATTAGGATGCTTGCATTGCATGTTTTGATATGTGCTGTGTAAAAACAGAAACTTTTGCTGTAGTGTTTAAATTTTCATATTTTACTAGAACGTGTAAAGTTTCGGCACTTTTAACACAGTGTTGTTATATAAATTATTCAGCACTTACTAAAATTTTAGAATTTTTTGAGTTACATAAGTACACTGGTTTAATAGATTTCTACAGACTCTTCTGTTTGGACAAATTGCTGTCATAGTTTTGTTATCTACTTTTCCTATAGTTTCCATAGCCTATATTGGTAGATATAAATTGTGGAAATGATAGTAAACAGTAGTTATGTTTAAAATTATCATGCAAATTGTATTTATAGTACATAAAGATTTGATTTATTATTATGTGCACTAACCTGTCTCACGAGTTCTTTTCAAGTTTTGTGTGGATGAAGTTTTTGAGAATAGGTAAAACCATGGTATTAGAGGATTGAACGAGATACAAAAGATCAAGCTTGGGGATGCCCAAGTCACCCCAAGTAAATACTTCAATAAGTCTCAAGAATCGAAGCTTGGGGATGCTACGCATCCCACCTCTCTTCATCAACTATCGGTTAGCCTATGTTGAGCCTAAATTTTTATTTGTCTGCACGATATGTGCTATTCTTGGAGCGCTATTTTTATTTTTCTTGCTGTTTAATAAAACACTCAGATCTGAAAATCTTTATTGAGAGAGAGCCCTCACATAGCTACGTAATTGTTTGCCTACTCATTGACCTTCACTTATATCTTTTGCAGAGTAGTTTTGATGTTTACTCTTGAGCTTCACTTATATCTAATGAGTAAATTGTGAATCAATGAAATGTCATAAATATGAAATTATCAATGTGCTTTATGCTTAGTAGTATCTTCACATCTGGTTTAGAAAGTAAAATCTATTGAAGTTTGACAATCACAACATTGGTCATACAAGCAATTCTTGAATGATTAGTATAAGGAAGAGAAGTTGAGCAAATTAGTTGAAGTTGGCAAAGGAAGACAACATTATGAGTTATGGTTGTGTATATTTGCATAGAAGTTATATTGTTATGGATCCTCCAACATGTGGTGCTTGTTTAGAACCTTTTTCTACCCAAAACTTCATACTGAGTAGAGATACTACTTGTGCATCCAAAAACCCTTAAACCCAGTTTCTTGCCATGAGAGTCCACTATATCTACCTATATGCGGTATTACCCTGCCGTTCCAAGTAAACTTGCATGTGCGACCTCTAAAATTTCAAATAAGCATCTGTTTTGTGTGCCTGGACCACCCATGGAGCGACAGGGGGCGGTCAGTATCTTCCATGTTAAGCGGATTATTCTCATGATGAGTGTTTATTCACTCGTCCTTGGACGGGAGGGGCGGTAATAGGGATTCCCAGTCCCGAAATAAATAAAAAAATTGCAAATAAATAAACAAAACTCCTCTGGGAATTTTGTTGGTATGGACGGTACCCGTGGATTCAGCCAGCCGTGGAGTGTGATTGTTGGTGGAGGGGGAGTAAACCTTTACTTTTACTGCTTGGGAACCGCCACTAATATGTTTAACATGGAAGATATTGATAACTCTTGGTCGTAACATTGACAGGAAGGGTGCACCTCCCAAAATTATATTTATCTCTGTTTTAAACAATGAGCTCTGGAACATATACAAATCCATTCTTCCCACTGCTAAGGGACAATCTATTTACTTTCATGTTACTCACTTTCATGTTGAGTCAACTTCTTATTCCAACCTCAATCTATTAGTTGGCAAGCATCATGTTGTGGAGAAAGATCTAGGAACATATGGCCAGTCAAATATATTTGATCATGATTTATTATTGTTGACAATTATCTCTATGATAAATGAGTTGGGAGGAGAAACATTAAGCCCCTATCTTTCTATGTGTTCGATGGATGCCATTTGCTCTAAAAATTGCTTTGAGTACTAGAAATCATAGAAGACTATATGATGATTGGGTATGTGGAGCTCTTACTTAGACTTTGTTGAGAATAAGTTGAATTGCAATTGTTTGGTGACTAAGAACATAAGTTGTTAAGTTTCAAGAGAATTCATTGTTTGAACCATAACATGTGAATTGGTTGCTACTTTATCATGATGAGTTTTATGAGAAAGAGTTGCTATTATGATGCTAGGAAAAGTGATTGGAATTATCATTGATCAAACTTATGCACTATGCTAGCATTGACACTTCATAAATTATTTTGTTTTATCATTTACCTACTCGAGGACGAGTAGGAATTAAGCTTGGGGATGCTGATACGTCTCCAACGTATCGATAATTTATGAAGTATTCATGTCATATTCATCTATGTTTACAATACTTTTATATGGTTTTGATGCACTTTATATGATTTATTTAGAACTAACCCGGACTGACGCTGTTTTGAGCAGAATTACCGTGGTGTTGTTTTTTGTGCAGAAAATGAAAGTTCTTGGAATCGCCCGATACTTTTTGGTTATTTTTTCTGGACCAAATAAGCAACATTGGAGCAAAGAACTACCGGAGAAGAGCCACGAGGTGGGCACAACCCACCAGGGCGCACTAGAGGGCCCAGGCGCGCCCTGGTGTTTTTTGCCCTCCTCGTGGCCCATCTTGGCGTGAAACCAATGCCCAAAAATCCTATAAATATAGAAATCATCATAAATAACCCTAGACTCCTCGTTTCGCTGCCGCAACTCTCTGTATCGACGAAAAACCAATCTGGAGGCGTTCCAATACCCTGCCGGAGGGGGTAGATCATCTCCGGAGGCCATCTTCATCATCCCTATGGTCTCCATGATGAGGACGGAGTAGTCCACCCTCGGGGATGATGGTTTGTACCAGTAGCTATGTGTTCAATATCTCTCTCTCATGTTCTTGAGATGGAACGATCTTGATGTATCACGGGCTTTGTTAATATAGTTGGATCACATGGTGTTTCCCCTCTCTATCTTTTTGTGATGAATTGAGTTTTCCCTTTGAGATTTCATTATGTTGGATTGAATATTGGATTTGAGAACACTTGATCTATGTCTTGGTACTCAACTTGCGGATTCCCGCGGTGACATTGGGGTAATCTATGCATAGGGGTTGATACACGTTCTTGTCCTAGCTTCTCCGGTAGAAATCTTGGGGCACTCTTTAAGGTTCTTTGTGTTGGATTGAGTATTATGAATCTGAAATTGTTTGATGTGTATCGTATAATTAACTCATGGATACTTGTTGTGACATTGGAGTATCTAGGTGACATTAGAGTTGGTTGATGCGTATCATATGGTGTTATTTTAGTACGAACTCTTGAATAGATCGATCGGAAAGGATAACTTGGTATTATCTTAGTACAAACTCTTGGATAGATTGATCGAAAAGGATAGCTTTAAGGTGGTTTTGTACCCTACAAACAATTTCTTCTTATGCTCTCCGCTATATAAGAACTTTGGAGTGATTATTCGTTGCACGTTGAGGGATGGTTATGTGATCCAATTATATTAGCATTGTTGAGAGATTGCACTAGCGAAAGTACGGACCCTAAGCCTTATTTCCAAGCATTTATACAACGTTTTGCTCGCTGTTTACCACTTGTTATCTTGCTGTTTTTATATTTTCAGATTACAAAAACCTATATCTATCATCCATATTGCACTTGTATCACCATCTCGTCGTCGAACTAGTGCACCTATACAATTTGCCATTGTATTGGGTGTGCTAGGGACACAAGAGATTTCTTGTATTTGATTGGAGGGTTGTTTGAGAGAGACCATCTTCATCCTACACCTCCCACGGATTGATAAACCTTAGGTCATCCACTTGAAGGAAAATTGCTACTGTCCTACAAAACTCTGCGCTTGGAGGCCCAACACAAGTCTACAAGAATAAAGTTGCGTAGTAGACCTCAGTATTCATAAAAGATTTAACACAATCAAATTCAAGCTTAATACCTGACTCATTACGTTCATCGAGTTCCCAATCTTCAGAGTTGCGTTTAATTCTTTCAAAGAGATCCCACTTGAATTCAATAGTCTTCTTCATGAAAGAACCAGTACAAGAAGTATCGAGCATGGTTTGATCATTATGAGAAAGCCAAGCATAAAAATTCTGAATGAGAACTTCCCTCGGGATGTCATGATTGGGGCATGAATATAACATTGACTTAAGCCTCCCCCGAGCTAGAGCAATACTTTCTCCTTCATGAGGCCAAAAATTATATATATAATTCCGACCACGATGAACTAGATGCATAGGATAAAACTTTTGGTGGAATTCCAATTTCAAACGATTCCAGTTCCATGATCCAATATCATCACATAGCCTATACCATGTCAATGCTTTTCCCTTCAAAGATAAAGGGAAAACCTTCTTCTTAACTTCACCTCCGGATAAACCTGCAAGCTGAAATAGTCCACAAATTTCTTCCACATGTATTAGGTGCATATCAGGATGTTCAGTTCCATCTCCTGCATAAGGACTAGCTAGCAGTTGTTCTAACATACCCGAAGGAATTTCATAACAATATTTCCAGTGGGTGCTGTAGGTTGAGGGGAAACTAATTATGGTTCCGGTCGAGGTGAAGATACCCCGAACACACCCCTCAAAGGATTACTTTCCATAGTAACAAGTGACAATAAATTTCAGCACGTAGTATAAGTTTTTCCTTACCAATTTCCACTTACCAAGAGCGCTTCACTCCCCGGCAACGGTGCCAGAAAAGAGTTTTGATGACCCACAAGTATAGGGAATCAATAATAGTCCTTTCGATAAGTAAGAGTGTCGAACCCAACGAGGAGCAGAAGGATATGATAAGCGGTTTTCAGCAAGGTAATTTCTGCAAGCACTGAAATTGTAAGTAGCAAGTGTTTTGATAGCAAGGTAATTTGTAACGAGCAAGTAACGGTAACAATAGGTAAGGTGAAGCAAGGTAGCCCAATCCTTTTGTGGCAAAGGACAGGCCAAAACTATCTCTTATGATGAGCAAAGTGTTCTTGAGGGTACACGGGAATTTCATCTAGTCACTTTCATCATGTTGGTTTGATTTGTGTTCGCTACTTTGATAATTTGATATGTGGGTGGACCGGTGCTAAGGTGTTGTTCTTACCTGAACTAACAACCTACTTATTATTAACCCCCTCGCAAGCATCCGCAACTACGAGAAAAGTATTACGACAAAGTCTAACCATAGCTGAAAGTGCGTTATATCGGCTAGAGGGGGGTGAATAGGCGATTTTTACAAATTCATCACTGAGGAATTTCAACTTGAGGAATTTGAAATGTGATTAATAACTAGCAGCGGAATAAGTACTCAAGTGCCTGAGAAACATAGTAGTAGCATAGTCATCATGATGAAATAAAGCATGTACTGATTACAGGTAGCGTGATACAGGATGAGCAGGTGAGGAACAAGGTAACTTGAAGAATTTGAGGTGAGGAAATTGAGAAAGTCTTCAGCCAAATTCTTGAAACAGTAACGATCAATTTCATCAACAAGTATACGGGGAAATGAAAGGGTTGAGGAAATAGAACCAGGAAGCTCGATAAAGACAATGGTTTGATGACCCAGTTCCAACTGTTGTGACAGTTGTACGTCTGGTTTGGAGCGGCCTGGTATTTAAACCAGAGGACACCCAGTCCCAGGACACACAGTCCTTACCGTATTCTCCTTGAGCTAAGGTCACACAGACCTCGCCCAACACTCGTGGTAAGTCTTCAGGGTAGACTTCCAAAACACTCACAAACTGGTCACCCGGTGATCCACAATTGACTGCTGGATGCTCTAGACCAAGGTCACTTCGTGATCCCCAACTGACTGCAGGATGCACTAGACCATGACGCCTAACCATCTGGAAGATGCATAGTCTTCAAAGGTAACAAGAGTTGGTTCCACACAGGAACAATCTCTTCAGTGATGCTCAATCACTTTGGGTTTGGTGGTTTGGATTTGGGTTTTTCCTCACTGATGATTTTCCCTCAAAGTCCTCGGAGGATTGGTTGCTCTCAAATGACAAGTGTCAGTTCTCTCTCGGAGCAGCCAACCAACTAGTGGTTGTCGGGGAGGGTGCAACCTGACATGATAAGACATAAATGCCCCCAATGATATGACCATTATGTGGATAGGAAGATTGGGGACAGCTGGCGCTAAGCACAACAACGGTCGGAATTTCGAACTATGAAAGTCCTCAGGCTTATCATATTCCTCACTTG
Organism: Elymus sibiricus; assembly: GCA_039707655.1. Classification (NCBI taxonomy): domain Eukaryota; kingdom Viridiplantae; phylum Streptophyta; class Magnoliopsida; order Poales; family Poaceae; genus Elymus; species Elymus sibiricus. The sequence goes on from CM077675.1 coordinate 528,195,340, forward strand.
TAGGCAATTCACAATGGCGAAATCCTAACTCCTCAGTCAGACCAATTTCCTCATAGACCAAAAGATCATCGTCTCTGTCACTGAAGAACTTGACTGGGCTGCAAGAGATTTCCAAAAGGCTTCACTCGAAGGATTGGAAAGATTGAGGATATTGGAGTTGAGCATCAGTTGGAAAATTTTCCTTAGTATTACCTCGGCCCCCTTTAACAGTACGGTGTTTCCTATCACTCAAAGAAAGGAAATGAAACTACGAAAACAAAAGTCTTCACGCTTCATAGTCCTCGTTCATATCTTCATGGTCGCACCAAATTCTTCAGCTTCAGAGTCTTCAGTTGAAGACATTCATTTTTAGGGGTCGATAATCGCTGGATATATCAAACTCCTCATCGACTTATGGAACCTGGTTATACTCACAAACACATTAGTTCCTTAACCTATAAGTCTTCAATACACCAAAATCACTATGGGGCACTAGATGCACTGACAATCTCCCCCTTTTTGGTGATTGATGACAAATATGTTAAGTTTTCAACGGGGATAAGAATATGAAGTGTAAGTACTGAGTTTGAGGAATTTGATAGCAAGATATAGAAGAAATCCCCCTGAAGATGTGCATACTTGAGGAATTTGCTTTGGACTGCAAATGCACATGGCAGGTTAAAACATGGAGAACTCCCCCTATATCTTGTAATTCATACACGCATTTATCATATGATATGAAGAATTTGAAATGCATGATAAAAATGGTGTCTGACGAAATTCAGCATGCATGCATTAATGTAATTTGAGGAAATAGCATGCGGAAAGCAGTTCAAAAGCGTCAGACCACCATCGGACTTAAGTTTACAACTCAACCAACAAAAGCTTCAGAAGAGCGAGAGTTGTAACTTAAACAAAAACAGCCCATATATAAGGAGACCCGCTTGAAGACTAACTCAAATTTTCTCCCCCTTTGTCATCAAAGACCAAAAGAGACGAAAAAGTGAGGACTAACGCCCCTGAAGAGTTTCATCTTGAAGGTGATGGAGGAGCATCAGCATTGTCGGGGTCGTTTGTCAATGCAGGACCCGCATCAGTGTCATCAATGTCCTCAGCTTCATCCGTCTCGTGCGATGAAGAATATGAGCTTGTAACTAGCTGAGGAACTTGAACTTTCTTGAATTTCTTCAGAGGAGGACGAGCCCAATCAAGGTTCTGCTCAAGGTTCAACTCCTTGAGTTCTTCAGGAGTCTTGAGGTGAGACAGAATGGCCCAAGTGCGATTGAAGACTTCATGAAGATAGTATTGGTTCTTCCTCACAGTGTTGTGCGTGACAGTCATGTCCCGAAGAAGTGAACCAAACTGATGCTTGACCCACTTGTGATTGCGATCAACCTTCTGATGAAGACTTAGGAGAAGCTCGCGATCGGTCATCACACGAGGGGCAGTGGCTTGAGGATTTTGCGCTGAGGCTTTTGTAGTAGAATCTTGGGTAGTAGTGTCATCGTTGGTGGAGTAAGATGTAGCTTTGTGAAACTGACCATCCAATGGACGAGTACCTTCATCAATGACAGCTTTGCCTTTTCCCCCAACTGGAGAAAATGTGTTCTTGAGGATTTCAATCGGAGGCAGGAAGCTGAAGTGATTCTGGAAGTCAGCCTTGAAGTGAATATAAGACTTTCTTCTGATGAATTGCATGATCCAAGGAGTGTAAGGCTTCAACTCAAAAGGGGACATAGCAATGTTGGCGAAAGTCCTCATGAAGAAATCATTGTAGTTGATGGGAATCCCATGAATGATGTTGAATAGCAGATTCTTCATGACACCCACAACTTCTTCTTCTTCAGAGTTGTGACCCTTGATAGGACTGAGGGTTTTGCTCAAGATCCTGTAGATGGTCCTGGGCACAAAGAGTAGATCCTTCACTAGAAAGGTGGTCCTTTGAGGTTTTCCAGGAGCCAAAGGCTTCATCAGCACTTGCATCAACTAATTAGGCAGTTCAGGATCATCATAGATGCGACGTGCTCCTTCTGAAGGAATAGCTATTGGCAGGACTTGAAGCAATTCAGTGGCTGGAGCAGTGTAGTGTGTTGTTCCAGTCATCTAGTTCGGAATCCATGAGTTTACATCAGAAGCATCACCTGAGATATACAGCATTGCATAGAATTGAAGAATTAGCTCTTCATTCCAATCACAGATGTCCACACAGAATGGAAGAAGTCCAGCATCATGGAGTACAGCGAGCACAGGCATGAAGCAAGGCATTGATTCCATATCCACATGAGGAATTTGATGATGCTTGAAGACCTTCTTTTTGGTGAGCAAGACTGATGCATAAAAGTTCATCTGAGCCTGAGGCCAGAACCTCTCACGTCTGATTCTTGGCTTGTCATAAGGATTTTCATCAGTGAAGAAGTGGTGCTCAGCGAAGAACTTCTCCTTGTTGAATTTGGCATTCTTTGATTAGGGGTTTCTTGGATTAGGTTGAAGATTTGGCATGATGTGACTAACAATCTCCTTTGTCATGGCAGGAACTTCTTCAGTCTGAGGACTTTGAGCAGCAATTTCTTCATGTGCGGTCTGGGCATGAGTTTCATCAGTTGATGCAGCTGGAACTTCTTCAGGTATAGATGCGAGAGGTGTGTTAAAACCTTCAGATCCTGTTTGAATTTCTTCAGTCTGGGCTGGAGACTGAGGAATTTGAGTGAGGGGAGTGGTAATTGGAGAATTTGGGTGTGCAGCTTCCCAATATTCATCATTGATAAGAGGAGTTGTGTTTCCAATGTCCACGTCCTCTTCAATTTCTTCAATGCCGGCCTCTTCAGCGGTCAACTGAGGCTGGGGCGATGATACCAAGGGGTTTGAAGTAGTTGCTTCCACCTCAATTTCTTCATCAATCTGCTATGAGGAAGCAGCAGAATGATCTTCTTCATCTTCATCATTTGGGATGACATAATCAACACCAAATGGAACTATCTCATAGGCAGGCGCTGAGAAGATTGGGGTAGCATCAAAGGGGTTAGTTGAAGAGCTTGGCATAGTCTTCAACTTCTTCACAGCTGAGGAATTTGAAGTTGATGCTTTTCTCTTCAGTGCAGCCTTCTTCTTCGCAGCATTAGTTTTCTTCACTTCTGATGCAGAAGGAAGGTTGATATTCTTCACTCTTGAAGATTTTGCAGTTTCAGCAGAGGGTGAAGGAGGAGCAGTTTCTTCAGGTACGACTGATGCAGTCGTCCTAGTGGTCTCAATTTCATCAGGCACATCAAAGGCTTCAGCTCGCCTAGCAATTTCTTCAGGCACAACAGTAGAGGTTGCCCTATCAGGTTCTTCAGCAGCCTGAAATTCTTCAGCTGCACTTGCAGATTCTTCAGCCTGAGGAATTTGTGGTTGTGATCAAGCTGCAACCCTCCTGTTGGGGTCCTTGATGACTTTGTCAGCCATTGTGACAAATCTAACCTTGGCACCTTGCCAGTCAGCATAGTAGCGATTGAATTCATCACTGAGACCTTTGATTTCAGTTTGCATAGTCACAAGTTGCTCTGGAGAAAGCTTCAGAACATTGTTCTTCAAGAAATGCTCCTTCTTGTATTGAGCCTTCTTCATTTTGCGAGCCTTCTCATACTTCCACTTTTCTTCAGCAATGAAGGCAGTGAGGACATGGATTGTACTAGGAGGCAGATTCAAATCATCAATCAGAGTGTTTGGGTCCTGGTGCCAAATGTCGATGAAGTCGATCATAGTCTTTGGGTCCATCATCAGAGGAATTTGAGAGCCCTTAGCTTGAGCCACTCTTTCTTGCTTGTTTCTGATGATTTCCTCAAGTTCCTCATCATCAGCTTCATCATCTGAAGAATTTGATGGAACCTGGAACACAACTTTCTTTGGTTGAGGACTTGGTCGAGCTCCTCGTCCAGCAGTTCTCTTTATCTTCAGCAAGGAAGGACTGGTTGAGGAATGTGCTTCGGCTGATGAACTTGCAGAGGCCCCTGAAGCAATAGCAAAACCTGTTGTCCTCTGACATGTTGCAAGATGCACTGGAGTTGAGGACTTTGTGGAAGCAGCTGATGATTGAGCAGCTACTGAAGACATTGCAGTGGCCTTTGAAGAACTTGCTAGAGGATTCTGCAGTGAGGACTTTGAAGTTGAGGATTTTGGCTTTACTGCAGACTTCTTCAAGATTGATTTCTTCGAAGTAGCAGAGGCTCCGATAGAGGCAGCAGCAGCAGAGTCTTCATCGAATTGCTTCACGGCTGCTTTGGCAGTTCTCTGAAGTTTTTGTTGATGCTTAGCCCATTCAGCTGGAAAGTCTTCACCACGAGCAATGCTAGTGGGATCAACTTCTTGATCATCAGCAGGAGGAGCCCTTCTGCAAGGAGGTTTGAGTGCGAATTTCGTCATGTACTTGGGAGTGACATAATGATAGTCTCTCCACTCCTTCATCCACATCCGTTCAATCCTCTGAATTATGATTTTCCTCTACTCCTTTGTTTCTTTCCCATGAATGGCTTCATCAGGAGTACAGTAACCAGCATACAAATCCTCAAGTATTTCAAAGGCAGTGTTCTATTCAGCCTTCTTTCCACCCTTCTGAGGTCTTTTACCATCTGCCATTTTCTTCACTTGATGACTTTGAACTTTTGATGATTCTGAAGATGTATACAATTTTTCCTCAAGGAATGTTGCAAATGAGTTAAGTTGATGAGAACCTAGTGATTCATCAGCAGACTTTTTGTACCTGTGAACAGAGTATAGGTGCGAGGAATTTGAAGAGGTCATATGCGTTCTCAGAAGTTTTTCAAAATACATCAAGTTGAGGATTTTGACCATAAGTGTCTTGAGGAATTTCACTAAGTGTTCTTGACTTAGGTTCCAGAGTTGTGCGGATTTGTGGATCCACACAATTGAGGAATCTTGAAGAAAATCATTACTTAGAGAAACACATCAAGGGAAATAAGCTTATAGGATGTTTAAGAAGATGATACTTGAAGAATAAACACCTTTGAGGAATTTGTGTAATAACATGAAGATCAAAATAGGGCAGTAAAATTAGATTTTAATTACCCTTGTGAAGAACATGACGAACAGTGAGAGGAAGTAGAGAAGCTCGTTAGTTCAGATCTCCCACGCCCTAGCTTGGCAGAGGGAGACAGCAACAGCTGCGGCGGAGTGAAGATTTCCGCAGCCGATGCGAGTACGGCGATGGCGAGGTCAAGGTAGTGAAGCTCTTCCTCTCCGGCGATGATGAATTTAGCTGCGGTGCTAGGTCTGAGCTCGGTAGGGATGGAAGTGAGGAGTAACTCGAGCAAGTGGGAAGGGAGGGGGCATTTATAGTCGCAGTGAAAACAAACTGTCCCGAGGATTTCGGACCAAATTGGCACTGACCCTTACTCTCCACACAACATGTGTCACCCATGTACTGAGTAGTTGAGATTGTGGGTTATCCAGTCGTGGGAATCGGAACGGTTTGAGCGGGAAGCGCCAAAATTTTTGAAAGTGACAATTTTAAAGTTTCCATTCGCAAATTATTCAGCTGTCAAGGACACAGTGAAGACTTTGAACGAGTTTCAAAGTAGAACGCATATGAAGAATTTGTGAACAGACTGGGTTGAGTTTAGCATAGAGAGGGAACGGGTCCGATCACATTCACTTAGATGAAAATCAACTTGAAGAATTAGCAATAAGTGAATGCCATTGAGGACATTGAAACCTCAAATATATAGATATAGTCAATGAAGACCATCAGTTTCATAGTTTGAAGAAATTGAAAATTTGAGGAATTTGCAAACTTGAGGAATTTGAGAATTTGAAGAATTTGCAAAATGACGTAAAAACTCAACTTTGAAGAATTTCAACTATGGTTGGTGGCGTGACGCATCGTATAAGAATGATGATTTCAGACACCGCGTACAATTGTCGTAGGGTTCTGAGAATCAAATTCTTCATTAATTTCTTCACACTTAGAGGGTTATTCTTCATTGATTGAAGAAAAATGTTACTTCGGGTGTTGCACATCTAAGTCATCAATTTTGCATAAGTGTTAGGATGTGTGTCTTTTCAAAGAACATTCGACGATTCTAAGATATTTAGCTCACACCGCAACTTGCAAAATCTCTTTTCATCCAAGGGTTTAGTGAAGATATCAGCCAGCTGTTCTTCAGTGGGAATGTGGTCGATGGAGATGTCGCCCTTGAGTACATGATCTCGAAGAAAATCATGTCAAATCTGGATGTGCTTGGTCTTGGAGTGCTGAACTGGGTTGTACGCAATCTTGATAGTGCTCTCATTGTCGCAGTAGAGAGGCACATTCCTCACCTTGATGCCATAGTCCTTGAGGGTTTGCTGCATCCACAGCAACTGAGCGCAACATGAACAACCAGCAATGTACTCAACTTCAGTAGTAGATAGTGACACGCAGTTCTGCTTCTTAGAGGACCAACAGACTAAGGATCATCCGAGGAAATGACATGTGTCTGAGGTTGACTTGCGATCCATACGATCACCAGCACAGTCAGCATCCGAGTATCCGACGAAGTGAAGATTTGAGCCCTTGGGATACCATAATCCAAGCGTTAGTGTGTGAGCTAAGTATCGAAGAATATGTTTCACAGCCTTATGGTGTGATTCCTTCGGTGTTGCTTGGAATCGGGCACACATGCAAACACTCAGCATAATATCTGGCCTAGATGCACATAGATACAATAAAGAACCAATCATGGAGCGATCTACCTTCTGATCGAAATCTTTAACATTTTTGTCAGTGCAGAGGTGGCCTTTTGAAGGCATTGGAGTTTTGACACCTTTGCAGTCTTGCATGTTGAATTTCCTCAGAACATCCTTGAGGTATTTCTCTTGAGAGATGAAGATGCCATTGTCTTGCCGACGAATTTGAAGACCTAAGAAGAATTTCAACTCTCCCATCATAGACATTTGATATTCTTCACTCATCATGTAGGCAAATTCATCACTGTAACGTTTGTCAGTACAGCCAAAGATAATATCGTCTACATATATTTGGCATATGAATAGTTCATTGTCATAGGATTTAGTGAAAATGGTTGGGTCGAGTGAACCGGGTTTGAAGCCTTTCTTCATGAGGAATTCCTTCAGAGTGTCATACCACGCCTGAGGGGCCTGCTTGAGGCCATAGACGGCCTTGTTGAGTCTGAAGACTTTGTCAGGATGCTTAGGGTCTTCAAAACCTGGGGGTTGAGCAACATATACTTCTTCCTCAAGCTTACCATTGAGGAATGCACTTTTCACATCCATTTGATATAAAATGATATCATGATGGTTAGCATAAGCAAGCAATATGCGAATATCTTCAAGTCTAGCAACATGTGCAAAAGTTTCATCAAAGTCAATTCCTTCAACCTGTGTGTAGCCTTGAGCTACAAGACGAGCATTATTCCTTACAACAAGGCCATTTTCATCTTGCTTGTTGCAGTAGATTCACTTGGTACCTATGATGTTGTGCTTGCGAGGATCTGGCCGCTTGACAAGTTCCCACACGTTGTTCAGCTTGAATTGCTGCAATTCCTCTTGCATAGCTTGAATCCACTTAGGCTCCTTGAATGCTTCATCAACTTTGGTGGGCTCTATGATAGAGACAAAAGCAAAGTGCCCACAGAATTTAGTCAAATGTGAAGCTCTAGAGCGAGTGAGGGGACCTGGTGCATTGATGTCATCGATGATTTTGTCAAACCGCACTTCATTAGCAACTCTTGGATGAGCAGGTTGACGTGGTTGAGGGTTTTCTTCAGCACCATTTTCTTCAGGTGTATCAGCATGAATGTCTTCATTGGTTGGAATGACTTCCTCAGTTGGATGAGGTTCTTCAGTGGGTATGACATCTTCAGTAGCCTTCAACTTAATGGATTCTTCAGGAGACTTTTCATCTAGCACAGAAGGCAGGTGCTCTCTTTGCGAGCCGTTAGTTTCATCGAACCGCACATCTACAGTTTCAACAACCTTTTGGTGGTAGGTGTTGAAGACTCTATAGGTGTGCGAGTCCTTCGCGTAACCAAGCATGAAACCTTCATGTGCTTTTGGTGGAAATTTAGAACTGTGGTGAGGATCTCTAATCCAGCATTTTGCACCGAAAACTTTGAGATAACTTACATTGGGTTTCTTGCCAGTCATGAGCTCATATGAAGTCTTCTTGAAGAACTTGTGAAGATATACCCTGTTGATGATGTGGCAAGCTGTATCAATTGCCTTAGGCCAGAAGCGACGAGGAGTCTTGTATTCATCAAGCATGGTGCGAGCCATCTCAACAAGAGTCCTATTCTTGCGCTCCACGATGTAGTTCTGCTGAGGAGTATATGGGGCAGATAGCTCATGAGTAATACCAAGTTCATCAAGATATTCATCAAGTTTGGTGTTCTTGAACTCAGTCCCATTATCACTCTTGATATGCTTGATCTTGACGCCGAAGTTTGTTGAGGCCCTTGAAGCAAATCGTCTAAAGACATCCTACACTTCATTTTTGTACATAATAATATGCATCCAAGTGTAACGAGAGTAATCATCAACAATGTAAGTGCATCTAGTGCCCCTTAGTGATTTTGGTGTATTGAAGACTTATAGGTTAAGGGACTGATGCGTTTGTAAGTGTACACATGCTCTATAAGTCGCTGAGGAGTTTGATACATTCGGTGATTATCGACCCCTAAAAATGTATGTCTTCAACTGAAGACTTTGTTGAAGACTTTGGTGAAGACTTTCCTGAAGACTTTGGTATTCCTGAAGACTTTGAAAAAGACAAAGTTGGTGTGACCTTGAAGATATGAATGAGAACTATGAAGCGTGAAGACTTTTGTTTTCGTAGTTTCATTTCCTTTCTTTGAGTCATAGGAAACACCGTACTGTTAAAGGGGGCCGAGGTGATACTAAGGAAAATTTCCAACTGATGCTCAACTCAAAAGCCTCAACCTATCCAATCCTTCGAGTGAAGCCTTTTGGAAATCTCTTGCAGTTCAGTCAAGTTCTTCAGTGACAGAGATGATGATCTTCTGGTCTCTGAGGAAATTGGTCTGACTGAGGAGTTAGGATTTTGCCAGTGCGAATTGCCTACAAGTGAGGAATATGATAAGCCTGAGGACTTTCATAGTTCGAAATTCCGACCGTTGCTGTGCTAAGTGCCAGCTGTCCCCAATCATCCTATCCACATAACGGTCATATCATTGGGGGCATTTATGTCTTATCATGTCGGGTTGCACCCTGGCTATAAATAGCCGCCCCCCCTCAACCACTAGCTGGTTGGCTGTTCCGAGAGAGAACTGACACTTGTCATTTGAGAGCATCCCACTCCTAGAGGACTTTGAGAGAAAATCATCAGTGAGGAAAAACCCCAAACCAAACCACCAAACCCAAACCCAAAAGTGATTGAGCATCACTGAAGAAATTCCTGTGTGGAACCGACGCTTATTACCTTTGAAGACTGTGTATCTTCCAGACGGTTAGGCGTCATGGTCTAGTGCATCCTGCAGTCAATTGGGGATCACGGAGTGACCTTGGTCTAGAGCATCCAGCAGTCAATTGTGGATCGCCGGGTGACCAGTTTGTGAGGGTTTTGGAAGTCTACCCTGAAGACTTACCACGAGTGTTGGGCGAGGTCTGTGTGACTTAGCTCAAGGAGAATATGGTAAGGACTGTGTGTCCTGGGACTGTGTGTCTTCTGGTTTAAATACCAGGCCGCTCCAAACCAGACGTACGACTGCCACAGCAGTTGGAACTGGGTCATCAAATCAGTGTCTTCATCGAGCTTCCTGGTTCTATTTCCTCAACCATTTCATTCTCTCGAATACTTGTTGATGAAATTGATCGTTGAATTCGTACTAAAATAACACCTTAAGATACACATGAACCAAAACCCTAATGTCACCTAGATACCCCAATGTCACCACGAGTACCCATGGGCTTGATTATACGATATGCATCACACAATTTCAGATTCATCATATTCAATCCAACACAAAGAACTTCAAAGAGTGCCCCAAAGTTTCTACCGGAGAGTCAAGACAAAAACATGTGCCAACCCCTATGCATAGATTCCCAAGGTCACGGAACCCGCAAGTTGATCACCAAAACATACATCAAGTGGATCAATAGAACATCCCATTGTCACCGCGGATATCCCATCACAAGACATACATCAAGTGTTCTCAAATCCTTAAAGACTCAATCCGATAACAAAACTTCAAAGGGAAAACTCAATTCATCACAAGAAGATAGAGAGGGGAAACTCCATATGATTCATCTATATCAATAAAGCTCGCGGTACATCAAGATCGTGTCATCTCAAGAACACGAGAGAGAGAGAGAGAGATCAAACACATAGCTACTGGTACATACCCTCAGCCCCGAGGGTGAACTACTCCCTCCTCATCATGGAGACCGCCGGGATGATGAAGATGGCCTCCGATGATGGTTTCTCCCTCCGGCAGGGTGCCGGAACGGGCTCCCGATTTGTTTTTCGTGGCTACAGAGGCTTGCAGCGGTGGAACTCCCAATCTAGGTTTCTTTCTGGAGGTTTCTGTATTTATACGAATTTTTGGGGTCGGTCTCACGTCAAGGGGATGCTCGAGGAGTCCACAAGCCTAGGGGGGTAGCCGCGCCCAGCAGGCTTGTGGCCTCCTCGTCCACTTCCTGACCCAGCTCTTTGCTCCAGTATTTTTTATATTTTCCAAACATATTCTCCGTAAATTTTCAGCCCATTCTGAGGACTTTTATTTCTGCACAAAAACAACACCACAGTAGTTCTGCTGAAAACAGCGTCAGTCCCGGTTTAGTTTTAATAGAATCATACCAAAATCATATAGAATTATAGTAAACATGGCATGAATACTTCATAAATTATAGATACGTTGGAGACGTATCAGCATCCGCAAGCTTAATTCCTCCTCGTCCTCGAGTAGGTAAATGATAAAAGAAATAATTTATGAAGTGTGAATGCTAGCAGGTGCAAAGTTTGATCAATTATAATTCCAATCACTTTTTTCTAGCATCATTATATATCATAAACAGTAGCTAATCTCAATAAACTTCTCATGATCGAGTAACAAGCTATTCACATGTTAAAGTATAGACCAAAAAGTTTCTTGAAAACTAACAAACTATGCTTTCAGTCACCAAATAATTGCAATTCATCTTATTTTCAGGAAGGGTCTATGTAAGAGATTTGATTTAGCAAATTCCACATACTCAACTATCATATAGTCTTCCATGATTGCTAACACTCAAAGCATATTTTTAGAGCAAATGGCATCCGTCGAACACAGAGAAAGATAGGTGCTTAAAGTTTCGCCTCCCAACTTATTTATCATATAGATAATTGTCAACAATAATAATTCATGATCAAATATATTTGAATGGCCATATATGCTTGGATCTTTCCCCACCACATGATGCTTGCCAAGAGAAAAAGGCGAAATATAGGAAGTGCTGATGATCACCATGACTCTTGTATAAAGCTAAGTACTAGAAAGTAAAAGATAGGCCCTTCGCAGAGGGAAGCATTGATTTGCAGAGGTGCCAGAGCTCGATCATTTAAAACAGAGATGAATAATAATTTTGAGCGGTATGTTTTCATTGTCAACATAACAACCGAGAGATCTCGGTATCTTCCATGCTAGATACATTATATGCGGTTCCCAAACAGAATGGTAAAGTTTTTACTCCCCTTCCACCAATCAATCACACTCCACGGTGAGTCGAATCCACGGGTACCGTCCATACAAACAACAATCCCGGGGGAGTTTTGTTTCATTATATTTTGATTTGATTTTTGAGCATGGAACTGGGCATCCCGAATACCAGCCACTTTCTCGTGAATCAACACATATCGTGAGAATAACCCACCTAGTATGGAAGATACTGACAGCCCCTAGTCACTATATTAGCAATTCGGGCATACAAAACATAATATTATTTGAAGGTTTAGAGTTTGGCACATGCAAATTTACTTGGAACGGTAGGTAAATACCGCATATAGGTAGGTATGGTGGACTCATATGGAACAACTTTGGGTTTAAGGGTTTTTGGATGCACAAGTAGTATTTCTACTTGGTGTGGAAGTTTTGGCTAGTATGAGGTGGAAGCAAGCACCACATGTTGGAGGATCCATAACAATATAACTTCTATACAAATATACCCAAGCATAACTCATTACGTTGTCTTCCTTGTCCAACTTCAACTAATTTTCTCAAGTTTGAAAATAATTAATGGGTATTCACAATCATATAAGATGTCCAAGATAGTATATTTATATGTGAAATCTTTGTTCCTTCAATATTCTTTCATGAATTGTTCAAGTGACCAATGCGGTGTTTGCTAACTTTCAATAAATTTTACCACCTATACTTCTTATATGTGAAGTAATTACTCCCCATGGGATAAGCACATAAAACATATATAATTTCAGATTTATGATATTCAATTCATTCAACCATTTACTCATAGGATATAAGTGAAGCACGAGAGTAAATGACGAAACTACTCCAAAACATATAAGTGAAGATCAATGAGTAGTCAAACAATTAAGTAGCTATGTGAGTACTTTCTCTCTCTCTCTCTCTCTCAATAAATATTTTCAGATCTGAGTATTTTATTTAAACATCAATAAAAAAATAGCACTCCAAGAATAGGACGCATCATGTGAACGAATAAAAATTTAGGCTCAACATAGGCTAACCGATAGTTGACGAAGAGAGGTGGGATGCGTAGCATCCCCAAGCTTAGATGCTTGAGAGTTCTTGAAATATTTACTTGGGGTGCCTTGGGCATCCCCAATATTGAGCTTTTGTATCTTTTTCAATCCTCTCATATCCCGGTTTCACCTATTATAAAAATCTTCATCCACACAAAACTCAAAAAGAACTCGTGAGATAGGTTAGTACACATAAGAACAAATCAACATTTCATGTACTGCCAAGACAAGTTGCACAATAATTTTCAAACATTAGGTACTGTATACTATCATTTCCACAATTTATATCTACCAATATAGGCTATGGAAACTATAGGATAAGTAGATAACAAAACTATGCCAGCAATCTGTCTAAACAGAACAGTCTGTAGAAATTTATTAAACCAGTGTACTTATGTAACTCAAAAACTTATGCAAATTTAGGAAATGCTAAATAATTTATATGACAATACTGTGTAAAAATTTCAGAAACTTTCCACGTTCTATTAAAATATGAAAATTCAAACACTACAGCAGAAGTTTCTGTTTTTACACAGCACACATCAAACATGCAATTCAAGCATACTAAAGGCAATTCTTGGAAATTTTTATTGAAAAACAAGATTATAAATAACACCTAACAGAGAACAACAAAATAAAATGACGCTGCAAGAAAAACTCATATTATGTGACGAATAGAATATAGCTCCAAGTGAGATATACCGATAGTGTTGAAGACGAAAGAGGGGATGCCTTCCGGGGCATCCCCAAGCTTAGGCGCTTGAATATTCCTTGGATATTACCTTGGGGGTGCCTTGGGCATCCCCAAGCTTAGGTTATTGTCACTCCTTATTCTCCTCATATCGGTGTCTCACCCAAAACTTGAAAACTTCAATCACACAAAACTTAACGGAACTTTGTGAGAAGGCTTAGTGTAATAAAGATAGATCATTCACTTAGGTACTGTCAAGACAAGATTCATAATTATTCCCACATGATACCTACTCTATTCCATCATTAACACAATTTATATTACTCAATACAAGCCATAGGAACACCTGAAACAAGCAAACTATGCATGCAAAACAGAATCTGTCAAAAACAGAACAGTCTGTAAAGATATGAATGATAACCAAACTTCCCTTACTCTAAAAATCTGCAAACTTAGGACATATCACATAATTGTCATATAAATGTCTTGTAAAAATTTCAGAAGTTTTTGACTCTCTAGTAAAATCAGATAATTCATATACTGGACACAAAACTTTCTGTTTTTGCACAGAATCAAACAAGCAATTATCCACACTATCCCAAAGGCTTTACTTGGCACTTTATTGAAATAAAAGACACAAAACATGATTACTACAGTAGCTTAATAATGGGAACACATAAAAATAGAAGGTAAAAGTGTTGGGTTGTCTCCCAACAAGCGCTTTTATTTAATGCCTTTTAGCTAGGCATGATGATTTCAATGATGCTCACATAGGAATCGTAATTGAAACATGAAAAATAACATCACGAATCTCATGAAAAGCACATTTAAATATAACCCACTTCCTATGCATAGGGATTTTGTGAGCAAACAATTTTGGGAGCAAGAATCAACTAGCATAGGAAGGCAAAACAAGCATAACTTCAAAACCTTGAACACATTGAGAGGAAACTTGATATTATTGCAATTCCTACAAGCATATGTTCCTCCCTCATAATAATTTTCAGTAGCATGATGAAGGAATTCCACAATAACCAGCACAAAAAGCATTCTTTTCATGATCTACAAGCATAGAAATTTTACTACTCTCAACACAAGAAAATTTCTTCTCATGACTAATAGTGGGAGTATCATAAAAGAGTTGAATAAAAAGCTTCTCCTCGTTACCTGATTCATCATAAGAAAAAATAGGAGGATATTGGGAAACCTATTCCCCTTCATTACTATTCCCTTCATCTTCTATTTGTTTTCTCGTCTTTAAGTAATTGTCAATATAAGGATTCTCAATGCAATTTACCACGCAATACGTATACATTTCATTTAGATCAAAATCAATCATTTTCATGAGAACCCAAGCTGGAACATCCTTAGTTTTATGTTTCATTTCTTCATACCCCAAAAATAGACTATGTTCATTATGATGCTCAAGGGTAATGAGGTTATCACAAATTTTGGACACAATTCGATCATGAAATAATTCACATTGGAAATTAAAATGACCACTTTCATTGCAAAGTTCACAAGGACGGCGAGAAATATGAAGTCTTTCAGCACAAACATATAGCCTCTCTTGCAACCATTTAGTTTCTAAATACTTATGCCTCTTACAAAATCTATCTTCCCTTTTAGGCATGTCTTCACAACCTCTATGCACTCCACAAATATTGACATGTTTATAAGAAATCTTTTTATCATGACTAGTGCAATCATCATTAGTACTATTGATATTCAAAGAATTCATACTAACAACATTGCAATCATGCTCATCACTCAAAGATTTAGTGCCAAACATTTTAATAACTTCTTCTTCTAACACTTGAGCACAATTTTCCTTTCCATCATTTTCACGAAAGACATTAAAAAGATGAAGCATATGAGGCAACCTCAATTCCAATTTTTTTGTAGTTTTCTTTTATAGACTAAACTAGTGATAAAACAAGAAACTAAAAGATTCAATTGCAAGATCTAAAGATATACCTTCAAGCACTCACCTCCCCCGCAACCGCGCCAGAAAAGAGCTTGATGTCTACTACTCAACCTTCTTCTTGTAGACTCGTGTTGGGCATCCCAGCGCAGATTTTTGTAGGACAGTAGCAAGTTTCCCTCAAGTGGATGACCTAAGGTTTATCAAGCCGTGGGAGGCGTAGGATGAAGATGGTCTCTCTCAAACAACCCTGCAACCAAATAACAAAGAGTCTCTTGTGTCCCCAACACACCCAATACAATGGTAAATTGTATAGGTGCGCTAGTTCAGCGAAGAGATGGTGATACAAGTGTAATATGGATGGTAGATATAGGTTTTTGTAATCTAAAAATATAAAAACAGCAAGCTAACTAATGATAAAAGTGAGCCCAAATGGTATTGCAATGCTTAGAAACAAGGCCTAGGGTTCATACTTTCACTAGTGCAAGTTCTCTCAACAATATTAACATAGTTGAATCATATGTAAATCCCTCACGTGCAACAAAGAGTTCACTCCAAAGTCACAAATAGCGGAGAACAAACGAAGAAATTATTGTAGGGTATGAAACCACCTCAAAGTTATCTTTTCTGATCAATCTTATGAGCTATCCCTATAAGTTTCACGAACAGCCCTAGAGTTCGTACTAAAATAACACCTTAAGATACACATCAACCAAAACCCTAATGTCACCTAGATATCCCAATGTCACCACGAGTACCCATGGGCTTGATTATACAATATGCATCACAAAATTTCAGATTCATCATATTCAATCCAACACAAAGAACTTCAAAGAGTGCCCCAATGTTTCTACCGAAGAGTCAAGACGAAAACATGTGCCAACCCCTATGCATAGATTCCCAATGTCACGGAACCCGCAAGTTGATCACCAAAACATACATCAAGTGGATCAATAGAACATCCCATTGTCACCATGGATATCCCATGGCAATACATACATCAAGTGTTCTCAAATCCTTAAAGACTCAATCCGATAAGAAAACTTCAAAGGGAAAACTCAATTCATCACAAGAAGATAGAGAGGGGAAAACTCCATATGATTCATCTATATCAATAAAGCTCACGGTACATCAAGATCGTGTCATCTCAAGAACACGAGAGAGAGAGAGAGATCAAACACATAGCTATTGGTACATACCCTCAGCCCCGAGGGTGAACTACTCCCTCGTCGTCATGGAGACCGTCGGGATGATGAAGATGGCCTCCGGTGATGGTTTCCCCCTCCGGCAGGGTGCCGGAACAGGCTCCCGATTGGTTTTTCATGGCTACAGAGGCTTGCAATGGCGGAACTCCCGATCTAGGTTTCTTTCTAGAGGTTTCTGTATTTATAGGAATTTTTGGCGTCGGTCTCACGTCAAGGGGACGCTCAAGGAGTCCACAAGCCACAGGGGCGCGGCCTAGGGGGGTGGCCGCGCCCAGCAGGCTTGTGGCCTCCTCGTCCACTTCCTGGACCAGCTCATCGCTCTAGTATTTTTTATATTTTCCAAAAATATTCTCCGTAAATTTTCAGCCCATTCCGAGGACTTTTATTTCTGCACAAAAACAACACCACGGTAGTTCTGCTGAAAACAGCGTTAGTCCGGGTTAGTTCTAATAAAATCATACCAAAATCATATAGAATTATTGTAAACATGGCATGAATACTTCATAAATTATAGATACGTTGGAGACGTATCAGAGGCTAGGCCAAAAAGTTGCCCTATGGCATAAAGTACAACATCGATGAAGTCAAAGAAGATGGCGAACCGATTGCTCCGGACAACATCCCGATCACCATTCGAGAATGGAATAAGCCAAAGGAATATCGATGAGTTACTTATGTCGACGAAAGATTGAAAAATTTGCTTTGGGATACGCTAATTTCACATTTCAACCTACCAGAGGTTTTCACAGATGTCCAACGGTTGAAAGTCAAGAAGTGGGCTCTCAAGAAGATGGCCAAACAATTCCAGACCTGGAAGAAAAGATTATACAACGACTATGTCAGGGCAGAAAGGAAGACTCCAGAATTCACTAGAGCACTGGAGAAGGTAAAAGATCACTGGGACGAATTTGTGAAGTACAAGGAATCAGATGAAGCTAAGGAAGGATCGAGAAAAATAAGATAAATGATGCGAAAAGGAGTATCACCATGTTCTGGGGACAAGTGGCTACAAGAAAGGCAAGCCTAAGTGGGAAGCATCTGAGGCCAAGATGCTTGTTGAAGGGGTTACTCCAAAAACAAGGAATTGGTCCGACAGGGCCAGGAATTGGTTTTATGCGCATGGTGGAAAGTTGGACCCGGCAACAAGGGAGATTATTTAAAAGGCATCTCTTAAAAAATCCTCATACTCTTTACTTCAAGCAATATAAGATGCTCAAAAGGGGTCGTTCCAACCTGAGAGAGAGAACGATGAGCTTACACGCGCCCTCGGGAATCCAGAACACGGAGGATGAACATGAGGCAAAGGCATTGTTCCGTGGGTTCAGGGGTTTTCGGAGTTGAACGACACTTACAGAAGCCGTCGGAGAAAAAAGAAGCAGGATCCAGACCGGCTTCAAACGTTAGAAAGAAAGAATGAGTAGTTGGAACGCATGTATAAGCGCCATGACGAGCAACTGTACATAATTAGCCAGCAAAGGGAGTCTACGCGGCAGGAGCAAGCAGATCCAGCATTGGATAGTATCGTCCCATCTTTGCAGAAAAGCAGTGTGGGTTCCATGGGGGTCCCGGCCGATGATGCACTGCTGGCTCGCTACCCTGTGGATGATATCAAAGAGAGGACAAGTTGTGAGCTACACATGAAAATGAAGAACATATCCATGAAGGTGGTGGTCGGCTTTGCTTTACCGAATGCAACTGAAGAAACCATCCATGGCAATCTGACTCCAGCTAGCTATGCTCGTGTCGGGGTGGACGAAGTTCTATCAGGATATGACTCACTAGAGCTTGACTTTCCTAGAGGTGAACGGGAACAGACACTGGGAGAAGTCATATGTGTTGTCATTGTATGGAGAAAGGAAGCATCATGTTTCGAAACTCGACAACAAGGCCACCGACTCCTCCTAGTAGGAATACACCTGTAAGTCCGCCGTGTCAGCTGACTCCACCCCACCTCGAGATGGAGCCCAGAGCGAGTCCGCCATATTGATCTCCGCCGCGTCAGCCGACTCCACCCCTTATGTCCCAGCAGCAGGGCCAAAAGAGGAAGAGAGCACCAAATAAGAAACCCGAGCCTCCTGCCAAAAATAAGTTACCTTACGAGATGATTGAGGAGGAAACCAGAGATATCATGGCTTCCGAAGTAAAGGCCCATTTTGCACTGATGCCGGTCCCGCCGCCAAAGGAGAAAATACCCCTGGAAACCATACAACACTTCGTGGATCTTCTATAGAACGACCCCCGGCACATGGACAGAATATGCCATCAGACTATGAACACTCTATTAGCAAGTCATATCACGAACAAATGCAGCACTCGTCCAGAAATACTAGTAATAAAAGCTGGAAACCAGTTCCCCAGCTCGGAGAACAGGCAGTGCAATCGACCCCCCTGCTCAAGATGAATACCGACGCTGCTAAAGAGTTTAGTATGAGTGTTGATCAACTCCTAGGCACCGAGGACTTCCCCATGGCTGAATTAGCATGGAAATATGTCCCCAGAAACCCTCTGGTCAGAGCTGAGCAGGTCCCACTTCTATCAACACAATTGGGAAGATTGCATGAGTGGTACATGAGAGAAGTAAAGAACGGGCGAGTGTGGCTAAGGGTGAAAGTCAAGGAAGAGCATTACTTCTATGACAACGAGATAATCATTGAGCTTTCAAAAAATCAGTTATACAATCAAGACGCACTCGACAAATCTATCATCAGTTGCTATTGTCTGTAAGTGATTTCTTTCTGTAATTTAAGTCTCTAGCTAAGCTCGTTCATTGCATGTAATTATCCTCACATATTCTTTTGTATGATATTATGCAGAATGAAGATTCTTGAATGCCGAAAAGAGGAAATATTTGACATTGGGTTCATTGACCCATATATCATAAATGAAATAATGATAAAAGACTTCCCCGATGACACAGAGGCTAACTTGCTGTGGTTTTTTAAGGCACAAATACCAAAACAGATATACTATTTCCTTACAACTTCAAGTGAGTGTTACTGTCTTGTACTACAAATTCTATTTTGCTTACTGTCCATGCTACTTACAAAAACGTGTGCGCAGGTTCCACTAGATCCTGCTTAACATTAAAGTTGACGCTGGAACTCTTGAAAGCATTGACTCACTAGGTAAAGACCCTCTACAATACACCAGCATGATTAAGATGCTCGACAGGTATATTCAATCAGTATCGCACTATATCGGCCTCTTTCATTCATTTCATGATATCAAGTAATTAATAAGTCATTTATTCATTTTCTTTGTCGGGCAGGGTTTGGAAACGGTTCATCAAAGAGGTTGTCGGTGAATGGAAAGAAAAGCTGACATGGTGACGGCCTAAGGTAATTAAGTAGTACTAGCTAGTTCCGCGCACCTCTTTAATTCTAGTATCAATACCATTATCATGCTTGATAATTATCTGATTGAATTCTATTCTCGCAAAGTGCATGAGTCAGGAACAATGGATTAATTTATGTGCATACTATGTTTGCAAGAACATTACGATCGAATGGCACAGCAATGTAAGACAACTTCGGTACGTAAACACTATTGACAATTTTTTAATCAAGATCTAATATATATACACACAACTAATATATTTGCGAGATTTTTGCTTAGGGAGGTCATATCTGAAAGCGGAGAATATCATTGCCCCTAATGCCTGCATGTAATGATCTGCAATTTGTAGGAGAAATTGTATATTCCAAACTGTGTGTGTGTGTGTGTGTGTGTATGTGTGTGTGTGTGTACGTATGCATGGTCTAATCAATCACGCAATGCGTACGACCAAGATCAGGGACTCACTGATTAGTACCACAACACGACAAAAGACATAGATAACAGTCATACAGCTTAATATTACAAACCAGGGGCCTCGAGGGCTCGAATATAAAGCTCGACATAACATGAGTCAGCGGAAACAGATATATCTGAGTAGAGACATAAAGTTAGACAAGTCTGCCTTAAGAAGGCTAGCACAAACACAAGCAGCGGATCGAAAGAGGCGAGGCCTCCTGCCTGGGAACCTCCTAACTACTCCTGGACGTCGGAGAAGTCCACGTCGTAGTAGGCTCCATCCTGGTAGTAGTGGCCTCCATCGGGGTAGCTGTAGTCGTCCACCGGGTAAGCTGAATCCTGCGGCTCCTGGGCACCATCGTCTGGTCACGGCATCGTATCAAAGGGGAAAAGGGGAGCAAAGCAACGGTGAGTACTCATCCAAAGTACTCGCAAGACTTACATCAAAACTAGGCTAGATATGCACCAGTATCAAAGGAATGGGGCTATATCTTTGGACTAGACTGCAGAAATGCCAGAATAGAGAAGAAGGCCTAGTCCTATCGAAGACTAGCATCTTCAGCATCTTGCAGCATGAGAAGAGAGTAGACCTGCATCTCATATATATAGTCATATTGTTGAGAAATTTATTAAGTAACACGCCTAGAGATCCTTCCTCGACTCCCTGCGAGGAAGCAATCCCGGAGCCACAATTCAATTTAATTAGTTTATGATTATAGTTGTAGTAGGTCAGAGCACAACTCCAAGTCGTCCTGTTATCCATGGACACGGCTATTCGAATAGTTTACTTCCCTGCAGGGGTGCACCAAATTACCCAACACGCTCGATAAGCTACGGCCGGATACGATTTTCTAGTCATACCCGGCCTCGACATATCGACACGACGTAGTCCTACCTAGGCTCAACAGAGAGGCCAGCACGCCGGTCTACATCCTAATGGCTCGGGGTCTTGGGCCATCGCCCTCGCCATCCTGCACGTTACGCCATCGGCCGGGAGCAGTCCTAGCATGCCTTAGTAACAAGAGCCATGCGTTCCAGACCAACCCGGGCACGAGTCAAAAAATGTGGCATCTGAAGAGCTTTCGGGAGAATGTACGCCGCCGAACAGCCCATACTGATTACCCCGCATGGTGGTTAGTGCGACAAAGGCCCGTAGGCCCAACTCAGATTAAATACTCAACCCATTAGCAATTTATTAGTTGTGCGGGGCAAGCTCGAACATATTGCAGTCCGTCGCACCGCCAAGAACACTCGAGTGCCTTCCGGCGCACTCCACCAAGTATCTAGGATGCCTTGCGGCGCATCCCACCAAATCTCCTGATGCCTTGCGGCGCATCCCACCAATATCTCTCGCGGGTACCCTTGGGGGCGACCCGTCTTTAACAAGTATCAGTAACCCGGTCATAGTAACCGTGTGTCTATACACCAAGTGGAGATCCGAGGAATCACCCTCGAAGGATACCACTCGAGGTAAGTGTATGACAAGAGTCGTTACCGGTAAATGGGAAGGAGGAATCACCCTCGATACCCATGACCGATAACTACGCTACAGAATTAACATCGGGAGTGCTAAGTGAGGTATCACCCTCGGCACTCGATGGTAGCTCTGCAGTGCCATACTAAAGGGGTGTGCGGTGCTGTGAGGGGTCTGGCTTGTCAATCATGGCGACTGAGTCTTCTGTCTTCAAGTCGTCGAGTCGTCGATGATCAAGCAGGGGCAACTGATACTAAGGGGGTCACTGGGGTTCACTGATCCACCTATACTAAGCAGTTGGTATGATTGCAAGTATAGTAACAGTTCATCAAAACCAGGCTATGCATCAGAATAGGAGCTATCTAATACAGTAGGAAAATTCTAATGCAAGAATAAGAGGGAGAGAGCTGGGTGATATCGGAATGCTCAAGGGGGTTTTGCTTGCCTTGTTGCTCTGCTGCAAAAGGCTGGTCGTCAGGGGTGTAGTCGATCACGGCAGCACCGTCAGTCTCGGGCACTACCGGAGAGAAGAGGGGGAAGAAACAATAAATATAAGCACACAGATGCAACATGATGCATGACATGACAATTCGCAGTGCTAGGGTAATCTAGCGCGGTACTATACATCTCAGACGAAGCTGGAGAATATCTGACGATATTTCCCGGGTCTGTTGATTTATCGGGCAAACGAATCGGATGGGGATAGTTCCATGATTGCGGTGCCAGAGGCATGTGCCAGCTAGGATGCAGTGCAGGGTTGCCTAAATCATGTCTAAGTCATTTTAGTTATTTTTAGGATTTAATTTGGATTTATTATTCGGTAGGCATGCACTATTCATCTCTCTGAAACAGGCAAAAAGTTGCATGTTCAGATAGTTAGGGGCATGTGACAGATGAATGGATGGCACCATTGCATTCTTTGGATTTTTCTGATCAATTTTCATATATAAATTATTTTCATCTAAGCTATAGATTATTTTCTATGATTTTCTAAAGTTTTATTGATTTTCTGGAATTAAATCTATTTATTAATTCGACATTATCCAAAACAGTGTTGCGTGACGTCAGCATTGCATCAGCAGGACAGTGGGCCCCACCTATCATAGAGACAGAGGCATTTCAGTTTATTAGTTTTATTTAAACAGAGTTAATTCGTGGATGGGCCCCACATGTCAGTGAGTCATTAGACTAATCTAATTTTCCAAATTAGTTTTAAACCTAACCAGTTAATTAATTTAGTGGGGGACCCACCTGTCATAGGCACAGGGGCTGGGGACCCCACATGTCAGTTGGCTGGGTCAGCCCAGCCAGCACGTTGACTGGTCAACCCAGTCAACGGGGCCAGGGGACCCACTGGCAGTGACCCTGGGGCTGGGCCCCAGTGGTGCCACGTCGGCGGCGGCGACGTTCGGTCGCCGGAATCGCTCCGGCGAGCGCCAGAGAGACGGCCGGGGCTCGGGTTTCGTCCACAGACGACCATTTGGCACGCAGCCGGTCGCGTTCGAACGGGCGTTCAACGCCGCGTCGAACGGTGGTGATGCGGCGGCCGGAGGACCACACTAGCGATGGCCATGAGCTCACCGGCGGACGGCGGCGTTCGGCCGTTTTGCAAGCGCGTGATCCAGGGGACAAAACTAACGGGGCTAACGCGGAATGGGTCCTATGAACTACGCGGAGAAGAACGGCGGTGGCAGCCAGACCAAATGGTCACCGGAACCATGCCGGCGACGAGCCGAGGCGGAGGCGCGTTCGGGTGCTTGTCGGTGCCGGCGCTAGGGGCACTAGCGGACGAGTGCGGGTGCTCGTCGTGCTCCTGGAAGCACCAGGAACACGGTGCGATTCTCAGACGAGCCTAACGGCGACGGTGGCGACGAGCAGGAGCTCGCCGGCGGCAGCAAGCTTCAGGTGCCAGCGGGAACCGACGCCACGAGCTCGGGCTCGTCACGGGGATGGAGGGGAAAGGAAGCAGAAGCTCACCGTGGGTTGTAGCCGTGCAAAGCGGGCCTGGGGAAGGCTCGACGGCGACGAATTTGCCGGTGACGAGCTTCGGGTGCAGAGAAAGAAGACAACGGCGACGGCGCGATGCAGAGCTCCAGGGCGTCGGGCTCGTGGTCGGAGAGGTCGAGGGGGTCGAGGCGGAGCCGATGAGCGTCGCAGCGGGGCTCGGGAGGGGCTGCAGCGGCGTCTACCCGCCGGCCATGGCGACGGCGGCGGCGGATCTGGAGGGGAGAGGGGAGCGAGCGAGCTTGGAGCGAGGGGTAGGAATGGCCAGCGAGGCCAGGGGGGAGGGACGGGCCTCGCCCTTATCCCCTCACCACCTGCTCCCGTCGCCGTGGCGAGCTGTGGCCGGCGCGGGCGAGCTCGTCCATGGCGGGAGCGACATGGAGGGGGAGCAGGTGAGCTGGGTGGGCTGGGCCAGTTCGGCCCAATTGGCCAGGTGAGCGGGCTTTGCCCATTTTGTTCTTTTTCTTTCTTTTCTTTTCTGTTTTTCATTTTTTTTTGTTTCTGTTTTAATTTATTTTGGCATTATTTCTTTTAAGCAAAAATGTGAGACATGGCCCAAGTATTTAGTTGCAATATTCCAAAGGTCCACAGTAGCTTTGAGGGTTTTTAATAACTGTTTGTATTTTTGTAATTGATTTAAATGCATTTTAAAAGGCATTTAGTTACTGTTATTAATGGTGGGGGCCACACCACATGTTTGGTGATGTTGTTTTCCTCAAAAATATTTGTTTTAGAATATTCCACAATTTTGGAACATTTTACTTTTATTATTTGAGGATTTATTTTATCACCTTAATTCCTAGGGCAATCGCATTGGAATTTGAATTGAATTTTTGAATCCAACTTAATCCAACTCAATCAAACTTCACTTAGCAAAAATAACTAGGCACTGTTCATCATCATTACTGTAGGTTAATTACAATGACAACTGTAGCATAAGCCCAGGGTGTCACAATTCTCCCCTACTAACAAGAATTCTCGTCCCGAGAATTAAGAAGTAGAAGGGAAGAGCCCGGGGTATTCTGCACGAAGATGATCTTCGCGTTCCCAAGTGGCTTCATCTTCAGAGTGATTTGCCCACTGCACTTTGAAGAACTTGGTAACCTTCTGACGAGTCCGACGTTCTGTTTCATCGAGAATGCGGACTGGTTGCTCCTTGTAAGAAAGGTCTTGCTGTAGCTCCAGCACCTCATGGTCCACTGCTTGGATAGGATCCTTGAAGCAGAGACGAAGCTGTGACACGTGGAACACGTCGTGAACCTGAGAAAGGTTTGGCGGTAGTTCCAGTTGATATGCCACTTTACCACGCCGTTCGAGAACAGTGAAAGGACCAATGTATCGAGGAGCCAGCTTGCCCTTGATTCCAAATCGGTGTCTACCTCTCATTGGCGTGACTCGAAGATAAGCCTTCTCGCCAGGTTGATAGACCATATCTTTATGATGACGGTCATACTGACTCTTCTGACGAGACTGAGCAGCCTTAAGGTTTGCTTGAATGATGCGGACTTGTTCTTCAGCATGCTGGATTATATCCGGACCAATAAGTGTACGTTCCCCAGTTTCTGACCAATTCAGAGGGGTCCGACACTTACGTCCGTATAACACCTCAAAAGGAGCCTTCTTCAGACTAGCTTGATAGCTATTGTTGTAGGAGAACTCAGCAAACGGAAGAGATTCCTCCCATTTCTTGCCGAAAGAGATAACACAAGCTCGAAGCATGTCTTCGAGGATCTGGTTGACTCTTTCAACTTGTCCCTGGGATTGAGGGTGAAAAGCGGTGCTGAAATTCAAACGAGTTCCCATAGCTTCCTGGAAACTTGTCCAGAACCTTGAAGTGAATAAACTGCCATGGTCTGAACTGATAACCAGTGGAATACCGTGGAGTGAAACAATTCTGGACATATACAGATCTGCCAGCTGACTAGCAGTAATTGTTTCCTTGACAGCCAGAAAATGTGCAACTTTGGACAACCGGTCAATAACGACAAGAATAGCATCATTACCTTTCTGTGACCTGGAAAATCCAGTAATGAAGTCCATTTCCACATGATCCCATTTCCATTCAGGAATAGAGATAGGTTGCAGAATTCCAGCAGGCCTTTGATGTTCTACTTTGATCCGGCGGCAAATGTCACATTCCGCAACACAGCGAGCAATGTCTTGTTTCATGGTAGACCACCAGTATCTTTGACGAATGTCTTGGTACATCTTGGTACTACCGGGATGAATCGAGAGCAGAGTGTCATGTGCCTCCGGAATCGCATCTCTTGATACCACTAGCCGGTTTTTGAAGTACAAAGTGCCATCCTCAGTAGTGGTGAAGGGTGAGGGCTTTCCTTTTGCGAGCTCTAGTTTAATCCTCCTGATTTCATCGTCACACTTCTGGTTCCACTTGATGACGTCCTCGAGATCTGGTTTAGCAATCAGGTTATTAAGAGAACCCTGGGCAACAACGTGGAGGTTCATCTTGAAGAACTCCTCAGTAGGAGGAGTGAGATAACCCTGGGGGACTATATGGAGGTTCAGCTTGCGAAACTCTTCTTGAAGCAGGGGTGAACCTTGTGAACCTGAAGGTGGTTGCAGTAGGACTTACGGCTCAAGGCGTCAGCCACTACATTAGCCTTGCCAGGGGTATACGAAATACTGAAATCATAATCTGTGAGGGATTCCATCCATCTTCGTTGGCGGAGATTCAAGTCCGGTTGAGTAAACAAGTACTTCAGACTTTGGTGATCGGTATAGATCTCGCAACGATTACCAACAAGGTAATGTCGCCAATTCAACAGAGCATAGACCACTGCAGCTAGCTCGAGATCATGAACTGGATAGTTCTCTTCATGAGGACGCAGCTGTCTTGAGGCATCTGCAATTACTCTGCGCTCTTGCATTAGGACACAGCCTAATCCTTGACGGGAAGCATCACAATAAATGACAAAGTCCTTACGAGTATCCGGAGGAGCAAGCACTGGGGCAGACTTCAGTTTGTCCTTAAGCGCCTGAAAGCTCTCCTGACACTTCTCTGTCCACTCATATTTAACACCTTTGTGAAGCAAATTGGTTAAGGGGTTTGCAATCTTGGAGAAGTTCTCGATGAATCGATGGCAATAGCTGGCGAGACCGAGAAAACTTCTGACTTGCTTGACATTCTTCGGGGGAGTCCACTCAAGAATAGCTTGAACTCGTTCAGGGTTGACGGCAATACCATCCTTGGAAATCACATGACCAAGGTAAGTCACTTCATCTAGCCAGAACTCACACTTAGAGAACTTCGCATATAGTTGATGTTCTCGAAGCCTTTCGAGCACAAGACGAAGATGTTCGGCATGCTCTTCTTCATTCTTGGAATATATGAGAATGTCATCCAGACATACCACGACAAACTTGTCAAGATAATCCATGAAGATATAATTCATCAACCGAGAGAAGGTTGCTGGGGCATTTGTTAAGCCGAAAGACATGACGGTGTACTCGTAAGAACCATAACGAGTAACAAATGTTGTCTTCGGTATATCTTCTTCACGAACACGGATTTGATGATAACCCAACCTCAAGTCAAGTTTAGAGAACACTGATGATCCAGCAAGTTGATCATACAGGTCATTGATCCGGGGAAGCGGATACTTGTTCTGAATTGTTGCTTGGTTGATAGGCCGGTAATCTTGAACTAACCGATTCGTACCATCCTTCTTCTTGACAAAGAAAGAAGGTGCTCCCCAAGCTGAGGAACTAGGACGAATAAAACCCTTGCGAAGCGATTTGTCAATTTCTTCCTTAAGCTCAAGAAGTTCATGAGGAGGCATTTTATAAGGCCGCTTAGCAATAGGGGTGTTGCCTGGTTTCAAGTCAATGACGAACTCGACTGCTCTAGCAGGGGGAATGCCTGGAAGCTCTTCTGGAAACACATCTGGAAAGTCTCGAACCACTGGAATGCTTTCAATCCCTTCTAGAGGTGAAGCATTTAATGCGTTCATGAAATGAATCTGGGTCTCGGCATTACGAACGAGACGAGCGGTATGAACCACTAACTCGTTGGAAGGGTGCAGAAGATGCACGGTCTTTGTGGCACATACGACTGAAGCACTATGTGCTATCATCCACTCCATTCCCAAGAGTAAGTCAATATTGGAAGACGCCAACACAATGGGCGAGATGAGGAATTCTAGTCCTTCGATCTCAACGGCGACGTTGGGGCATATCAAAGAGGTCCGACAATTTCCCGCGGGTGTGGATACCATTATTTGAATGTCCATGTTCTCGCTCTTAAGGTTATGCTTACATGCAAATTTTTCTGACATGAATGAATGCGATGACCTAGTATCAAATAAAACAGATGCGGGTATTGAGTTAACAAGAAGTGTACCCATCACAGTAGAAGGATGGCCTTCAGTTTCAGCCATATCAGTATGACTGACTTGAGCACGAGCATAGGGAACTCTGGTGTTGTTGTTGTGAGGCTAGTTGTTTGGCAGCGCAAGTTGTTTCTGACCCTGCCTGCAGTCTCTAGCACGGTGTCCTGGACGGCCACACTGGAAGCACAGTCCATCCTCAGGACGGGGCGGTGGAGGCTGAGGTGCTCTTGGCGGTACAACTCTTGGCTGTCTTGGCGGTGAAGGGGGCAGACGAGGTGCCACATAGGATGGCCTCGATGCATAAGCAGGTGGACGGTAGTTGTTAGGGATGCAGATCCTTTTCTTCTGAGGACGAGGGCCCGAAGATGAACCCACGTCAGACTTGCGCTTGGTGTGATCCTTGTACCTCTGCAGACCTATTTCTACCTGGATATCCTTATTCACCAAGGTGGCGAAGTTAGGGAATTCATGAGCCAGAAGGGCCAGGTGAATGTCTGGTTGAAGCCCTTCACGAAACTTCTCCTGTCTGCGAGCATCGGTTGACAGGTCCTCTTCAGCATAACGGGACAAGTCCAGAAAATCCCATTGATAAGCGTCCACGGTCTTGTTGCCTTGGGTAAGGTTGCGGAACTCTTGCTTCTTCCGGTCTATCATCCCTTGAGGAATGTGGCGAGCACGGAAAGCAGCTTGTTACTCCGGCCAGGTGATGATTGTTCCAACAGGCTGAGAGCGCCTGTGGCTGTCCCACCATTGAGCAGCGGGACCCTTCAGAAAGTACGAGGCAAAGGTGACATAGCTAGCCTCTGGGGCGCCTGAAGATTCCAGTTCATAGGTAATGTCACGGAGCCAGTCATCTGCATCAAGCGGCTCAGTTGAGCTGCGGAAGGTCGTAGGGTTGAGACGCATGAAGTCTTGCAGCATCACTGGGGCTGGCGGCTGATTCATGTTCGGCCTTGGGAAATGATCCAACAGCCCTTGCATAAACTGGCGATTCAGTTCAAATTGTTGCATCATAGCAGCCATGTAGTTCGGTGGCGGTGGTGGCTCAGGCGTACCACGACCAGCTGGCCTAACCATTCTGTCAAATTAATAACAGTGGTAGTTCAGCATTTGATAATTGCAAAATCAATGAATCATTCATGAAGTAAATTACACAAAGAAGAAAGTGCAATGATTACGACATAGCAGTTCAAATTTCACATGCAGATCCATACATAGGTCTATTACAAACCATAGGTTCGTTAAAAATAGACGATAGGTCCGGCATGAAATTAAACTAGACAACTAGGCGGCACGCAGGCACGCGGTGGAGGGATACAACAATGCATCAGCGTCGGGGACAACGAAAGTAGCCAGGGAACTGCAGGTGACTCTGAAATCTGGTGTTGGAGTACTGCATCCCGTGTACACCCTGATGCAGAACCTGCATATCAACAGGGAGCCTCGGTCCAAGTGCGGGAGCACGTCCTGTAACAGCAGGCCACTCAAGTCCTGGAGGGAACACAGTCGGACGCGGGTGAAGCACAAACTCTGTATGCATTCCCGCAATGACTGCCGGCCTCAACTGCTCCAAAGCTCGGTAAAGACGAGCACGGGTGGCGTACAGCTCGAAGTTAAGAGCCCTGACAGTGCGATCCAGTGCCTCAGTGTACTGCATCAGAACCCGTGGGTCGTAGTGACGACTCACATAGGGGGCGCAAACAGCAGTGTAGGACCGATCAGTACGCTGCGGAGCAAAAGGAATCAAGACCTCAGCGTTGGCTGGCGTATCAACTCCAGCAGGGGTATACGGAATGTACCGGTATACCGAATCATCTAAGCTGGGGTTCGCTGCACGGAGACGAACAATAGCAGCATAGGCAGCATCCTGTACTGCCATCTCAACAGTCACTCCGATGCCACGAAAGGTGTGCAGCTCAGTGATGGAGCGATCCCATCGATCCCAGATAACCATCTCGGCCTCATACTACACCTGGTTGAACTCGTGGTAGTCCTCGTAAACAGTGTACTCGGGGTACCAACGATAACCCAGTGTCTTCAAGAGACCGTTCAGAATGGCCGGGAACCCAGACGTCTCGTGCGCAAAGGTCAGACGGACGATCTGCCTAGCAGGACGCATCTGTAACAAGGAGATTCAAGATGTCAAATGACAGTGTGTGCATCATAACTTCAAAGAAGACAATTTTCGACGAAACAATTCTCCGATGGATGTGATCACGAGAACCTAATGTTAGACTTTAGTAAAATCTTTAACCCGAAGGAGAAGAGAGATCAGAGCCCAGAGTATAGACGAGGAATAAAAGATCCTAATACCACCCAATTGGCGACGTGGGCCCATAACCCACAGGTCCCAGGATCGAAACCTGGCTCTGATACCAACTTGTGACACCCCCATTCTCGTCCGTACGCTAATCAATCAAGCAATGCGTACGACCAAGATCAGGGACTCACTGATTAGTACCACAACACGACAAAAGACACAGATAACAGTCATACAGCTTAATATTACAAGCCAGGGGCCTCGAGGGCTCGAATATAAAGCTCGACATAACACGAGTCAGCGGAAACAGATATATCTGAGTACAGACATAAAGTTAGACAAGTCTGCCTTAAGAAGGCTAGCACAAACATAAGCAGCGGATCGAAAGAGGCGAGGCCTCCTGCCTGGGAACCTCCTAACTACTCCTGGACGTCGGAGAAGTCCACGTCGTAGTAGGCTCCATCCTGGTAGTAGTGGCCTCCATCGGGGTAGCTGTAGTCGTCCACCGGGTAAGCTGAATCCTGCGGCTCCTGGGCACCATCGTCTGGTCGCGGCATCGTATCAAAGGGGAAAAGGGGAGCAAAGCAACGGTAAGTACTCATCCAAAGTACTCGCAAGACTTACATCAGAACTAGGCTAGATATGCACCAGTATCAAAGGAATGGGGCTATATCTTTGGACTAGACTGCAGAAATGCCAGAATAGAGAAGAAGGCCTAGTCCTATCGAAGACTAGCATCTTCAGCATCTTGCAGTATGATAAGAGAGTAGACCTACATCTCATATATATAGTCATATTGTTGAGCAATTTATTAAGTAACACGCCCAGAGATCCTTCCTCGACTCCCTGCGAGGAAGCAATCCCGGAGCCACAATTCAATTTAATTAGTTTATGATTATAGTTGTAGTAGGTCAGAGCACAACTCCAAGTCGTCCTGTTATCCGTGGACACGGCTATTCGAATAGTTTACTTCCCTGCAGGGGTGCACCAAATTACCCAACACGGTCGATAAGCTACGGCCGGATACGATTTTCTGGTCATACCCGGCCTCGACATATCGACACGACGTAGTCCTACCTAGGCTCAACAGAGAGGCCAGCACGCCGGTCTACATCCTAATGGCTCGGGGTCTTGGGCCATCGCCCTCGCCATCCTGCACGTTACGCCATCGGCCGGGAGCAGTCCTAGCATGCCTTAGTAACAAGAGCCATGCGTTCCAAACCAACCCGGGCGCGAGTCAAAAAATGTGGCATCTGAAGAGCTTTCGGGAGAATGTACGCCGCCGAGCAGCCCATACTGATTACCCCGCATGGTGGTTAGTGCGACAAAGGCCCGTAGGCCCAACTCAGATTAAATACTCAACCCATTAGCAATTTATTAGTTGTGTGGGGCAAGCTTGAACATATTGCAGTCCGTCGCCCCGCCAAGAACACTCGAGTGCCTTCCGGCGCACTCCACCAAGTATCTCGGATGCCTTGCGGCGCATCCCACCAAATCTCCGGATGCCTTGCGGCGCATCCCACCAATATCTCTCGCGGGTACCCTTGGGGGCGAGCCGTCTTTAACAAGTATCAGTAACCCGGTCATAGTAACCGTGTGTCTATACATTAAGTGGAGATCCGAGGAATCACCCTCGAAGGATACCACTCGAGGTAAGTGTATGACAAGAGTCGTTACCGGTAAATGGGAAGGAGGAATCACCCTCGATACCCATGACCGATAACTACGCTACAGAATTAACATCGGGAGTGCTAAGTGAGGTATCACCCTTGGCACTCGATGGTAGCTCTGCAGTGCCATACTAAAGGGGTGTGCGGTGCTGTGAGGGGTCTGGCTTGTCAATCATGGCGACTGAGTCTTCTGTCTTCAAGTCGTCGAGTCGTCGATGATCAAGCAGGGGCAACTGATACTAAGGGGGTCACTGGGGTTCACTGATCGACCTATACTAAGCAGTTGGTATGATTGCAAGTATAGTAACAGTTCATCAAAATCAGGCTATGCATCAGAATAGGAGCTATCTAATACAGTAGGAAAATTCTAATGCAAGAATAAGAGGGAGAGAGCTGGGTGATATCAGAATGCTCAAGGGGGTTTTGCTTGCCTTGTTGCTCTGCTGCAAAAGGCTGGTCGTCAGGGGTGTAGTCGATCACGGCAGCACCGTCAGTCTCGGGCACTACCGGAGAGAAGAGGGGGAAGAAACAATAAATATAAGCACACAGATGCAACATGATGCATGACATGACAATTCGCAGTGCTAGGGTAATCTAGCGCGGTACTACATGTCTCAGACGAAGCGGGAGAATATTTGACGATATTTCCCGGGTCTGTTGATTTATCGGGCAAACGAATCGGAGGGGGGTAGTTCCATGATTGCGGTGCCAGAGGCATGTGCCAGCTAGGATGCAGAGCAGGGTTGCCTAAATCATGTCTAAGTCATTCTAGTTATTTTTAGGATTTAATTTGGATTTATTATTCGGTAGGCATGCACTATTCATCTCTCTGAAACAGGCAAAAAGTTGCATGTTCAGATAGTTAGGCGCATGTGACAGATGAATGGATGGCACCATTGCATTCTTTGGATTTTTCTGATCAATTTTCATATATAAATTATTTTCATCTGAGCTATTTATTATTTTCTATGATTTTCTAAAGTTTTATTGATTTTCTGGAATTAAATCTATTTATTAATTCGACATTATCCAAAACAGTGTTGCCTGACGTCAGCATTGCATCAGCAGGACAGTGGGCCCCACCTGTCATAGAGACAGAGGCATTTCAGTTTATTAGTTTTATTTAAACAGAGTTAATTAGTGGATGGGCCCCACATGTCAGTGACTCATTAGACTAATCTAATTTTCCAAATTAGTTTTAAACCTAACCAGTTAATTAATTTAGTGGGGGACCCACCTGTCATAGGCACAGGGGCTGGGGACCCCACATGTCAGTGGGCTGGGTCAGCCCAGCCAGCACGTTGACTGGTCAACCCAGTCAACGGGGCCAGGGGACCCACTGGCAGTGACCCTGGGGCTGGGCCCCAGTGGTGCCACGTCGGCGGCGGCGACGTTCGGTCGCCGGAATCGCTCCGGCGAGCGCCAGAGAGACGGCCGGGGCTCGGGTTTCGTCCACAGACGACCATTTGGCACGCGGCCGGTCGCATTCGAACGGGCGTTCAACGCCGCGTCGAACGGTGGTGATGCGGCGGCCGGAGGACCACAGTAGCGATGGCCATGAGCTCACCGGCGGAGGGCGGCGTTCGGCCGTTTTGCAAGCGCGTGATCCAGGGGACAAAACTAACGGGGCTAACGCGGAATGGGTCCTATGAACTACGCGGAGACGAACGGCGGTGGCAGCCGGACCAAATGGTCACCGGAACCACGCCGGCGACGAGCCGAGGTGGAGGCGCATTCGGGTGCTCGTCGGTGCCGGCGCTAGGGGGCACTAGCGGACGCGTGCGGGTGCTCATCGTGCTCCTAGAAGCACCAGGAACACGGTGCGATGCTCAGACGAGCCTAACGGCGATGGTGGCGACGAGCAGGAGCTCGCCGGCGGCAGCAAGCTTCGGGTGCCAGCGGGAACCGACGCCACGAGCTCAGGCTCGTCGCGGGGATGGAGGGGAAAGGAAGCAGAAGCTCACCGTGGGGTGTAGCCGTGCAAAGCGGGCCTGGGGAAGGCTCGACGGCGATGAATTTGCTGGCGACGAGCTTTGGGTGCAGAGGAAGAAGACGACGGCGACGGCGCGATGCAGAGCTCCAGGGCGTCGGGCTCGTGGTCGAAGAGGTCGAGGGGGTCGAGGCGGAGCCGATGAGCGTCGCATTGGGGCTCGAGAGGGGCTGCAGCGGCGTCTACCTGCCGGCCATGGCGACGACGGCGGCGGATCTGGAGGGGAGAGGGGAGCGAGCGAGCTTGGAGCGAGAGGGAGGAATGGCCAGCGAGGCCAGGGGGGAGGGACGGGCCTCGCCCTTATCCCCTCACCACCTGCTCCCGTCGCCGTGGCGAGCTGCGGCCGGCGCGGGCGAGCTCGTCCATGGCGGGAGCGACACGGAGGGGGAGCAGCTGAGCTGGGTGGGCTGGGCCGGTTCGGCCCAGTTGGCCAGGTGAGCGGGCTTTGCCCATTTTCTTCTTTTTCTTTCTTTTCTTTTCTGTTTTTCATTTTTTTTGTTTCTGTTTTAATTTCTTTTGGCATTATTTCTTTTAAGCAAAAATGTGAGACATGGCCCAAGTATTTAGTTGCAATATTCCAAAGGTCCACAGTAGCTTTGAGGGTTTTTAATAACTGTTTGTATTTTCATAATTGATTTAAATGCATTTTAAAAGGCATTTAGTTACTGTTATTAATGGTGGGGGCCACACTACATGTTTGGTGATGTTGTTTTCCTCAACAATATTTGTTTTAGAATATTCCACAATTTTGGAACATTTTACTTTTATTATTTGAGGATTTATTTTATCACCTTAATTCCTAGGGAAATTGCATTGGAATTTGAATTGAATTTTTGAATCCAACTTAATCCAACTCAATCAAACTTCACTTAGCAAAAATAACTAGGCTCTGTTCATGATCATTACTGTAGCTTAATTACAATGACCACTGTTGCATAAGCCCAGGGTGTCACAATTATCATGCTTGATAATTATCTGATTGAATTCTATTCTCGCAAAGTGCATGAGTCAGGAACAGTGGATTAATTTTTGTGCATACTATGTTTGCAAGAACATTACGACAGAATGGCACAGCAATGTAAGACAACTTCGGTACGTAAACACTATTGACAATTTTTTAATCAAGATCTAATGTATATACACACAACTAATATATTTATATTGATCTCCTTCTTCAAAGATGCAAGAGATGCGGGATAGGCTCCTACCACAGAACCGCATACGAGCAATTCAAGAGGAACTTGCGGGATTTTTGCTTAGGGAGGTCATATCTGAAAGTGGAGAATACCATTGCCCATAATGCCTGCATGTAATGATCTGCAATTTGTAGGAGAAATTGTATATACCAAACTGTGTGTGTGTGTGTGTATGTGTGTGTGTGTGTGTGTATGTATGCATGGTCGTAGGAGAAATTATATGATATATGTATGGTCATATGAGAAATTATATTATATATGCATAACGTGTATAGTATGTAGTAGCGTAAAATATGTTTGAAATGAAAAAGAATTGAATGGAAAACACAAAATGAAAAGGGAAAATAAACCATAAACCCTAAAACCCAAAACCCCAAAACCATTTAGTCCCCCAGCCCCCGGCGTGTGCCGCGGCCACGTGGAGGGACTTTAGTCCCGGGTCGTGGCCAACCGGGACTAAAGGGTGGGGGCCTTTAGTACCGATTTATTAGGCCCGGATGGCGACCCGGGACTAAAGTCCGTTCCCAACCGGGACTAAATCCCCGTTTTGCACTAGTAACACTAGATCTCCACCGGGTCCGGTGCACTTGGAACCACACCAAGGTCTTCAAGAAATTGTTTGATCCATACTGGCTCCTTAGAGGCTTCTGAAGCTGCAACATATTCCGCCTCCGTTATATAATCCACCACTGTTTTTTGTTTGGAAATTTTTCAGTCAACTGCGCCATCGTTCAAAATGAAAACGTAGTCTGATTGAGATTTCAAGTCATCTGGGTAAGTCATGAAGCCTGCATGAGTGTAACCACTTACAATGAGCTCTTTATCACCTCCGCACACAAGGAGCAAATCCTTGGTCCTTCTGAGGTACTTAAGAATATTTTTGACCGTGGCCGAGTGTTCCATTCCTGGATCACTTTAGCACCTGATGCTAAAACTTAACGCATAGGAAACATCTGGTCTTGTACATAGCATGGCATACATAATTGAACCAACTATTGTAGCATATGGAACATCATTCATTTGTACTCGCTCATCGAGAGTCCGAGGACACTGATTCTTGCTCAGTACTATGTCAGGTGACATTGAGAGTAGGCCCTTCTTGGCATTCTCCATATTAAAACTTTTTAATACCTTGTCAATGTACGTGCTTTGGCTAAGCACTATTAGGTGTTTTGATCTATCTCTATAGATTTTGATGCCCAATATGTATTTCGATTCGCCCAAGTCCTTCATTGAAAAATTCTTCTTCAATAAATCTTTTATTTCGCTAGGAAAATTCACGTCATTTCCAATCAAGAATATGTCATCCACATTAAGATTAGAATGCTTTTGCGCTCCCACTAAACTTGTTATAAACACAAGATTCTTCGTCATTTTTGATGAAGCCAAACTCTTTGACTACTTCATCAAAATGAATGTTCCAGCTCCTTGATGCTTGCTTCAGACCATACATGGTCTTCTGAAGCTTGCATACCTTTTCAACATCCTTAGAATTGACAAAACCCTCGGGTTGTATCATGTATACATCCTCTTTGAGGTTTCCATTTAGGAAAGCCGTTTTTATATCTATCTGTCATATTTCACAATCGAAATGAGCAACTATTGCTAGCAGTATCCGTACAGACTTAAGCATAGCCACATGCGAGAAAGTCTCTTTGTAGTCAACTCCTGGAACTTGCACGCACCCTTTCACAACAAGTCTAGCTTTATGGCCAGTAATATTACCATCTACGTTTGTATTTCTTTTGAAAATCCGTTTACAACCAACGGGCTTTACGCCTTGTGGAAGTTCTACCAAGTTCCAAACTTGGTTTTCGTACATGGATTCCATTTCGGATTTCATGGCTTTGTGCCATTCCCTTGAGCTGGGCCCCGCCATTGCTTCCTTGTAGTGTGTAGGTTCATCATCTTCTAGGATGAAGATTTCAATATGAAACCACTCAGGTGACTGGACAACCCTACCTGGTCTATGCAGTTCAGTTACAAACTTGTCTGAAGTTTTCGCATCACATCCGACAACTCACGGCTCGGTTGTAGGGATAATTTGCGGGTTTTTTCTGGTTCCTTAGCCATATCAACGGTTGCCTAAGATTTACTAATCTCATCGAGTTGTACTTTCCTCCCACTCACTACTTTGGCGATAAACTCTTTCTCAAGAAAGTGTCCAACCTTTGGAACAAACACTTTGTTCTCGGACTGGTGGTAGAAAGAATACCTAGCGGTTTCCTTGGGATAACCAGCAAAGTAACATTTGTCTCATCTGGGATCGAGTTTCCTTGGCTATAAACGCTTTACATATGCCTCACAATCCCAAATTTTGAGATGCGGCACACTAGGTTTCTTCGCATGCCACATCTCATGTGGTGTCGTCTCAACAGACTTAGACGGTGCTCTGTTTAATGTGTAAGCAACAATTTCTAGTGCATGACTCCAAAAGGATATTGGTAGATCCATAACAGACATCACCGACCTTATCATGTCTAAAAGGGTTCTGTTACGTCGTTTGGATACTCCGTTTTGCTGTGGAGTTCCGGGAGGCGCTAGTTGTGAAATGATTCCATGGTCACTCATATGTTGGCTAAACTCGTCACTAAGATATTCCACCCTCCGATCTGAACGAAGAAATTCAATCCTTTTGTTATGATGATTTTCTACCTCATTCTGAAATTCTTTGGACGAACATTCTGATATTCCACCCTCTGATCTGAACGAAGATATATCCAAACCTACTTAAATCGTCAGTATTAGTCACGAAGTAAAAATACCCACCACGTGCGATTGTGCTCACTGGACCATGATATGTGTCCAAGGTATCTATAATTTTTTATTGTTCTATGCCATTATATTGTGATTCTAGGGTACTTTTTGATTAATTATTTACCAATTTATATTATTTTTGAGCACTACCTATTGACCCAGTGCCCAGTGCGAGTTGTTGTTTTCTGTGTGTTTTTTACTTTTCAGGTTTACAGTACTAAACGAAGTCCAATTGCCCTGAAACTTTTTTTATTTTTTTCTGGACGAAAAGAAGACGTGGAAGCTTCGGGAGGAGACCGGAGGCCACACGAGGGAGCCACCAGCCAACAGGGCGCGCCCAAGGGGGGTGACCGCGCCCTGATAGCTTGTGCCTCCCCGGCGCCCCTCCTGACTGTAGGGTAACGCAGCAGAAAACAAAAAATTTCCGACCTACGCACCAGCCCAGGACCACTATGGAGACTGCATACAAGGTTTGATCTCTTCGTTACCGACTCGTAGCGCAGCGGAAGTAGAGTCGATGACGAACGGCGGTGCAGATCCCCGCAGATAGGATTTTACAACCTCCCAACCGCGAGGATGTATACCCTCATCTGCCCCGCGGACAGCCCTCCGGGAGGCGGTCGGACAGTCCCCCGGACGGTGTCGCGGACAGCCCTTCGGAAGGACCTCCGAAACTCGGACTGTCACTCGGACAGCCCTTCGGGAGGACCTCCAAAACTCGGACGGTCACACGGACAGCCCTTCGGGAGGCACTCTCGAACTAAGACTGAAACTACGATCTCTCTACAGAGTTGCACACAAACGGTGTCATCTATCCGGCAGGGCTTCGCCGTCCAGAACTAGTTCCTGCCGGAACCTAGACAGCCTTTCGGCTCTACGACACTATTTCGCTGGGAGGGAGAGAAGAAGCCAGATCATTGCAATGGCACTTGTATGTGAGAAAGAGAGAGTTAGATGGCAGCCCACTCACCCCCTATTTATAGGAAAACCAAGGGGTAGGGTGGTTTTACAATAAAACCCAAAACCCACATGGAAAGGAGTCCTTCCCAAGGACCTAAAGGTGAAACCAAGGAACAAGTGGGGGCTCCATGGAGGAGCCCTATTGTGGCTGGCCACCTCTCCTTGGGGGCCCCCCATGAGGGGTTTCCTTAGCCCCCAAGTCCTTCTAGAAACCTTTTGGAAAATATCCCAAAAGGTAACTTTCCATAAATATCCCAAAAAGCACTTTCACTATTCATGACGACATTTTTCAGCGTCTGATCGAACTGAAAATATTCATGTGGGCTTAGAACAATTCCAGTACCCACCAAAATAATTTTCAACGCGAGCCGGAACAATTCTGGTTTAGTGATTTTCATCTGTGAAAAGCATCTGAAGCGGTTTCGACAGCTCCGGAACATTTCCGGTTTTCATCCCGGAAAATTCCAAAAAGTTTCCAGAACGATTCTGGCATCTTCCAAGAATTATCAGGCATGTGCCAAAACCAATTTGACTTTATGGTATCCTCTGAAACAACTTTTCAGTTTCACCGGAACTCATCCGGTGACCTCTCTGTGGAACTTTTCCGCTGTCCGAAACTTTTCCGGCGTCCGAAACTTTTTCGGTGATTTTCTCTCAGATTCCCTGTCTAGTATTCAGCAGATAGATGACCCTTAAGCGTGTGACCCTATAGGTTCGGTGAAGCATGGACATGACCCGGAACCCCTTCCGATCAATGATCAACATCGGAGCCGTGGACACCCATATTGACCCCTATACCCACACGAATGAATATTCGAGTGAACCTCCAGTTGCCGTGAGCTATTCCTGTTGCTTCGCGATATGTTACAAATACCCGAGGTGAGACATGTAGGCATCCCCGTGAATCAACAACTTGTCCACTATGCCAGTTACCTCGTTGTCGGTATTGTTCTCTTTTCTCGTTCCCGTGTTCCGGCATCCCTGTGATCAAATCACCCTGTGTCTGGCCAGACGATGATGGATACCGTAACACCGAGAGGGCCCAGAGATATCTCTCCATCGTCGGAGGAGCAAATCCCAATCTTGAGCTATCAAGTTACTTGACATACTTTTCCATGAACCCGTAAGCCGCCGTAATAGCCACCCATTTACAGATGACGTTTAACAAACCCCAAAGTTCATGAAGCAAGCATGAAGAAACTCGATACTCTCATGGTCTAAGGAATTATGCAAACATTAACTTCTCTGTGTTATTAACCATTAACTTATGAAGAATATACCTCATAGCATAACATCAATCGGGTCGATTCAACACAAGTGTTCTACCTACAATTGTGCCCTCAAAATTGCCGGCATAGCCATGCCCATGATCAGGAAAACAGGATCATCATGCAATACTTGAGCCAGTCATAGATGCTTGACTAGGAATACATTTTACCGTTTATTATCCCACACGTGCACATGAGTTTCCCTCCAAGCCTCGTTTTATTTGTAGACTCGAGAATCATTGCAGTTATAGCATGGAACATAAACATAATTATGAACAGGGAGATAATCAATAACATTTATTATTGCCTCTAGGGCATATCTCCTACAGACTCCCACTTGAACTAGAGTCAATAATCTAGTCAATGTTAATGCACTTTACACCTATGGCATACTGGTGTAAAATATGCTTCGCTTGTGGTATAGCCTGATGTCCTACGGATCTGACAACTTCAGCTCCGTGTGTAACTTTGCATATCCTCGCGTTTTCACGCTTTCACAAAATTCATATTTTGTGTTGACTTGGCTTTGCATATGTGTGAATCATTGGTCGAAACCTGATTCCTCAGACTGATCTATGGAGCAACTATCTGCAATGGTGTCCCATAGACCAAAGCCTTCTTGGAACCATACTAAGTTCATGAATGAACTATATGATTCAACAACTTCTTTGTCGCTTCTTAAGCGTCAACATACTTAGCCTTTGTTATAGAATTCGCCACAGTATCTTGTTTGGAACAATTTCCAACTACCGTGCCACCATGTTGTGTATTACACAAAACCCTTAACTTAAATCAAAAAATCGCATGGAGTATTGATGAAGACTGTATCGATGTAACCTTTCACAACGAACTCTTCATAATCTCTGCTTGCGAGAAAACATGTCATCAGTACTACTCTAGTACTCAATGACATCTTTCACTGTTGTCCTATGATCAGTGCTTTTGATCACTTTGGTATCTACACTCGCAACAACTTTGGAGTATTGGACATATCTGGTTGTATTTACATACCATGGAATACATTATTAATCCAAACACAAGAGTGTGTGGAATCACCATCATGTATTTTGCTCATCAGTGTTTTGGGACACCGAGTCTTGCAAAAACTCTTTCCATGTGACTTTGGCAAGAGTCACTCCTTGGCGTTTTAAATGCTAAAAAAGTTTTAGCATCTTGTCAATATGTATTCATAGCTTAACCCCCATTAGGTAAATCTATCTCCTAGATCATCATGCCTAATATTGAGGCTATTTAGCCTAAGCACTTCATCGAAAAACTATTTTCAATGAAGTCCTAATTCATGTCAAGAAAATTATTTCTAATTAACAATGTGTCAAGTACACAAGGTTTTTAGAAATATTATTATGCTCCCACTTAATTTCTTGAATTACAAGCATCTTCGTTACCCATTGATGAAGTCAAACCCCTTTGACCATTTCATCAAAACACGAAGAATCCAACTCCACTTTGCTCTCTTCTGTCCATCGCTGGAACTCTGAAGTTTGCATACTTACTAGCATCCTTTGGATCGACAAATTACTTTGGACTGTATCACATACAAGTCCTAGGTTTCATTTCCATCAGATGGAAATCCCTTTGTCATCCATGTTTCATATCTCATGATTGAAATATGTATTAATTGCTAGTTCAACCCGAATCGACTTCAAGCATCGCTACGGTGAGACAATCTCATCGTAGTCAACTCCTTGAACTTGTTATTTCAACAAGTCGAGCTTTATGGATAAAACATTTTTATCCGTATCAGTTTTTAGTTCCATAAATATTCGTTAGACTCTAAGTCTTCCGAAAGGTGTATCAAGATTTTAATCTTGAAACATTTATATGGAAACTATCTCGGATTGTATTGGCATTTAGCCAATTCCGGAGTCAGGGCCCATCAATGCTTCCTTGTGTATTGTAGGTATACTGTTGTCTAACAACAATATCTCGTTTTCGCACCTGATAGGTTTGCACGAGCTTTGCCTACGTGGTTCAGCAGCAAGTTCGACCGAAGTCCATACATTTTATTGTAGAGACTTCCATATCAGTCGCAGTAGGAAACTCCGGAATCACTTCCAAGGTTTCTTTCCTTTGATCTAATGATGAAGATATTGGTTATCTCGTCGAGTTGCACTGT
Organism: Elymus sibiricus; assembly: GCA_039707655.1. Taxonomy (NCBI): domain Eukaryota; kingdom Viridiplantae; phylum Streptophyta; class Magnoliopsida; order Poales; family Poaceae; genus Elymus; species Elymus sibiricus. The sequence continues at coordinate 528,237,702 of CM077675.1, forward strand.
CCTCCCGCTTACCTTTTGTAAGAACTATTCTCTTCAAAAAGCATACCGTTCTTTGTGGAAAAAATCCTTTGCCTCGGTATAGTGGTGGGGGAATACCCAATGACTTGGGATAACCTTACAAAGTAGCACTTGTCTGATTTGGAATAGGTTTGTAACCTTTTACACAAGCCCCATATTCCAAATGTTAAGAAAAGATATAACATGGTTGGGCGTACCACACCATGGCGTCATTTCAACAGACCTGATGGAGCTCTTTTCAGTGTAAAAGCCGCAGTCTCTAAAGCATCACTCTATAAAAGGGATAATGGCAAATTTATTTATGTCATCTTTGATCTTACCATGTCATAAATGGTTCGATTACATCTTCACGGACTTTTCACTTGCAGTGGTGTTCCGGGAGGTGCAAGTTATGAAACCCCTTTCACAACTCATCAGACATTCGCTAAACTTGTAACTCAAATATTCCTTTCTGCAATCGAATTGTAGAAACATAATTTTCTTGTTACAATAACTTCTACTTCATTTTTGAAAACCTTATGAATGAATTCAAAAGATCCAGACTTACGTCTCAACAAGTAAATATCCATATATCTACTTGAGTCATTTCTGAAGATAGATAAATCCACTACTTGCAACAACATTTATTGGACTACACATCATAATGTATGATCACCAATATGTTCTTTGCTCGTTCCTTATGGCCTGTGAACGGTATTTCAGTCACTTCACTTTACAGAGGAAAGTTGCAAGTGTCAGATGATTCAAAATCAAAACGACCTCAAAATCCATCATAATGGAATTTTCCATGCGGGTTTCTCCAATGTGACCAAATGCAGTGCCACACTTGTGTGGTATTCTCTTTTAGTCTTGCGACATTTAGCGTCAGTGTTATGGATGTATCATATTTCCATCAATATTCATAACATACATCCCATCTAGGATGGAAGCATGGCCCTTCATGTTATTCATAATACTGAACAACAATTGTTGTTTTTATGAACAACTCTTTTGCAACAAACATTGTGCAATGGGCTAGAGTGTATGAAACTCTAAAATGAATTATGAAAGTAAATACAGAGGTAATGTATTAATATCAATATTCATAACATACTTCTCATTCATAATGAAAGTATGGCCCCTTTTGTTATTCATAACTCCGAACATTAAAAGTTCTCTTATGAACAACCTTCTTACAAGATACTTTATGCAATGGGCTAGAGTGTGTAAAACTCTAAAATGATTTATGAAAATAAATACATATGGTTATACACCGATGGAAAGTATAGTACCATTTACTATATTCTCAGCGTGTATCAAAACCTCATTCCTGGCTAGTCTTTCAGGCCATAGTAGTTCTTACATCGAGTTGCAACAGAATGCAATCGAGTTGGTATCTTTGTGACTAACTCACAATACCCAAGATTTAGTGATTAACATGTTTAACCATAATTCCCAAGAACTATATCTTTGACCAGCCTTCTATACATCAAAAACTTGTATGACATTCATACATGAGCTGGATATTCCAGTCTTCTTTCCTTTTGCCATTATACTTCTAACAGTTTAACTTTTAGTATTTCTCCTATTCTCAGAAGAAGCATCCAACTTAAGAGTGGTGTTAGCCCCGGACTTCCTAGGCGTGAAAGTCTTACTAACACCCTTCAGACATTTCCTTTCTCTTTAAGTTTTTGTTTTATTCACCATCATCATATGACAGGCGTTCTTCTGGATCCCCTCTTATCAGTCAAAATGCATAGTAAACACCTTTACTAATAGTTTGCAAACAAACATTGCTTTGGATATCTCATATCTTTTAGCCTTTGTCTGTCTCTGAAAATGATTTTCAGATTCCATGAATATCACATAACTATCCAAACTTTCGAAGTTCGGGTCTCATGGAAGCAAACATTTTGCACTTTGACTGAAAAGGAATTCTAGCTTTTGGATCGAAGGACGAGAGTCATATGATCCATAGAATTAGCGGGAGAATACCGAAAGGATGCGATAGGACAAAATCCTTCTCGGCACTCTAGAGGACAATCCTCACATTACGTTACCAACCGTAAAGTTTTAACCAGATATTTAACAGCTATTCAATTTTAATAGGGAAGGTGAAAACGCGAGCCATTCTTCTACAACTATCATGCAAACCACACTTAGAGAGTGTTCAAAATTAATTGCACCGAGAATTAAACAAGTTAATTCTACAGTGCGCTCCCACTCAAATCAATATCTCTCATAATTGATTGTGAGTGATTCAAGATCCAAATTACAATTCAACGCCAAGGATGCATCCATCTCAAGTGACGAGAATTGTAATCGGTAGGCCAACTTGCCGATCACATCTCCATGTGACTCTTGTTCATCTTTCGATGCGTGTGTTCCGAGCTCATGACTTTCATGCCTGAACGTCAAGACAACCAAGTGATCTCGCTGCGAGGTCTCAACTCACCCGCCTCACACATCCCTAATCGTTCGTACCCATGCATCCATGTGATACCCCGAAAAGTTAGGTGCCGTGACGGTGCTACACTTGGGAGAACACTAACTACTTGATATTTTTGTGAGAGATCACCCTAATAAAAGCGAGTACCGCGCAATCAAGAAGGGTGCATCATAAGGGATAAACATCTCAGGCAATTCATAATAGCATGATATGGTATAGCCCTTTCTGACGGAGAAGTCAAGCATTTCTTCGTCTTCGGCATTCGCGTTGGTGTTCACCTTCGCGAAGATTGCCACCACCTTGTCGATGCACCAGATAATATTGCTATCTCTATAGCTAATAAAATAAGTGCATTACATAAGGTTGACACGCAGGTCATTTAAGTGCAATCATATGGCTCCAGCCATCATGCCGAATCATGACACGCAGGTCATGTTAATCAATTTACATCATATAGTCATCTCATACATAATCAAATTATTATGAACACTGCTATACCACATCATATGCACATGCAAACCATCCTGCAAAACCAAGTTAGACGCCTCTAATCGGTTCATGCAAAATTTTATTTTACGTGGCTTCTAAGGTTTCGAAACAAACCGAAGCTACCAACGTCCATCATCAAGCATGATAATCCAAGTCGCTAGATTAACATTGCGGGGTGTATGAAACACGAGATAATAAAATCTCGAGCCCCATACTAAACTTCGTCATACGCGTGACCCCCGTGCAGATCACATCTGCATTGCCCTTTCGTCTGCGAAACATCCATCTTTCTCAACTATGGTGGAACCCAAAGAACTGTTAGCACTTCGTTGATCTCTCAATCAGCATACTCAGGAGCAGCATGAAAGGATCGCGGATTGCCAGAACTTTGTGAGATTCCACCATGCCGTCAAGATCAGGACTACGCAAATTCAGGGGAAGCAACAGGAACATCGTGTAACAGATTTCATCTGCTACCCGCACAAACAATTTTCAGCAATAGATCTCATCTACTACCTAATTATATTGTGCAACACCCATACATCTCTATGTATTCTAGATCGCAACCTGCATCTACGCATAGCACGGCTCTTGATGCCACTGTAGGGTAACGCAGCAGAAAACAAAAAATTTCCGACCTACGCACCAGCCCAGGACCACTAGGGAGACTGCATACAAGGTTTGATCTTTTCGTTACCGACTCGTAGCGCAGCGGAAGTAGAGTCGATGACGAACGGCGGTGCAGATCCCCGCAGCTAGGATTTTACAGCCTCCCAACCGCGAGGATGTATACCCTCATCTACCCCGCGGACAGCCCTCCGGGAGGCGGTCGGACAGTCCCCCGGACGGTGTCGCGGACAGCCCTTCGGGAGGACCTCCGAAACTCGGACTGTCACTCGGACAGCCCTTCGGGAGGACCTCCAAAACTCGGACGGTCACACGGACAGCCCTTCGGGAGGCACTCTCGAACTAAGACCGAAACTACGATCTCTCTACAGAGTTGCACACATACGGTGTCATCTATCCGGCAGGGCTTCGCCGTCCAGAACTAGTTCCTGCCGGAACCCAGACAGCCTTTCGGCTCTACGAAACTATTTCGCTGGGAGGGAGAGAAGAAGCCAGATCATTGCAATGGCACTTGTATGTGAGAAAGAGTGAGTTAGATAGCAGCCCACTCACCCCCTATTTATAGGAAAACCAAGGGGTAGGGTGGTTTTACAATAAAACCCAAAACCCACATGGAAAGGAGTCCTTCCCAAGGACCTAAAGGTGAAACCAAGGAACAAGTGGGGGCTCCATGGAGGAGCCCTATTGTGGCCGGCCACCTCTCCTTGGGGGCCCCCCATGAGGGGTTTCCTTAGCCCCCAAGTCCTTCTGGAAACCTTTTGGAAAATATCCCAAAAGGTGACTTTCCATAAATATCCCAAAAAGCACTTTCACTATTCACGACGACATTTTTCAGCGTCTGATCGAACTGAAAATATTCATGTGGGCTTAGAACAATTCCAGTACCCACCAAACTGATTTTCAACGCGAGCCGGAACAATTCCGGTTTAGTGATTTTCATCTGTGAAAAGCATCTGAAGCGGTTTCGGCAGCTCCGGAACATTTCCGGTTTTCATCTCGGAAAATTCCAAAAAGTTTCCAGAACGATTCTGGCATCTTCCAAGAATTATCAGGCATGTGCCAAAACCAATTTGACTTTGTGGTATCCTCTGAAACAACTTTTCAGTTTCACCGGAACTCATCCGGTGACCTCTCTGCGGAACTTTTCCGCTGTCCGAAACTTTTCCGGCGTCCGAAACTTTTTCGGTGATTTTCTCTCAGATTCCCTGTCTAGTATTCAGCAGATAGATGACCCTTAAGCGTGTGACCCTATAGGTTCGGTGAAGCATAGACATGACCCGGAACCCCTTCCGATCAATGATCAACATCGGAGCCGTGGACACCCATATTGACCCCTATACCCACACGAATGAATATTCGAGTGAACCTCCAGTTGCCGTGAGCTATTCCTGTTGCTTCGCGATATGTTACAAATACCCGAGGTGAGACATGTAGGCATCCCCGTGAATCAACAACTTGTCCACTATGCCAGTTACCTCGTTGCCGGTATTGTTCTCTTTTCTCGTTCCCGTGTTCCGGCATCCCTGTGATCAAATCACCCAGTGTCTGGCCAGACGATGATGGATACCGTAACCACGAGAGAGCCCAGAGATATCTCTCCATCGTCGGAGGAGCAAATCCCAATCTTGAGCTATCAAGTTACTTGACATACTTTTCCATGAACCCGTAAGCCGCCGTAATAGCCACCCATTTACGGATGACGTTTAACAAACCCCAAAGTTCATGAAGCAAGCATGAAGAAACTCGATACTCTCATGGTCTAAGGAATTATGCAAACATTAACTTCTCTGTGTTATTAACCATTAACTTATGACGAATATACCTCATAGCATAACATCAATCGGGTCGATTCAACACAAGTGTTCTACCAACAATTGTGCCCTCAAAATTGCCGGCATAGCCATGCCCATGATCAGGAAAACAGGATCATCATGCAATACTTGAGCCAGTCATAGAGGCTTGACTAGGAATACATTTTACCGTTTATTATCCCACACGTGCACATGAGTTTCCCTCCAAGCCTCGTTTTATTTGTAGACTCGAGAATCATTGCAGTTATAGCATGGAACATAAACATAATTATGAACAGGGAGATAATCAATAACATTTATTATTGCCTCTAGGGCATATCTCCTACAGACTCCCACTTGAACTAGAGTCAATAATCTAGTCAATGTTAATGCACTTTACACCTATGGCATACTGGTGTAAAATATGCTTCGCATGTGGTATAGCCTGATGTCCTTCGGATCTGACAACTTCAGCTCCGTGTGTAACTTTGCATATCCTCGCGTTTTCACGCTTTCACAAAATTCATATTTTGTGTGGACTTGGCTTTGCATATGTGTGAATCATTGGTCGAAACCTGATTCCTCAGACTGAGCTATGGAGCAACTATCTGCAATAGTGTCCCATAGACCAAAGCCTTCTTGGAACCATACTAAGTTCATGAATGAACTATATGATTCAACAACTTCTTTGTCGCTTCTTAAGTGTCAACATACTTAGCCTTTGTTATAGAATTAGCCACAGTATCTTGTTTGGAACAATTTCCAACTACCGTGCCACCATGTTGTGTATTACACAAAACCCTTAACTTAAATCAAAAAATCGCATGGAGTATTGATGAAGACTGTATCGATGTAACCTTTTACAACGAACTCTTCATAATCTCTGCTTGCGAGAAAACATGTCATCAGTACTACTCTAGTACTCAATGACATCTTTCACTGTTGTCCTATGATCAGTGCTTTTGATCACTTTGGTATCTATACTCGCAACAACTTTGGAGTATTGGACATATCTGGTTGTATTTACATACCATGGAATACATGATTAATCCAAACACAAGAGTGTGTGGAATCACCAACATGTATTTTGCTCATCAGTGTTTTGGGACACCGAGTCTTGCAAAAACTCTTTCCATGTGACTTCGGCAAGAATCACTCCTTGGTGTTTTAAATGTTAAAAAAGTTTTAGCATCTTGTCAATATGTATTCATAGCTTAACCCCCATTAGGTAAATCTATCTCCATAGATCATCATGCCTAATATTGAGGCTATTTAGCCTAAGCACTTCATCGAAAAACTATTTTCAATGAAGTCCTAATTCGTGTCAAGAAATTTATTTCTAATTAACAATGTGTCAAGTACACAAGGTTTTTAGAAATATTATTATGCTCCCACTTAATTTCATGAATTACAAGCATCTTTGTTACCCATTGATGAAGTCAAACCCCTATGACCATTTCATCAAAACACGAAGAATCCAACTCCACTTTGCTCTCTTCTGTCGATCGCTGGAACTCTGAAGTTTGCATACTTACTAGCATCCTTTGGATCGACAAATTACTTTGGACTGTATCACATACAAGTCCTAGGTTTCATTTCCATCAGATGGAAATCCCTTTGTCATCCATGTTTCATATCTCATGATTGAAATATGTATTAATTGCTAGTTCAACCCAAACCGACTTCAAGCATCGCTACGGTGAGACAATCTCATCGTAGTCAACTCCTTAAACTTGTTATTTCAACAAGTCGAGCTTTATGGATAAAACATTTTTATCCGTATCAGTTTTTAGTTCCATAAATATTCGTTAGACTCTAAGTCTTCCGAAAGGTGTATCAAGATTTTAATCTTGAAACATTTATATGGAAACTATCTCGGATTGTATTGGCATTTAGCCAATTCCGGAGTCAGGGCCCATCAATGCTTCCTTGTGTATTGTAGGTATACTGTTGTCTAACAACAATATCTCGTTTGCGCACCTGATAGGTTTGCACGAGCTTTGCCTACGTGGTTCAGCTGCAAGTTCGACCGAAGTCCATACATTTTATTGTAGAGACTTCCATATCAGTCGCAGTAGGAAACTCCGGAATCACTTCCAAGGTTTCTTTCCTTTGATCTGATGACGAAGATATTGGTTATCTCGTCGAGTTGCACTGTCCTCCCGCTTACCTTTTGTAAGAACTATTCTCTTCAAAAAGCATACCGTTCTTTGTGGCAAAAATCCTTTGCCTCGGTATAGTGGTGGGGGAATACCCAATGACTTGGGATAACCTTACAAAGTAGCACTTGTCTGATTTGGAATAGGTTTGTAACCTTTTACACAAGCCCCATATTCCAAATGTTAAGAAAAGATATAACATGGTTGGGCGTACCACACCATGGCGTCATTTCAACAGACCTGATGGAGCTCTTTTCAGTGTAAAAGCCGCAGTCTCTAAAGCATCACTCTATAAAAGGGATAATGGAAAATTTATTTATGTCATCTTTGATCTTACCATGTCATAAATGGTTCGATTACATCTTCACGGACTTTTCACTTGCAGTGGTGTTCCGGGAGGTGCAAGTTATGAAACCCCTTTCACAACTCATCAGACATTCGCTAAACTTGTAACTCAAATATTCCTTTCTGCAATCGAATTGTAGAAACATAATTTTCTTGTTACAATAACTTCTACTTCATTTTTGAAAACCTTATGAATGAATTCAAAAGATCCAGACTTACGTCTCAACAAGTAAATATCCATATATCTACTTGAGTCATTTCTGAAGATAGATAAATCCACTACTTGCAACAACATTTATTGGACTACACATCATAATGTATGATCACCAATATGTTCTTTGCTCGTTCCTTATGGCCTGTGAACGGTATTTCAGTCACTTCACTTTTCAGAGGAAAGTTGCAAGTGTCAGATGATTCAAAATCAAAACGACCTCAAAATCCATCATAATGGAATTTTCCATGGGGGTTTCTCCAATGTGACCAAATGCAGTGCCACACTTGTGTGGTATTCTCTTTTAGTCTTACGACATTTAGCGTCAGTGTTATGGATGTATCATATTTCCATCAATATTCATAACATACATCCCATCTAGGATGGAAGCATGGCCCTTCATGTTATTCATAATACTGAACAACAATTGTTGTTTTTAGGAACAACTCTTTTGCAACAAACATTGTGCAATGGGCTAGAGTGTATGAAACTCTAAAATGAATTATGAAAGTAAATACAGAGGTAATGTATTAATATCAATATTCATAACATACTTCTCATTCATAATGAAAGTATGGCCCCTTTTGTTATTCAAAACTCCGAACATTAAAAGTTCTCTTATGAACAACCTTCTTACAAGATACTTTATGCAATGGGCTAGAGTGTGTAAAACTCTAAAATGATTTATGAAAATAAATACATATGGTAATACACCGATGGAAAGTATAGTACCATTTACTATATTCCCAGCGTGTATCAAAACCTCATTCCTGGCTAGTCTTTCAGGCCATAGTAGTTCTTACATCGAGTTGCAACAGAATGCAATCGAGTGGGTATCTTTGTGAGTAACTCACAATACCCAAGAATTAGTGATTAACATGTTTAACCATAATTCCCAAGAACTATATCTTTGACCAGCCTTCTATACATCAAAAACTTGTATGACATTCATACATGAGCTGGATATTCCAGTCTTCTTTCCTTTTGCCATTATACTTCTAACAGTTTAACTTTTAGTATTTCTCCTACTCTCAGAAGAAGCATCCAACTTAAGAGTGGCGTTAGCCCCGGACTTCCTAGGCGTGAAAGTCTTACTAACACCCTTCAGACATTTCCTTTCTCTTTAAGTTGTTGTTTTATTCACCATAATCATATGACAGGCGTTCTTCTGGATCCCCTCTTATCAGTCAAAATGCATAGTAAACACCTTTACTAATAGTTTGCAAACAAACATTGCTTTGGATATCTCATATCTTTTAGCCTTTGTCTGTCTCTGAAAATGATTTTCAGATTCCATGAATATCACATAACTATCCAAACTGTCGAAGTTCGGGTCTCATGGAAGCAAACATTTTGCACTTTGACTGAAAAGGAATTCTAGCTTTTGGATCGAAGGACGAGAGTCATATGATCCATAGAATTAGCGGGAGAATACCGAAAGCATGCGATAGGACAAAATCCTTCTGGGCACTCTAGAGGACAATCCTCACATTACGTTACCAACCGTAAAGTTTTAACCAGATATTTAACAGCTATTCAATTTTAATAGGGAAGGTGAAAACGCGAGCCATTATTCTACAACTATCATGCAAACCACACTTAGAGAGTGTTCAAAATTAATTGCACCAAGAATTAAACAAGTTAATTCTACAGTGCGCTCCCACTCAAATCAATATCTCTCATAATTGATTGTGAGTGATTCAAGATCCAAATTACAATTCAACGCCAAGGATGCATCCATCTCAAGTGACGAGAATTGTAATCGGTAGGCCAACTTGCCGATCACATCTCCATGTGACTCTTGTTCTTCTTTCGATGCGTGTGTTCCGAGCTCATGACTTTCATGCCTGAACGTCAAGACAACCAAGTGATCTCGCTGCGAGGTCTCAACTCACCCGCCTCACACATCCCTAATCGTTAGTACCCATGCATCCATGTGATACCCCGAAAAGTTAGGTGCCGTGACGGTGCTACACTTGGGAGAACACTAACTACTTGATATTTTTGTGAGAGATCACCCTAATAAAAGCGAGTACCGCGCAATCAAGAAGGGTGCATCATAAGGGATAAACATCTCAGGCAATTCATAATAGCATGATATGGTATAGCCCTTTCTGACGGAGAAGTCAAGCATTTCTTCGTCTTCGGCATTCGCGTTGGTGTTCACCTTCGCGAAGATTGCCACCACCTTGTCGATGCACCAGATAATATTGCTATCTCTATAGCTAATAAAATAAGTGCATTACATAAGGTTGACACGCAGGTCATTAAAGTGCAATCATATGGCTCCAGCCATCATGCCGAATCATGACACGCAGGTCATGTTAATCAATTTACATCATATAGTCATCTCATACATAATCAAATTATTATGAACACTGCTATATCACATCATATGCACATGCAAACCATCCTGCAAAACCAAGTTAGACGCCTCTAATCGGTTCATGCAAAATTTTATTTTACGTGGCTTCTAAGGTTTCGAAACAAACCGAAGCTACCAACGTCCATCATCAAGCATGATAATCCAAGTCGCTAGATTAACATTGCGGGGTGTATGAAACACGAGATAATAAAATCTCGAGCCCCATACTAAACTTCGTCATACGCGTGACCCCCGTGCAGATCACATCTGCATTGCCCTTTCGTCTGCGAAACATCCATCTTTCTCAACTATGGTGGAACCCAAAGAACTGTTAGCACTTCGTTGATCTCTCAATCAGCATACTCAGGAGCAGCATGAAAGGATCGCGGATTGCCAGAACTTTGTGAGATTCCACCATGCCATCAAGATCAGGACTATGCAAATTCAGGGGAAGCAACAGGAACATCGGGTAACAGATTTCATCTGCTACCCGCACAAATAATTTTCAGCAATAGATCTCATCTACTACCTAATTATATTGTGCAACACCCATACATCTCTATGTATTCTACATCGCAACCTGCATCTACGCATAGGACGGATCTTGATGCCACTGTAGGGTAACGCAGCAGAAAACAAAAAAATTCCGACCTACGCACCAGCCCAGGACCACTATGGAGACTGCATACAAGGTTTGATCTTTTCGTTACCGACTCGTAGCGCAGCAGAAGTAGAGTCGATGACGAACGGCGGTGCAAATCTCCGCAGCTAGGATTTTACAACCTCCCAACCGCGAGGATGTATACCCTCATCTGCCCCGCGGACAGCCCTCCGGGAGGCGGTCGGACAGTCCCCCGGACGGTGTCGCGGACAGCCCATCGGGAGGACCTCCGAAACTCGGACTGTCACTCGGACAGCCCTTCGGGAGGACCTCCAAAACTCGGACGGTCACACGGACAGCCCTTCGGGAGGCACTCTCGAACTAAGACATACATACGGTGTCTCTACAGAGTTGCACACATACGGTCTCTCGACAGAGTTGCACACATACGGTGTCATCTATCCGGCAGGGCTTCGCCGTCCAGAACTAGTTCCTGCCGGAACCCAGACAGCCTTTCGGCTCTACGAAACTATTTCGCTGGGAGGGAGAGAAGAAGCCAGATCATTGCAATGGCACTTGTATGTGAGAAAGAGTGAGTTAGATAGCAGTCCACTCACCCCCTATTTATAGGAAAACCAAGGGGTAGGGTGGTTTTACAATAAAACCCAAAACCCACATGGAAAGGAGTCCTTCCCAAGGACCTAAAGGTGAAACCAAGGAACAAGTGGGGGCTCCATGGAGGAGCCCCATTGTGGCCTGCCACCTCTCCTTGGGGGCCCCCCATTGAGGGGTTTCCTTAGCCCCCAAGTCCTTCTAGAAACCTTTTGGAAAATATCCCAAAAGGGGACTTTCCATAAATATCCCAAAAAGCACTTTCACTATTCACGATGACATTTTTCAGCGTCTGATCGAACTGAAAATATTCATGTGGGCTTAGAAAAATTCCAGTACCCACCAAAATAATTTGCAACGTGAGCCGGAACCATTCCGGTTTAGTGATTTTCATCTGTGAAAAGCATCTGAAGCGGTTTCGGCAGCTTCGGAACATTTCCGGTTTTCATCCCGGAAAACTCCAAAAAGTTTCCTGAACGATTCTGGCATCTTCCAAGAATTATCAGGCATGTGCCAAAACCAATTTGACTTTATGGTATCCTCTGAAACAACTTTTCAGTTTCACCGGAACTCATCCGGTGACCTCTTTGCGGAACTTTTCCGCTGCCCGAAACTTTTCCGGCGTCCGAAACTTTTTCGGTGATTTTCTCTCAGACTCCCTATCTAGTATTCAGCAGATAGATGACCCTTAAGCGTGTGACCCTATAAGTTCGGTGAAGCATAGACATGACCCGGAACCCCTTCCGATCAATGATCAACATCGGAGCCGTGGACACCCATATTGACCCCTATACCCACACGAATGAATATTCGAGTGAACCTCCAGTTGCCGTGAGCTATTCCTGTTGCTTCGCGATATGTTACAAATACCCGAGGTGAGACATGTAGGCATCCCCGTGAATCAACAACTTGTCCACTATGCCAGTTACCTCGTTGCCGGTATTGTTCTCTTTTCTCGTTCCCGTGTTCCGGCATCCCTGTGATCAAATCACCCTGTGTCTGGCCAGACGATGATGGATACCATAACACCGAGAGGGCCCAGAGATATCTCTCCATCGTCGGAGGAGCAAATCCCAATCTTGAGCTATCAAATTACTTGACATACTTCTCCATGAACCCGTAAGCCGCCGTAATAGCCACCCATTTACGGATGACGTTTAACAAACCCCAAAGTTCATGAAGCAAGCATGAAGAAACTCGATACTCTCATGGTCTAAGGAATTATGCAAACATTAACTTCTCTGTGTTATTAACCATTAACTTATGACGAATATACCTCATAGCATAACATCAATCGGGTCGATTCAACACAAGTGTTCTACCAACAATTGTGCCCTCAAAATTGCCGGCATAGCCATGCCCATGATCAGGAAAACAGGATCATCATGCAATACTTGAGCCAGTTGTAGAGGCTTGACTAGGAATACATTTTACCGTTTATTATCCCACACATGCACATGAGTTTCCCTCCAAGCCTCGTTTTATTTGTAGACTCGAGAATCATTGCAGACATACATACGGTGTCTCTACAGAGTTGCACTAGTGAAACTACGATCTCTCTACAGAGTTGCACACATATGGTGTCATCTATCCGGCACGGCTTCGCCGTCCAGAACTAGTTCCTGCCGGAACCCGGACAGCCTTTCGGCTCTACAAAACTATTTCGCTGGGAGGGAGAGAAGAAGCCAGATCATTGCAATGGCACTTGTATGTGAGAAAGAGTGAGTTAGATAGCAGCCCACTCACCCCCTATTTATAGGAAAACCAAGGGGTAGGGTGGTTTTACAATAAAACCCAAAACCCACATGGAAAGGAGTCCTTCCCAAGGACCTAAAGGTGAAACCAAGGAACAAGTGGGGGCTCCATGGAGGAGCCCCATTGTGGCCGGCCACCTCTCCTTGGGGGCCCCCCATTGAGGGGTTTCCTTAGCCCCCAAGTCCTTCTAGAAACCTTTTGGAAAATATCCCAAAAGGTGACTTTCCATAAATATCCCAAAAAGCACTTTCACTATTCACGATGACATTTTTCAGCGTCTGATCGAACTGAAAATATTCATGTGGGCTTAGAACAATTCCAGTATCCACCAAAATAATTTTCAACGCGAGCCGGAACCATTCCGGTTTAGTGATTTTCATCTGTGAAAAGCATCTGAAGCGGTTTCGGCAGCTCCGGAACATTTCCGGTTTTCATCCCGGAAAATTCCAAAAAGTTTCCTGAACGATTCTGGCATCTTCCAAGAATTATCAGGCATGTGCCAACACCAATTTGACTTTATGGTATCCTCTGAAACAACTTTTCAGTTTCACCGGAACTCATCCGGTGACCTCTCTGCGGAACTTTTTCGCTGCCCGAAACTTTTCTGGCGTCCGAAACTTTTTCGGTGATTTTCTCTCAGACTCCCTGTCTAGTATTCAGCAGATAGATGACCCTTAAGCGTGTGACCCTATAGGTTCGGTGAAGCATAGACATGACCCGGAACCCCTTCCGATCAAAATTCAACATCGGAGCCGTGGACACCCATATTGACCCCTATACCCATACGAATGAATATTCGAGTGAACCTCCAGTTGCCGTGAGCTATTCCTGTTGCTTCGCGATATGTTACAAATACCCGAGGTGAGACATGTAGGCATCCCCATGAATCAACAACTTGTCCACTATGCCAGTTACCTCGTTGCCGGTATTGTTCTCTTTTCTCGTTCCCGTGTTCCGGCATCCCTGTGATCAAATCACCCTCTGTCTGGCCAGACGATGATGGATACCGTAACACCGAGAGGGCCCAGAGATATCTCTCCATCGTCGGAGGAGCAAATCCCAATCTTGAGCTATCAAGTTACTTGACATACTTTTCCATGAACCCGTAAGCCGCCGTAATAGCCACCCATTTACGGATGACGTTTAACAAACCCCAAAGTTCATGAAGCAAGCATGAAGAAACTCGATACTCTCATGGTCTAAGGAATTATGCAAACATTAACTTCTCTGTGTTATTAACCATTAACTTATGACGAATATACCTCATAGCATAACATCAATCGGGTCGATTCAACACAAGTGTTCTACCAACAATTGTGCCCTCAAAATTGCCGGCATAACCATGCCCATGATCAGGAAAACAGGATCATCATGCAATACTTGAGCCAGTCATAGAGGGTTGACTAGGAATACATTTTACCGTTTATTATCCCACACGTGCACATGAGTTTCCCTCCAAGCCTCGTTTTATTTGTAGACTCGAGAATCATTGCAGTTATAGCATGGAACATAAACATAATTATGAACAGGGAGATAATCAATAACATTTATTATTGCCTCTAGGGCATATCTCCTACACTGACCCCGTTCTCTAGCCTATAAATTCACATATATTCCAAAAACCCTAGAGGGCATCCCGAAAACACTTTTTCTGCCACCACAAGTCTCTGTTCCGCCGCGATCCCATCTGGAACTCCGTTCCAGCACCCTGCCGGAGGGGGGATCGATCACTCAGGGCCTCTTCATCAACCTTGCTGCCCTCATGATGATGTGTGAATAGTTCAACACAAATCTATGGGTCCGTAGTTAGTACCTAGATGACTATCTCTCTCTCTTTGATATTCAATGCAATGATCATCGCATATTTGCTTTGATCCATCCGATGTAATTCCTTTGTACGGTGCATTTGTTGGGATCCGATGAATTGTGATTTTATGTTTCGGATTATTCATGAATAGTATTTGAGTCAAACATGAATATTAAGATTCTTATCTGCATGATCATTATAGATTCATAATTCTCTTCGATCTATCGATTTTCTTTGGCCAAGTAGATTGATCTTTCTTAAGTGAGAGAGGTGTGTTGTAGTGGGTTCAACCTGGCGAGTTTCTATATCCTAGTGTCAGAAGGGGACAAGATGTGTCTTTGTGTTGTTGCCACTAAGGATAAAATGATGGGTTTTGTTTCATATTGATTGAGTTTACTTTGTCTACAACATGTCATCGTTCTCCATGCATTACTCTGTTTGTCATGAACTTAATACATAGAGAGGCAAGCATAGAAGCACTCTTGAAGTGGATAAATAGTTATTGGTGCAAGTAGGAGTCGGCCTATTTGTTTTGGACGTGATGCCCACATACACATGATCATTGCCATGAATATCGCATAACAATGCGCTTTTCTATCAATTGCCAACAATAATTTGTTTACCCTCCGTATGCTTACTTTCATGAGAGATGCCACTAGGGAAAACTATGTCCCCCAGGTCTATTCAATTATACATTTACAAACTTATCTATACCTTTCTGTTCTTATTTACCTTTTATTTTATTTTGCAATTTACAGTTATCAACTTTTATCTACACACTTCACTTGCTTGCAAATAACGATATCAAGGGGATTGACAACCCTCTTGCCCGCGTTGGGTGCAAGTTGTTTGCTCTTTTTTGTGCAACCATTGAAGACGGATGTGGATTCATATTCCTATTGGATTGATAAACCTTTGTTTCATAACTGAGAGAAATACTTACCTGAATTGTGTTGCAATTACCCGTACCTCTTCACGGTAAACCCAACGCAGATCACAAGTATAAGGAAGGATTTCTGGCGCCCTTGGCGGGGAATATCATCACCAACTGTCAAGTACCCTCACAAAAATTATCATTCACTTGTTCTTCTTTTTATTTGCTATTATGTTTAGTTTGTCTCGTAAAAATCAAAAATACAAATTATTTATCTTTGCCTGTTACTAGTTTACTCTTTTGCTTGCTAGTTTACTTGTCCTGCTTGTTACTTGTTGCTATGTCTAGTTCTTCTTTTGTTTTTGTTACTCCCGATAATGAGGTACTTAATTTTAGACAAATGGGAGGAGAAAGTTTAAAGGATGCATGGTATAGGATTTACTATTCTCAAAATAAATCAACTAATAAGAAATCCACCACTACCTTGCTTCCTAATTTTTATGTTGGTGTGACAACTTGGTATAGGTTTGTCCTTGACACCATTACCGGTGGGAACTTCTTTATGTGTCACACTTTGCATGCTTATAATGCCATTGAAAATCTTGTTGGAATACCGCCTATTATCGTTAATGAAACTATCTTGACCTTGGAACATGGAAAGACTTGATGCCATTGAAAAAAAAATGATTACTAGTGAACCAATTGAGGGTTTAGATAAAAACTTCATAACCATATCACTCAATCTGGGTCATGAGTAGGAATAACTTTGAAAACCTTAAAGGAAAAGGACACTATTATTGATGAGAGGGTAGAACAATGTTTGAATAGAATTGAGAAAATGGAGGAGGTCATTGATAAAGTAGGTTCCGCTTTCACACCTTCTAAAACCAATGTTAGTACCTCTTGAAATAAAAGTCCCAAGTTCACATATATTCCTAAGAGCACTAGTACACCTCCAACTAAAAGAAACGAGGATCTCAAAATGATTAGCATGCATCAAAACTTTGTAAACTTGATAAAGGATCCTATCCTCGAACCTCCTACCATTCCTATTTTTCACGGTTGTGTTATTGGGGAGCTTCATGTCAAAGATGAAAATACTTGAAACTATGCATTATGCCTAGCTAGGGGCATAAAACAATAGCGTTTGTTGGGAGGCAACCCAATAGTTTTTTTTGTTTTTACTTTATGTATTGGTGTGATCACATGATTATTGCCTCTGTAATGATTGCTTTTTTTATGTTTTAATTAGTGTTTGTTCCAAGTGAAGCCTTTGGGATGGCTCACAAGATGAGTAGAATTGATACGGTGCAAAAACAGAAACTTTAGCGTCCAGTGCAGAATTTCCCTTATTTTACTGGAATGTCTTTTTGATCTGAATTTCTTACACAGTATTTCTATACTAATTCTTCAGGTTTTCCTAATTGTTCAGAATTTTTAGAGTTACATAAGTATAGGTTCTCTACAGATCGTTACACTATTCTGTTTTAGACATATTCTATTTTTTCTTACATAGTTTGCTTGTTTTGATGATGATATCGATTGTATCGGGGGGTATAAGCCATGTAAAAGTTAGAATACCGTACCTATAATGAAATAATGAAATATGAATCAATTTATAACAGTACCTAAAGTATTTGATATGTTGCTTATACTAACGGATCTCACGAGGTTTTGTTGAGTTTTGTGTGATTGAAGTTTTCAAGTTTTGAGTGTTATCACGATGGACAATGGACTAAGGAGCGGCAAGAGCCTAAGCTTGGGGATTCCCAAGGCGCACCAAGGTAATATTCTAGGAACACTCAAGTCTAAGCTTGGGGATGCCCCGGAAGGCAACCCCTCTTTCGTCTCAATCCATCGGTATGTCAGTTGGAGCTATATTTTTATTCGTCACATGATATGAGTTTTGCTTGGAGCGTCGTTTGCTTTTAATTTTGGTTTATCACAATCATCGTTTGCTGGACACACCTATTTGAGAGAGACACACCTTCATCATAATTTGTTACAATACTCTATGTGCTTCACTTATATCTTTTGAGCTTAGCAGTTGCTTTAGTACTTCACTTATATCTTTTTGAGCATGGTGGCGTGTAGATTTTATAGAAATAATTGCACTCTCGTTCTTCACTTATGTTTGTTTGAGAGTTAATAAATAGTGACGGTAATTTTAATTGGTCATAAAACTAGTCCAAAAATAATAGGTATTCAATAAGTGATAATCAAAACAATCATGTAGCACATAAAACAGAATTTGTGGGTTAATGATATTGATGTGGTAATATGAAAAGGTGTGAGTGCATCATTGTTGATTCATAGACGTGTCAGTATTAAGAGGTGTTAACTTCATGTTTGTCTAAAAAATTAAAAGGTATGGTGAGGATGTGTGAACATTTCTATTCCTCGTTAAAATCCTAGTGTTGTTTTGGTCGGAGGCGCGCGATGGTTAACTCCTCCCAACCTCCTCCCTCGGGGCATGCGAGTAGTACTTTGATTTGTGATAAGACTAATAAAAATTTGCAATAAGTATATGAGTTCTTTATGACTAATGTGAAACCATGGACATACGCAATCTCACCTGCTCATATTTTGCTAGCCTCTTCGGTACCGTGCTTTGCCCATTCTCACCTCATGGATCGGTGCAACCTTCGCCGTTGCATCCAAACCCCATGACATGGTATGCTTTGTCACCCATAAATCTCCTTATATCTTCCTCAAAACATCCAGCATACCTACCTATTATGGCATTTCCATAGCCATTCCGAGATATATTGCCATGCAAATTCCATCGCCACATCATATGACTATAGTTCGTTCATCATCATATTGCTTTGCATGATCATATACAGATGACATAGTATTTGTGGCAAAACCACCGTTCATCATATTTTTATGTTGGAAATATGCCCTAGAGGCAATAATAAATTAGTTATTATCATATTTCCTTGTTCATGATAATCGTTTATTATCCATGCTAGAATTGTATTGATCGGAAACTCAGATACATGTGTGGATACATAGACAACACCATGTCCCTAGTATGCCTCTGATGGACTAGCTCGTTGATCAAAGATGGTTAAGGTTTCCTAGCCATGGACATGAGATGTCATTTGATAACGGGATCACATCATTAGGAGAATGATGTGATGGACAAGACCCAAACTATAAACGTAGCATATGATCGTGTCAGTTTATTGCTACAGTTTTCTGCATGTCAAGTATCTGTTCCTATGACCATGAGATCATGCAACTCACTGACACCGGAGGAGTACCTTGTGTGTATCAAATGTCGCAACGTAACTGGGTGACTATAAAGGTGCTCTATAGGTATCTCCGAGGGTGTCTGTTTGGTTGGCATGGATCAAGACTGGGATTTGTTACTCCATGTGACGGAGAGGTATCTCAGGGCCCACTCGGTAATACAACATTACAATAATCCTTGCAAGAAATGTGACTAATTGTTAGCCACGGGATCTTGTATTACGGAACGAGTAAAGAGACTTGCCAGTAACGAGATTGTACTAGGTATAGAGATACCGACGATCGAATCTCGGGCAAGTAACATACCGAAGAACAAAGGGAACAGCATACGGGGTTAACTGAATCCTTGACATAGAGGTTCAAACGATAAAGATCTTCATAGAATATGTAGGAACCAATATGGACATCCAGGTCTCGCTATTGGTTATTGACCGTAGAGTTGTCTCGGTCATGTCTACATAGTTCTCGAACCCGCGGGGTCTGCACACTTAAGGTTCGGTGACGTTTCGGTAGTATAGAGTTATGTATGGTGGTGACCGAAGGTTGTTCGGAGTCCCGGTTGAGATCCCGGACGTTACGAGGAGCTCCGGAATGGTTCGGAGGTAAAGATTGATATATAGGAAGTCCAGTTTTGGTCGCCGGAAAAGTTTCGGGCTCATCGGCAGTGTAACGGGAGTGCCGGGAGGGTACCGGGGGACCATCGGGAGGGGTGTCTCGACCCAAGAGGCTACATGGGCTGTGGGAGGAGGTAAACCAGCCCCTGGTGGGCTGGCCGAAGCCTCCTCTAAGGGCCCATGCGGCTGGAGTGGATTGAGAAGGAAAAAACACAAGGTGGAAAGAGTTTCCAAGTGGGAAGGAGGAGTCCTAATCCTACTAGGATTGGAGGAGGACTCCTCCTCTCCTCCTTGCGCTAAGGCCAAGGGCTGGCCCCTTGTGCGCCAAGTCTCCTCCCTCCCTCCTCCTATATATACTAGAGGTTTTGAGGGTTTTGAGACATAGATCTCCTCTAGATAGTAGTTTCTCCTCTAGATCGTTTCAGCGGTGCTTAGGCGAAGCCCTGCTGGAATTGTTCCACCACCATCCCGCCATGCCGTTGCGCTGCCAGAGAACTCATCTACCTGTCCGCTCCCTCTTGCTGGATCAAGAAGGCGGAGATCGTCATCGAGCTGTACGTGTGCTGAACGCGGAGGTGCCGTCCGTTCGGCGCTAGATCGAAAGGACCATGATCAAGATCACGAGACGATTAATGATTTGATCGTGGGACGGATCGTGATGGGATCGCGGGACGGATCGTGATCGGATCGCGGGACGGATCGTGATGGGATCACGGGATGCTCGGTGATTTGGATCGCGAAGACGTTCGACTACATCAACCGCGTTTCTTAACGCTTCCCGCTTAGCGATCTACAAGGGTATGTAGATCCACTCTCCCTCTCGTAGATGCTCATCACCATGGATAGATCTTGCGTGTGCGTAGGAAAATTTTTGTTTCCCATGCAACGTTCCCCAACAGTTGCATCATGAGCTAGGTCTATGTGTAGATGAGATCTCGAGTAGAACACAAAGGAGTTTGTGGGCGTTGATGCTTAGATTGCTTCCTCCCTTGGTCGTGTTTTGGTTCAGCGGTATTGTGGGATGAAGTGGCCCGGACCAACCTTACTCATACGCTTACGAGAGACCGGTTCCATCGACTGATGTGTAACTTTGTTGCACAAAGATGGCTGGCGGGTGTCTGTTTCTCCTACTTTAGTTGGATCGGATTCGACAAAGGCGGTCCTTGAGAAGGTTGAAAAGCAACTTATGTATCACCATTGTGGTTTGTGCGTAGGTGAGAATTGTTCTTGCTAGATACCCGTAGCAGCCACGTAAAACTTGCAAAAACAATTAGAGGACGTCTAACTTGTTTTTGCAGGGTATGTTGTGATGTGATATGGCCAATTACATGATGAGATATATGTGATGTATGAGATGATCATGTATTGTATAGAATATCATGACTTGCACGTCGATGAGTACGGCAACTGGTAGGAGCCATAGGGTTGTCTTTAATTATTGTATGACCTGCGTGTCAATCATTAAGCGCTATGTAATGCTTTACTTTATTGCTAAGCGGTAGCAATAATAGTAGAAGCATGGTGGGCGCGACAACCCCGATGGTGACACATTGATGGAGATCAAGATGATGGAGATCATGGTGTCATGCCGGTGACGATGGAGATCATGCCGGTGCTTTAAGGATGGAGATCAAAAGCAAAGTTCATGGCCATATCATGTCACTTATGATTTGCATGTGATGTTAATCCTTTTATGCACCTTGTTTTGCTTAGGACGACGGTAGCATTATAAGGTGATCCCTCACTAAAGTTTCAAGATCAATTGTGTTCTCCCCGAGTGTGCACCGTTGCGAAAGTTCGTCATGTCGAGACTGTAGGAGATATGCCGTAGAGGCAATAATAAATGTTATTGATTATCTCCCTGTTCATAATTAGGTTTATGTTCCATGCTATAACTGCTATGGTTCTTGAGTCTACAATAACCACGAGGCTCGGAGGAAGACTCATATGCACGTGTGTAATAATAAACGGTAAAATGTATTCCTAGTCTGGCCTCTAAGACTAGCTCAAGTGTTGCATGATGGTTCTGTTTTCCTGATCATGGGCATGTCTATGCCAGCAACTTTGAGGGCACAATGTTAGAAGAACATTTGTGTTGAATCGACCTGAATTGATGTTATGCTATGAGATTCATTCATCACAAGTTAATTGTTAATAACACAGAGATGGTTTACGTTTGCATAATTCCCTAGACCATGAGAGTATCGAGTTTCTTCATGCTTGCTTCATGAACTATGGGGTTTGTTAAACGTCATCCGTAAATGGGTGGCTATTACGGCGGCTTACGGGTTCATGGAAAAGTGTGTCAAGTAACTTGATAGCTCGAGATTGGGATTTGCTCCTCCGACGATGGAGAGATATCTCTGGGCCCTCTCGGTGTTACGGTATCCATCATCGTCTGGCCAGACACAGGGTGATTTGATCACAGGGATGTCGGAACACGGTAACGAGAAAAGAGAACAATACCGGTAACTAGGTAACTGGCACAGTGGACAAGTTGTTGATTCACGGGGATGCCGATTAATCTCACCTCGGGTATTTGTAACATATCGCGAAGCAACAGGAATAGCACACGGCAACTGGAGGTTCACTCGAATATTCATTCGTGTGGGTATAGGGGTCAATATGGGTGTCCACGGCTCCGATGTTGATCATTGATCGGAAGGGGTTCCGGGTCATGTCTATACTTCCCCGAACCTATAGGGTCACATGCTTAAGGGTCATCTATCTGCTGAATACTAGACAAGGAGTCTGAGAGAAAGTCACTGGAAAAGTTTCGGAGACAACGGAAAAGTTCCGGAGAGAACACCGAAAAAGTTTCGGAAAAACCGAAAAGTTGTTTCGGATAAAACCATTGATAATAAAAGGTTTCGGCAAGCACCGGGAATGTTTTGGAGGTTGCCAGATTGGTCTGGTAATTTCTGGAATTTTTCTGGAGAAAAAACCGAAAAAAAGTTTTCGGAGCTGCCGGAATTGTTTACCGGATAAACGAAGATGGTTTTAAATTAAACCACCATACCGGAAATGTTCCGGAGCGCGTCTAGATAATTTTAGAGGGTGCCAGAAATGTTCTGGGACCTTCCAAAAATTTGCAGAAGTAATAGTCACGGAAAACATCTTGTCCCAGCGTGAGGGGACAAGATCCCACGACTCGTGGGGGCTGTTTTGGGGCGCCTCCCTTTTGGGGGGCAGCCCCTTGTGGCTGGACAAAAGGTGTTGGGGGGCCCCCCATGGTGGGGGGCAGCCTCCACAAATGGTGGGAAGTGTTGGGAGGTGGTGGGGCCCCATGTTGGAGCACCATGGACAAGGGAACATGTTTTTCCCTTGTTTGGTGGGAACATGTTCTCCTTGTTTTGTGGGAACATGTTTTCCCCATGTTTAGTGGGCTGAAATTTCAGCCCCCTCCACCCCTTCCACCACTATATAAGGAGGAGGAGAGGTGCTCTCCAACTCCACTCCAACTCTCTCACACAAGCCATGCATGATCTGGCATTCTCTCTCCCTCCCAGCGAAATAGTTTCGTAGAGCCGAAAGGCTATCTGGGTTCCGGTGGGAACTAGTTTTGGACGGCGAAGCCCTGCCGGATAGATGACACCGTATGTGTGCAACTCTGTAGAGAGATCGTAGTTTCGGTCTTAGTTCGAGAGTGCCTCCCGAAGTGCTGTCCGAGTGATTGTCCGAGTTTCGAAGGTCCTCCCTAAGGGCTGTCCGCGACACCGTCCGGGGGACTATTCGACCGCCTCCCGGAGGGCTGTCCGTGGGGCGGATGAGGGTTTACATCCTCGCGGTTGGGAGGTTGTAAATCCTAGCTGCGATGATCTGCACTGTCGATCGTCATCGACTCTACTTCCGCTGCGCTATGAGTCGGTAACGAAAGGATCAAACCTTGTATGCAGTCTCCATAGTGGTCCTGGGCTGGTGCGTAGGTCGGAAAATTTTTGTTTTCTGCTGCGTTACCCTACAGTGGCATCATGAGCCGTGCTATGCGTAGATGCAGGTTGCGATCTAGAATACATAGAGATGTATGGGTGTTGCACAATATAATTAGGTAGTAGATGAGATCTATTGCTGAAAATTATTTGTGCGGGTAGCAGATGAAATCTGTTACCCGATGTTCTTGTTGCTTCCCTTGAATTTGCGTAGTCCTGATCTTGACAGCATTGTGGAATCTGACAAAGTTCTGGCAATCTGAGATCCTTTCATGCTGCTCCTGAGTATGCTGATTGACAGATCAACGAAGTGCTAACAGTTCTTTGGGTTCCACTTTAGTCAAAGAAAGATGGATGTTTCGCAGACAAAAGGGCAATGCAGATATGATCTGCACGGCGGTCACGCGTATGACGAAGTTCAGTATGGAGCTCGAGATTTTATTATCTCGTGTTTCATACACCCCGCAATGTTAATCTAGCGACTTGGATTATCATGCTTGATGATGGACGTTGGTAGCTTCGGTTCGTTTCGAAACCTTAGAAGCCACGTAAAATAGATTTTTGCATAAACCGATTAGAGGCGTCTAACTTGGTTTTGCAGGATGGTTTGCATGTGCATGTGATGTGGTATAGCAGTGCTCATATAAATTTGATTATGTATGAGATGACTATATGATGTAAATTAACATGACCTGCGTGTCATGATTCGGCATGATGGCTGGAGCCATATGATTGCACTTTAATGACCTGCGAGTCAACCTTAAGTAATGCACTTATTTTATTAGCTATAGAGATAGCAATATTATCTGGTGCATCGACAAGGTGGTGGCAATCTTCGCGAAGGTGAACACCGACGCGAATGCCAAAGACGAAGAAATGAAAGACTTCTCCGTCAGAAAGGGCTATACCATATCATGCTATTATGAATTGCCTGAGATGTTTATCCCTTATGATGCACCCTTCTTGATTGCGCGGTAGTCGCTTTTTATTAGGGTGATCTCTCACTTAAAATATCAAGTAGTTAGTGTTCTCCTAAGTGTAGCACCGTCACAGCATCTTTCCTTTCGGGGTGCGCCATGATCTACATGGGTACGAACGATTGTACAGGTGTAAGGCGGGTGAGGTCAGACCTCGCAGCAAGATCACTTGGTTGTCTTGACGTTCATGGCAGGATCGTCCTGAGCTCGGAACACACGCATCGAAAGATGAACAAGAGTCACATAGAGATGTGATCGGCAAGTTTGCCTACCAATTGAAGTTCGCGCCATCGGTGTTCATCTCGAACAATGGCGTTGAATGGATATGCGGGTCTTGAATCACTCACAATCAATTATGAGAGATATTGATTTGAGTAGGAGCGCACTATTGAATTAACTTCTTTTAATTCTCAGTGCCATTAATTTTGAACACTGTCTAAGTGTGATTTGCAAAATAGTTGTAGAATAATGGCTCGCGTTTCCACCTTCCCTGTTAAAATTGAATAGCTATTATATATCTGGTTAAAACTTTACGGTTGGTAACGTAATGTGAGGATTGTCCTCAAGTGTGCCGAGAAGGACTTTGTCCTATCGCATGCTTTCGGTATTCTCCCGCTAATGCTATGGATCATGTGACTCTCGTCCTTCGATACAAAAGCTAGAATTCCATTTTTAGTCAAGTGTAATATGTTTGCTTCCATGAGACCCAAACTTCGAAAGTTTGGATAGTTATGTGATATTCATGGAATCTGAAAATCAATTTCAGAGACAGACAAAGGCTAAAAGATATAAGATATCCAAAGCATTGTTTGTTTGCAAACTATTAGTAAAGGAGTTTACTATACATTAGACTGATAAGAGAGGGATCCAGAAGAACGCCTGTCATATGATGATGGTGAATAAAACAAACAACCTAAAGAGAAAGGAAGTGTTCGAAGGGTGTTAGTGAAACTTTCACACCTAGGAAGTCCGGGGCTATCGCCACTCTTAAGTTGGGTGCTTCTTCTGAGAGTAGGAGAAATACTGAAAGTTAAACTGTTGAAAGTATAATGGGAAAAGGAAAGAAGACTGGAATATCCAGCTCATGTATGAATGTCATACAGATTTTTGATGTATAGAAGGCTGGTCAAAGATATAGTTCTTGGGAATTATGGTTAAACATGTTAATCACTAATTCTTGGGTATTGTGAGTTAATCACAAAGATGCCCGCTCGATTGCATTCTGTTGCAACTCAATGTAAGAACTACTATGGCCTGAAAGACTAGCCAGGAATGAGGTTTAGATACACGCAGGGAACATAGTAAATGTTACTATGCCTTCCATAGGTGTATTCCCTATGTATTTACTTTCATAATTCATTTTAGAGTTTCACACTCTAGCCCTTTGCATAAGGAATCTTGCAAGACGGTTGTTCATAAGAGAACTTTTAATGTTCGATGTTATGAATAACATAAGGGCCATACTTTCATTATGAATGAGACGTATGTTATGAATATTGATAATAATACATTACCTCTGGGTTTACTTTCATAATTCATTTTAGAGTTTCATACACTCTAGCCCATTGCACAATGTTTGTTGCAAAAGAGTTGTTCATAAAAACAACAATTGTTGTTCAGTATTATGAATAACATGAAGGGCCATGCTTCCATCCTAGATGGGATGTATATTATGAATATTGATGGAAATATGATACATCCATAACACTGACGCTAAATGTCGCAAGACTAAAAGAATACCACACAAGTGTGGCACTGCATTTGGTCACATTGGAGAAACCCGCATGGAAAATTCCATTATGATGGATTTTGAAGTCGTTTGATTTTGAATCATCTGACACTTGCAACTTTCCTCTGAAAAGTGAAGTGACTAAAATACCATTCACAGGCCATAAGGAACGAGCAAAGAACATATTGGTGATCATACATTATGATGTGTGTAGTCCAATAAATGTTGTTGCAAGTAGTGGATTTATCTATCTTCAGAAATGACTCAAGTAGATATATAGATAAACCTTTTAGCATTTAAAACGCCAAGGAGTGATTCTTGCCGAAGTCACATGGAAAGAGTCTTGCAAGACTCGGTGTCTCAAAACATAGATGAGCAAAATACATGATGGTGATTCCACACACTCTTGTGTTTGGATTAATCATGTATTCCATGGTATGTAAAAACAACCAGATATGTCCAATACTCCAAAGTTGTTGCGAGTATAGATACCAAAGTGATCAAAAGTACTGATCATGGGACAACAGTGAAAGATGTCATTAGGTACTAGAGTAGTACTGATGAAATGGTTTCTCGCAAGCAGAGATTATCAAGTGCTCGTTGTAAGTAATTACATCGATACAGTCTTCATCAATGCTCCATGTGATTTTCGATTTGTGTTAAGGGTTTTGTGTAATACACAACATAGTGGCACGGTAGTTGGAAATTATTCCAAACAAGATACTGTGGCGAATTCTATAACAAAGGCTAAGTATGTTGACGCTTTAGAAGCGACAAAGAAGTTGTTGAATCATATAGTTTATTCATGAACTTAGTATGGTTCCAAGATGGCTTTGGTCTATGGGACACTATTGCAGATAGTTGCTCCATAGCTCAGTCTGAGGAATCAGGTTTCGACCAATAATTCACACATATGCAAAGCCAAGTCCACACAAAATATGAATTTTGTGAAAGCATGAAAACGAAAGGATATGCAAAGTTACACACGGAGCTGAATTCGTCAGATCCGTTGGACATCAGGCTATACCACATGCGAAGCATTTTTTACATCGGTGTGCCACAGGTGTAAAGTGCATTAGCATTAACTAGATTATTGACTCTAGTGCAAGTGGGAGTCTGTAGGAGATATGCCCTAGAGGCAATAATAAATGTTATTGATTATCTCCCTGTTCATAATTAGGTTTATGTTCCATGCTATAACTGCTATGGTTCTTGAGTCTACAATAACCACGAGGCTTGGAGGAAGACTCGTATGCACGTGTGGAATAATAAACGGTAAAATCTATTCCTAGTCTGGCCTCTAAGACTAGCTCAAGTGTTGCATGATGGTTCTGTTTTCCTGATCATGGGCATGTCTATGCCAGCAACTTTGAGGGCACAATGTTGGAAGAACATTTGTGTTGAATCGACACGTATTGATGTTATGCTATGAGATACATTCGTCATAAGTTAATGGTTAATAACACAGAGATGGTTTACGTTTGCATGATTCCTTAGACCATGAGAGTATCGAGTTTCTTCATGCTTGCTTCATGAACTTTGGGGTTTGTTAAACGTTATCCGTAAATGGGTGGCTATTACGGCGGCTTACGGGTTCATGGAAAAGTGTGTCAAGTAACTTGATAGCTTGAGATTGGGATTTGCTCCTCCGACGATGGAGAGATATCTCTGGGCCCCCTCGGTGTTACGGTATCCATCATCGTCTGGCCAGACACAGGGTGATTTGATCACAGGGATGCCGGAACACGGAAACGAGAAAAGAGAACAATACCGGTAATGAGGTAACTGGCATAGTGGACAAGTTATTGATTCATGGGGATGCCGATTAATCTCACCTCGGGTATTTGTAACATATCGCGAAGCAACAGGAATAGCACACAGCAACTCGAGGTTCACTCGAATATTCATTCGTGTGGGTATAGGGGTCAATATGGGTGTCCACGGCTCCGATGTTGATCATTGATCGGAAGGGGTTCCGGGTCATGTCTATACTTCACCGAACCTATAGGGTCACATGCTTAAGGGTCATCTATCTGCTGAATACTAGACAAGGAGTCCGAGAGAAAGTCACTCGAAAAGTTTCGGAGACAACGGAAAAGTTCCGGAGAGAACACCGAAAAAGTTTCGGTAAAACCAAAAAGTTGTTTCGGATAAAACCATTGATCCTAAAAGGTTTCGGCAAGCACCGGGAATGTTTTGGAGGTTGCCAGTTTGGTCTGGTAATTTCTGGAATTTTTTCGGAGAAAAAACCAAAAAAAAAGTTTTCGGAGCTGCCGGAATTGTTTACCGGGTAAACGAAGATGGTTTTAAATTAAACCACCATACTGGAAATGTTCCGGAGCGCGTCCAGATAATTTTAGAAGGTGCCGGAAATGTTCTGGGACTTTCCGGAAATTTTCAGAAGTAATAGTCATGGAAAACATCTTGTCCCAGCGTGAGGGGACAAGATCCCACGACTCGTCGGGGCTGTTTTGGGGCGCCTCCCTTTTGGGGGGTAGCCCCTTGTGGCTGGACAAAAGGTCTTGGGGGGGCCCCCCATGGTGGGGGGCAGCCTCCACAAATGGTGGGAAGTGTTGGGAGGTGGTGGGGCCCCATGTTGGAGCACCATGGACAAGGGAACATGTTTTTCCCTTGTTTGGTGGGAACATGTTCTCCTTGTTTTGTGGGAACATGTTTTCCCCATGTTTAGTGGGCTGAAATTTCAGCCCCCTCCACCCCTTCCACCACTATATAAGGAGGAGGAGAGGTGCTCTCCAACTCCACTCCAACTCTCTCACACAAGCCATCCATGATCTGGCATTCTCTCTCCCTCCCAGCGAAATAGTTTCATAGAGCCGAAAGGCTATCTGGGTTCCGGTGGGAACTAGTTCTGGAAGGCGAAGCCCTGCCGGATAGATGACACCGTATGTGTGCAACTCTTTAGAGAGATCGAAGTTTCGGTCTTAGTTCGAGAGTGCCTCCCGAAGGGCTGTCCGAGTGACTGTCCGAGTTTCGAAGGTCCTCCAGAAGGGCTGTCCGCGACACCGTCCGGGGGACTGTTCGACCGCCTCCCGGAGGGCTGTCCGTGGGGCGGATGTGGGTTTACATCCTCGTGGTTGGGAGGTTGTAAATCCTAGCTGCGGGAATCTGCACCACCGATCGTCATCGACTCTACTTCCGCTGCGCTACGAGTCGGTAACGAAAAGATCAAACCTTGTATGCAGTCTCCATAGTGGTCCTGGGCTGGTGCGTAGGTCGGAAATTTTTTGTTTTCTGCTGCGTTACCCTACAGAGACACCACATGATGATAGGGTGTGATAGACTCTACGTTGACATACAACGGGTGCAAGCCAGTGTTGCACGTGCAGAACACTCGGGTTAGACTTGACGAGCCTAGCATGTACAGACATGGCCTCGGAACACAAGAGACCGAAAGGTCGAACATGAGTTATATAGTAGATATGATCAACATGATGATGTTCACCATTGAAACCACCTCAACTCACGTGATGATCGGACTTGAGTTGGTAAATTTGGATCATGTATCACTCGAATGACCAGAGGGATGTCAATTTGAGTGGGAGTTCTTAAGTAATATGATTAATTGAACTCATTATCATGAACATAGTCAGTAGTGTCTTTGCAAATTATGTTGTAGATTACTAGCTCACGCTGTAGCTCCCTTGAATTTTTATATGTTCCTAGAGAAATAGAGTTGAAAGATGATGGTAGCAATACTGCGGACTGGGTCCGTGATCTGAGGATTGTCCTCATTGCTGCACAGAAGGCTTATGTCCTTAATGCACCGCTCGGTGCGCCACCCCCTCTAGCGTCGTCTGTAGATGTTGTGAACATCTGACAGGCACGTTCCGATGACTACTTGATAGTTTAGTGCGTCATGCTTTACGACTTAGAGTTGAGGCTCCAAAAATGTTTTGAACGTCACGGAACATATGAGATGTTCTAAGAGCTGAAATTGGGATCTCAGGCTCGTGCCCGTGTTGTGAGATATGAGATCTCCAACAAGATTCTTTGCCTGCAAGATGAAGGAGAATAGCTCAATCGTTGAGCATGTGCTCAGATTGTCTGGGTACTACAATCGCTTGAATCGAGTGGGAGTTGATCTTCCAGATAAGAAAGTGATTGATATAGTTTTCCAAGTCACTGTCACTAAGCTACTAGAGCTTCGTGAAGAACTATAAAATGCCAGGGATGGAAATAATGATCCCTGAGCTGTTCGCAATATTTGACACCGCGAAGGTAGAAATCAAGAGGGAGCATCAAGTGTTGATGGTTAGTAAAACCACTAGTTTTGAGAAGGGCAAGGGCAAGAAGGAAAACTTCATGGATGGCAAGTCAATTGCTGCTCCAGTGAAGCAACCCAAAGTTGAAACCAAACCCGAGACTAAGTGCTTCTATTATGAAGGGAACGGTCGCTGAAGCAGAACAACCCAAGATACTTGGTAGATAAGAAGGCTGGCAACGTCGACAGAAGTATATTTGATATATGTGTGTACCTTGCTAGTACTCCTAGTAGCACCTGGGTATTGGATACTGGTTCAATTGCTAAATGTTAGTAACTCAAAATAAAAGCTACGGAATAAACGGAGACTAGCTAAGGGTGAGGTGACGATGTGTGTTGGAAATGTCTCCAAGGTTGATGTGATCAACATTGCACGCTCTCTCTACCTTCGGGATAAGTGACGAACCTAAATAAATGTTATTTGGTGTTTGCATCAAGCATGAACATGATTAGATCGTGTTTATTGCAACACGGTTATTCATTTAAGTTAGAGAATAATGGTTATTTTGTTTACATGAATAATACCTTCAATGGTCATGCACCCAATGAGAATGGTTTGTTGAATCTTGATCGTTGTAATACACATGTTCATAACATTGATGCCAAAAGATACAAAGTTAATAATGATAGTACCACATACTTGTGGCACTGCCGCTAAATGTCATATTGGTATAAATCGCATGAAGAAACTCCATGCTGATGGATCTTTGGACTCATTCGATTTCGAATCGGTTGAGACATGCGAACCATGCCTCTTGGGCAAGATGACTAAGGACCCCATTTTCCGGTTTGATGGAGCGGGCAAGTGACTTATTGGAAATGATACATGTTGATGTATGCAATCCAATGAGTGTTGTAGCATGCGGTAGATATCGTTATTTTCTTACCTTCACTGATGATTTGAGTATATATAGTGTATATTTACTTAATGAAACACAAGTCTGAATCGTTTGAAAAGTTCAAGCAAAATCAGAGTGAAGTTTGAGATCATCGTGACAAGAAGATAAAATGTCTGCGATATGATCGTGGAGGTGAATATCTGAGTTACGAGTTTGGTATACAACTTAAGACAAAGTGGAAGCTGTTTCACAACTCACGCCACCTGGAACACCATAGTGTGATGGTGTCTCCGAATGTCGTAGTCGTGCTCTATTGGATATGGTGCAAACCATGATGTCTCTTATCGTTTTTGCCACTATCGTTTTAGGGTTACGCATTAGAGACAACTACATTCACTTTAAAAGGGGCACCATCTATGTCCGTTGAGATGGCACCGTATGAATTTTGGTTTGGCGGAAACCTAAGCTGTCATTTCTTAATGTTTGGGGCTGCGATGCTTATGTGAGAAAGGTTTTCACCTAATGAGCTCGAACCCAAAGCGGACAAATGCATCTTCATAGAATACCCTAAGAACAGTTGGGTATACCTTCTATCTCAGATCCGAGTACAAAGTGTTTGTTGCTAAAATGGGTCCTTTCTCGAGAAAGAGTTTCTCTCGACAGAATTGAGTGGGAGGAAGATAGAACTTGATGAGGTTGTTGAACCTTTGTTTCAACCAGAGAGTAGCGCAACGCAGAAAGATGTTTCTGTGGAGCCTACATTAGTTGAAGAGGAAGTTAATGATGATGATCATGAAACTTCGGATCAAGTTACTATCGAACCTCGTAGGTCGATAAGGACGCGTACTGCTCCTGAGTGGTACGACAACCCTGTCTTAGAGGTCATGTTGTTAGCCAACGATGAACCTACGAGCTATGGAGAAGCGATGATGGTCCCGGATTCCGATAAATGGTTAGAGGCCATGAAATCCGAGAAAGGATCCATGTATGAAAACCAAGTATGGACTTTGGTAGACTTGCCCGTTGAACGGCAGGTCATTGAGTACAAATGGACCTTTAAGATGAAGACAGACGCTGATGGTGAATGTCACCATTTATAAAGCTCGACTTATCGCAAAGAAGTTTCCGACAAGTTCAAGGAGTTGACTGCGATGAGACTTTCTCACTCGTAGCGATGCTGAAGTCTGTTGGAATTATGTTAGCAGTTGCTGCGTTTTTTCAATTATGAAATCTGGCACATGGATGTCAAAATATCGTTTCCTTAAGGAAAGGTTGTATGAGATACAACTAGAAAGGTTTTGTCAGTCCTAAGGATGCTAAAAGGTGTGCAAGCTCAAGTGATCCTTCTATGGACTGGAGCAAGCATCTCGGAGTTGGAATATACGCTTTGTTGAGGTGATCAAAGTTTTTGAGTCTATACAAAGTTTATGAGAAACTTGTATTTAAAATAAAGTGAGTGGGAGCACTGTAGAATTTCTGATAAGCATATGTGGATGACATATTGTTGATCGGAAATGATGTAGATTTTCTGGAAAGCATAAAGGGTTGTTTGAAAAGAGTTTTTCAAAGGAAGACCTGGATAAAGCTACTTAATTGTTGGGCATCGAGATCTATAGAGATAGATCAAGACGCCTGATGAGATTTTCAATGAGTACATACCTTGACAAGATTTTGAAAGAGTTCAAAATGGATCAGTCAAAGAAAGAGTTCTTGCCTGATTTGTAAGGTGTGAAGTTGAGTGAGACTCAAAGCTCGACCACGACAGAAGAAAGAGAAAGGACGAAGGTCGTCCCCTATGCCTTAGCCATAGGCTCTATATTATGCCATGCTGTGTACCGCACCTGGTGTGTGCCTTGCCATGAGTCCATCAAGGGGTACAAAAG
Source organism: Elymus sibiricus (assembly GCA_039707655.1). Lineage (NCBI taxonomy): Eukaryota > Viridiplantae > Streptophyta > Magnoliopsida > Poales > Poaceae > Elymus > Elymus sibiricus. The sequence goes on from CM077675.1 coordinate 528,271,294, forward strand.
TGATCCAGGAGTGGATCACTAGACAGCGGTCAAAAATATCCTTAGTAACTAGAGGACTAAGGAGATGTTTCTCGATTATGGAGGTGATAAAGAGTTCATCGTAAAGAGTTACGTCGATGCAAGCTTTAACACCAATCCGGAGAATAGTTCCAAGTGCAGTGTGGTAGCAGTATTTACAGTATGACATAGAGATTTACAAAGTACACACGAATCTGAATATCGCAGACCCGTTGACTAAAATACCTCTCTCACATGCAAAGCATGATCGAGCCCCATAACTCATTGGGTGTTAGATTCATAACAATGCGAATCACATGGTGATGTGGACTAGATTATTGACTCTAGTGCAAATGGGAGACTGTTGGAAATATGCCCTAGAGGCAATAATAAATTAGTTATTATCATATTTCCTTGTTCATGATAATCGTTTATTATCCATGCTAGAATTGTATTGATCGGAAACTCAGATACATGTGTGGATACATAGACAACACCATGTCCCTAGTATGCCTCTGATGGACTAGCTCGTTGATCAAAGATGGTTAAGTTTCCTAGCCATGGACATGAGATGACATTTGATAACGGGATCACATCATTAGGAGAAGTATGTGATGGACAAGACCCAAACTATAAACGTAGCATATGATCGTGTCAGTTTATTGCTATAGTTTTCTGCATGTCAAGTATCTGTTCCTATGACCATGAGATCATGCAACTCACTGACACCGGAGGAGTACCTTGTGTGTATCAAATGTCGCAACGTAACTGGGTGACTATAAAGGTGCTCTATAGGTATCTCTGAGGGTGTCTGTTTGGTTGGCATGGATCAAGACTGGGATTTGTTACTCCGTGTGACGGAGAGGTATCTTAGGGCCCACTCGGTAATACAACATCACAATAAGCCTTGCAAGCAATGTGACTAAGTGTTAGCCACGGGATCTTGTATTACGGAACGAGTAAAGAGACTTGCCGGTAACGAGATTGAACTAGGTATAGAGATACCGACGATCGAATCTCGGGCAAGTAACATGCGAAGAACAAAGGGAACATCATACGGGATTAACTGAATCCTTGACATAGAGGTTCAACCGATAAAGATCTTCATAGAATATGTAGGAACCAATATGGACATCCAGGTCTCGCTATTGGTTATTGACCGTAGAGGTGTCTCAGTCATGTCTACATAGTTCTCGAACCCGCAGGGTCTGCACACTTAAGGTTCGGTGACGTTTCGGTAGTATAGAGTTATTTATGGTGGTGACCGAAGGTTGTTCGGAGTCACGGATGAGATCCCAGACGTCACGAGGAGCTCCGGAATGGTCCGGAGGTAAAGATTGATATATAGGAAGTCATGTTTTGGTCGCCGGAAAAGTTTCGGGCTCATCGGTAGTGTACCGGGAGTGCCGGGAGGGTACCGGGGGACCATCGGGAGGGGTGTCTCGACCCAAGAGGCTACATGGGCTGTGGGAGGAGGTAAACCAGCCCCTGGTGGGCTGGCCGAAGCCTCCTCTAAGGGCCCATGCGGCTGGAGTGGATTGAGAAGGAAAAAACACAAGGTGGAAAGAGTTTCCAAGTGGGAAGGAGGAGTCCTAATCCTACTAGGATTGGAGGAGGACTCCTCCTCTCCTCCTTGCGCCAAGGCCACGGGCTGGCCCCTTGTGCGCCAAGACTCCTCCCTCCCTCCTCCTATATATACTAGAGGTTTTGAGGGTTTTTAGACATAGAAATCAGCCGCGTGCTACCCTCTCCTCTAGATCGTAGTTTCTCCTCTAGATCGTTTCAGCGGTGCTTAGGCGAAGCCCTGCTGGCATTGTCCCACCACCATCGCCGCCACGCCGTCGCGCTGCCAGAGAACTCATCTACCTCTCCGCTCCCTCTTGCTGGATCAAGAAGGCAGAGATCGTCATCGAGCTGTACGTGTGCTGAACGCGGAGGTGCCGTCCGTTCGGTGCTAGATCGGAAGGACCGTGATCAAGATCGCGAGACGATTCATGATTTGATGGTGGGACGGATCGTGATGGGATCGCGGGACGCTCGGCGATTTGGATCGCGAAGACGTTCGACTACATCAACCGCGTTTCTTAACGCTTCCCGCTTAGCGATCTACAAGGGTATGTAGAGCCACTCTCCCTCTCGTATATGCTCATCACCATGGATAGATCTTGCGTGTGCGTAGGAAATTTTTTGTTTCCCATGCAATGTTCCCCAACATTTTACATGTCACGCCATATTATTGCACATCCTGGTACATTGCCAGAGACATTCATATGGAGTCATATTGTTTCATAGTTCTTCATATCAAGTTTTCATATTGAGTTGTAAGTAAATAAAAGTGTGATGATCATCATTATTAGAGCAATGTCCCAGTGAGGATATAAAAATGAGGGAGGAAAAATGAGCCCACCATATAAAAAATGAAAATGAGAGAAAAAGAGAGAAGGGACTTTGCTACTATCCTTTACCACACTTGTGCCTCAAAGTGACATCTTGTTTTTCATATAGAGAGTCTCATGTTATGACATTTTCATATGCTAGCGGGGATCACTTTTCATTATTATAAACTTGGCTTGTATATTCCGATGACGGGCTTCCTCAAATGCCTGAGGACTTCATGAGCAAGCAAGTTGGATGCACATCCCACTTAGATTCAGTTGAGATTTCATAAACTTATATCTCCAGTGCATCATTTGCATAGCAATCCCTACTCCTTGCATTGACATCTATCAATGGGCATATCCATAGCCCGTCGTTACGCCTAGTTGATTTGAGATTATCTTCTCCACTCTTTACCCTGTTTTGATATCTACCACCATATTCTATTCCACCTATATGCTATGTCCATGGTTCACGCTCATGTATTGCGTGAAGAATAAAAAGTTGATGCATATTGAAAAAGTACGATCCAATTGCCTGACTTGGACACCGTGGTGCTAGAAATTTGTATTAATGTGGTGAAGACGATGCCATGCCTTGCTAATATAATAAGATGAATGGGGGTAAACATTCTTTGAGGATCGTATACTATGAAAGACTGGTGATTTTGTTGCTTGAGCTTATAAGTATTACTATGTTAATGTTTGTTAATTCATCGTTTCTCCATGAGCATACATGTAAAAGATTACATATTGGGTAGCATGTCACATCAAAAATTCTATTTTTATCATTTACCTACTCGAGGACGAGCTGGAATTAAGCTTGGGGATGCTTGATACGTCTCTAACGTATCTATAATTTTTTATCGTTCCATGCTATTATATTATCATTCTAGGATACTTTTTGAGTAATTATGTACCAATTTATATTAGTTTTTAGCAATAACCTATTGACCCAGTGCCCAATGCTAGTTGTTGTTTTCTACGTATTTTTTACTTTTCAGGTTTACAGTATGAAACGTAGTCAAATTGCCCCGAAACTTTTTTATGATTTTGTCAGGAAGAAAAGAAGACCTGGAAGCTTCGGGAGGAGACCGGAGGCCGCACGAGGGAGACACAAGCTAACAGGGCGCGCCCTGATGGCTTGTGCCTCCCTGGCGCCCCTCCTGACCCCATTCTCTGGCCTATAAATTCACATATATTCCAAAAAACCTAGAGGGCATTCCGAAAACACTTTTTCCGCTGCCACAAATCTTTGTTCCGTCGTGATCCCATCTGGAGCTCCGTTCCGGCACCTTGTTGGAGGGGGATTGATACGTCTCCAACGTAGCTATAATTTTTGATTGTTCCATGATATTATATTATCTGTTTTGGATGTTTTATATGCATTAATATGCTATTTTATATTATTTTTGGGACTAACCTATTAATCTAGAGCCTAGTGCCAGTTTCTGTTTTTTCCTTGTTTTTGAGTTTCGCAGATAAGGAATATTAAACGGAGTCCAAATGGAATAAAACCTCCGGAATGATTTTTTCTGGAAAATATGGAAGCCACGAGACTTGAGAACCAAGGCAGAGGAGCTGCCATGGGGCCACAAGCCCGCTTGCCGCGGCCAGGGGGGTACCTCGCGCCGGGCAGGCTTGTGGGCCCCCGGCAACTCCCCTAACCCTAATCTTCGGCCTATAAATACCCAAATATTCCATCATTATTAGAACGAGCCACAAAAACACTTTTCCGCCGCCAGAAGCCTCTTCGAGTTATTGGTTTGGTTTGGCCAACTAGATTGGTAATTCTAGCAATAGGAGAACTGCTTAGTTTTGGGTTCAATCTTGCGGTGTCCTCACCCAGTGACAAAGTAGGGGTAGCGAGGCACGTATTGTATTGTTGCCATCAAGGGTAAAAAGATGGGGTTTTCATCATATTGCTTGAGTTTATCCCTCTACATCATGTCATCTTACCTAATGCGTTACTCTGTTCTTCAAGAACTTAATACTCTAGATGCAGGCAGGAGTCGGTCAATGTGTGGAGTAATAGTAGTAGATGCAGAATTGTTTCAGTCTACTTGTCACGGACGTGATGCCTATATGCACAATCATTGCCTTGGATATCTTCATAATTATTCGCTTTTTTATCAATTGCTCGACAGTAATTTGTTCACCCACCGTAATACTTGCCATCATGAGAGAAGCCATCTAGTGAAACCTATGGCCCCCGGGTCTATTTTCCATATTATATTTTCAGATCAAAAATAAAAAACACCAAAAATACTTGCTGCATTGTTTTTACTTTTAGTTTTACTTTCCGTTCAAGCATCCTATTATATCTATCTCTACTAGATCTCATCCTTGCAAATAACCGTGAAGGGATTGACAACCCCTTTATAGCATTGGGTGCAAGAGTTTGATTCCTTGTGCAGGTATATCTATTGGTGGCTCGCTTGTATCTCCTACTGGATTGATACCTTGGTTCTCAAAAACTGAGGGAAATACTTATCTACTTTGCTGCATCAAACCGTTCCTCTTCACGGGAAACCAACGCATGCTCGAGAAGTAGCAGGGATCAATCACGGAGGGCCTCTTCATCAACCTTGTTGCCCTCATGATGATGTGTGAGTAGTTCACCATAGACCTATGGGTCTATAGTTAGTACCTATATGGCTATATCTCTCTCTCTATTTGATCTTCAATACAATGATCATCGCATATTTGCATTGATCCATCCGATGTAATTCTTTTTTACGGTGTGTTTATTGGGATCTGATGAATCATGGGTTTATGTTCCAGATTATTCATGAATAGTATTTGAGTCAAATCTAAGATTCTTATTTGCATGATCATTATAGCTTCGTAATTCTCTCTGATCTATTGATTTTCTTTGGCCAAGTAGGTTGATCTTTCTTCAGTGAGAGAGGTGCGTTGTAGTGGGTTCAACCTGACGAGTTTCTATATCCCTGTGACAGAAGGGGACAAGATACGTATTTGTGTTTTTGCCACTAAGGATAAAATGATGGGGTTTATTCATATTGATTGAGTTTACTTTGTCTACATCATGTAATCATTCTCCATGCATTACTTTGTTTGTCATGAACTTAATACGTAGAGAGGCAAGCATAGAAGCGCTTGATACGTCTCCAACGTATCTATAATTTTTGATTGTTCCATGCTATTATATTATCTGTTTTGGATGTTTTATATGTATTAATATGCTATTTTATATTATTTTTGGGACTAACCTATTAATCTAGAGCCTAGTGCCTGTTTCTGTTTTTTCCTTGTTTTTGAGTTTCATAGATAAGGAATATTAAACGGAGTCCAAATGGAATAAAACCTCCGGAATGATTTTTTCTGGAAAATAAGGAAGCCACGAGACTTGAGAAACAAGGCAGAAGAGCTGCCACGGGGCCACAAGCCCGCTTGTCGCGGCCAGGGGGGCCACCCGCGCCGGGCAGGCTTGTGGGCCCCTGGCAATTCCCCTAACCCTAATCTTCGGCCTATAAATACCCAAATATTCCATCATTATCAGAACGAGCCACAAAAACACTTTTCCGCCGCCAGAAGCCTCCGTTCCCGAGAGATCCAATCTTGGAGCCTTTTCCGGTAATCTACCGGAGGGGGATTTGATCACGGAGGGCATCTACATCAACTCCATTGCCCCTCCGATGATGCGTGAGTAGTTCACCACAGACCTACGGGTCCATAGCTAGTAGCTAGATGGCTTCTTCTCTCTCTTTGCTTCTCAATACCATGATCTTCATGATCTTCATGGAGATCTATCCGATGTAATACTCTTTTGCGGTGTGTTTGTCGAGATCCGATGAATTGTGGGTTTATGTTCAGATTATCCATGAATATTATTTGAGAATTTCCTGAATTCTTATATGCATGATTTCATATCTTTGCAAGTCTCTTCGAGTTATTGGTTTGGTTTGGCCAACTAGATAGGTAATTCTTGCAATAGGAGAAGTGCTTAGTTTTGGGTTCAATCTTGCGGTGTCCTCACCCAGTGACAAAGCAGGGGTAGCGAGGCACGTATTGTATTGTTGCCATCAAGGGTAAAAAGATGGGGTTTTCATCATATTGCTTGAGTTTATCCCTCTACATCATGTCATCTTACCTAATGCGTTACTCTGTTCTTCATGAACTTAATACTCTAGATGCAGGCAGGAGTCGGTCGATGTGTGGAGTAATAGTAGTAGATGCAGAATCGTTTCGGTCTACTTTTCACGGACGTGATGCCTATATGCATAATCATTGCCTTGGATATCTTCATAATTATTCGCTTTTCTGTCAATTGCTCGACAGTAATTTGTTCACCCACCGTAATACTTGCCATCATGAGAGAAACCATCTAGTGAAACCTATGGCCCCCGGGTCTATTTTCCATATTATATTTTCAGATCTAAAACCAAAAATAACAAAAATACTTGCTACCCTATTTTTACTTTTAGTTTTACTTTCCGTTCAAGCACCCTATTATATCTATCTCTACTAGATCTCATCCTTGCAAATAACCTTGAAGGGATTGACAACCCCTTTATAGCATTGGGTGCAAGAGTTTGATTCCTTGTGCAGGTATATCTATTGGTGGCTCCCTTGTATCTCCTACTGGATTGATACCTTGGTTCTCAAAAACTGAGGGAAATACTTATCTACTTTGCTGCATCAAACCGTTCCTCTTCACAGGAAACCAACGCATGCTCGAGAAGTAGCAAGAAGGATTTCTGGCGCCGTTGCAGGGGAGATACATAGCAAGTCAAGGATACCAAGTACCCATCACAAACTCATCTCTTGCATTTACATTATTTGCCATTTGCCTCTCGTTTTCCTCTCCCCCACTTCTAAAATGATTTTCAAAAAGATTTGCCTTTTTATTCGCCCTTCTTCGTTCGTCTTACCGTTTGCTTTTTGCTTGCTTGAGTGCTTGATTGCTTGCTTTGTCACGATGACTCAAGAGAATACCAAGTTGTGTGACTTTTCCAATACTAATAATAATGATTTTATTAGTACTCCGATTGCTCCCGCCACTAGTGTGGAATCTTATGAAATTAATGCTGCTTTGCTCAATCTTGTTATGAAAGAACAATTTTCCGGCCTTGCTAATGAAGATGCCGCATCCCATCTAAATACTTTCGTTGAGTTGTGTGACATGCAAAAGAAGAAAGATGTGGATAATTATATTGCTAAATTGAAGCTATTTCCGTTCTCACTACGAGATCGTGCTAAAACTTGGTTTTCATCTTTGCCTAAAAATAGTATGGATTCATGGAATAAGTGTAAAGATGCTTTTATTTCCAAGTACTTTCCGCCCGCTAAGATCATCTCCCTTAGGAACGATATAATGAATTTTAAGCAACTTGATCATGAACATGTTGCACAATCTTGGGAAAGGATGAAACTTATGATTAGGAATTGTCCCGCGCATGGTTTGAGTTTATGGATGATTATACAAATTTTTTATGCTGGATTGAATTTTGCTTCTAGGAATCTCTTAGATTCCGCCGCGGGTGGCACCTTTATGGAAATCACATTAGGAGAAGCTACTAAACTCCTAGATAATATTATGGCAAATTACTCTCAATGGCACACCGAAAGATCTCCTACTAGTAAAAAAGTGCATGCTATTGAAGAAATTAATACTTTGAGTGAAAAGATGGATGAATTGATGAAATTGTTTGCTAGTAAGAGTGTTCCTATTGATCCTAATGATATGCCTTTGTCTTCTTTGATTGGAAATAATAATGAATCTATGGATGTGAATTTTGTTGGTAGGAACAATTTTGGTAATAACGCTTATAGAGGTAATTTCAATGCTAGACCATTTCCTAGTAATCCCTCTAATAATTATGGTAATTCCTATAGCAATTCTTATGGAAATTATAATAAAGTACCCTCTGATTTTGAGAGTAATATTAAAGAATTCATTAGTACGCAAAAAGGTTTCAATGCTATGATTGAAGAAAAATTGCTCAAGATTGATGATTTGACTAGGAACGTTGATAGAATTTCTCTTGAGATTGATTCTTTAAAAATTAGATCTATTCCACCCAAGCATGATATTAATGAGTCTTTAAAAGCTATGAGAATTTCTATTGATGAGTGTAAGGAAAGAACCGCTAGAGTTCGTGATAAGCGTGAATGGCTGGAAAAAGTATGTTCTCGTGATAATATTGATGAAGATCTTAAAGTGATTGATGTGACTCCTATTGAATCTTTGTTTTCCAATATTAATCTTGATAAGGATGGGACTGGAGATGAGTCAACTTTAGTTAAAAGGCGTCCCAATGATTCGGAGTTTTTAGATCTTGATGCTAAGATTGATAAAAGTGGGATTGAAGAGGTCAAAACTTTAAATAGCAATGAACCCACTCTTTTGGATTTCAAAGACTTTAATCATGGTAGCTTCTCTTTGATTGATTGTATTTCCTTGTTGCAATCCATGTTGAATTCTCCTCATGCTTATAATCAAAACAAGGCTTTTACTAAACATATTGTTGATGCTATGGTGAAGGCTTTTGAAGAAAAACTTGAGTTGGAAGTTTCTATACCTAGAAAGCTTTATGATGAGTGGGAACCTACTATTAAGATTAATATTAAATATTATGAGTGCCATGCTTTGTGTGATTTGGGTGCTAGCGTTTCCACGATTCCCAAAACTTTATGTGATGTGTTAGGTGATTGTTCTTTAAATTTGCATCTTGCGGATTCCACTATAAAGAAACCTATGGGAAGAATTAATGATGTTCTTATTGTTGCAAATAGGAATTATGTGCCCATAGATTTCATTGTTCTTGATATAGATTGCAATCCTACATGTCCTATTATTCTTGGTAAACCTTTCCTTAGAACGATTGGTGCAATTATTGATATGAAGGAAGGGAATATTAGATTCCAATTCCCATTAAGGAAGGGCATGGAACACTTTCCTAGAAAGAAAATAAAATTACCTTATGAATCTATCATGAGAGCTACTTATGGATTGCATACCAAAGATGACAATACCTAGATCTATTGTGTTTTGCCTAGCTAGGGGCGTTAAAGAATAGCGCTTGTTGGGAGGCAACCCAATTTTATTTTTCTTTTTTCTTCTATTTTGGTGTGTTTGGCACATTATTACTTCTGTAGTAATTGTGTTTTTGTGTTTAAATTAGTGTTTGAGCCAAGTAAAACCTTTGGGGTGATCTATGGTAGTTGTTGATTTGATCTTGCTGGAAAACAGAAACTTTTGCGCTCAGTGCAGGATTTTTCTGAATTTTTTAGAGCATCAAATTGATCTGAAATTTTTACACAGGATTTATATACAAATTTCCCTGGTTGGCCTAATTTTTCAGAATTTTTACAGTTCCATAAGTATTCGAAGTTTACAGATTGCTACAGACTGTTCTGTTTTTGACAGATTCTGTTTTCTTTGTGTTGTTTGCTTATTTTGATGTATCTATGGGTCGTATCGGGGGGCATGAGTCATGGAAAAGTTAGAATACAGTAGGTATTACACAAATATAAATAAAGAATGAGTTCACAACAGTACCTAAAGTGGTGATTTATTTTTCTTATACTAACGGATCTCATGAGTTTTCTGTTGAGTTTTGTGTTGTGAAGTTTTCAAGTTTTGGGTGAAGATTTGATGGACTATGGAATAAAGAGTGGCAAGAGCCTAAGCTTGGGGATACCCAAGGCACCCCAAGTCATATTCAAGTATAGCAAAAAGCCTAAGCTTGGGGATGCCCCGGAAGGCATCCCCTCTTTCATCTTCAATCCATCGGTAAATTTACTTGAGGCTATATTTTTATTCACCACATGATATGTGTTTTGCTTGGAGCGTCTTGTATGATATGAGTCTTTGCTTGTTAGTTTTCCACAATCATCCTTGCTGCACACATCTTTAGAGAGAGACACGCTGAATCGTGAATTTGTTAGAATACTCTATGTGCTTCACTTATATCTTTTGAGCTAGGCAATGTTGCTCTAGTGCTTCACTTATATCTTTTTAGAGCATGGTGGTGTTATATTTTATAGAAGTTATTGAACTCTCGTTCCTCACTTATATTATTTTGAGAGTTTCTTAAAACAGCATGGTAATTTGTTTAGGTTATGAATTTAGTCCTAATATAATGGCATCCAAGAGGGATATAATAAAAACTTTCATATTAAGTGCATTGACAACTATGAGAAGTTGGATTCCTTGCATATAGTTTTGAGATAATAGGGATGGTAATATGAGAGTCATGCTAGTGAGTAGTTGTGAAATGAAGAGATACGTGTGTTAAAGCTTGTGATTCCCGTAGCATGCACGTATGGTGAACCGTTATGTAACGAAGTCGGAGCATGACTTGTCTAATGATTGTCGACCTTTGTGTGAGGGTCGGGAGCGCGCGATGGTTAACTCCTACCAACCTCTCCCCTAGGAGCATGCGTCTAATGCTTTGTTTGATAACTAATAGACTTTTGCAATAAGTATGTGAGTTCTTTATGACTAATGTAAGTCCATGGATTATACGCACTCTCACCCTTCCATCTTTGCTACCCTCTCTAGTACCGCGCAACTTTCGCCGGTACATCAAACCCTCCTTCCTCAAAACAGCCACCATATATTCCTCAAAACAGCCACCATACCTACCTATTATGGCATTTCCATAGCCATTCCGAGATATATTGCCATGCAACTTCCACCATGTAGTTTTTCTATGACTTGCATCATCACTTCATATTGCATATAGAGTTATATCTTGTCATAGGAATCGAGTTGTAATTTCTTTTTCTTTGAGTTATAAGTAAATAAAAGCGTGATGATTTTTCCTTAATAGAGCATTGTCCCATGAGAGAAAAGGATGATGGAGGCTATGACTCCCTCACAAGTTGGGACGAGTATCCGGACTTTACAAAAAATAAAAGAGGCCAGCGAAGCCCAAACAAAAAAATAAAAGAGGCCAAAGAAGCCCACCAAAAAAAATGAGAGAAAGAGAGAAGGGACAATTGCTACTATCTTTTTCCACACTTGTGCTTCAAAGTAGCACCATGATCTTCATGATAGAGAGTCTCCTATTTTGTCACTTTCATATAACTAGTGGATATTCAATATGCACGACCACTTAGTTTTCTTTTTGAGCTTTCATACACTTATAGCTCTAAGTGCATTTGTTGCATGGCAATCCCTACTCACTCACATTGCTATCTATTGACGGGCATCTCCATAGCCCGTTGATACGCCTAGTTGATGTGAGACTATCTTCTCCTTTTTCCCTTGCACCCCCTCCATATTCTATTCCACCTATAATGCTATATCCATGGCTCACACTCATGTATTGCGTGAGAGTTGAAAAGGTTTGAGAACACCAAAAGTGTGAAACAATTGCTTGACTTGTTCATCGGGGTTGTGCATGATTTAGATACTTTGTGTGGGGAAGATGGAGCATAGCCAGACCATATGATTTTGTAGGGATAACTTTCTAAGGCCATGTTATTTCAAAAGGACACGACTACCTTGTTGGTGTGCTCGAAGTATTACTGTTTTTATGTCAATATTAGACTATTGTTTTGAATCTTACGGATCTGAATATTCATGCCACAATAAAGAATATTACATGGATAAATATGTTAGGTAGCATTCCACATCAAAAATTCTGTTTTTATCATTTACCTACTCGAGGACGAGCAGGAATTAAGCTTGGGGATGCTGATACGTCTCCAATGTATCTATAATTTTTGATTGTTCCATGCTATTATATTATCTGTTTTGGATGTTTTATATGCATTAATATGCTATTTTATATTATTTTTGGGACTAACCTATTAATCTAGAGCCTAGTGCCAGTTTCTGTTTTTTCCTTGTTTTTTGAGTTTCGCATATAAGGAATATTAAACGGAGTCCAAACGGAATAAAACCTCCGGAATGATTTTTTCTGGAAAATAAGGAAGCCACGAGACTTGACAACCAAGGCAGAGGAGCTGCCACGGGGCCACAAGCCCGCTTGCCGCGGCCAGGGGGGCCACCCGCGCCGGGCAGGCTTGTGGGCCCCTGGCAACTCCCCTAACCCTAATCTTCGGCCTATAAATACCCAAATATTCCATCATTATCAGAACGAGCCACGAAAACACTTTTCCGCCGCCAGAAGCCTCCGTTCATGAGAGATCCAATAATGGAGCCTTTTCCAGTAATCTGCCGGAGGGGGATTCGATCACGGAGGGCATCTACATCAACTCCATTGCCCCTCCGATGATGCGTGAGTAGTTCACCACAGACCTACGGGTCCATAGCTAGTAGCTAGATGGCTTCTTCTCTCTCTTTGCTTCTCAATACCATGATCTTCATGATCTTCATGGAGATCTATCCGATGTAATACTCTTTTGCGGTGTGTTTGTCGAGATCCGATGAATTGTGGGTTTATGTTCAGATTATCCATGAATATTATTTGAGTCTTTCCTGAATTCTTATATGCATGATTTCATATCTTTGCAAGTCTCTTCGAGTTATTGGTTTGGTTTGGCCAACTAGATTGGTAATTCTTGCAATAGGAGAAGTGCTTAGTTTTGGGTTCAATCTTGCGGTGTCCTCACCCAGTGACAAAGTAGGGGTAGCGAGGCACGTATTGTATTGTTGCCATCAAGGGTAAAAAGATGGGGTTTTCATCATATTGCTTGAGTTTATCCCTCTACATCATGTCATCTTACCTAATGCGTTACTCTGTTCTTCATGAACTTAATACTCTAGATGCAGGCAGGAGTCGGTCGATGTGTGGAGTAATAGTAGTAGATGCAGAATCGTTTCGGTCTACTTGTCATGGACGTGATGCCTATATGCATAATCATTGCCTTGGATATCTTCATAATTATTCGCTTTTCTATCAATTGCTCGACAGTAATTTGTTCGCCCACCGTAATACTTGCCATCATGAGAGAAGCCATCTAGTGAAACCTATGGCCCCCGGGTCTATTTTCCATATTATATTTTCAGATCTAAAACCAAAAATACCAAAAATACTTGCTACCCTATTTTTACTTTTAGTTTTACTTTCCGTTCAAGCACCCTATTATATCTATCTCTACCAGATCTCATCCTTGCAAATAACCGTGATGGGATTGACAACCCCTTTATAGCGTTGGGTGCAAGAGTTTGATTCCTTGTGCAGGTATATCTATTGGTGGCTCGCTTGTATCTCCTACTGGATTGATACCTTGGTTCTCAAAAACTGAGGGAAATACTTATCTACTTTGCTGCATCAAACCATTCCTCTTCACGGGAAACCAACGCATGCTCGAGAAGTAGCAGCGCTCTTGAAGTGGAGTAATAGTAATAGGTGTAGGTAGGAGTCGGCCTATTTGTTTTGGAAATGATGCCTATACACATGATCATTGCCATGAATATCGCATAACTATGCGCTTTTCTATCAATTGCCAACGAGTAATTTGTTTACCCACCGTATGCTTACTTTCATGAGAGATGCCTCTAGGGAAAAGTAGGACCCCTAGGTCTATTCACTTATACATTTACAAACTTATCAATACCTTGCTGTTTCATTTACCGTTTATTTTATTTTGCAATTTACAATTATCAACTTTTATCTACACACTTCACTTGCTATCAAGTAATGAGATCAAAGGGATTGACAACCCTCTTGCCCGCGTTTGGTGCAAGTTATTTGTTCTTCTGTGTGCAGCTGCTGAAGACGGTTGTGGATTGATATTCCTAATTGTTCGATAAACCTTGATTTCATAACTGGGGGAAATACTTACCCGTATTGTGCTGCAATTACCCATTCCTCTTCATGGAAAACCCAACGTAGATCACAAGTATCAGACAACATACATCACTGTGTATTATTTCCAACAATTCTCTCGCCCATTCAGGATGACCTGTGAATGACATCTTGGTCACTTTCCCCATCAGACAAGCCTCACATGTGTCAAATGATTTTAAATCAAAATATGGTAAAACTTCATCTTTATGGAGGCTTTTCATGCATTTCTTTCCGATGTGAACAAGACGACAATGCCACAAGAAGGTGGTGGTGGTATTAGCCTTCTTAAGGCGTTTGGCATTTACATTAAAGACATCATTTCCACATTCAATATTTTGTACGAAAAGGCCCCCAACAATGGGTGCAAATCCATAAAACATATCCATACAAACACGTTTTGCCTCAAGCACCTCTATCCTTCACTCCTTCTGAGGTACCCCTAGATCACACCCTCTTCTTACTTTTGCTTTTACTTACAGTAATTATGGTCGGGGGCACTAAACCCCACTGTTAGAGCATATTTCTCCATATGTGGTTTTGGTCATTGTTGACAATCCATATGGACTAATGGTTGCCTTGAGTTATATTCGAAGGATTTGTCCATAGGCACTTCTTGAAGTCCATCTGTTGGTTTGAAGGAGTTTATATGGTGACCAAGGTGGTATTCAAGGATTTATCGAAAGATTGGTCATGTGAGAGTTGAGATTATTGCAAGCATGTCTTGAAGAAAAAGATTGTGTGAACATTCATGTTTACCTTCAATACATCATCTTTATGAAGAGAGAAGATAAGATACAAGGTTGACCAATACCATGTCAACGAGTGAATCAAGTTGATCAACACACAAAGCGTACAAGATGTACCGAGAGGGATCAAGTGATCCCATGGTATGGTAAGTGATACGTCTCCGTCGTATCTATAATTTTTGATTGTTTCATGCCAATATTCTACAACTTTCATATACTTTTGGCAACTTTTTATACTATTTTTGGGACTAGCATATTGATCCAGTGCCCAGTGCCACATCCTGTTTGTTGCATGTTTTTTGTTTCGCAGAATATCCATACCAAATGAAATCCAAACGCGATAAAAACTTATGAAGAATCAACGCGAGACGATGCCCGAGGAGGTCACAAGCCTGCTAGGCGCGGCCCACCCCCTGGTCGCACCTGGTAGGCTTGTGGCCACCCCTTAGGTCGGTTGGAGCTGTCCTTTGGCCGCAAGAAAGCTAATTTCCAGATAAAAACCCCTCAAAATTTCAGCCCGATCAGAGTTACGGATCTCCGGATATTTAAGAAACGGTGAAAGGCCAGAATCTGGAAGCGCAAAAACAGAAGGAAACAGAGAGAGAGATCCAATCTCGGAGGGGCTCTCGCCCCTCCGCCGCCATGGAGGCCATGGACCAGAGGGGAAACCCTTCTCCCATATAGGGGGAAGGTCAAGGAAGAATAAGAAGGAGGGGGGCTCTCTCCCCCTCTCTCCCGGTGGCACCGGAACGCCGCTGGGGCCATCATCGTGACGGCGATCTACTCCAACAACTCTGTCATCTTCACCAACACCTCCATCACCTCCCCCATCTATCTACAGCGGTCCACTCTTCCGCAACCCGTTGTACCCTCTACTTGAACATGGTGCTTTATGCTTCATATTATTATCCAATGATGTGTTGCCATCCTATGATGTCTGAGTAGATTTTTGTTGTCTTATGGGTTGATTGATGATCATCATTGGTTTGAGTTGCATGTTTTATTATTGGTGCTGTCCTATGGTGCTCTCCGTGTCGCGCAAGCGTGAGGGATCCTCGCTGTAGGGTTTTGCAATCTGTTCATGATTTGCCTATGGTGGGTTGCTTGAGTGACAGAAGCATAAACCCGAGAAGGTGGGTTGTTGCATATGGGAGTAAAGAGGACTTGATACCTTATAATGCTATGGTTGAGTTTTACCTTAAGGATCTTTAGTAGTTGCGGATGCTTGCTAGAGTTCCAATCATAAGTGCATATGGTCCAAGTAGAGAAAGTATGTTACTAATGCCTCTCCCTCATATAAAATTGCAATAATGATTACCGGTCTAGTTATCGATTGCCTAGGGACAATTCCGCAACTCTTACCACCACTTTTCCACACTCGTTAAACTAACTTAGTTGTTTCTTTATCTTAGCAGCCCCTAGTTTTTATTTACGTGCTCTTTATTATCTTGCAAACCTATCCCGTCACACCTACAAAGTACTTCTAGTTTCATACTTGTTCTAGGTAAAGCGAACGTTAAGCGTGCGTACAGTTGTATCGGTGGTCGATAGAACTTGAGGGAATATTTGTTCTACCTTTAGCTTCTTGTTGGGTTCAACACTCTTAGTTATCTAGAAAGGCTACAATTGATCCCCTATACTTGTGGGTTATCAAGACCTTTTTCTGGCGCCGTTGCCGGGGAGCAATAGCGTGGGGTGAATATTCTCGTGTGTGCTTGTTTGCTTTATCACTAAGTAGATTTTATTTGCTGTTCTAGGTTGTTTTCTATCTTTAGATATGGGTAGGAAACGCAAAATACCAAAAAAAATAGTTGTACTTGCTGCTCCAAAAGTTGAGGAACCACTAGTGTTCCGTACCACCGAAGAATATTACTTGGGTCATCTTCGATCCACTTGTGCTCGTGCTGAAAACCCAACTAGCTTAGTTGAGGGAAAATCATTAAATGAGCATGCTCATTATGTGCGACACCTCATATCTCAAAAAGGGAAACTCTTGTGGCATCAAATTAATACTTTGTGTTGCTATGCTTGGAATCTATGTGAAATTTATGATTTTACTTGTTGTTCTAAAGAAGCTAAAAAACACCTTCCCTACCAATGTGTGTTTAATGATAATGAAATATTATCCTCTTATGCCAAGGAGGCCTATTGCTATAATGATGTTGAACAAATTGAAGAATTTGTTGCTTTCAAGGGTGCCTATGAAATTGCTTCTTTCATTGAAAAGTATGATGCTACTCTTTACAATTCTGAAAATTTTGCCATACTTAAATATTGCTATGAAAACTATGCTTCTAATGCTTATGTTAAAGAGTTTATTGAAAGAATGACCGCTGCCTTGGAAGAGATTAATATTTTGCAGGAATCTATGGAAGAAGAAATTGCTGAAACTGTGAGATCATTAGATGAAAAAGATGAGGAGGAGAGCGAAGAACAAAAGGAGGAAGAGCGGATTAGCTACCCATGCCCACCTTCTAATGAGAGTAACTCTTCAACTCATACATTGTTTAATTTCCCTTCATGCTTACCGAAGGATGAATGCTATGTTGATTGCTATGATCCCTTGGATTCATTTGAAATATCCCTTTTTGATGAAACTGATGCTTGCTATGCTTGTGGCCATGATGCCAATATGAATTATGCTTATGGAGATGTACTCGCTATAGTTACCTATGTTAAGAATGAAATTGTTGTTATTGCACCCACACATGATAGTCCTATTATCTTTTTGAATTCTCCAAACTACACAATATCGGAGAAGTTTTCACTTATTAAGGATTATATTGATGGGTTGCGTTTTCCAATTGCACATGATGATTTTAATGAATATAATATGCATGTGCTTGCTGCTCCTACTTGCAATTATTATAAGAGAGGAACTACATCTCCACCTCTCTATGTTTCCAATACGATAAAATTGCAAGAAACTACGTATGTTATGCATTGGTCTTTACTTGGTGTGAATGAATTGTTCTTGTATGACATGCCAATGCATAGGAAGAGAGTTAGACTTCGTTGTTGCATGATATATGTTACTTTGTGCTCACTACTAAATTACAAATCATTGTTAATTAAAATTGGCTTGGATATACCTTGGGATCCGGGTGGATCCATTACTTGAGCACTATATGCCTAGCTTAATGGCTTTAAAGAAAGCGCTGCCAGGGAGACAACCGGAAGATTTAGAGAGTCATTTTATTCTGTTGTGTGCTTTTATATAGTTCAAAAACAAAAAAATAAAGAGGGGAACCTAAAACTTTTTCAAAAAGAGAAGTGAAAGTAAGAAGGACGAGCACCGTTGAAGTGGGGGAGCTCCTTGAACTTTGTTCATGCCCATGGAAACTTTGCGAATCTTAATTACAGAAACTTTTCAACAAAAATAATTATCCCCTTGTATAAATCTATTGTATTATAAAAATAATGTGCCAACATTTGCCTTTAGGATGATTAGATTGCTTGTTTGGTGTGTGCAGTGCAAAAACAGACACTTTGGCTGTAGTGCGTGAATTTTCAGTTTTTACTGGAATGTCAAAAGTTTCTGAAATTTTTACATAGTTCTGCTATGCGAATTTTTTATTTGGTCCTAATGTTTCAGAATTTTTAGAGTTACATAAGTATGGTGAATGTTCAGATTGCTACAGACTGTCCTGTTTTTGACAGATTCTGTTTTTGATGCATTGTTTTGCTCGTTTTGATGAAACTATCGATTGTATCAGTGGTATAAGCCATGAAAAAGCTATATTACAGTAGCTACAATGAAAAAACAAAATATGAATTGGTTGGCAACAGTACTTAAAGTGGTAATTTGCTTTATTATACTAACGGATCTCACGAGAGTTTTGTTAAGTTTTGTGTGATTGAAGTTTTCAAGTTTTGGGTGAGATCACGATGGATGAAGGAATAAGGAGTGGAAAGAGAATAAGCTTGGGGATGCCCGAGGCACCCCAAGGTAATATTCAAGGACTCCCTAGAAACTAAGCTTGGGGATGCCCCGGAAGACATCCCCTCTTTCTTCTAAAAAGCATCGGTAATTTTACTTGGAGCTATATTTTTATTCGTCACATGATATGCGTAAATCTTGGAGCGTCGTGTGCTTTTTATTTTTCTTTTAATAATGAACCATGCTGGTATGAGAAAGTCCTTGGTTGATTTATAGACGGCTCTTTGCACCTCACTTATATCTTTTGAGTATGGCTTTATAGAATGCTTCATGTGCTTCACTTATATCATTTGAAGTTTGGATTGCCTGTTTCTCACACATAGAAAACCGCCATTTGTAGAATGCTCTTTTGCTTCACTTATATTTGTTAGAGTGTGGGCATATATTTTTTAGAAATAATTAAACTCTCATGCTTCACTTATATCTATTTAGTGAGTTAACAGGAGTTGGTCATTCACATTGTTAGTCATAAAATCCTACATAAAACTTGTAGATCACTGAATATGATGTGTTTGATTCCTTGCAATAGTTTTGCGAAATAAAGATGGTGATATTAGAGTCATGCTAGTGAGTAATTTTGGATTGGTTGAAATACTTGTGTAAAGGTTTGTGATTCCCGTAGCATGCACGTATGGTGAACCGTTATGTAAGGAAGTCGGAGCATGATGTATTTATTTATTGTCAACGTTCGTGTGATGGTCGGGAGCACGCGATGGTTAACTCCTACCAACCTCTCCCCTAGGAGCATGCGTCTAATACTTTGCTTCGATGACTAATAAACTTTTGCAATAAGTATGTGAGATCTTTATGACTAATGTGAGTCCATGGATTATACGCACTCTCACCCTTCCACCTTTGCTAGCCTTTCTAGTACCGCGCAACTTTCGCCGGTGCATTAAACCCACCATATATCCTTCCTCAAAACAGCCACCATACCTACCTATTATGGCATTTCCATAGCCATTCCGATATATATTGCCATGCAACTTCCACCGTTCCGTTTATTATGACACGCACGATCATTTTCATATTGCTTTGCATGATCGTAAGATAGCTAGCATGATGTTTTCATGTCCGTTTTTTTGATGTCATTTGCTATGCTAGATCATTGCATATCCCGGTACACTGCCGGAGGCATTCATATAGAGTCATATTTTGTTCTAGGTTTCGATTTGTAATTTTCTTTTGAGTTGTAAGTAAATAAAAGTGTGATGATTATCATTATTAGAGCATGTCCCATGTGAGGAAAGGATGATGGAAGCTATGATTCCCTCACAAGTGGGATGAGATTCTGGACTTTATGAAAAATAAAAGAGGCCAGCGAAGACCAAATAAAAAAAGAGGCCAAAGATGCCCACCAAAAAAATAAAAAAAATGAGAGAAAAGAGAGAAGGGACATTGCTACTATCTTTTTCCACACTTGTGCTTCGAAGTAGCACCATGATCTTCATGATAGAGAGTCTCCTATTTTGTCACTTTCATATACTAGTGGGAATTTTTCATTATATAACTTGGCTTGTATATTCCAATGATGGGCTTCCTCAAATTGCCCTAGGTCTTCATGAGCAAGCAAGTTGGATGCACACCCACTTAGTTTCTTTTTGAGCTTTCATACACTTATAGCTCTAGTGCATCTGTTGCATGGCAATCCCTACTCACTCACATTAATATCTATTAATGGGCATCTCCGTAGCCCGTTGACACGCCTAGTTGATGTGAGACTATCTTCTCCTTTTTCTTCACAACCTCCACCATATTCTACTCCACCTATAGTGCTATATCCATGGCTCACGTTCATGTATTGCGTGAGAGTTGAAAAAGTTTGAGAACATAAAAGGTGTGAAACAATTGCTTGACTTGTCATCGGGGTTGTGCATGATATAAATACTTTGTGTGGGGAAGATGGAGCATAGCCAGACTATATGATATTGTAGGGATAACTTTCTTTTGCCATTATATTTTGAAGAGATACAATTGCTTTATTGGTATGCTTGAAGTATTATTGTCTTAATGTCAAATGATAGACTATTGCTTTGAATCACTCGTGTCTTAATATTCATGCCATGATTAGATTATATGAACAAGATTATGCTAGGTAGCATTCCACATCAAAAATTATCTTTTTTTTATCATTTACTTACTCGAGGACGAGCAGGAATTAAGCTTGGGGATGCTGATACGTCTCTATCGTATCTATAATTTTTGATTGTTTCATGCCAATATTCTACAACTTTTCTATACTTTTGGCAACTTTTTATACTATTTTTGGGACTAACATATTGATCCAGTTCCCAGTGCCACTTCCTGTTTGTTGCATGTTTTTTGTTTCGCAGAATATCCATACCAAACAAAGTCCAAACGCGATAAAAACTTACGGAGATTTTTTTTGGAATATATGTTATTTTTGGGATAAAGAATCAACGCGAGACGATGCCCGAGGAGGTCACAAGCCTGCTAGGCGCGGCCCACCCCCTGGCCGCGCCTGGCAGGCTTGTGGCCACCCTTTAGGTCGGTTGGAGCTGTCCTTTGGCTGCAAGAAATAAAATGTCCGGGTAAAAATCCCCTCAAAATTTCATCCCGATCGGAGTTACGGATCTCCGGATATTTAAGAAACGGTGAAAGGCCAGAATCTGGGAGCGCAGGAACAGAAGGAAACGGAGAGAGAGATCCAATCTCGGAGGGGCTCTCGCCCCTCTGCCACCATGGAGGCCATGGACCAGAGGGGAAACCCTTCTCCCATCTAGGGGGAAGGTCAAGGAATAATAATAAGGAGGGGGGGCTCTCTCCCCCTCTCTCCCGGTGGCAGCGGAACGCCACCGGGGCCATCATCGTGACGACGATCTAGTCCAACAACTCCGTCATCTTCACCAACACCTCCATCACCTTCCCCCATCTAACTACAGCGGTCCACTCTCCCGCAACCTGCTGTACCCTCTACTTGAACATGGTGCTTTATGCTTCATATTATTATCCAATGATGTGTTGCCATCCTATGATGTCTGAGTAGATTTTTGTTGTCTTATGGATTGATTGATGATCATGATTGGTTTGAGTTACATGTTTTATTATTGGTGCTGTCCTATGGTGCTCTCTATGTCGCGCAAGCGTGAGGGGTCCTCGCTGTAGGATGTTGCAATGTGTTCATGATTCGCCTATGGTGGGTTGCTTGAGTGACAGAAGCATAAACCCGAGTAGGTGGCTTGTTGCATATGGGAGTAAAGAGTACTTGATACCTTATAATGCTATGGTTGGGTTTTACCTTAATGATCTTTAGTAGTTGCGGATGCTTGCTAGAGTTCCAATCATAAGTGCATATGATCCAAGTAGAGAAAGTATGTTAGCTTATGCCTCTCCCTCATATAAAATTGCAATAATGATTACCGGTCTAGTTATCGATTGCCTAGGGACAATTCCGCAACTCTTACCACCACTTTTCCACACTCGTTAAACTAACTTAGTTTTTTCTTTATCTTAGCAGCCCCTAGTTTTTATTTACGTGCTCTTTATTATCTTGCAAACCTATCCCGTCACACCTACAAAGTACTTCTAGTTTCATACTTGTTCTAGGTAAAGCGTGCGTAGAGTTGTATCGATGGTCGATAGAACTTGAGGGAATATTTGTCCTACCTTTAGCTCCTCGTTGGGTTCGACACTCTTACTTATCGAGAAAGGCTACAATTGATCCCCTATACTTGTTGGTTATCAGTAAGCATTGTCCATTACTCTTTGTGTACTAACCCATAATCTACGTGGGAGTTCTATGTGGGGTTAGGTATGTGTCCATGGGCTCACGTCGAGAGGAAGATCTCATACAACCCATGGAGGATGACATCAAGTGGTGATCGTCATTAAGGTTGCGGTATGCAAGTTCAAGTGGAGCATCACGAAGAGATCATGCTTCAAGCTTGCCGTCCATTGTGGTGACAATGGACTTGTGAACATGTGCCGAAGAATGGCTCGCCCATAGTGGAGTATGGGGGAGCAATCAACTAGTCTTCATCAAGCCAACGCAATCAAGAAATGTGGTCCATCTTGAGGAAGTCAAGTTCGTCATCATCTATCTCAAGTGGACTATGTGCAAGGTATAGGTTTTCCCTTGATAGGTTTTCCATTTTACCGGTCT
The DNA here is from genome assembly GCA_039707655.1 of Elymus sibiricus. Lineage (NCBI taxonomy): Eukaryota > Viridiplantae > Streptophyta > Magnoliopsida > Poales > Poaceae > Elymus > Elymus sibiricus. The sequence continues at coordinate 528,294,207 of CM077675.1, forward strand.
CATGGTGGTAGTTGGGAGACCAGGTTATAGGATCGATTGCCGTACTATCAAGGGGTCTCTCAAGTGAGTAGCTTGATCGTATCGTTCGTTGAGAGCTCAAACTAGTTGCATCCTTGCATCATCTTTCTTGGTTCTTGTTTGGTGTTTCTCTTTGTGAGTTTTAGAGCTTATGGTCATCTTCATTACAAGCTCGACTTCATCAAAAATGGAGTCCATATGAATCTTCTATAATGTTTTCGATGTTGGAGTTTTTGCCGGTTCTTCATTCATAGAGGATTCACATCTCTGTATCATTGGCATTTCTATACTGCCACTTCTTATTATAACCAACAAGCTTGTCGTGCTGAATCCAACAAGCTTGAGTTTGCTCAATTCGGAGCTCATTTGCAGAAGTTATGGAAGTTCTGGTGTTCCTACATTCATTCGTTTCCTGTTCTGGTTTTGGAAGGTTGTGAGCGGTCGTACCGCTCCAGCAAGCCGTAGTACTGCCCTGGCGTGGTAGTACCGCTCGGTGCTACCGCCTAACCTTTTGTTGCTTGGTTATAGCAGAAGATTGGCGCGGTAGTAGGGCGGTAGTAGTCAGCGGTAGTACCACCCTTGGGAGGTAGTACCGCTCGCTACTACCGGCTACCCTTCTGATCTCTGGAACCCCATGCTACCCTGGGCGGCAGTACGACAAGGAGCTACCGCTGCCCAGCGGTAGTACCGCTCCGGTGGCACTATCGCACCTCGTGCCATTCTCGAGGTGGCTGCCTTATCCGCCCGAGCGGTAGTACCACTCCCTTGAGTGGTAGTACCGCTTGTGTGCGGGCTGAGGGGTAACAGTTGGATTTTTCCCTCCTATAAAAGGGGGTCTTCTTCCCCAATGGAACCTATCCTTCGAGCTCGTGTTTGCCCCCCATTGTTGACCTTCTTCATGCTTGCTAACTCTCAATTGCTCAATTGATTCTTGCTAGTTCTTGAGGGAAAAGAGAGAGGAGATCTAATCCACATTTCCACCAAACACTTTCTCCTCTATGTGAGGGGAACCCCTTGGATCTAGATCTTGGAATTATTCGTGTTCCCCTTCGTTCCTCCTCTCATTTTATTCCATAGCATTAGTTGTTGTGGTGGGATTAGGGAGAGAAGGACTTGGGCACTTCGTGTGCCCTTGCCATTGCATTTGGAGCATAGGTTTGAGTTCTCCATGGTGATACGTGGAAGTGAAGTTTGAGAAGCTTATTACTCTTGGGTGTTTGAGCACCCTAGAGCTTGTTCCTCTTGGGTTCCTTGGCGCCCTAGACGGTTGGTCGTGCCTCAGAGCTCAATCATTGTGGTGTAAAGCTCAGGGCAAGCGTTGGGGTCTCCAATTAGGTTGTCGAGATTGCCCCGAGCATTTAAGGTCACCTTGGAGCCACAACCCATTGTGGTGAAGCTTCGTGGTGTTGTTGGGAGCCTCCAATTAAGTTGTGGAGATTGCCCCAACCTTGTTTGTACGGGTCCGGTGACCACCCTCAAGGGTCCCTTAGTGGAATCACGGCATCTTGCATTGTGCGAGGGCGTGAGGAGATTACGGTGGCCTTAGTGGCATCTTGGGGAGCATTGTGCCTCCACACCGCTCCGAACGGAGATTAGCATCTGCAAGGGTGTGAACTTCGGAATACATCGTCATCTCCACGTGCCTCGGTTATCTCTTACCCGAGCCCTTTACTTATGCACATTACTTTGTGATAGCCATATTGTTTCATTATATATATCTTGCTATCACATAGTTGTTTATCTTTCTTAGCATAAGTTTTTGGTGCACATAGGTGAGCCTAGTTGTTTTAGGTTTTATGCTTGACTAATTAAACGTTAGTTTTATTCCGTATTTATTCAAGCCTAAGCCGTAATAATTTTAAAGCGCCTATTCACCCCCCCCCCCTCTAGACGACATCCACGTCCTTTCAACCACTCATGTACAATGTAACAGCGTGGGGTGATTAATACAAAAGTCAATGGGAGCCTCTCCCACTGTTGTTCATGGTAAAAAAAAGCTACAGAAGACATCACCGTCCCCTCAACCTCAAAGAGCAAAGAAGCCTGGGACGAAAATCTATGTCAAAAACAAGAATTGCTAACTACAAGAAAACACAGGGAGGTTTTTTCGTTTTATTTAAGTTTTTGCTTAATTCAATTTCGCAATTTTTTGTGTTTCTCGAAGTTAAACGGGCGCTCATGTGATCGGATGCGTCCGTTTGAAGCGTCGTCTTTAATGTTGCGCTTATGTGGGCAGGCAAAGGTATTAAACGGGCGCACATACGACCGCCCAACGATGGTTTGGTAGGCCGTCATTTGCTCTGTTCTCGAGGAGCAAATCTTCGTCTTCTGCCACTTTAAAAAAGGGTTGTCTCGTAGAGCCAGTGAATCAAACAAGCATCTGAATGAGCGGGCCCGGTCGTTTGGAAGGCCGACATACGCATTGTTGGCGAAGGGCTCATTGGAAGGAACTCATACGATCACTCAAACGACCGGGCACAGTTGTACGAAAGGCCATCAATGGCGATATCTTTCCGAGTTTTAACAGAATTTTGCCTGATCTTACTTGGTTTGTTTCCAGATCTTTTTAACTTTCATATCTCGTCAAAACCTGTGTCCTTAGCCTCTTATATACAGAACTATTGCCTCCTCCTCTATCAAAGCTAACAAACCAATCAGGCCAAGTGTTTTTGAGTTTTGAAGTGCAAGGAGCAATGGCTCTTTCGTGGGAAGAGAGGCAAACCTCTCCTCAAGAAGAGGAGGACTTGGCTAGAAGGCTATTCTCTGGCGAGCACAATGGAGAGGCTCCGTCTCTCCCGCGATTGGTCTTCTTAAAGGAAGACACGAAGGAACCTCCTTTGCAGGAAGAAGATGATGAAGAGAAGGGAAAGAAACCGACGGCCATCCCCATCAATGCCATCAAGGTTGTCATCAACGAGGACAAGATCGACTTCGTCAAGGAGACTTCCACCAACATGGGGAAGTGTTGTTTTAGTAACTGCAGCATCCATGATCCTCTAGGGGAATCTGGTGAGATTGATCCAAAGGCGTGCGGGATGCACACTATCGGCGTCTGCATGCGAGTCGGGGATCCTAGGAAAAGGCATAACACAACCCCGGTGCCACCGACTCCACCAGAGGTACATGTCAATAATTTTGTAGTTGAGACTAAGGCTATGACTGAAAAGATTAGGGAGATGGAGATGGCCCTAGATGTCAAGACTCGTGAGGCTCTTGACACAAGCTTGAAGATCATCACCAACCAGGATGCAACGCTTTGCATGTACCGTTCTAGCATCACAGACTTGGAGGTTGCCAATAAGCCGATGATCGACGCCCTCACTAGTGTCACAGCTTCACCTCCACAAGAGAACACCGGTATCAATAAAAAGTAGACTAAATGAATTCAGACGGCTTAGAATGTTAAGCTTGGGGGGGATTTTGAGGCCCTTTTCGTTTCCCTTATTATTATTATTTCTCCGTTGAACTTTATTTAAAGAGTTTTTCTAGCTTGAATAAATAAGGATCGTCATACTTTCCTAGTGAGAGGGTTGAATTTTATCTCTTGAGTCATGGATGGTTTGAGGAGTGATCTATTATGATCTTGATGAGTTTCCTTAGTACTCCCTCCGATTCTATTTAATCTGCATATAACTCACATCACGCATACCAAGGCGTGCTACTGGAAATTGATTTTGGACTGAATTGCCCATGTGCTGGATGAATTGCAACGACGAGGAAAGCTGAAAAGCGATAATCACGCAAGCGAGTTAATTGGCCAGTCCTCCTTGTTTCTCCAGCGTATTTCTCTGCATGGCAGTTATTGGCCCATCATCTTTTGCATGCACTACATGCAGGCCGAAATTAATGCAGGAGAGGAGGCAGCCTTGCATGTAGGGCTGAAAAGTAGGAATTGATTTCGAAGAAATCGCTATAAATCTGGATCGTGTTGAGTATTACGAAAAGACAAAAGAAAATATGCGCAGACAAAAAAAGGATCGGAGGGAGTATATCCAATCACGCATGCAGAAATTTACCCACATAAATATAGGTTGGTAAGCGGGTAACACAAAATAACACCACGAAAGCTCACCAAATCACCATATTATAAATAAAAATAAAATACACTCCATCTCGCCCATCCGTTCCAAAAATATAATGGGTATTCGTTTTTCGGAAAGTCAAATTTCTTTAACTTTGATCAAGTTCACAGCAAAAATATCGGCATCCACAATATTAAACAAAAGGTATAAAAATTCATTTCATGATGAATCTAATCATACCAATTTGATATTATTCATTTTAATACATTGCTCTACAAATTTTATGAAACTTTAAAAGTTTGAATTTTCACAAAAGTAATACATCTTATTTTTGAAACACAATGTTTCTTTAAGAACCCAACAACACCAACAACGCAACAAAGGGCGTCCAACCCTTCTAGTAATATATAAACCCATGAAGACACTGGCCCCTTATACCCGATGTCTGGGAAGCTAATTTCGATTTTTAAATTAATTATTTTTTATGATGACAATTTACATGTCATTAATAAGCAGTGCTTAGTGAATATAGCTCCTCTTAGTTTCGTTCTATATTGGTCAATGTCTGAACGGATGCACATGTCTTGGGGAGGAAAAGAGACTGATCGACAACAACACAAATCCAATGCACTAAGGTCAGCTGTTTGATGCTTTTATAGTTGAAGTGTAGCACTTCATACATGCACTTCTTATATTTAAGACTGTCAGTAATCGACATCAGCACAACCCAATGCACGAAGGCCAACTGTTCCATGCTTTTATAACTGAAGTATAACACTTTACACCTGCACTTTTTATGTTTAAATTGTCAGCAAATAAATTACATCACTGATACTCCGAGGAATGTCTCAATGATGCAGCAAAATGAGTTCTGGATCCATTGGCAGGGGGTGTGATCTTTTTTTCAACTGGTGCAATACACGGGCATGTTTGATTCTTTTCCACTTACGAATGGTAAAGGGGATAATTATTTGCAACTTTGAGCAGAAATCTTATGAGGATGGGCAGAATCGCTAATACCTTTATTATTAACTAGCAAAAGGGCCTGTGTGTTACAAGGGCAGAAAAAAAATCATAATCTCCAATGTTCATGACCACATTTTGTTTCATCACCGAGATACACTATCAATCTCAATTTCGTGAAATCATGAACAATTTTCAAAACTCGTGCACATATTTCAAATAGTGAATATTTTTAAATTCCGGAATTCATATTGATTTTTTTTGTTTTTCTTCTTCTAAAATCTAGGACATTATTTGAATCCATGATCATTTTATACTATCTACAATCATTTTTAAAAAATTGTGAACATTTTTTAAACAATTTTCTTGAATCGGCAAACATTTGTAGAATTGATGAACATTTTTTTTTGAATTTGGCAGAACAATGTTTTGAAATTCACAAACATTTTTTTGATTTCACAAATATTTTTATCATTTAAGAGACTTTTTTGAAATTCATGATCATTTTCTGAATAAGCAAACATTTTATAAATGAATTAACTATTTTGTAAGTCATGAACATTTTTTGAATTAGCAAAAATTACATTAACATTTTTCAATACACGAAGTTTTTAAAATACAATGAATATTTTTTATTTCCCCAACATTCGTTTTCAATATTTTGAACATTTATGAATAAGAAAATACCTTTTACAAATTCACAAACATTTTTGAATCCACAAGAATTTTATAATTTAACTAAAATTATTTCAAAAATATATTGTTAGAAAATTTAGGAACTTTTTGAAAGTCCCAAATAATTTAAATTAGAAAATAAATCGAAATATAAAAAAGAAAATGTGAAATGAAATTTACAAAAGAGACTGCTCGGACATGTGTCGGCCCAAACGGGCGGGTTGCATCTTCTCCCAGCGCGCAGAACGCAGTATAAGTGGTCCCTATTGCATGGGCCGGACCATGTGGGGGATCCCTGTGTGTAATGATTTACTTTTATATTTATTTGAATGGCACTTTGGACTTAAAACTTGATACTTTTTTTCCAACTGCACTCAAACTTCTTAAACCTCATCAAAGCCGTAGTAACACTTATGTCCAAGCTCATTCATAAATTTTCCCCTATATATTGTTTTGTTTTTCAAAAAGGAATATACCACCAAGTGATTGTGAAGCATCCTATAGTTCTGCCTTCCAAAAAGTCCTCACAGAATTCTCATAATTTCTATACATCGTTTAAACCATGGAAATACCCCGCACACTTACAACAAGTATTTTAAGTGAGCACGGACTTGTCTAAACTAGCTAAAAATTTGGCCTGTACCCAAACTTTGGCTTGTACACCAAGTACCTCACATACTTGTCTAAACTAGCTAAAACTTTGCCACACCACCCACATCAGATACCCATTTCTGACCTCCAAATATCATCTCCGTAGCTCGCACCAATCACGAATGAAACGGTACAAACAGTTAAGTGTAAGATTGATTTCTGGATGAACCGCCTCGCATTGATCCACCTCACTCCTATTATTGGCACCCTTACAACATCTAGGATTCCTAAGTAACACCACAGACATCCTCTAACCTCTCACTCACCAACAACCTCTACTACACGTAAGTTCCACAGTCCCTCACCAAGTTCTCATGTCCTCTTGTTCAATGAACCATGAGCATTCTGTTCCTTAACTTACAATCTCCTCTAATGTCACGACCAAGATGCGATCCTATGCTTATTTTGGCTCGAGGGCCTCGACATGGATAGAAGCGCATCTCGTCGTTTTGCAAGAATGGATATCATTACAAGTACATGTACAGAAGAGGTGAGTATATGGAATTGGCTTACACTCGCCACAAGCTACATCAAGATCACATCAATACAACAACATATTCAAACATCATACAGAAGAGCAGGGTACGACTACAGACGAAATCAAACGATAAAATGACATCCATCCTTACTATCCCAGGCTGCCGCCTGGAACCCATCCTAGATCGATGAAGAAGAAGAAGAACTCCAAATCAAACAAGCATCGCGCTCACGTCAAATCATCGCATTACATGTAGCTTCAACTGTTGTTGTAGTAATCTGTGAGCCACAGGGACTCAGCAATCTCATTTCCAAGGGTATCAAGATTAGCAAAGCTTAATGGGTGAGGTATGGTTAAGTGGTGAGGCTGCAGCAAGCACTAAGCATTTATTTCAGTGGCTAACTTACGAGTACAGAAAATAAATATGGTGGTCTACGCATAACGGACGTGAACTAATAATGATCACTAAGTGATCCTGAACACCTACTTACGTCAAACATAACCCCACCATGTTCTCTTTCGGATAAGGACTCACGAGAAGAGACAGTCACGGTTAAGCACACAGTTGGTGTATTTTATTTGAGTTTACTTCAAGTTTGCTATGACCGGGTGTTAAACAAACTTTCCAAGTTGCCACATAACCGCGGGCACGGCTTTCTGAAAGATTTAACCCTGCAGGGGTGCTCCAACTCATCCATCACAAATTAACCACTCTCAGCGGGAATAACCTCGACCACGAATCACGTGATTTCTTAGGCAATTCCATTGGAAAACCGCAACCTCAAGATAGCCCGAAGTATTCTCGGAATTCCTCGCACAAGACGTTCGAGGAAGGTAAAACAAATCCAGCAAGGCCGCCCGACGTGTCGACGAACCCGATAAGAGCCGCGTATCTCGTTCTCAGGACATGACCGGATGAACACTAAGTATGGCGGCCTGATAGATATTCCTCGAGTTGCCCCGAGGTGGCCCCGCAAGTGGCTCTATTTTGGACCAACACTCATGAGGAGCACTGGCCCGGGTTGTTGATTAAAGATCCGCGGGTGCCGGCGGGTCCCTATGCAATTTATTAGTTATTAGGCAAATGTAGTACCAATGTTGGGCCTTGCCAGACAAGCTTTATCCTAAAACGAAAATCAAGGGAGTCCCCATAACAACCCCGAGCATGTTAGGAGCGCTCAATATGGAACATAACACCGGTACACAAGTAACTAGGGGTGGCGAAAGTGGAACAAAACACCGAGCAAAAGGCCAAGCCTTCCACCTTTTACCAAGTATATATGTGCATTAAATTAAATAGCAATAGTATTTTGATAACAAAAGAATGTCCATGTTGACACATGGAAGCAATTGCACCTGCAGCTAGAAACGCTATAAGAAGGGCTGAGCAAGTGGTAACATAGCCAAACAAAGGTTTGCTGGGATGTGGAGGAGGTAGAGGCTTATCATGACAATGTTGGGAGGCTTGACAAACAAGTGGTAGGTAGCGAGACATAACAATGGGAGCGAGACAACTAGCATAGAAATGATAGTAGTGGTATCCAGGGAAATGTGTCATCTTGCCTGAGATCCCGCTTGGAAGAAGAACGAGTCCATGAAGAAGACGATCCGTGAAGTAGACGAACGAATCCTCACACTCCGAACGCTTTCGGTACTCTAACGAGAAGGAACAATCCGAAAACAACAATCAACACACGGCACACCACAACATATGCATGACATGATGCGCAAACAAATATGATGCCTGTCCGGTTTAGATATGCAAGGCATGGCAAATCACAGCAAACAAGTACTACACATTAAAGTGAAGCTCAATATGCAACGACGAAACTCCACATTCGAATATTTAGTTCACTCTCGTTTAGGTACACGACAATATTAAGTGTTGTTAAAAATGGCAAGAGGTGAAGCATAAATAAACTATCTATCTAGGCATCTTAAATGAGGCCGGAAACAACTTATAGCATTTCCGAAATGACCCCATATGTTAATTTCGAAATTGGTCCAGATCTGAACTAACCATATTTTATATTTATTAAACAACAGAATAAAGTATACCATGTAATTCTACACATCGTTCTAGTCGATTTACATATGTGGAACATATCAAACGGAGCTACGGTCTAAAAGTTATGACACGCACAAGATGATCATGTCATGAATGCAAAATGCATGAAAATGACAACCACAAGCACTTCAAAACATGGATGCAACATGATAATATGATACTACATGAAATTCTAAGCAAGTTTCATATATGGCATGGCCAAAACGGAGCTACGGTTCAACCACAACAACCAACACAAGTTTAGTAGAAATCTGCCCAAAAACGGCAACATAGCATATTGCACACATGAAAACAACAAGCTACAGGATTTTAAAATGCACAAACTAAGCATGGTGCAATAGCATATAACCCACACTTCATTTCATATTCACATAACATACACAAAAGAGGCATGGATCACATGGTAGGAAGCTCACAACATAGCTAATTGAAAACAGTTTCAGACTTGGTGAAATTAGCAGTTTTTGACAGTGCAGTTTTTTTTATCACAAAGGCATATTGACAGCAGTAAAACTATATGCTACAGGGCATATTATGGCATGAAATTTAACCGCATGCTAGCGGACATTATAAACTACAAATAACTCCTTTACACCAACCACAAAAGGGTTCTAGATCACTAGCAAAACACATGGCAAGACAACTATAAAATAGTACAGATTCCAGACTTAGAAATATTTAGACCCCTCAAAACAGCAGTATTTTATAGCATGTTAGAAAAAAGAAAATAACACATAAACATGCATTATCATGGCAACCAAAATGACCCGGGGCTAGTGCACATGTCAAAGGGCATATCTCATGTTCAAAATTATTTCATATGACGCATAGATTTAATCACACGAAAATGACAAATGGGCATCACAACAAAAATAACATGCACACGAACTTACTCAAATGACAAAACTAAATGCACAGATAAATTCTATGGATTTTTCTACCCCGAAAACATATATAAAATGCATAGGTTCAAGTAGGAAAATATGTCACAATTAATTACGCAAGTTTATGCATAAACCTATTAGCAAGTTATTTATGCAATAAAATGCAAACATCTCATTAAACATTTTTATCATGTATGCAAGTTGGTTATTGTGATTCTACACGAAATTCTACATGTTTTGCATATATAAAATATATGGATCCGAAGCACGGTTTAATATATATGAGCGATGCAAATTAATGGTATTTTCTGTAAAACAACAATTCATAGGATAAATACAAAATTCGCTAGACAGAAAAAAAACGAATCGGGCCGAATCTGCTAATCGGACTAGACAGAGCACTGGACGCAATATAGTTATACTGCGCACGGGGCGCTGGATAGGGCGACTGGGGGCTCACCTAGTGGGCCGAGGCCCGGTCGGTGAGGAGGCGGGGCAGAGGCTGGAAGAGGCCCATGCGGGCGTATGGGAGCTGGGCCGGCTGCTGGCGGTTGGCGCGGGAGGCTGGGCCTAGCCCACGCGGCTCGAACGGCGCTGGGCGTCGTCTCCCTCCCCGACGCAGAGGAGGCGAGGCATGGCGGCAGCGCGATCCGGCGAGGACGCGGCGGCGCAGTCGATCTTGAGGCTGGGAAGGGCAGATCCGGCAGGCGGGGGGGCAGATCCGGCAGGCGGGGGGGCAGATCCGGCCGGAGGCGGGTCGAAGGAGGTCCGGCGGCGAGCTAGGCACGGCGGCGGCAAACCGGAGCTTGAGGCCATGGCCAACGGGCCTCCTGCACGGGAGAGAGAGAAGAGGTGAGAGGAGGACCACGGGGGAGGAAGGAGACAAGGGGCGGCGGCGAGGATCTGGCCTGGAGCGGCGCTCCGATGGGACGACGGGGTCGGACGGCGCACAGGCGCCATGGAGGCTCGAGCGCGGGCTCGCCGATGGCTGCGGGGACGCGATGGATTTGGGGGGCGCAGACATTGTCCGGGTTTGGCCGCGGACATGTCCGGCAGGGCGGGGACGAAATCTAAGCCTCCGATTTTTGGATCTGAAGGCCAAATTTGGCTTGGGGGCTAGGGTTTCAGGATTGGGAGGAGGTGGAGCTAGAAGGTGGGGTTTTGAGGGGGGTGGCTGCAATTTGGCAAGGGGAAACCCTAGTGGAGTGAGAGGCTCTCTCCACAAGGTGGTTTATATATAGGGGATGGAACTAGGGTGGGTTGGACCTCGTCCGTCCGATCGCGATCCGATGACCACGAACGGAGGGGCAAGCTAGGTTGGGCTACTGGGCTGTGTAGTTGGGCTAGGTGGGGATGAGAGAAAGAATTGTGGCCCGTGACATGGGTTTAAAACACCGAAAAATGTCCGACGAATAAACCGATGACCGCACTGCTAAAGTCGTCCGTTGAGGTACCAGACGACCTCCGATTGAGACGAAATTTTGCAGGCGGCCCACCTACAACAAAAGACCTCTGATTGCGACGAAATTTTGCAGGCGGCCCACCTACAACAAAATAAGACCGCACTCCCAGTTTCGACCCGATCAGAGAATATTTTGCGCGTGCTTTTAAAACATTTTTTATCGATGCCGTGGGCGCGTGCGTATGTGGTTGGTCTCGAAACGGGCAACGGCAAGAACAGAGAGAACCGGCGACTACGAACGGATGCAAGTTTGAAAACTCGTGTTGACAAAATGCCGATGCTATGCAGATGATGCGAATGATGCGATGATGAATGCAACAACCAAACGAAACACAAGACGAGAATGAAAATAAAAGGGAAATCTTCTGGAGTGTCGGTCCCGGGCTGTTACATCTAACCTCTGCAGTTAGCATTCTGAAACCTTTGTCATCCGAAATGCTTATCAACATTCTGAAAGTCTTGAGTGAAGTGTAAACATTTCTGACTAAAAATGTTTGTTTGCTTCCCTGCATTGCAGTCCCTCCAGCATACTACGCTCATCTGGCCGCCTTCCGCGCTTGCTTCTACATGGAACCAGACTGCTCTGATAGCGGCTCACTCACGAGCGCGTGCCACTCTGGCTCGTCGACGTCCCACAGCACCCGTGCCGCAGGCGCTAGTATAGTCAGGCCCCTCCCCCCGCTCAAGGACATCGTGAAGAAGGTCATGTTCTACTACTAATGATGATGCTCGAGAACCCAGTGCTGCTAAAGAGGTGAACCGTAGTAACCCTTAAATTGCACGCATACGTTCAGACCGCGCAGTCTAGACGTGTTTTGTTGTCCAACGTTGTCTTGTATCGGTCCACAGACTGTTCCGAACACTCTTTTTTCCTCAAAGTGGAGACAAAGCGGGGGGCTTTATGAGAGTCCGGACAAGAGCCATGTAGGACTCCGACACCCCCGACTCACTATACCCCTCTCCCGGTCCCATTTTCTTCCAGTCCGTCCCTTCTCTCCCTTACTTCTCATCCCCGTGCTCCACCTTCTTTGCTGCCGTTGTACCTCTCTGGCCGCCAGACATAGATTGCTTGATGTATGCAGCTAGCATCAACACGTCCGCTCGCCTTTTACCATGGCGTCGTCCACCCTGGAGCTTTTCGTAGCCAGGTACACTTCACCATCCTGTCTACGACGTCCATGGAGGACACCATGCCCGACAGGTGTTCGGTCCAATACCATTTAGCTAAAATTCCGATGTGATGTCGTTTTTTTCGGAGTACGAAGGATGGCGGGGTTCTCGGCCATGGATGATGAGCTGTTGTGCGATGCGCGGTTGGTTGTATCCGTAGATTTCGTATGCAGGAGCACAGGGGGGCTCTTATGGCAGCGTGTGCTTGATTCATTTCATGCGCGAAAGCACATTGCACCCTATGACATGCACATCATCGAAGAATGCAACGTGAGGTCATTATCGTATTGATAGTGCGGCATCCAAGCCATCTTCACCAAAGTTTTGTCAAGTGGTTGCTTAGCTGGAGGCAAGGTGGCCATTGCGCGCGACAGAGGAGAACATAAGTTTTGCTTCTTGTTGCTCAACTTGTTGATTGAATCATTCATACAATCAATGTTTCTCTATGCATTGTGTATCCCGTATGCGCTGCCGCGATGTACCACAACAAGGAGGGACGCCCATTTATGTACAAATACTATTGGATGAAGTATGGAACGATATGATCCGTTCATTTAAAATTTGTTGGACATCTGGTTAATCTCATCAAATTTAAGATATTCTTCTACTAGGCTTATTTGTACTAGACTTATTTTCTATTAGAACTTTGATGGATATCATCCGGATTGCATGAATCGTCCTATTTGTTTGAATCTGCTTTGAAATGTAAGTAGGGAGCGTTGGATGACCGGCTCCGTGTCCGTGGAATAGTTCCCCTGTCTGGGGACGAATGGGGGAGCAAATTTGCAAGTTACTGTTCCCAAGCTGTAAAAACCATTCTTAAAAGAAACACTATACAACAACCGATGGATGCCAATGCCAAGCATGAAGCATGCATACCACATCCCATCTGTCGAGTATTGTATCGTAACATGAAAAATACTTCTCCACAAACAAAAATAAAGAAGAAGTAAAACTTGAAATCTTGGCGGAGCACACTGATCTCGTCGATAGGCGCACACCTTGTCACCCCAGAACATATGAAAAAAAAAATCATACTATTTGCTGTTAGGAAAAAAGATGTATACATTTTCCCATGCATTTTTTTTCAAATAGTGCCATCAGAAAATTTTCCATGACAAGATATATTGAAGGATTCTCAAAAAAAGATTTACGGAGCTACCATGGCAACAAATTATGTTTTTTTTCATGGCAGCAAAACATCAATACTCGAAAATTCATGTTTGCCAAGTCTTTGCGTCTTTGCTGAGTGCATCTCGTCGGTTACTTGGCAAACATGTCTTTGCCGAGTGTCATCGAAAAAATACTCCAGAAAAAACCAAAACTCGGTAAAAAGGTGCTTTGTCGAATATCGTGGACAAAACAAAATAGTGGACCTGGACAAAAAAGTGATTTAAAATACATGGTAGTAGAAGTTGAGTTCACACGGTAATACATTTTTTAGTTTCCATGGCAAAGTATTTATGTTATTTGTCAGGCAATAACAATTTGGCATGAGAAAAAAATTGAGTTGCCATGAGAAAGGTAATTATAGTTTTCATGACAAAAAATCACCACTACATCGTCACCATCTGCCCCTCACTACCTGTTTTGCTGTTACCATCTGCCCCTCACTGCTCGCCCGTCCCCACATGATTCCGTCGCCGCCGCCGGTCCTACCCACCAGCCGTCTGCCGCCGCCCGGGCCAATCGACTGGATCCAGCGTCGACCGAGGCCGCTCGCATTCTCCTCGCCGCATGGCTCCCCAAGTTCGTTGCGGGCCACCCCCTACAACCTCATCGTCGGCCACCTTTACCACCTCATCACCAGCCACCCCTACCACCTCACCACCCATTACCACATCGACGCCAACAACCCCGAGGTGAGCTAGGGCCTCTCCTTTCTTTTTCTTTTCTGCTATTTATTCACAAATTTCTACATATGAAAAATCAATATATATATATATATATATATATATATATATATATATATAAATATATATATATATATGCCATGACATGATGATATGGATGATATATATGAAATTTTATATATACATTTATGAATTGTATGAGAAGTTTGGATAGCTCCCGCCAAAAAAGAATAGCCTGGTGGAAAGATTAGTATATGGATGTTTATGAATATATGATTTTTGTTTGATTGTAAATGAATGCAATGCATGTATAGTTTGAGAAAATATGTACGTGTGTGAATGTTGTCGAAAATATAGCTAGCTAGATACTATGTCAATTCATGAGTATCTAGCTATAGTTTACCGATATGGCAAGAGCAAGAAAATAGAAAGATTTAAAAGGAAAAAGGTTACTAGCAAAAATTGTTATATTTCGTTAATGTGTGGATATATTTCTGGTGATTGATGATTAATGACATGTTTGTATTATGGTTGCCAATGGATTATTTAACAAAAAACGCACCACAATTCGACCGGTCACGGGGGGTCAAGGTGACGCCCATAGTCCGGGTACTCCTCATTGTCTTCTTCCCGGTTGCCTACCGGATCAGTAAGGTATGCCCAATTTGTTCTTCTGCTTGCAACAATCCGAGAGCAACCGGCAATTTTGGGGCTTCAAATGGGGTTGAGGGTTCAGACATCCCAAGTGACGTGTATTATGTTTGTACAACAACAGATAGATGCCAATGCCAAGCATGCATACCACATCCCATTGGTACAGGATTGTACCGTAACACCAAAAACACTTCCCCGCAAACAAACAAAAATTGGAAGTGAACTTTTGATCCGCGAGTAGGGTTTAGCTTTGAATTTTGGAGGAGAGCATGCTGATTACGTCGATATCCGCACATCTTATCACCACAGAACCCAGGGGGAGGGGCGTGGAGTCGTCCATAGGCGATCTGGTGGAGGATCTTGAATGGGATCTGGTGGAGGACCTTGCATGCTCAGGATAGCCAATCAACGGATGGGGACATCCGCGGAGCACGACAGACAGAACAAGGCCTTGTCACCGATGGCAAAGTTGGAAGAGGCATTAGAATAACGAGACGTGACAAACGAGGAAGGTATGCCGTTGGTGCTTGCTTGACAATAGAGAATAAGAGGGTAAATGAGAAGTGGTTTTTAGCAGGAAAGGTGCTGGATCGCAATGTTTTCAACGTACATACAAAAGGTGCTGCCACAGGGAAAGTACCCCTATGAGCTCGAGCTCAAATGCACCCGCATGAACAGTAAAATCGAAAAAATATTAAAACATTTGATTTTTTTGTGACGAAGTTTGAAAAAAATTCTAAGTGCTCGCAAATTTTCATCATGAGATCACATTTGTGTAAGGAGTGGCAAAAAAAAATCAGGGTTTCAAAACACTTTCGAAAGTAGCTTCAGAGCATTGTTTTTGTATTTTTTTTGGGTCACACCTTCCTCGAATGTGATCTCATGATGAAAATTTGCAAGCACTAAGAAGATTTGTCAAAGTTCATCACAATTTTTTTTAGAATTTTTTAAAATGTTTTTTTGTTTTACTGTTCATCCGGGTGCATTAGAGCTCCAGCTCAAATACTCCACGTCCCTTCCACATAAGCTAGAATCGGCTAACATTTTTTGTACAATGGCGATGACAGGCGGCATCGGGGAGCTTTAATTTGTTGGAACTAATCCCCTTTTTTTGTTACAACCAGCCTTTTTTTGCTGCTACCGGCAACCGAGGGAGAGTACAACTTTTTCCGAGCTCGTCGTCAGAGGTGCTGCGACCTGCAACCGGCGCACGCCGAAGTTGTTCCCGACACAACCGAAGCTGCGACCGTCATCACACGGAGCTACAACCAGGGGCAGGGGATGTTGCATGCACGGCGGCAAGGGGTGGCGACCGACGGCGAGTGCGGCATCGATCTAGCAACGCGGGGCGGTGGAGGAGGAAGTCCATGTTGGGAAACGTTGCATGGGAAGCAAAAAAAAATCCTATGCACACGCAAGATCTATCCATGGTGATGAGCATCGACGAGAGGGAGAGTGGGTCTACATACCCTTGTAGATCGCTAAGCGGGAAGCGTTAAGAAACGCGGTTGATGTAGTCGAACGTCTTCGCAATCCAAATCGCCGAGCGTCCCGCGATCCAATCACGATCCGTCCCGATCTAGCGCCGAACGGACGGCACCTCCGCGTTCAGCACACGTACTGCTCAATGACGATCTCCGCCTTCTTGATCTAGCAAGAGGGAGCGGAGAGGTAGATGAGTTCTCTGGCAGCACAACGGCGTGGTGGCGAACTAATCCGGCAGGGCTTCGCCGAGCTCCGCCGAACTAATCTAGAGGAGAAACGATTTAGAGGAAGAAGAGGGCAGCACATGGCAATTAGGGTTAGGGATGCCCTCAAAATCCTCTAGTATATATAGGAGGGAGGGAGGAGGAGGCAGCCCTAGGGTTGCCCCTTGGGTCAGCCGAAATGGAGAGGAGGTGGAGGAGTCCACCTCCAATCCTACTCCAAGTAGGATTCAAATCCTACTTAGAATCCTTCCCCACCTTGGGGTTTTTTCCTTTCCTCCCACTCTAGCCGCATGGGCCTCTTGGGGCAGGTTTTCCCAGCCCACTAATGGCTGGTGCACCACCCCTCAGGCCCATGTGGCCTCCTGGCGCGGGTGGCCCCTCCCGGTGGTCCCCCCGAACTCTCACGGCACTCCCGGTACACTATCGAAGTACCCGAAACTTTTCCGGTGACCAAAACGGGACTTCCTATATATCAATCTTACCTCCGGACCATTCCGGAGCTCTCGTGACGTCCGGGATCTCATCCGGGACTCCGAACAACCTTCGGTCACCACCATACATAACTCAATACTACCAAAACGTCACCGAACGTTAAGTGTGCAGACCCTGCGGGTTCGAGAACTATGTAGATATGACCGAGACACCTCTACGGTCAATAACCAATAGCGGGACCTGGATGCCCATATTGGTTCCTACATATTCTACGAAGATCTTTATCGGTTGAACCTCTATGTCAAGGATTCAGTTAATCCCGTATGATGTTCCCTTTGTTCTTCGGTATGTTACTTGCCCGAGATTCGCTCGTCGGTATCTCTATACCTAGTTCAATCTTGTTACTGGCAAGTCTCTTTACTCGTTCTGTAATACAAGATCCCGTGGCTAACACTTTAGCCACATTGCTTGCAAGGCTAGTTGTGATGTTGTATTACCGAGTGGGCCCTGAGATACCTCTCCGTCACACGAAGTAACAAATCCCAGTCTTGATCCATGCCAACTCAACAGACACCCTTGGAGATACCTGTAGAGCATCTTTATATTCACCCAGTTACGTTGCAACGTTTGATACACACAAGGTATTCCTCCGATGTCAGTGAGTTGCATGATCTCATGGTCATAGGAACAGATACTTGACATGCAGAAAACTATAGCAATAAACTGACACGATCATATGCTACGTTCATAGTATGGGTCTTGTCCATCACATCATTCTCCTAATGATGTGATCCCGTTATCAAATAACATCTCATGTCTATGGCTAGGAAACCTTGACCATCTTTGATCAACGAGCTCGTCTACTAGAGGCATACTAGGGACACAGTGTTTTGTATGTATCCACACATGCAATTGAGTTTCCAATCAATACAATTATAGCATGGATAATAAACGATTATCATGAACAGGGAAATATAATAATAACCACTTTATTATTGCCTCTAGGGCATATTTCCAACAGTCCAAGCAACAGGGGGCCGCGCGCGGAGAGGAAGAAGAAGATGAGAAAAGTCTAGGCGATGCAGATCGAACGGCTGGGGCGCGCTGCTTCAGGCGGCTGGGGCACGATCGGCCGAACTGTTGGGCTGGCGCGCCGACGCCCAATACTGCCCAATCCAATCAGGCATCACATATACGTCTTTTTACCTCTGGTCGATTAACGACGGGAGTCCATATTTCGCGCGTGGGGCGCTACCGGCCGCAGCAGGGGAGCTCCTAATCAGCGCCTTCTGTGCCGGTTAGGGATGCTGGCGACCTCGCAGCTGCGTATATGGGCCAGCCCATCACGAGGAAGCACTTGCTAGCCAGGTGCACATCTTCCTACCCTAACAAAAGGGGGCACACCTTCCTACAATTGCATTCAATGGTTGAACAGTTGACTTCCGAAAGAAAAAATCACAAAAATAGAAAACTTCGTGAATTCAAAATTGATCGCAGATTTGAAAAGGGTTCACAAAATTTTAAAAGGTTCATAATTTTTTTTTAAAAGTTCACTGCATCTAAAAATAGTTCATCGATTTTGAAACAAAAAGTTCACAAAATATAAAAAAAGTACATCGAAAGTGAAACAAAAGTTCAAAAAATTGAAAACGGTTCACTGATTTTGAAAAAAGTTCATCAATTTTTAAAAAAGTTCATTGAATTTGAAAAAAAGTGCATCGTTTTCCAAAACAATTCCACACATTTGAGAAAAAAGTTCACAGATTTGATAAAAAGTTCACGTGTTTCCAAACAGCGTACACGATTTTGAGAAAAAAAAGTTCACCAATTTTGAAAAAAGTTCACCGATTTTGGAAAAAAGTTGATTGAATTTGAAAAGAGTTCATCAAATTTGAAAAAAGTTCACTGATTTTGGAAAAAAGTTCATCGAATTTGAAAAAAGTTCAATGAATTGGAAAATCGCATTTGAACAAAAGTTCAAAAATTTGAAAGCAGTCCATCATTTAAAAAACAAAAGAACAAATTCGATGAACTCTTTTAAAATCGTTGAACCAGGTCAAAGAAAAAAACAAAAGAAGAAATCGTTGAACCAGGTCAAAGAAAAAAACAAAAGAAAAAATCGTTGAACCAGGTCAAAGAAAAAAAAAGGAAAAAGAAAAAAGAAAAAAAGGCGAGTGAAAGGATAAAACGTATAAAAGGTTTCAATTTATCAGAAGCTGCATCGTGGTGGAGTGGTTGCAAGAGCATGTCTCTATGCTGGAGGTCCGGATAGGGAAACGAATGTACTTTTTTTTTTTGGTAAATTAACGACGTAGCTGCTGGTGGGTCGTTTTTCTTTTCTATATGCAATTAACTTACCTGGTGGGCTGAACACAGCAAGGGCCCAGCGACAGTGGACCTGGAACGAACGCGCCGGTTCGGTTTGGACGTTTAATTAGTACCACACCGGTGGCTTAGAAACATATCTAGCGGTTTAAAAATGCTGGTACTGAAGGATTCATCGCCGAGGAAAGCCATTCATGCACCAGCGATGCTAGCTAGCTGGTTGAACATGTCTGCTGAGGCACCACCGATGACGGTCAATTCATGAGCCAGCTATACTAGCTAACCTGGCCGCACATGTCTTCCTAGGTGAAAAGCATTCACTGGCGTAGCTAACCAGTGATGTCAGTCTTTTTTTATTTTAGATTTTTTTCCCTTCCTTGCACAACGGAATATATTGACGGTCATTCATGAGCCAGCTATTTTATTTTAGGCCTACCTCGTCATAAATTGCACAAAATCCACGAAACCCTCCGTCCTCCTCCGACCTCCCTCCAACATCTCCCTCGTCTGAGCTCTTGCCATCCGTCACCCTTACTTCCCATCCTCATCGTCGGTCCCAATCCGTCACCCTAGATGTCGTCTGGCCCATACAGATTGATGTTGCCAATATCAAGAAAGAGGGATGAAGAGAGGAGACGAACCTGGAGTTTTATACATGCACTAGGAGAAAACAGGATCTTGATCCTGGCCAGATCAGAGCATTAGTCCCGGTCGTGTTACGAACCGGGACTAATGGGAGCATCAGTCCCGGTTCGCTAGACCAGGACGCCGGGCGGGCCTGAGCAGGCATTAGTCCCGGTTCCAGCCACCGACCGGGACTAAAGGGGTTGCTGTCCTTTAGTCCCGGTTGGTGTCTGAAACCAAGACTAAATGTTTGGCTATTATTCCCGGTTTTAGACACAAACCAGGACTAAAGGTTTTGCCTATATATATCCACGCCCCCCCCCCCCCCCCCCCATTTCCTCTGTCTTTTGGCCGTTGAAGGGTGGAGGTCTGGGCTACTCTGTTTTTTGCCTATATATGCACATGAGGTGTTTGATGAAATGCCCGAGCCACACTTAAGTTATCTTCTCTGTTCTTCCTCCAAGCTCGACCTCTAAGATCCATTTTTCCCAAGATTTGTCTAGGTTTGACGGTGCACCAACTATCCAAGTGTTCTAAAAAGGTTAGCAACTTCATCATTTCATCTCTCACTGCTAGTTTAGCTCATTTCAAATGCTCTAGAAGTAGTGTGGTTTGTGGGTTTTAGTGGAGGAGTGTATGTGTGAGTTTATTTGATTTACATGCACAATTTGAGTTCAAATTAAGTTCTTACTTGTATTATTATTTGTTATTATATAGTGCCATAGTTTCGGTATCTGTCCCCGTCGGCTCTCGTCCGGTCTATGATTCGGATGTGGTATATTATTTTTTATTACTATTTGTTTCATCAGTGTTTATGACAATTATGCCGACCAACTTGACATAGATGTCTTTATCTAGGAGGTATGTGAACCGGAAATTCCAACCGTCCATCACAAATCTTCTCTTTGCGGATGACTCTTTGATTCTCATGAAAGCAAACCAGCATAGTGCGACAGCATTGAAGTCCTTGCTGGATTTATACTGTGCGGCATCAGGGCAACTGGTAAGTGTTGAGAAATCCAGTATTTTCTTTAGCCCAAACACGGAGGTTGATATTAGAGAACAAATGTGCATAACGTTGAATATAATGACTGAGGCCATTAGTGATAAATATCTCGGTCTACCAGCAATTGTGGGATTAGATAAAACAGAATGTTTCCAATTTTTGATTGAACGAATTGTGAAGAAAATTAGTGGTTGGAAAGAAAAATTATTATCAGCAGGGGGGAAGGAGATCCTGCTCAAGGCTGTTATCCAAGCCATACCCACCTATGCAATGTCGGTCTTTAAAATTCCTAAAAAAAATTTGTAAAGGAATCATTGACGCGATAGCGCATTTCTGGTGGGGAGACGAGGAGAACCAGAGGAGGATGCATTCGATGGCCTGGTGGAAAATGTGTGTACCTAAAAATCAAGGAGGGATGGGATTTCGCGATATTCACTGTTTCAACTTGGCATTACTAGCCAAGCAGGCATGGCGTCTTATTGATAAACCGGACTCTTTGTGTGCTACAATCCTAAGAGCTAAGTACTATCCAGATGGCGATTTATTGAACACCAAGCTGAAAAAAGGCTCTTCCTTTACATGGCAAAGTATCATGGCCGGTACAGAATCTTTAAAACGTGGATATATTTGGCGTGTGGGGAATGGACATAATATTAACATTTGGGACGATGCCTGGATTCCAAATTGTGTCACAAGAAAAATTGTAACGCCTAAGGGGGGACGACTATTGTGTAAGGTAGGTGACCTGATCAACCCTGTTTCGAATACTTGGGATGAAGAACTCATTACACAAACAATGTGGCCCATCGATGCACAACGGATTCTGTCTATCCCACTACCTCAATATGATATGCCAGACTTCATTGCTTGGAGCTTTACGAAAAATGGTATGTTCTCGGTTCGGTCCGCCTACTCAGTGGAGTGGGATTACCAGTATGGAAATAAATTAAAATATTCTAATGGGATGGGACGAACCACAGCAAACCCTATTTGGAGTAAAATCTGGCAGTTATCTTGTCCGGCAAAAGTTAAAATCTTTATATGGCGCACGCTTCATGGAACGCTTCCATGTCGGGTTACACTTGCAAATAGACATATGAAGATCTCGCCCATTTGCCCTGTTTGTTCAGAGGGTTTAGAAGACGCAAAACACATGCTCTTCCTATGTAGTAAAGCCAAGGAGGTATGGAAAAGGCTAGGGTTGGATGATATTATTGATAAAGCATGCAGGATCGATCGTGCTGGAGAAGAGGTGTTGGCATATTTGTTGCTATTGCCAGATCAAGATTTATGTATTTTGGGCCATCACAATGTAAGTGAAATGATTGCTATTGCTGTATGGTACCTTTGGTGGGAGAGACGAAAAGTGGTGCATAACGAGATAACGCAAACTGCGCAACAGATTTCATTGGGGATTCTAGCCCATACGTCAAATTATGTGAATGCATTGTCCACTAAGGGTACTATGAGAAAAGGGGGTTGGTCATGTCCCCCTAGGGGGTTTGTTAAAGTTAATGTTGACGCTTCTTTTGACCATGATAATCTTAATGGAACGATGGGGGCGGTTCTGAGAGATGACAAAGGTAGGTTCATCGCTGGAGGAAATGAGAAGATTGACTATTGTGCGGATGTTTTAACGGCGGAAGCCTTAGCTCTCAAATTTGGTCTAACACTAGCACAGAGGGCAGGATGTAACCGCCTCATCATTAACTCCGACAACCTTGAAGTGATTGAGACCATGCAGGACGGAGGGCAATCGGCAGGAGTGGCGGCGGCGATTTTTGATGACTGCTTTCATTATGCCTGTGATTTTATAATTTCGAGATTCGAACATTGTAACAGAGAAGGAAATAAAGTAGCTCATGAGCTTGCTAGATTAGCTAGATTTTCTTTTACTTCGGAGTGGTTTGAGGAACCTTTATGTGAAATTGTAACGATCCTCACAAACGATGTACTGGTTATCTCTAATGAATAAAGCTTGGGTTTATTTTAAAAAAAAAGGTTAAATTTAGTTGAAAAAGAAAACAATTATTTGAAAGAAAAATTGAAAAGAGTTGAAGAAGAGAAGATGAAATTGGAGTTGCATGTTGCCGATGTCGTCGATCTACCCAAGATACAGATGGATGCAATTCGCTTGAAGATTAGAAAGATTAAAAAATATGACATTGATAATGAGGCTTGGTATCATTATGTTGTTGGATCAATTGTTACGCTAGTTGCGATTTTGATAGCATTTGTTATTGAATTTAAATATTTTACATAGTTGTATGTTAGTTTCAATGTATGCTTTTTTTTCGTTTGATGGGGGTTAACTTACCTGCTGGGCCGAGGAGAATAGGGCCCAGGGCCGTAGACATGTTTTTAGGGGAAAACGGTCACCGCTCGGTTCGGTTGGACGTTTAATTAGTACCACACCGGTGGCTGAGAAACGTATCTAGCGGTTTAAAAATGGTGGTACTGACATACTAATCGCCCAGGAAAGCCATTCATGCACCAGCGATGCTAGATAGCTGGTTGAACATGTCTGCTGAGGCACCACCGATGACGGTCAATTCATGAGCCAGCTATACTAGCTAACCTGGCCGCACACGTCTTCCTAGGTGAAAAGCATTCACTGGCCTAGCTAACCAGTGATGTCAGTCTTTTTTTATTTTAGATTTTTTTTCCTTTCTTGCACAACGGAATATGTTGACACTATTTTTTCCCTTCCTACAACGGACTATACATACCATGCCTTTTCTTTTAACGAAAAACAGGCCGTTCTGCCAACATAAAAATCACTCCCTCCTATTGGTTTTCTTTTTACATTTTCCTCTTCCTCATACAATTGACTTTAAACATTGTAAATAATGGTTTTCTTGCAGGGGGTACTTTAGCTCCGTTCTGCCAACGTAAAAATCACTCCCTCCTACTGGTTTTCTTTTTTACATTTTCCTCTTCCTCATACAATTGACTTTAAACATTGTAAATAATGGTTTTCTTGCAAGGGGTACTTTAGCGCCGTTCTGCCAACGTAAAAATCACTCCCTCCTACTGGTTTTCTTTTTACATTTTCCTCTTCCTCATACAATTGACTTTAAACATTATAAATAATGGTTTTCTTGCAGGGGGTACTTTAGCCCGTTGAAGCGTATCGGTTGGACTCGCCACTGGCCACAACCATAGATGTCTCATCAAGAACTTGTAATTAAAGGCTAAGTCAGGAGCACGGGCCGCCCGTAGGAAGAGCTCGTCGCTAGGGGGAGTGGTCGTCCGGCTAGGGCGAGATCGGAGTCTATACGAGTCAGGCGTAGGGGCCGACGGCGATCAAACGATGACCGGCAACTACGACGATGTGGGCGGGGTGGGGGGTGGGGGCGCGGAGGAGGGAGAGGCGACATCAGGGGATGTCCTAGGGCGGCATCGGCGTCAACACGAGTCAGTCCTAGGGGCCGATGGCGACCAGGCGATGGCCGACGACAAGGACGATGTGCGGGGAAAGGAGAGAGGCGAGAGTGTGAGAGAGAACTGATAGAGTGATGAGCGGGAGGAAGGCTAAGTTAATAAGCTCGCGTAGATGTGACAGTTTGTATGCCAATATACCAGCCGCTTTTGCCATATACGCCCACTTCAAGCGTGTGAATTATACAACGGCATGTCAATTAAACTAGTTGTGCGCAGGCATCAAACACTCGCTGCTTATACATCATGTTTGTATATATGGGATTTTCTGTTTTAATATTTTTAGTGTACATGTGATTTTCATGAAAGAAGTTGCAAAATTCAAATGCAACAACTCTTTGGTAATGGATTTTTAATTTTACATGAGTTATATATAGATGCTTGCACTACATGTGACCGTGAAGACACTAGTAGAAAACAAGACTTTTGTTGTATCCGGATTGGAGCAATAGTCCTGGTCGCGTTACGAACCGCATTAGTCCCGGTTCGAGCAGCTAGGACGCCGGACAGGGCTCGACAGACATCAGTCCTAGTTTGAATGGGACATTTAGTCCCGGTTGCAGACATCAAACGGGATTAATGGGGTTGCGGCAGGTGCGATATTGTTTGGTCCCGGTTGGTGTCTCAAACCGAGACTAAAGGTCTGTCTTGAGTCCCGGTTTTAGACCCCAACCAGGACTATATTTTTTCCTCACAGAAGGTGGGAGGTGGGTGGTAGTTTGTTTTTCCCTTCCTATGTACAAGAGGTGCTCGATGAAATGCCTCAGAGCACATGATGCCACTTGTGGCCACACAATCCATTTTTCGCCTCAGTTTTTTCTCCAAGCTCGACCTCCAAACTCCATTTTCACCAAGATTTATCTAGATTTGGCGGTGCACCAACTATCCAAGTGTTCTAAGTTGTTTAGGGTGCCGCCATGTCCCCGTCCTCACCGTCGTCGATCGCCCGCGACCACCGTGGTGAGCCTTTTGTTCTTATCTTCTTTTTTAACAATTTTTTTTACTTGTAAGATTTAGATAGTTACTTGTATAATTTTCTTACTTGTATTATTGTTTGTTATTATATAGTGCCATGGTTTTGATATCCGCTCCCGTCGGCTCTCGTCCGGTCTATGATTCGGATGTGGTATATTATCTTTTATAACTATTCGTTTCATTTAGTGTTTATTACAATTATGCTGACCAACTTGATATATATATATATATATATATATATATATATATATATATATATATATATATATATATATATATATATATATATTTATCTAGGAGGTATGTGAACCGGAAATTACAACCGACCCTTTTGTCGAGAGGTTAAATTTAGTTGAAAAAGAAAATAATTATTTGAAAGAAAAATTGAAAAGAATTAAAGAAGAGAAGATGAAATTGGAGTTGCATGTTGCCGATGTCGTCGATCTACATAAGATCCAGCTGGATGCAATGTGTTTGAAGATTAGAAAATATGCCATTAATAAAGAGGCTTGATATCATTATGTTGTTGGATCAATTATTACCTTAGTTGCGATTTTAATCGCATTTGTTGTTACATTTAAATTTTTTACATAGTTGTATGTTAGTTTCAATATATGTTTTAGATGGTCTAGATAGTTGTATGTTGTTTTATGAGAACTATGTATGAATTGTATGTATTTATTTTTGTTGTAATAACATTTGATCATTACTGTACTTTTGTCTTAATGTGATGAACTTGTATTAATTTGGTCATTTCTCTATTCATGATGTTCTGTAATGGTTTTTCGATATATTTAATTATATAATGTAGATGAACCGGCAATGGATGTATGGTGATCAACGCACTGTCGAATACATTACGAGCCTGCATAATTTTATCGGTGTGGCTCAGGCAAACAGTGTGAATGGTTTTGTGTGTTGTCCATGTGTTGACTATGAGAATAAGAAGGATTACTCTTCCTCGCAAATCCTTCACACCCACCTGCTTCGGTCCGGTTTCATGCCCAGCTATAATTGTTGACTAACCACGGAAAAAAAAAACTTAAACTCCAGGGCTTGGCAGCGCCTGATGCGTGGCGGCCTTTAGTCCCGGTTGGTGTTACCAACCGGGACTAAAGGTCCTCCTGTCTAGCGCTCCACAACGACCACATGGAGCCCCTAAAAACAACCGGGACTAAAAGGAAGGGGGGCTTTAGTCCCGGTTGCACAACCGGGAAGGGCCCTTATGAACCGGGACTAATGTCCCATTTTCTACTACTAAGAGATATACATGCTACCATCAGATGCAACTTTAGCAGCGCGCTAGAAAGCGTACACGTTACAAATAAATGGGGCCGGACACGTGCCTGTTCATGTGGTCCACACTTCACATTAGTGGTGTCTAGTTTTTATTGGCACACCACAAGTTTCTAAAGGACTAGCGAAGTTCTGTTTTGGCTTATCCTACTAGTAGTTTTGGGCTGGTGGGCATGTTGGGTTAAGATGAGTGGCAGTGGGGAGTTCTACCGAACACTGCTAGTAGATGGTCATAAGCGACGCACCTGTTTTACATGAACGCTTCTACTATTTGAGCATAATAATTGTCGCGTGCTCTAGTGCAGCACATAGCTTATGGCGAAATCCTATAAGGGATTTCTGCATTAGTGTAACAAAACTAACTGTGTGATGTTTTTTTACAGAGATACCAACTCAGTATAAAAAATTAAAACAATCATTTATTAACATAATAAAATTGTTGCTCCTATGGAACAAACATTTTGCTATAGTTGCAGCCAGCAAAGGGAGAAAACCAAAATCTTCGTGGTATGTGCATAATTGATGTTAAGAAATTACGCCATTCATTCTTAAAATTAAGGTGTTGGAGGCTAGCAAACGTAACTAATGCATAATCTAGCTACGTAAAAAAGTTTCGCATTTCTTCAAGCTTTTCAACGCCATATCATTTGCTGCATTCCGTAAAACCATCTAAAAGTTCATGTGAAAATACGGACTCGGGGGAGCTTCGGTCCTTTCCTAAATTACTTTTAGACCGTATAAAATTATGAAGAACTTTCTATATGAAAAGAAGCGCATTTTCATAAGCTTTCCAACGTCGTATCATTTGCCTCAATCGGATTAGCTGTTTTGAAACTGAGCCAAAAATACGAGCTCGGCTGTTCGATTTGAAAAATTCCGCCATTTGTTAAATTGCTCTTTAACCGTAAGGAATTTGGGAAAACTTTCTATATGTGGAAGGAGCGGATTTGCAGCAGCTTTCCAACGCCGTATCATTTGCTTCATTCCGATTAATAGTTTATAAATGGACTCGAAAATACGATTCACGTTTTTTTGTGTGAAGAAAAACGGTTTTCAAAACTACTCTTAAACCATTTAGATTTTGACAAAACTTCAACTTACGTCGTGACCGTCGTGTCCACAGCTTTCCAACGGTATATTGCAAGCCTCATTTGGACAATGTTACGGGAAGTTCAACCTCTCACCAAGGGAAGTTCAGGTCGAACAACTTAGGTAGTAAAATTACAACAGACGCAAGTTCATCACGTCCCGAGAGCAAATCCGCCAACGAGGGAGATTCCTATTTAAAACGGGCATTTAGTTGCTAAAAACCATTTCCAGATTACACTTACATCACATAGAAGACGACTAACCAGAATAATTCGCGTGGGGAGACACGGTTGCAAAGATAGCCCGAAGGTCGTGTTCCTACAGAGGGAAGTTCAGGTTGTGTACCATAGGAAGTTCAACCCGTGCTCAGAATAATATTCTGATCCCGTGATCAGAATAGTGTTTATGTATGTATATTGACCCCCTTCTTTAAATTAGATCCAACGGAAGCGGGACGCACTCCTACCAAAGAGTCAAATACGAGCAATTCAAGATGAATTGGCGGAATTCTTACTTGAAGAGTTCATAGCTAAAAACGGAGAATACCATCTGGAATTGGACACTGATTTTGGTAATTAGCTACTAGGGATAGTAAGTGATATTATATTGTATATATACATGAACGTGTACTATATTGTAGTAGCGTCGAAAACTTGTTGCTCGACCAACAAGCACGGAGAAAGAGGTCACTTCTGTATATTCCTCACGATGTTGTGTAACGGTTTCTTCATTGCTAAATGGTAAACACAAAAAGAAAAGGAGGAAACACAATATGAAACACCTAAACCCTCCAAATCCCTCCTTTAAAAAGAACCCCAACAGTTGGCTGGTGCTGACGCATGGCTGCCTTTTAGTCTCGGTTGGTGTTACCAATCGGTACTAAAGGTTCTCCTGCCTGGGCGCCCCACAACGGTCACGTGAAACTCCTTTAGTCCTGGTTCGTAACACAACCGGGACTAAAAGTCAGGGCCTTTAGTCCCGATTGATTAGTCCCAGTTAGAGAACCGGGATTAAAGGCCCTTCAGAAGGTACAAAAGGTCTGTTTTCCACTAGTGATGATGTGGGCACCAGGGACAGCCCATTGCCTTCTCTCCTCTCCCTAGTAGAAAACAGGGCTTCGGTCCATGCCTGAAAAGCCATTAATCCCGGTTCACTCATGAACCGGGACCCATGGCGGCATCGGTCCTGGTTCGTGAGGCCAGGGCGTCGACAGGGCCTCGTGGGCCATTGGTCCCGGTTCGTCTGACCCCTGTGGTCCCGGTTCCATCCACGAACCGGGACCAATGGTCCTCGCTCCTGGCCCACAATCATTGGCCCCGGTTTGTGGGAGGAACCGGGACCAAATGTGGTCCTTTAGTCCCGGTTCCAGCCACAAACCGGGACCAAAGGTTGGCCTATATATACCCCCCCCCGGCGACCAGACCAGTGCACTGCTCTGTTTTTTTGGCCAGCCGTGTGAGAGCTTTGTGGTGCTCTAGCTCACCTCCTATGCACATGAGGTGTTCGATGAAATGCCCAATCCACACTTAAGCTTTCTCCTCTCGAAGCTCCTTGTCTAAGCTCCATTTTCCTCAAGATTTGTCTAGGTTTGGCGGTCCGTCCTGTCCCGTCCCCGTCGTCACCGCCGTCGATCGCCCGCGCCCATATCGGCGCCGGCAGCACCATGGTTAGCCTCTTCTTCTTATCTTCTTTCTAAAAGAAAAAAGTTCTTACTTGTATTATTTAGATAGATACTTGTGTAATTTTCTTACTTTTATTATTGTTTGTTATTATATAGTGCGATGGTTTTGGTATCCGCCTCCGTCGGCCCTCGTCCTGTCTATTAATACACTTTATTATATAACGCACGTAGATGAACCGACAATGGATGTACGGTGACCGACGCACCTCCGAGTATATTAAGGGCCTGCATAATTTTCTTGAAGCGGCTGAGGCAAACAAGCAGAATGGTTTTATGCATTGTCCATGTACTGTCTGTGAGAATATGAAGGCTTTCTCCAACTCTAAAACCCTACACTTCCACCTGCTCAAGAAGGGTTTTATGCCACACTATAATGTTTGGACCAAGCACGGAGAAAGAGGGGTTATGATGGAAGACAACGAAGAAGAAGAGGATGATGACAACTATGTGCCTCCTGAATACGGTGATGCTGCAACGGGGGAAGATGAAGATCAAGAGGAACCAGACGATGTGCCCGATGATGATCTTCGCCGGGTCATTGTTGATGCAAAGAGACAATGCGAAAGTGAAAAGGAGAAGTTGAAGTTCGATCGCATGTTAGAGGATCACAAAAAAGGGTTGTACCCCAATTGCGAAGATGGCAACACAAAGCTCGGTACCACACTGGAATTGCTGCAGTGGAAGGCAGAGAATGGTATACCTGACAAAGGATTTGAGAAGCTATTGAAAATATTGAAGAAGAAGCTTCCAAAGGATAATGAATTGCCCGACAGTACGTACGCAGCAAAGAAGGTTGTATGCCCTCTAGGATTGGAGGTGCAGAAGATACATGCATGCCCTAATTACTGCATCCTCTACCGCGGTGCGTACGAGGATTTAAATGCATGCCCCGTATGCAATGCATTGCGGTATAAGATCAGACGAGATGACCCTGGTGATGTTGACGGCGAGCGCCCCAGGAAGAGGGTTCCTGCCAAGGTGATGTGGTATGCTCCTATAATACGACGGTTGAAACGTCTGTTCAGAAACAAAGAGCATGCCAAGGCGATGCGATGGCACAAAGAGGACCGTCAGAAAGATGGGAAGTTGAGAGCACCCGCTGACGGGTCGCAGTGGAGAAAGATCGAGAGAAAGTGGAGCGACTTTACAGTTGACCCAAGGAACGTATGGTTTGGTTTAAGTGCAGATGGCGTTAATCCTTTTGGGGATCAGAGCAGCAAGCATAGCACATGGCCTGTGACTCTATGTATGTATAACCTTCCTCCTTGGTTGTGCATGAAGCGGAAGTTCATTATGATGCCAGTGCTCATTCAAGGACCTAGACAACCCGGCAATGACATTGATGTGTACCTAAGGCCATTAGTTGATGAGCTTTTACAACTATGGAATGGAAGAGGTGTACGTGTGTGGGATGAGAAAGAACAGGAGGAATTTGACCTACATGCATTGCTGTTTGTAACAATCAACGACAGTATATATTTGGACAAATGCAGGAAGAATGTGTACCTGGGGCATCGTCGATTTCTTCCGACCAACCATCAATGTCGAAAGAAAGGAAAGCATTTCAAAGGTGAGGCAGATCACCGGAAGAAGCCCGCCATCCGTACTGGTGATCACATACTTGATATGGTCAATGATTTAAAAGTAATCTTTGGAAAGGGTCATGGCGGACTATCTGTTCCGACTGACGATGCGGGACGCACACCCATGTGGAAGAAGAAATCTATATTTTGGGACCTAGCCTATTGGAAAGACCTAGAGGTCCGCTCTGCAATCGACGTGATGCACGTGACGAAGAATCTTTGCGTGAACCTGCTAGGATTCTTGGGCATGTATGGGAAGACAAAAGATACACCGGAGGCACGGGAGGAACATCAACGTATGCACGGAGAAGACGGCATGGATCCAAAGCAGTTTCAGGGTCATGCCAGCTACGCTCTTACCAAAGAAGAGAAGGAAATCTTCTTCGAATGCCTGCTCAGTATGAAGGTCTCGTCTGGCTTCTCGTCGAACATAAAGGGAATAATAAATATGGCAGAGAAAAAGTTCCAGAACCTAAAGTCTCATGACTGCCACGTGATTATGACGCAACTGCTTCCGGTTGCATTGAGGGGGCTTCTACCGGAAAACGTTCGATTAGCCATTGTGAAGCTATGTGCATTCCTCAATGCAATCTCTCAGAAGGTGATCGATCCAGAAATCCTGCCAAGGTTAAGGAGTGATTTGGTGCAATGTCTTGTTAGTTTCGAGCTGGTGTTCCCACCATCCTTCTTCAATATCATGACGCACGTCCTAGTTCATCTAGTCGACGAGATTGTCGTTCTGGGCCCTGTATTTCTACACAATATGTTCCCCTTTGAGAGGTTCATGGGAGTCTTAAAGAAATATGTTCGTAACCGCGCTAGGCCAGAAGGAAGCATCTCAATGGGCCATCAAACAGAGGATGTCATTGGGTTATGTGTTGACTTCATTCCTGACCTTAAGAAGATTGGTCTCCCTCAATTGCAGTATGAGGGGAGACTGACTTGAAAAGGCACGCTAGGAGCGGACTCAATAATATGTAGGGATGGGCATTCTTGGTCTCAAGCACACTACACAGTTCTACAGAATTCTACCTTGGTGACCCCGTATGTCGATGAACAAAAGAATATTCTGCGCTCCAAACACCCGGAGCACTGTGACGACTAGATTACATGTGAACACATCAGGACATTCGGCAGTTGGTTGCAAACACGTCTCATGCGTAACAACACTGTTTCTGATGAGCTGTACTTGTTAGACAGGGGACCATCTTCGACTGTATTGACTTACAAAGGGTACGAGATAAATGGGAATACATTTTACACGATCGCCCAAGATCAAAAGAGCACCAACCAAAACAGCAGTGTCCGCTTTGATGCAACAACCAAGAGGGGAAAGGACACATATTATGGTTACATAGTGGACATATGGGAACTTGACTATGGACATGATTTTAAGGTCCCTTGGTTTCAGTGCAAATGGGTCAATCTCTCAGGAGGCGGGGTACAGGTAGACCCACAGTACGGAATGACAACGGTGGATCTGAACAATCTTGGGTACACAGACGAACCATTCATCCTAGCCAATGATGTGGCGCAGGTTTTCTATGTGAAGGACATGTCTACCAAACCGAGAAAAAGAAAAGATAAGGAAGCGAATACATCATACGATGAGCCAAAATGCCACATAGTTCTTTCAGGAAAAAGAGACATCGTGGGATTCGAGGGCAAGACAGACATGTCTGAAGATTATGAAAAGTTTCATGAAATTCCTCCCTTCAAAGTCAAGATTGACCCAAGTACCCTGTTAAACGATGAAGATTATCCATGGTTACGGCGCAATAAGCAAAGGACACAAGCGAAGAAAAAGTGAAGACTTTCTCTCCACAACTATTATGATGATGCCTTTGATCGAGAATATCACTGCAGTTACATGAGTTCAAAAAAATGAAATACATTTGTAACAGATGAGATTTGTACACGAAGTGCATCCAGTTTTTGTCATAACCCTCTCAACTTTTTAGCACATGCTATGTGGGTGAAATGATGATACCATGCCAACTTTCAACCTTTTCAGAGTTTATTTGTAGTGCTTTTCAATTTCACGGTCATTTAGCTCAAAATCAGTAAATGCATGAAAAATACCAAATGAAGCCAGAAAGGGTTGAAAATTGATGATGTGGCTTTGAATGGTGCATTTTCAACACACACAAAGTCTGGAGTTCAAATAAGTTCAAAAAAATGAAATCCCTTTGTAACAGATGAGTTTTCGTCCGAAACCCTGATACTTCGAAAGAGATTGTCCGTTTTGTAAACGAAGTGCATCCAGTTTTTGCCATAACCCTCTCAACTTTTTAGCACATGCTATGTGGGTGAAATGATGATAACATGCCAACTTTCAACCTTTTCAGAGTTCATTTGTAGTGCTTTTCAATTTCACGGTCATTTAGCTCAAAAAAATCAGTAAATGCATGAAAAATACCAAATGAAGCCAGAAAGGGTTGAAAATTGATGATGTGGCTTTGAATGGTGCATTTTGAACACACAAAAAGTCTGGAGTTCAAATAAGATCAAAAAATGAAATCCCTTTGTAACAGATGAGTTTTCGTCCGAAACCCTGGTACTTCGAAAGAGATTGTCCCTTTTGTACACGAAGTGCATCCAGTTTTTGCCGTAACCCTCTCAACTTTTTAGCACATGCTATCTGGGTGAAATGATGATACCATGCCAACTTTCAACCTTTTCAGAGTTCATTTGTAGTGCTTTTCAATTTCACGGTCATTTAGCTCAAAGAATGAACTAAAAAGCTTTTATAAAACTCTAATAGCAAAAGCAATCAACTAAAAAGCTTTTATAAACCTCTAGTATTTTTGAAACTAAAATTATATAAAATTTATGCAACTGAAATTATCAAAGTATATTTTGTTCGAAACATTAATAGCAAAAAGAATTTTCATAAAGAATTTTTTTGTTAGAAACTTTAATAGCAACTAAAATAACCAAATCTGTTTTTGATTCAAACAGACATTTAAAATAACCTAAAACTTACCAAATAGCAGGAAAAAGAATCACTCAAAAATCTATTTTTTTAGTAAAGTTATTCACAAACTAGTGGCTCACACAAATTTCAAAAAATTCAAATTTAAACTATTGAAATTTGAAAACTAATGGCACTAACAGAAAGTTTATAATTTTTGTGACCTAAAAGCAAAAAGAATCACTGAAAAACAGTAAATAGGAACAAAATAAAATAAATAAAGCAAAAAAACAAAACAAAAAAATAAATTTTTTTAAAAAAAATCCGCCTACTGGGCCACTACGGCATGAATACGATTAGAAACCCAACCAGTTTGTTGGGCTAGGATTCAGGCCCGCAGAAGGCCCAGTAGGCCCACAGGCAGTGACAGTTTAGGCCCGAAAGCCTGCAGTTGAGAGGAGCTCGGGAGGGTGTGCGCAGCAGCGCTTATAAACCACTCCCGAGCTCCCTCGGCTAGCGACGTGGGACTAAAAATTTGGCCCCGGGCAGCACCACCCTTTGGTCCGGTTTGTGGCACAAACCAGGACCAATGCCCCTTTCGTCCCGGTTGGTGGCACCAACCGGGACCAAAGGTCCCTGTTTCCCGCCCTTTGGACTGCCGAAAACTGACCTTTGGTCCCGGTTTATGGCACCAACCGGGACCAAAGGTCCCTGTTTCCCGCCCTTTGGGCTGCCGAAAACTGATCTTTGGAACCGGTTGGTGGCACCTACCGGGACTAAAGGGGGGCATTGGTCCCGGTTTGTGCCACCAACCGGGACCAATAGCCTGGCTATATAAGCCAACACTTGTGAAATTTTTGTCTCAGTTTCTTCGCTCTCTCCTCATCCTCTCCGCCAGGCTGCCCCGACGCCATCGCCACGCCCGTGCCCCGCCGTCGCCGTTGCCGTCACCGCCCCCGAGCCGGCGCGCTGTCGCTCCTCCCGAGCCCTCGCCGCGCCCCTGCCTCGCCGTCGCCGTGCCCCTGCCCCGCCCTCGCCGTTGCCGTCACCGTCGCCATCGCCGTCGCCGTCGCCGCCCCCGAGCCCGCACGCTCTCCCTCCTCCCCGAGCCCTCGCCGCCCCCGCGGCCCTGGCCAACTTTACTTTTTTGTCTTAGATTTTTTTTGTTCATATATGTCGATGTATATATATGTAGATGTATGTATACTAATTAGTTGTCCTACGAAAATTAGGAGTCCTAGGAAAAATTAGTTAATTAGGAGTCCTAGGAGATTAGTTGATTTTGTTTATGATGCTTTTTATGTTTTAGTTGTTTTATGTTTTAGTTAATTATTAGGAGTCCTAGGAAAAATTAGTATGTGTATGTTAGATTACAGAAAAAATCTTGGGTTTTGGAAAAATTAGTGATTAAACGATAAGTAAACGTTCTCATAGGAATTTGTCTCGACATCGACGATGCCCGGCCCGCATCCTCGTCGTCGAGTGGTCCGCGAGAGCCTGCTTCATAGGCGCCATGTCCGGGACTGGGCTCCGCCGGGCTGGCACTGGGAGGTGCTACCTTCCGGGGCTCGAAGCTTGGTGAGGAATCTGGGTCTCGTCATCGACCCGGAGCTTCTTTGGTGGCGGTCACGTGGGCCACTTTCGGTGCAGAGGGAGCGGGCCCCCACGGAGGTGGTACATCGCCGTGTCAGGGAGGAGGACGAGCACGTCTGTCGCTACATGGCGGCGTTGGACGCTAGGTTCAACAATACCTGGCAGATTCTTCAGGGATCTCACCCGAGTTATGATCCCGTGATGGTTCCTTATCTTTGGGTGTCCACCACCCGCGACTCAGGAACCGCTAGTGACTTATATTATTCGATAGTATTCGATCTGTATTAGTGATCTTATAGGATAATATTCGAGATGTATTAGTTAATATGTGATGATGCATTAATAACTGGATTATTCGGGATGATGTATTAGTGATATTATATTCGAGTTCATTATAAATGTATTAGTGATATTTTATCGGTATAATGCGTGTGTGACTTTAGGTCTGTCGTTGCTCCTTGTGTGACTTTCATGTGTGTTCTTATAATTTTTACAAATAAAATCGTATTTGTATGATTTAGATAGTTACTAGCATAGTTTTCTTACTGGTATGATTGTTGTTATATATAGTGCCATGGTTATGATATCCGTGCCCGTCGGCCCTTGTTCGGTTTACGATTCAGATGTGGTATATTCTCTTTTATAACTATTTGTTGCATTTCGTGTTAATGACAATTATGCCCATCAAGTTGACATGGATATTTTTATCTAGGAGGTAGTTGAACCGGAAATGCCAACCGACCCTATTGTCGAGAAGTTAAATTTAGTTGAAAAAGAAAATCAGGATTTGAAAGAAAACTTGAAAAGAGTTGAAGAAGAGAAGATGAAATTGGAGTTGTACGTTTTTTTTTGAAAGCTTGGGACAGTGAGGGCAACCCCCCACTGACTTTATATTAAATTGGAGTTGTACGTTGCCGATGTCATCGGTGATCACAAGATCAAGATTGATGCAATGCACTTGAAGATTAGAAAGATTAGAAAATATGCCATTAATAAAGAGGCTTGGTATCATTATGTTGTTGGATTAATTTTTACCTTAGTTGTGATTTTGATCGCATTTGTTGTTGCATTTAAAATGTTTTAGCTAGATAGTTTTATGTTGTTTTATGAGAATAAGTGTGTATGAACTTTATGTATGAACTTGTATTAATTCGTTCTTCTCGGTGTTGTGTAATGAAGATAAACCGGCAATGGATGTACGTTGACTGACGCTCTCCCCAGTTCATTAATGGCGTGCAGAGTTTTTTGCGTGCGGCTGAGGCAAACAAGCGGGATGGTTTTATGTGTTGTCCATGTGGTGTGTGTAAGAATGATAAGACCTACTCTAGCTCAAAACAGATTCACATCCACCTGTTTACGTCCGGTTTCATGTCCGTCTATAATTGTTTGACCAAGCACAGAGAAAGAGGGGTTCTAATGGAAGAGAATGAAGAAGAAGAGGATAACGACAACTATCATGTGTGTCTTGAATATGATTGTAGTACAATGGGGGAAGAGAATGAAGAAGAAGAAGCTGAGGCATCAGATGAGCCCGCTGATGATCTTGGTCGGGCCATTGCTGATGCAAAGAGAAACTGCGGAAATGAAAAGGAGAAGTTGAAGTTGCAGCGCATGTTAGAAGATCATCAAAAAGCGGTGTACCCAAATTGCAAAGATGACAACACAAAGCTCGGAACCACACTGGAATTGCTGCAATGGAAGGCGGAGAATCATGTATCTGACAAGGGATTTGAAAAGTTGCTGAAAATAATGAAGAATAAGCTTCCAAAGGACAATGAATTGCCCGACAGTACATACGAAGCAAACAAGGTTGTCTGCCCTCTAGGATTGGAGGTGCAGAAGATACATGCATGCCCTAATGACTGCATCCTCTACCGCGGTGAGTACGAGAATTTGGATTCATGCCCGGTATGCAATGCATTGCGATATAAGATCGGTCGCGATGACCCTGGTGATGAAGTTCAGGGCGAGCGCCCCAGGAAGAGGATTCCTGCCAAGGTGATGTGGTATGCTCCTATAATACCATGGTTGAAATGTTTGTTCCAAAACAAAGAGCATGCCAAGTCGTTGCGATGGCACAAAGAAGACCGTGAGAAAGACGGGAAGTTGAGAGTACCCGCTGATGGGTCGCAGTGGAGAAAAATCGAGAGAGAGTGGCCGGACTTATTAGATGACCCAAGGAACTTATTGTTTGGTTTAAGTGCAGATGGCATTAATCCATTCGGGGAGCAGAGCAGCAAGCATAGCACATGGCATGTGACTCTATGTATCTATAACCTTACTCCTTGGTTGTGCATGAATTGGAAGTTCATTATGATGCCAGTGCTCATCCAAGGCCCTAAGCAACCCGGCAACAACATTTATGTGTACCTAAGGCCATTAGTTGATGAACTTTTACAGTTGTGCAATAAAAAAGGTATACGTGTGTGGGATGAGCACAAACAGAAGGAATTTGACCTGCGAGCGTTGCTCTTTGTAACCATCAATGATTGTCTTGCTCTTAGTAACCTTTCAGGACAGAAAAATAGGGATACCATGCATGCACGCACTGTTTAGATGATACTGAAAGTATATATTTGGACAACTGCAAGAAGAATGTTTACCTGGGACATCGTCGATTTCTTCCGGCCAAGCATGCCTTAAGAAAGAAAGGCAAGCATTTCAAAGGTGAGGCAGATCACCGGAAGAAGCCCGTCCTCCATACTGGTGATGACATACTTGATATGGTCAAGGATTTACAAGTAATATTTGGAAAGGGTCCTGGGGGACAATCTGTTCCGAATGACGCTCAGGGACACGCACCCATGTGGAAGAAGAAATCTATATTTTGGGAGCTAGAATATTGGAAAGTCCTAGAGGTCCGCTCTGCAATCGACATGATGCAAGTGACGAAGAATATTTGCGTGAACCTGCTAGGATTCCTTGGTGTGTATGGGAAGACAAAAGATACACCGGAGCACGGGAGGACCAGCAACGTGTGCACGAAAACGACGGCATGCATGCAAAGCAGTATGAAGGTCCTGCCAGCTATGCTCTTACCAAAGCAGAGAAGGAAATCTTCTTTGAATGCTTGCTCAGTATGAAGGTCCCATCTGGCTTCTCGTCGAATATAAAGGGAATGCTTGCTCAGTACCAAAGCAGAGAAAAAAATTCAGAACTTAAAGTCTCATGACTGCCACGTGATCATGACGCAATTGCTTCCGGTTGCGTTGAGGGGGCTTCTACCAGAAAATGATCGATTAGCCATTGTGAAGTTATGTTCATTCCTCAATGCAATTTCTCAGAAGGTAATCGATCCGGAAATCCTACCAAGCTTACAGAATGATTTGGTCCAATGTCTTGTCAGTTTCGAGTTGGTGTTCCCACCATCCTTCTTTAATATTATGACGCACGTCCTAGTTCACCTAGTCGAAGAGATTGCCATTCTGGGTCCTATATTTCTACACAATATGTTCCCCTTTGAGAGGTTCATGGGAGTCTTAAAGAAATATGTTCATAACCGTGCTAGGCCAGAAGGAAGCATTTCCAAGGGCCATAAAACAGAGGAGGTTATTGAGTTTTGTGTTGACTTTATCCCTGACATTAAGCCGATTGGTGTTCCTCAACCGCGGCACGAGGGGAAACTGCGTGGAAAAGGCACGCTTGGACCAAAATCAATAATATGTACGGATGGGCATTCTTCGGCGCAAGCACACTACACAGTTCTATAGAATTCTACCTTGGTCACCCCATATATCGAGGAACACATGGATATTATACGGTCGAAGAACCTGGAGAAGTCTGACCCTTGGATTCAACATACACACATTGAGGCTTTCGGCGGTTGGTTGCGAACACATCTCATGAATGACGACAATGTTGAAGATGACTTGTACTTGTTGGCCAAGAGACCATCTTCGACTATATTGACTTTCCAAGGGTACGAGATAAATGGGAATACATTTTACACGATCTCCCAAGATAAAAAGAGCACCAACCAAAACAGTGGTGTTCGCTTTGACGATGCGGCAAACACCAAGGAAAAGGACACATACTATGGTTACATAGAGAAGATATGGGAACTTGACTATGGAGGTGATTTGAAGGTCCCTTTGTTCCGGTGCAAATGGGCCAATCTGACTGGAGGAGGGGTAATGGTAGACCCGCAGTACGGAATGACAATAGTGGATCTCAACAATCTTGGGCACACAGACGAACCATTAGTTCTAGCCAATGGTGTGGCGCAAGTTTTCTATGTGAAGGACATGTCTACCAAACCGAGAAAAAGGAAAGGTAAGAAAGCGGATACATCATACGATGAGCCAAAGCGCCACATAGTTCTATCTAGGAAAAGAAACATCGTGGGAGTGGAGGACAAGACAGACATGTCAAGAGATTATGAAAAGTTTGATGAAATTCCTCCCTTCGCAGTGAAGACTGACCCAAGCATCATGTTAAATGGTGAAGATTGTCCATGGTTACGGCGCAATAATCAAGGGACTCACGCGAAGAAAAAGTTTTATACCCCAAGATCCCACTCTGGGAAGTGACTAGCTGCACCGTCATCACTTTTCTTCTCTAGTGAGTAGCCGGGATGGTTCAGTTTGTACACGAAGTGCATCCATTTTTTGTTGTGACCCTCTCAACCTTTTACCACTTGCTATGTGGGTGAAATGATGGTATCATGCCAAGTTTCAACCTTTTCAGAGTTCATTTGTGGTGCTTTTTAATTTCAGGGTCATTTAGCTCAAAACAATTCATTAAATAGATGAAAAATAGCAAATGAAGTTAGATAGGGTTGAAATTTTAGTATGTGGCTTATAATGGTTCATATTGAATGCACAAAAAGTCTGGAGTTGAAATAAGTTAAAAAATTGAAATCCTTTTGTAGCAGACGAGTTTTCGTCCGAAACCCCGATACTTCGAAGGAGATTGTCCATTTTGTACACGAAGTGCATCCAGTTTTTGTCGTAACGCTCTCAACTTTTTAGCACATGCTATGTGGGTGAAATGATGATACCGTGCCAAGTTTCAACCATTTCAGAGTTCATTTGTGGTGCTTTTTAATTTCAGGGTCATTTTGCTCAAAACAAATCATTAAATGCATGAAAAATAGCAAATGAAATTAGATAGGGCTGAAATTTTAGTATGTGGCTTATAATGCTTCATATTGAATGGACAAAAAGTCTGGAGTTGAAATAAGTTTAAAAAATTGAAATCCTTTTGTAACAGACGAGTTTTCGTCCGAAACCCAGATACTTCGAAGGAGATTGTCCATTTTGTACACAAAGTGCATCCAGTTTTTGTCGTAACGCTCTCAACTTTTTAGCACATTCTATGTGGGTGAAATGATGATACCATGCCAAGTTTCAACCTTTTCAGAGTTTAGTAATAGTGATTTTGATTAAAACAAATGAAGGTATAAAACTGAAAGAGTTAAACAGAATCTGGTTTTGATTAAAACACCTATTTAAATTATCCTAAAAATTTCCCAACTTTAACATAATGATAAACATACTAATATAAAACAATAGGAAAAACAATCACTCAAAAATCTATTTTTAAACTAAAGTTATTCACAAATTACTGTTTCACACAAATTTCAAATGAATTCAAATTTAAACTATTTCAATTTGAAAACTACTGGGAGTAACAGAAAGTTTATAATTGTTTTGACCTAAAGCAAAAAGATTCATTAAAAATTATAAATATACTAACAGTTATTCCAAATATAAAAACAGAAATTAGAAAAACAAAACAAAACAAAAAAGAGAAAATATAGCTGTAGTCCCGATTGGTGCTACCAGCCGGGACTAAAGGTCCCTTCCCGCGCGGAAGTTGGGCCACCAAAAAGGTCCCTTCCCGCGCGAAATTTGGGCCGCCGAAAAGATGGGCCTTTAGTCCCGGTTGGTGATACCAACCGGGACTAAAGGGTCTTTAGTACCGGTTGGAGCCACGTCCCGGGACTAAAGAGTCCCTCTATTTATGCAGGACTTTGCCGTTTCTGCCCCAACCTATCCCATTCTGCCCCCCGACGCCGCTCCTGCCCCGACGCCGCCAGGCTGTCGGAGCTCCCCGCGCGCCTGTTCTCCCTCGACCTCGCCGTCACGCTTCCAGGCTGCCCGTCTTCAACCTCCCGCCGGAGATCGCCGTCCCCGACCCGCTCGCTCCGGCCCCTCTTCTCCCTTGCTACCTCTTGAGCTTGCGTTGGTTTTTCCTTGAAGAGGAAAGGGTGATGCAGCGAAGTAGATAAGTATTTCCCTCAGTTGATGAGAACCA
Source organism: Elymus sibiricus (assembly GCA_039707655.1). Taxonomy (NCBI): domain Eukaryota; kingdom Viridiplantae; phylum Streptophyta; class Magnoliopsida; order Poales; family Poaceae; genus Elymus; species Elymus sibiricus. Next base: position 528,336,031 of record CM077675.1, read on the forward strand.
AGGTATCAATCCAGTTGGAGGAACAAGCAAGTCACCAATGGATGCACCTACACAAACAATCAAACTCTTGCACCCAACGCTATAAAGGGGTTGTCAATCCCTTCACGGTTATTTGCAAGGATTAGATCTGATAGAGATAGATGTAAACGAGTAAAACATAAATAAATTGCAGCAAGGTATTTTTGGTATTTTTGGTTTATATATCTGAAATTATATTATCGAAAGTAGACCCGGCGGCAATAGGTTTCACTAGAGGCTTCTCTCTTGAAGGAAAATATCACGGTGGGTAAACAAATTACTGTCAAGCAATTGATAGAAAAGCGAATAATCATGTAGATATCCAAGGCAATGATCATGCATATAGGCATCACGTCCATGTCAAGTAGACCGAAACGATTCTGCATCTACTACTATTACTCCACACATCGACCGACTCCTGCCTGCATCTAGAGTATTAAGTTCATGAAGAACAGAGTAACGCATTAGGTAAGATGACATGATGTAGAGGGATAAACTCAAGCAATATGATGAAAACCCCATCTTTTTACCCTTGATGGCAACAATACAATACATGCCTCGCTACGCCTACTTTGTCACTGGGTGAGGACACCGCAAGATTGAACCCAAAACTAAGCACTTCTCCCATTGCAAGAATTACCAATCTAGTTGGCCAAACCAAATCAATAACTCGAAGAGACTTGCAAAGATATGAAATCATGCATATAAGAATTCAGAGGAGATTCAAATAAGATTCATGGATAATCTGAACATAAACCCACAATTCATCGGATCTTGACAAACACACCGCAAAAGAGTATTACATCGGATAGATCTCCATGAAGAACATGAAGAACATGGTATTGAAGATCAAAGAGAGAGAAGAAGTCATCTAGCTACTAGCTATGGACCCGTAGGTCTGTGGTGGACTACTCACGCATCATTGGAGGGGCAATGGAGTTGATGTAGATGCGCTCCGTGATCGGATCCCCCTCCGGCAGATTACCGAAAAAGGCTCCAAGATTGGATCTCTCAGGAACGGAGGCTTCTGGCAGCGGAAAAGTATTTGTGTGGCCCTTTTTGGTGTTGGGGGAATATTTGGGTATTTATAGGACAAAGAATAGGGTTAGGAGACCTGCCAGGAGACGGCAAGCCTGCCAGGCGCGGCCAGGGGGGTGGCCGCGCCTCCAGGGCTTGTGACCTCCTGGCAGGTGCCCTGGCGTGCACTCCAATCCTGGTGGATTTGTTTCCTTCCTAAAAAAATCATTCCGAAGATTTTGTTCCGTTTGGACTCCGTTTAATATTCCATATTTGCAAAACTCAAAAACAAGGAAAAAACAGAAACTGGCACTAGGCTCTAGATTAATAGGTTAGTCCCAAAAATAATATAAAATAGCATATTAATGCATATAAAACATCCAAAACAGATAATATAATAGCATGACATCATAAAAAATTATAGATATGTTGGAGACGTATCAGCATCCCCAAACTTACTTCCTGCTCGTCCTCGAGTAGGTAAATGATGATAACAAATTTTTTGATGTGGAGTGCTACCTAACATATTTATCCATGTAATATTCTCTATTGTGGCATGAATATTCAGATCCATAATATCAAAACAAAAGCTCAATATTGATATAAAAACAATAACATTTCAAGCATACTAGCAAAGCAATTGTATCTCTTCAAAATATAATGGCAAAAGAAAGTTATCCCTACAATATCATATGGTCTGGCTATGCTGCATCTTCCCCACACAAAGTATTTATATCATGCACAACCCCGGTGACAAGTCAAGCAATTGTTTCAGACTTATTATGTTCTCAAACTTTTTCAACTCTCACGCAATACATGAGCGTGAGCCATGTATATAGCACTATAGGTGGAATAGAATATGGTGGAGGTTGTCAAGGAAAAGGAGAAGATAGTCTCACATCAACTAGGCGTATCAACGGGCTATGGAGATGCCCATCAATAGATATCAATGTGAGTGAGTAGGGATTGCCATGCAACGGATGCACTTAGAGCTATAAGTGTATGAAAGCTCAAAAGGAAACTAAGTGGACCTGCATCAAGAAGAAAAATTCCACTAGTTAAATGAAAGTGACAAAATAGGAGACTCTCTACAATGAAGATCATGGTGCTACTTTGAAGCACAAGTGTGGAAAAAGATAGTAGCAATGTCCCTTCTCTCTTTTCTCTCATTTTTTGGTGGGCATCTAAGGCCTCTTTTATTCATCATTTTTTATTTGGGCTTCGCTGGCCTCTTTTATTTTTCATAAAGTCCGGAATCTCATCCCCACTTGTGAGGGAATCATAGCTTCCATCATCCTTTCCTCACATGGGACATGCTCTAATAATGATAATCATCACACTTTTATTTACTTACAACTCAAAAGAAAATTACAAATCGATACCTAGAACAAAATATGACTCTATATGCAATATGAAAGTGGTGGTGCAGGTCATGATAAAAGGAAACGGTGGGAGTTGCATGGCAATATATCTCCGAATGGCTATGGAAATGCCATAATAGGTAGGTATGGTGGCTGTTTTGAGGAAGGTAGATTTGTTGTACCGGCGAAAGTTGCGCGGTACTAGAGAGGCTAGCAAAGGTGGAAGGGTGAGAGTGCGTATAATCCATGGACTCAACATTAGTCATAAAGAACTCACATACTTATTGCAAAAGTCTATTAGTCATCGAAGCAAAGTATTTGACGCATGCTCCTAGGGGAGAGGTTGGTAGGAGTTAACCATCGTGCCTCCCGACCCTCACACAAAGGCCAAGAATCTATAAACAAGTCATGCTCCGACTTCCTTACATAACAGTTCACCATACGTGCATACTACGGGAATCACAAACCTTTACACAAGTATTTTTACCAAATCACAATCACTTCCTAACATTACTCTTAACATTACCATCTTTATATCTCAAAACTTTATGCAAGGAATCAAACTTCTCAAAAATACTCAATGCACTTAATATGGAAGTTTTTATTATATCCCTCTTGGATGCCTATCATATTAGGACTAAATTCATAACCTAGACCAATTACCATGCTGTTTAAAGACTCTCAAAATAATATAAGTGAGGTACGATAGTTCAATTATTTCTATAAAATGCAAATACCACCGTGCTCTAAAAAATATAAGTGAAGCATATAGAGCAAAATTGCCTATCTCAAAAGATATAAGTGAAGCACATAGAGTATTCTAATAAATTCACGATTAACGTGTGTCTCTCTCAAAAGATGTGTGCAAAAAGGATGATTGTGGCAAACTAAAAAGCAAAAAGTCATATCATACAAGACGCTCCAAGCACAACACATATCATGTGGTGAATAAAAATATAGCATCAAGTAAATTTACCGATGGATTGAAGACGAAAGAGGGGATGCCTTCCGGGGCATCCCCAAGCTTAGGCTCTTTGGCATCCTTGAATATTACTTGGGGTGCCTTGGGCATCCACAAGCTTAGGCTTTTTCCACTCTTTATTCCATATTCCATCAAATCTTTACCCAAAACATGAAAACTTCACAACACAAAAGTCAACAGAAAACTCGTGAGATCCGTTAGTATAAGAAAATAAATCACCACTTTAGGTACTGTTGCAAACTCATTCTTTATTTATATTGGTGTAATAACTACTGTATTCTAACTTCTCCATGGTTCATAACCCATGATACAACCCATAGATTCATCAAAATAGGTAAACAACTCAAAGAAACAGAATCTGTCAAAAACAGAACAGTCTGTAGCAATCAGAAAACTTCGTATACTTTTGTAACTCAAAAACTTCTGAAAAATTAGGGAACCTGGGAAATTTATACATCAATCTTGTGTAAAAATTTCAGACTCATTAGAAGCTCTGAAAAAATTAGAAATTTCCTGGACTGAGCGCAAAAGTTTCTGTTTTTCAGCAAGATCAAATCAACAACCACCATAGATCACGCCAAAGGTTTTACTTGGCTCAAACACTAATTAAAACACCAAAAAACAATTACTACAGAAGTAATAATGTGGGAAACACTCAAAAACAGAAGCAAAAAACAGAACACAAAAATAAAATTGGGTTGCCTCCCAACAAGCGCTATTGTTTAACGCCCCTAGCTAGGCAAAACACAATAGATCTAGGTATTGTCATCTTTGGTATCCAATCCAAAAGTAGCTCTCATAATAGATTCATAAGGCAATCTTACCTTCTTTCTAGGAAAGTGTTCCATGCCTTTCCTTAATGGAAATTGCAATCTAATGTTTCCTTCTTTCATGTCAGTAATTGCACCAATCGTTCTAAGGAAAGGTCTACCAAGAATAATAGGACATATAGGGTTGCAATTTATATCAAGAATAATAAAATCTGCGGGCACATAATTCCTATTTGCAACAATAATAACATCATTAATCCTTCCCATAGGTTTCATAATAGTGGAATCCGCAAGATGCAAATTTAAAGAGCAATCATCAAGATCATGGAATCCTAGCACATCACATAAAGTTTTCAGAATCGTGGAGACACTAGCACCCAAATCACACAAAGCATGGCACTCATAATCTTTAATTTTAATATTAATAGTAGTTTCCCACTCATCATGGAGCTTCCTAGGGATAGAAACTTCTAACTCAAGTTTTTCTTCAAAAGATTTCATCATAGCATCAACGATGTGTTTAGTAAAAGCCTTATTTTGACTATAAGCATGCGGAGAATTAATCATGGATTGTAACAAGGAAATACAATCAATCAAAGAGCAACTATCATAATTAAAGTCCTTGAAATCCAAAAGAGTGGGTTCAATGCTATTTAAAGTGTTGACCTCTTCCACCCCACTTTTATCAATCTTAGCATAAAGATCTATAGACTCCGAATCATTGGGATGCTCTTTAACTAAAGTTGACTTATCTCCAGTCCCATCCTTATCAAGATTTATATTGGAAAACAAAGATTCAATAGGAGTCACATCAATCACTTTAAGATCTTCATCAATATTATCACGAGAACACACTTTTTCAAGCCATTCATGCTTAGCACGAATTCTAGCGGTTCTTTCCTTACTTTCGTAGCTTTTAAAGACTCATTAATATCATGCTTGGGTGGAGTAGATCTAACTTTCAAAGAATCAATCTCAAGAGAAATTCTATCGACGCTCCTAGCCAAATCATCAATCTTGAGCACTCTTTCCTCAATAGTAGCATTAAAAACCTTTTGTGAACCAATAAATTCTTTAACAATATTCTCAAGATCAGAGGGCGTCCTATTATAATTTCCATAAGAATGGTTGTAGGAATTACCATAATTATTAGAGGAATTACTAGGAAACGGCCTAGGGTTGAAATTACCTCTATACGCATTATTACCAAAATTGTTCCTACCAACAAAATTCACATCCATAGATTCATTATTATTTCCAATCAAATAAGACAAAGGCATATCATTGGGATCAATAGGAGCATTCTTACTAGCAAACAATTTCATCAATTCATCCATCTTTTCACTCAAAGTATTTATTTCTTCAATAGCATGCACTTTTTTACTAGTAGGAGATCTTTCGGTATGCCATTGAGAGTAGTTTGTCATAATATTATCTAGGAGTTTAGTAGTCTCTCGTAATGTGATTTCCATAAAAGTACCACCCGCGGCTGAATCTAAAAGATTCCTAGATGCAAAATTCAATCCCGCATAAAAATTTTGTATAATCATCCATAAACTCAAACCATGTGTGGGACAATTCCTAATCATTAGTTTCATCCTCTCCCAAGATTGTGCAACATGCTCATGATCAAGTTGCTTAAAATTCATTATATCGTTCCTAAGGGAGATGATCTTAGCGGGCGGAAAGTACTTGGAAATAAAAGCATCTTTACACTTATTCCATGAATCAATACTATTTTTAGGCAAAGATGAAAACCAAGTTTTAGCACGATCTCGTAGTGAGAACGGAAATAGCTTCAATTTAACATTATCATTGTCCACATCTTTCTTGTTTTGCATATCACACAACTCAATAAAAGTATTTAGATGGGATGCGGCATCTTCACTAGGAAGGCCAGAAAATTGTTCTTTCATAACAAGATTAAGCAAGGCAGCATTGATTTCATAAGATTCCGCACTAGTGGCGGGAGCAATCGGAGTACTAATAAAATCATTATTATTAGTATTGGAAAAGTCACACAACTTGGAATTCTCAGACATCGTGACAAAGCAAGCAATCAAGCACCCAAGCAATCAAAAGGCAAACGAAAAGGTGAGCGGAAGAAGGGTGAATAAAAAGGCAAATCTTTTTGGTATTTTCTGAAAATCGTTTTAGAAGTGGGGGAGAGGAAAATGAGAGGCAAATGGCAAATAATGCAAATGCAAGAGATGAGTTTGTGATGGATACTTGATAGGCTTGATGTAGATCTCCCCGGCAACGAAACCAGAAATTGGCAAGTTGACGGGAGAGATCTTGTCTTGACTTCCTAGAACCCATGTTTTTGCACTCGGCGAACGCGGTGATACTCCGGCTACATGTAATTTTTCTATGGTGATGCCGATGCAGCAAGAAGCATGATATATGCACCAACTAATGCACCACGTATTATGAATGTCCGAACGCTACCAAGGAAATAACTCACCCGTAGTTCTCGCGATGTTTCTCTTGACGAGCGATTGTCAGCATCATGATCGGAGCTAGCAGGGCCAGGCCATAGCAGCTGAGAAGTCACTCTGATGGTTAGATTTTCCATGGCTGATAGTCGTAGCAAACATTTATGTAGGATGAAGAACTGACGATGGGTCAAAGAAACAGGCATGTGAGATTTGTACCAATGATAATAACGATGGTTGGGAAAAAAGAGTTGAGATGATGGCCTGTTGAGTGAGATGTGTGTCGCTGAAAATAATCAAGGAGCCAGCAAAAATCTATCTATCTATATCTTTACTTATACTAATTTGGCACTCTCAAGAAATTACCACGTTAATCAGAAATTAGGAGTTGTTTATGTGGTGGGATCGAATTATAATGGTGTTCCCCGCAAAAAAAAAAAAGAATTATAATGGTGTAGATTAGCCCATCCCTCCGTAATAAAACAAAAAAACTATTATATCCCTCCTTGGAGAATTTTTTCACGTGCTGCCCAGAGAACCTCCACAACACGTCAACATGCACGTCTCCTCTATCTTAGGTTTTAGGTCACGTAATCTCAAATACAATCGCCCACATGTCGCTGTAGCCGCATCATATCTTCTTGCATTAATCTTTCACTTCTCCGATCTCCTCCATGAAGGGACTTCCCAAGTGTTTCTCCCGTCCTCCATCGTCTACAATCGCACCCAATGCTTATGTCGTTGTTAGTGCAGCCGTCACTCAATGCTTATGGTGGTCACCTCACATTAAATCCTACTCAGATCTCTCATGGTGTTGAGTCCCCTATGACTTCTCTTCTGCATGCCATGCGTAGATGTTGAAGATCAATCAAGTCAGGCAAGCAAGTGAAGGAAAAAGAAGTTAAGAGCTACGAGCTACTGCCGTCGGCGTACTCGGCAAGAATCTCCGATCAAGTTTTCCCCATCGGAACGCACGCAAGATGCTTCCATCAGCAGCACGGTTGCCTAGATCCCCGCTCACCTGCCCATCTATAAACCACGTAAGGTACATGGTATCTCCTCCGCAGCCGGATCTAGAAGTATATCACATAATCTTTTGTGACTGGCCTGATTTGTGTATTGATCTGGAAAAAGGCCAGATGCTCGGAGCACATGATAACCTCGATTTGATAATACAGTGTCCCAGCCTCCTACGATCCCTTTCCTTTCAAATTTTTAATCTCAGATTCACCCAGCATGCTACCTTTTCAGAATATAATCAGTGAATCAATTGGTTAGTGGGAAGATAGTCCATGCAGCAGAGCAGATTTTGTACGGGCCATACTAAGCATATTGAGTGGGCGTGGTGACCTGCAAGGCTCTAAAGTGGAGAAACTACACTCTGCCCCAACTATGCAGCTAAGTATTCCCTTATTCACAATTTTCCTTCTCTATTTTACAGTTCATCAAACTCATTAAATAGCCCCACCATTTGGCTTATATCTGACAGAAAAAAAATAAGAATCAGTTTTTTAGGTCTATCAGAACTAATACTATTGACTGGTGTATGAAACAAAGAACAGGATACAGATCTGATCTGCTTCTCCTCAAGCGGCACCACACAATCCTTACAGTAGGGCTGAGGTCGTTTGCATCATAAAGTAAATACTGGAGAACAAGATCCCTTCGATGCTTAAATGAGACTTTATGAAGATTCGCAGCTGAGATTCATATTTAGATGAAGCTTTAAAGATATTCTTCAGTTTACTTGACATAATATTTCCTAACATGAGTGTTGGCAATGAAATTAGTTGATGTTTCACATAGTTTTAGATAGTGAGCTATCTTGGCGTTACATTGCTATTTGTTAAATAAAGTTACCTAAATCAGTTTTCACAAAATAATTATATTAGGCATTCCATCATGCACAAATGAGTATTCAGAGATTTATTGGCATAACTATCACACTAAATTGATTATGCTCTTGCAACCTTGTAGGTACAACTCAAGTCCCCACTTCTGTTGGTATTGCCGATATACCTCTTTTCCCCTTTCTAGTCCATGTACAGATCTGTTGTGTGTGTGGACAAAGGAGTAAAATCATATGTGTGATTAGAGAAGCATTGACGGGGTTCAGTTGGTGGACGTTTTTCTCTCAAAAATGCAGACTACGTGTTTGTACATTGATTGTCCCATTATAATCTCGATATGGATAGCTAGAATATTTCAGTTTGGTATCTGTCTCCTTAGTAAGTGGAGTATTATGATCTCAAAGACAATATATGGTCACACAACTGGAGATGAATACCGGTAGGATTTGAGAGCCTTCACTATGTTTTTGACAACTCTGTATATATAATCAAACAGATAAAAACATTATCGCTACTCCTGTTTAAGTAGGTCAGGACGATGCTCTGTATATTTGCAATCTTCATTGGTGTCCACCAATAATATAACTATTATCAGAAATATACGGCCCTGTCATACTTGCGGTAAGCTTAAAACATGGATAAATCATACTTTGAATTAAATTTATATTATCCAATATCTGCTTTCATTTAATTGGAGAACTTATTTTTATATTACATATACGTTTTTTAGCTATCTTCACCATGTCACATGACCAAACGTACAGTTATATTCATAAAAAGTCTATTATCAGCTTATATGCAGTTACTATGATCCTATGAGGTGATATTTAATTGTTATGTAATTATATTTTACATACGGTTTTTAGCTATCTTTACCATGTGACATGACCAAACATTTATTCTTAAAAAGGTCATTATCAGGTTATATGCAGATACTATGAGCCTATGAGGTGATACTTAATTAGTATTAAATGAAAATACTCATGATTGTTCTAATGTATTGCCTCTTAAATGATCTACCTGGAATCCGGGATGCACTTTTAAATCATGACTTGCAGCTTTTCAAAAAACAAATGCTCTCTTACCAGATGATCCTTTGACGTGAGAAATAATGTATTGCCGATTAGTTGTCATGGAGATGATTTAAAAATGTTCTCTAAATGAATTATGCCAACCAAACTGAAGCAAGTTATCTAAATACTTATTTATCCAGGGAAACTTGCATATTTGTGCCTTGCAACATCACCAACTATTGGAGGGGGCTGAGGGAAGCCGTTACTTCAACAAAATAAAGGTGCATTAACCTCTGCCTGAACTTTTCCAGACATGAAGTCCACTGTACATTTATTTGTAACAACCAAATGGGCCATCCAGATCAAAATCGTCACAAATAAAACTTTTTTTTGTTTATTTTTATCTCACAATCTAGGCCGAGAAAGGCCTAATGTCGTCGTTTGTGTGGTGCTAGGCTGCTGTGTCGGATGGAATAACACAACCTCGCTTCTTGCATGCCCAAAGAACAAAATGAATGGTATCATTTCAAACTGATGGATGGAGTTTGCTGAAGACTTTTTCGTTTGAATTCCTCTTTCGGAACAATAAGAACATTGTTGTGTATTGTGTGTAGTGTCTATTAAATGTACTCCATCAGTAGTTGTGCATACAGTGTGAGGGCATTTTCTTCAATTGCGCATCTTGCCCCAGTTATGGTTTATAATTATCAATGTTTTTAGGACATACAAATATAATTTTAGTTTAACATTGAAAAAACATTCATATGTATTGTGAATTTTTGTAAGTTCTAACTTACTTTAAATATGCTAGCCCGTGCGAATGCACGGGTTGGCGACTCTTAATTAGCGGTGGTAGCTTTTGTTTATCTGTCCTTAGTAGAACATGAAAGGTGACCATTCTAGGGTATGGATGGACAGTCAGGTCGGTATGTTGCGGCTAGCGGTCGTAGCTTTTGTTTATCTGTCCTTAGTAGAACATGGAAGGTGACCATTCTAGGGTATGGATGGACAGTCAGGTCGGTATGTTGCGGCTAGCGGTCATAGCTTTTTTTTATCTGTCCTTAGTAGAACATGAAAGGTGACCATTCTAGGGTATGGATGGACAGTCAGGTCGTGCATGTATGTCGCGACTAGATCCGGCCAAAGAACATCGAGCGGGTCGTTGTTTCCTTCCTTGTAGTCCGTCCGTCTTTGCATAATTCATGTTCTTGCTTCCTTCCTTGCATGTTCCTTCCAGCCAACACACACAATCCTTCCTAGTCAAGTTAATTCTTTTAGCACACATGTCCCTCTTTGCATGGTGTAACACGTCCAGAATCCATCGTTCCTTTCAAGAGTTTGATCACCCTCTCGTCTGTTGTCACCTTTTTTTTCTCTAGGTGTCTTGTTGATATTACAACCAACTTTTCTAATCTATGTAAACTGGTGGGAATCATCTTAAAGAAGCGAAGTGGGATCATTTCACATGAAATATCGATGCTTTCCAGCCTATTGGACTGGATATTACGTTTTTCTTATGTGTCTTGCGGCCCAGAAAGTCCTAGCAACGATTATTTGATGGTCAAATAGGCCCAGCGACTTGATTCACAAAAGGGCCATGCAAGTAAAGTTTAGTACTATTTACAAAGGAATCATGTCTCTAGATGAACATGTGATAGCTCAGTTGGATCACTCAGGTAATTCTGCCATGAGAGGTTACGGGTTCGAATCCCCCCTCTGCTGGCATGTATTTTTCCCATGATTTTAGGGCGCGATGGCGGGGACTTTGGGTTGAATAGAGAAAACAGCAAGGGCTTTTTTGCAAAACTGTCACGACGGTGAACCCGACAGAAGCAGTGGCGGAGCTACAACAAAAATCTAGGGTGGGCCAGTCTATGCATTAGCTTGTATACATAGGTGTTGTTTTTGTTCACTAAGTAGTATATTACTCAAGCAGTTGCTTTAGGTTGGGCGGGCCATGGCATAGTTTTGCCTCTACGTAGCTCTGCCAGTGGACAGAAGCACTGCGTGCTTTATTATTATTAGGAAAATATTTGTCTTCCCTCTCATGGAGCATAGGAGGCGCCTGGGGCAATGCCGTCGTCGGCAGGGTAGTGATGATGTCAGTCGATAGGAGGGGCGCGAAGCTAGGGGGAGTCTTTGTCACAGGGGCCGGTGGTGACTAGACGATGACCGACGACTAGGATATGTGCGGGGAAAGGAGAGAGGCAAGAGTGTGAGAGAGAGCTAATAAAGTATGCCAATATACCAGACGCGTGTGCGATATACCACGCACTTCAAGCATGTGAATTATATAGCGGCGTGTACTTAAATCAAGCACCATTGTTAATTAAACTAGTTGTGCGCAGGCATCAAGCACTCGTTGCTAATAACATACAAGGATTTTAGTTGCTTGGGGCCTATTTATGTGGGTTTTGTTTTCCAATTTGTTGCTAAACAAGATTTTAAGTGTACACTGTGGTGTTTTTACTGAAAATTATTGAAAAAAACAAACATTTTATGTGACAATTCAAATAGATTAATTATTTGTAAATGGTGTTTGATTTTTTATTAAGTGTGACGCAGTCTAAAGTTTTTAAAAGTTTTCCTGGTGTCATTATATGACCACGTGAAGTTGTTGTTCAAATTGCAAAGTGTTACACAAAAGATTGTCAAAGGTTCCAAACAAACCGGAGGGATATTTCCGGGAGATTCGAAGTTTCAAAATGGAGAAGTGTGTCTTGTTTGAGAGAGATGTGGTAGTGTTGTCATTTATTTAACTTCAAAAGTTTGTACACATGTAATATTCACCATTGTGTAGTTAGATATCCAATTATGGATTTATTTAGGGTTGTTGTAAAAATTTAAGGGAATTTAATATAGGACACGACTAACCTCCGATCGTTCGGAAATTAAACCACAAAACAGTACGATTCATTTTTATTAATCGTGCATGCAGCCGTCCCTGCAGGCTCAGTCTATGCGTGTGTAGTTGTTGTTTTCTTGTTTCAATAAAAAATCGGCATGCATCAAGAGACCGTCTTTCCTCTACTAAACAAATCTTCATGATGAAAAAAAAGAAGATATATCAACAAAGATTCTATCTAAAATTAAAATTCAAGATGTTTTGTAACTCAGACCGTCGCTTCAATTGGAAAACTGTTTTCACATAAAAGATTTGTCGCGACGAGACTTTCAAAACTAGATCCCATGTTGGTATATTCCGATAACTTTTTTTCAGCCAAAAAGTTATCATGTATGTGCTACGCAAGTTATCATGTCAGTTGAACATAAGTTATCATGTTGTTTATACAGCAATTACCGGGGCATAAAAATGGTTCCTACAGCCTTCTTCGGAGATGCACATTTGGGCATGCATTAGAGGACGGAAAAATATGTTAATGTCAGGGAAGATTCCACCGAAATTCAATTTTTTTAATTTCTTTGAAACTCAAACCATCGCTCCTATACAAAAACCGTTTTCACCTAAAAAATTATTTGTGATGATGCCTTCGAAACTAGATCACACGTTGATATGTTTCGATGACTTTTTTCGAATAAAAAGTTACCACACCAGTACTATGTAGGCCATCATCTTTGTTGTATGCATATTGCTCACACTATTTATACATGAGAAACCGAGGGGTGTTTTTCAACGACTTTTTTCGCGGGTCAATTTTTTTACCATGTATGGGCTAAGTAAGTTATCAACTCTTTTGTGCATATATTATCATGCTATTTACACGTCAGTTATCGGAGGTTATTCACGACAATTTTTCCCTAGTAAAAAGCTAGCATGTCTGGGTTAAGTAAATTATCACGTTCGTTGTGCGTATATTACCATATATATGCAGGACTTTGCCGTTTCTGTCCCAACCTCTCCCATTCCGCCCCCCGACGCCGCCCCTGCCCCGACGCCGCCAGGCTGCCGGAGCTCCCCGCGCGCCTCTTCTCCCTCGACCTTGCCGTCACGCTTCCAGGCTGCCCGTCTTCAACCTCCCGCCGGAGATCGCCGTCCCCGACCCGCTCGCTCCGGCCCCTCTTCTCCCTTGCTACCTCTTGAGCTTGCGTTGGTTTTCCCTTGAAGAGGAAAGGGTGATGCAGCGAAGTAGATAAGTATTTCCCTCAGTTGATGAGAACCAAGGTATCAATCCAGTTGGAGGAACAAGCAAGTCACCAATGGATGCACCTACACAAACAATCAAACTCTTGCACCCAACGCTATAAAGGGGTTGTCAATCCCTTCACGGTTATTTGCAAGGATTAGATCTGATAGAGATAGATGTAAACGAGTAAAACATAAATAAATTGCAGCAAGGTATTTTTGGTTTATATATCTGAAATTATATTATCGAAAGTAGACCCGGGGGCAATAGGTTTCACTAGAGGCTTCTCTCTTGAAGGAAAATATCACGGTGGGTAAACAAATTACCGTCAAGCAATTGATAGAAAAGCGAATAATCATGTAGATATCCAAGGCAATGATCATGCATATAGGCATCACGTCCATGTCAAGTAGACCGAAACGATTCTGCATCTACTACTATTACTCCACACATCGACCGACTCCTGCCTGCATCTAGAGTATTATGTTCATGAAGAACAGAGTAACGCATTACGTAAGATGACATGATGTAGAGGGATAAACTCAAGCAATATGATGAAAACCCCATATTTTTACCCTTGATGGCAACAATACAATACATGCCTCGCTACGCCTACTTTGTCACTGGGTGAGGACACCGCAAGATTGAACCCAAAACTAAGCACTTCTCCCATTGCAAGAATTACCAATCTAGTTGGCCAAACCAAATCAATAACTCGAAGAGACTTGCAAAGATATGAAATCATGCATATAAGAATTCGGAGGAGATTCAAATAAGATTCATGGATAATCTGAACATAAACCCACAATTCATCGGATCTTGACAAACACACCGCAAAAGAGTATTACATCGGATAGATCTCCATGAAGATCATGAAGAACATGGTATTGAAGATCAAAGAGAGAGAAGAAGTCATCTAGCTACTAGCTATGGACCCGTAGGTCTGTGGTGGACTACTCACGCATCATTGGAGGGGCAATGGAGTTGATGTAGATGCGCTCCGTGATCGGATCCCCCTCCGGCAGATTACCGGGAAAGGCTCCAAGATTGGATCTCTCGGGAACGGAGGCTTCTGGCGGCGGAAAAGTATTTATGTGGCCCTTTTTGGTGTTGGGGGAATATTTGGGTATTTATAGGACAAAGAATAGGGTTAGGAGACCTGCCAGGAGACGGCAAGCCTGCCAGGCGCGGCCAGGGGGGTGGCCGCGCCTCCAGGGCTTGTGACCTCCTGGCAGGTGCCCTGGCGTGCACTCCAATCCTGGTGGATTTGTTTCCTCCCTGAAAAAATCATTCCGAAGATTTTGTTCCGTTTGGACTCCGTTTAATATTCCATATTTGCAAAACTCAAAAACAAGGAAAAAACAGAAACTGGCACTAGGCTCTAGATTAATAGGTTAGTCCCAAAAATAATATAAAATAGCATATTAATGCATATAAAACATCCAAGACAGATAATATAATAGCATGACATCATAAAAAATTATAGATACGTTGGAGACGTATCAGCATCCCCAAGCTTAATTCCTGCTCGTCCTCGAGTAGGTAAATGATGAAAACAAATTTTTTGATGTGGAGTGCTACCTAACATATTTATCCATGTAATATTCTCTATTGTGGCATGAATATTTAGATCCATAATATCAAAACAAAAGCTCAATATTGATATAAAAACAATAACATTTCAAGCATACTAGCAAAGCAATTGTATCTCTTCAAAATATAATGGCAAAAGAAAGTTATCCCTACAATATCATATGGTCTGGCTATGCTGCATCTTCCCCACACAAAGTATTTATATCATGCACAACCCCGATGACAAGTCAAGCAATTGTTTCACACTTATTATGTTCTCAAACTTTTTCAACTCTCACGCAATACATGAGCGTGAGCCATGGATATAGCACTATAGGTGGAATAGAATATGGTGGAGGTTGTCAAGGAAAAGGAGAAGATAGTCTCACATCAACTAGGCGTATCAACGGGCTATGGAGATGCCCATCAATAGATATCAATGTGAGTGAGTAGGGATTGCCATGCAACGGATGCACTTAGAGCTATAAGTGTATGAAAGCTCAAAAGGAAACTAAGTGGACCTGCATCAAGAAGAAAAATTCCACTAGTTAAATGAAAGTGACAAAATAGGAGACTCTCTACAATGAAGATCATGGTGCTACTTTGAAGCACAAGTGTGGAAAAAGATAGTAGCAATGTCCCTTCTCTCTTTTCTCTCATTTTTTTTGGTGGGCATCTAAGGCCTCTTTTATTCATCTTTTTTTATTTGGGCTTCGCTGGCCTCTTTTATTTTTCATAAAGTCCGAAATCTCATCCCCACTTGTGAGGGAATCATAGCTTCCATCATCCTTTCCTCACATGGGACATGCTCTAATAATGATAATCATCACACTTTTATTTACTTACAACTCAAAAGAAAATTACAAATCGATACCTAGAACAAAATATGACTCTATATGTGTGACGCCCGGATAATTAGGCTACAGTAACCTAGATGATCAAGCTACAGTGATCACCAGATTAAGCTAATCCATTTTTCTAAACAGTGCTTGATCACAATGGTTAAATAAATCAATTCAAAATTCTCTCTGAAAATCAATTCAAATTAAGTGCAAAATAAAGTTGCTCAAAATTTTCTGGAAGAATATTCATATTGTTGGCAATATTCCAAAACAATTGTTGTTAAGGAAAACAACATCACCATCAACTTGATTTGGGCCAAAGCATTTAAACAAAGCCAAATCAGCATTAAAAATGCCTATTTTCATTTTGAAAATTCCAAATCAAACTCAATTTGGAATTCAAATATAAGTCAAAAAAAAAATTATTTTTCCCCCTCAAATCATGAAAGATAAAGTGTTCATATTTTTGCAAATAATCAATAGGTAATTATCATGAAGGAACCAACATTTTATAAAGTATTTAAGTGCACTAAAATGATTAAAACAGAAGCCAAAATAATATTTTAAATGCCTTTTACATTATGTAAAATACCAAAGCTTTCCAATGACTGTCAAACTTTTTGTGGCAGTGCTAAAACTAGCAAATTGGATAATGGGCCAGACCACGTATTTTTGTTAAAGCAAATAGTGGCTGGAAATAAATAAAATAGAAAAGAGTAAAACAAAACAGAAAATAAAAAGGGAAAAAGAAAAGCCCCCCCCTCTGGCCTAACTGGGCCGAAGCCCAGCAGGCCAGCCCACCTAGTCGGCCCAGCCGGCCCTTCTTCCTCCTCCCCACCTGCTCCTCCTCCCCGTGTCACCTCCAGGCGCCATCGCCCTCGCCTGAGCCGCGCGATGGGCGGCACCGAGGCCACAGGAGCTCGCCAGGAGGGGATAAGGACGAGGCTGAGCCTCCCCCGAAACCCTAGCGCCCACTTTCCCCCTTCCTCTCGCCCGTTCGTTCTCTCTCTCGCGCGCCCGAGAGGCAACCGCCGCGCCGCCATGAATTCCGCGGCCACCGGCCGCCCCTCGCTCCACCGTAAGGCCCTTGAGCTCCGCCGTCGTCCTCTGCTCCGTCCCGTGCCAGTGGGAGGAGCCGAACCTCCCTGCATCGACCCCGACCCCGCCGTCTTCCTCCTCTACTCCGACGGGGCTCGCCGTCGATTGCGGCCGCAACGAGCCCTCCCCGAGCCCGCTGCCACCCTCTACGACCCCACAGTGAGCTCCCGCTCCTCCTCCCCCTCTCCGTTCACTCGCGCGCGCGCCGTAGGCCTAGGTCCGTCGAGCTCCGCCCGTAGCCGCCGTCGGTCGTCGCCGCACACGTCGTTCCCATCCACCTCCGGTCGCCCCGCTTGCGCCGTTCGACCCGCAACGCTTCGGGCGTCCGAGCACAGCCGCCCACGTTATCTTCCCTGCACCGCATCAACGAGTCTGACGAGCTCCCACTCCGGCCGGTGCGGCACGCCGTCGCCGTCGTCGATGGCGACCACCCCCGCCCCCTGTTCTTTGCCCCATTGGATGCGGCTCCCCGCGCTGGGCCGATTTCCGCCAGCCGCCGCCCGTTATGGTCACCGAAGGGCAACTCCGGTGCGCCTCCGCCGTCCCTGGCTCGTCGCCGGCGTGTCCCCAGCGCGCGCGGGCGTTTAAAACCGCCCGGGTGTGCCACTGACTGTGCCCCCCCCCCTATTAGCAATTAGTTTAACCCCTAATTAAAATGCTAAACCCCACTGACAATCGGACCCCACTAACTAATTAATCCACTGTTAAAATTAACTGTGATGATTACACAGTGTATGACATGTGGGCCCGTGCACTATTTAACTGGATAAGTTTTAGTTAGTGTAACAGACACCGACATATGGGCCCCACTGGCCCACGCTGACCAGTCAAACCTACTGACTGGGCAGTGCCCAGTCTATGACAGCTGGGTCCCACAGCCCCCTTTGACCAGTCAAAGTCTCCAGTTGACTGCTGACTGGGCAGTCAACTGGGACCCACTGTCAGCCTCTTCTTTGGTCAGTTGGGTACAAATCTGGGTCCATTTAGCATTTTCAGTTCTGGATAATTCGAATTTATTAGTAAAAGAAATTCCAGAAAATGTTTAAAACTTCCAAAATTCATAGAAAATAAACCGTAGCTCAGATCGAAAAACTTTATACATGAAAGTTGATCAGAAAAATACCACGAATCCAAATATGCCATCCATTCATCTGTCACATGCCTCTAGCTATCTGAACATGCAACTTTATGCCTGTTTCGGATAGGTGAATAGTGCATGACTTTAGTAAAATAATTCCAGATAAATTCCTAAATTAACTAGAGCACTTAGATAGGCAGTATATCACCCTGCACTGCATCCTAGCTGGCACCTGCCTCTAGCACCGCAAACATGGAACTTTCCCCTCCGATTCGTCTGTTCGATAAATCAACAGACTCGGGAAATATCGTCAGATATTCTCCCGCCTTGTCTGAGACGGTAGTACTGCGTTAGATCACCCCTGGCACTGCATGTTGGCATGTCATGCACCCCTGTGGCATCACTGCCGTGTAGTTATTATTTCATTCCCCCTCCGGTCATCTGTCTGACAAATGACCGGGACCGGGAAAACCTTCCCGGATGGGTCCCCCCCTTCCTCGGTATCGAGTAGCACTGCGATAGATTACACCCGGCTCTACGTATCGCCATGTTATGCTTTGTGATTGCTTTAGTTGCTGTGTATTTATCTGTTTCTTCCCCCTCTTCTCTCTCGGTAGAGCCCGATGCTGACGCAGTCTCCGAGACCGACGGTGCTGCCGAGTACGACTACGCCCCTGACGACCAGTTCTTTGCCGCAGAGCAGCAAGGCAAGCAAAACCCCCTTGAGCATTCCGATATCACACATCTCTCTCTCTTATGCTTGCATTAGAATTTTGCTACTGTATTAGATTGCTTCTATTCTGATGCATGGCCTAATTTGGATGAACTGCTACTATACTTGCAAATATACCACTGCTTAGTATAGGTGGATCAGTAAAATCCCCAGTGACCCCTGAGTCCCAGTTTCCCCTGCTTGTTCATCGACGACTCGAAGACCCAAAGACTCGGTCAACTGACCGACGAGCCAGACCCCTCACATCACCGCACACCCCTTTAGTATGGCACTGCAGAGCTACCATCGAGTGCCGAGGGTGATACCTCACTTAGCACTCCGGATGTTAATTCTATAGCGTAGCTAATCGATCGTGGGTATCGAGGGTGATTCCTCCTTCCCATTTATCGATAGCGACTCTTGTCACACACATACCTCGAGTGGGATCCATCGAGGGTGATTCTTCGGATATCCACTTGGTGTATAACCACACGGTTACTTGACTTGACATTTATTACATGTGAAAGACGGGACTGGAGGGACAGGCGGTACCACTCTATTGAAGTGGACCTGAGTTCCCGACAGTTCTGAGACGGGTTGGCCCCAAGGGTACCCGTATGTGAAAGATTTGGTGGGATGCGCCGCAAGGCATCCGAAAACTTGGTGGGATGCGCCGCAAGGCATCCGAGATTTGGTGGGGTGCACCGGAAGGCACTCGAGTGTTCACTAATAAATTGACTAATGGGCTGAGTATTTAATCTGAGTTGGGCCTACGGGCCTTTGTCGCACTAACCACCACGCGGGGTAATCAGTATGGGCTGCTCGGCGGCGTACATTCTCCCGAAAGCTCCTCAGATGCCACGTTTTTCGACTCGCGCCCGGGTGGTCTGGAACGCAGGGACCCTGATGGAGGGCGTGCTAGGACTGGTCCCGGCCGACGGCGTAACGTGCAGGATGGCGAGGGCGATGGCCCAAGACCCCGAGCCATTAGGATGTAGACCGGCGTGTTGGCCTCTCTGTTGAGCCTATTTAGGACTACGTCGTGTCGATATGTCGAGGCCGGGTATTGACCAGAAAATCGTATCCGGCCGTAGCTTATCGAGCATGTTGGGTAATTTGGTGCACCCCTACAGGGAAGTAATCTATTCGAATAGCCGTGTCCACGGATAACAGGACGACTTGGAGTTGTGCTCTGACCTTATACAACTAAAACCATAAACTTAATTAAAACTTGAATTGTGGCTCCGGGATTGCTTCCTCGCAGGGGAGTCGAGGAAGGATCTCTGGGCGTGTTACTTAATAAAATTTGCTACAACAATATGACTATATGCATGAGCTGCAGGTCTACTCTCTTCTCATGCTGCAAGATGTTGAAGATGCTAGTCATCGATAGGACTAGGCCTTCTTCTCTATTCTGGCATTTCTGCAGTCTAGTCCAGAGATATAGCCCCATTCCTTTGATACTGGTGCATATTTAGCATAGATCTGATGTAAGTCTTGCGAGTACTTTGGATGAGTACTCACCGTTGCTTTGCTCCCCTTTTTCCCCTTGATACGATGCCGCGTTCAGACGATGGAGCCCAGAGGATGGAGTACGCTGGAGGCGTCGACTACTACTACCCCGACGGAGGCCCCTACCAGCAGGATGGAGCTTGCTACGACGAAGACTTCTCCGACGCTCAGGAGTAGTTAGGAGGTTCCCAGGCAGGAGGCCTCGCCTCTTTCGATCCGTTGCTGATTTTTGTGCTAGCCTTCTTAAGGAAAAACTTGTCTAACTTATGTCTGTACTCAGATATATTTGCTTCCGCTGATTCGTGTTTATGTCAAGCTTTGTATTCGAGCCCTCGAGGCCCCTGGCTTGTAATATGGAGCTGTATGACTTTATATTTGTTTCTTTTGTCGTGTTGTGGTATCAATCGGTGAGTCCCTAATCTTGGTCGTACGCATTGTGTGCATGATTAGCGTACGTACAAGAATGGGGGCGTCACAAGTTGGTATCAGAGCCGACTGCCTGTAGGTAGCCCCCTTTCCAACTCCTTGGCCGAAGTTGAGTCTAGTCTATGAAAACGGTTTTACTAACTTGGTTGTGTGGCTTACGGGCCCACGTCGCCAATCGGGTGGTATTAGGATCTTTTATTCCTCTTCTATACTCTGGGACTCTGATCTCTCTTCTTTTCGGGTTAAAGATTTTACTAAGCTCTGACTCTAGGTTCTCGTAACTACTTCTCCCGGAGAGCCCTCATACCAGAAGATCACCTGCTTCGTCAGAAGATTCTGAAGATACCCTTTTATGTTTTCCGAGACTTTTTGCTCATCGGCTTTGCAATTCCCCATCGCCGATAAGTCCCTATGGATGGCTAATTGCACTTGTCATTCATACAATCCTTTCTCGCTGCTCTTGTTATTACAAGATGCAACAAAATACTCTCCGTTGCCCCGAGAATCCTTTGAGTTTACAGCCTTGCAGTTTTATTCCGCATGAGAAGCCTTACGGATAATTCCTCACAATTGTCGAGGATCCGTTCATCCCTGTTGTTCATGTGTTTCACAAAATTCTTCGGAATGCTTTTCGATCTTCCGAAAATCCTCTGCAGCCTATTGCTCTTGAAATTCTTAACTGCTTGCATTATGGTTAATTCCATAATATGTCTAGCAGTCTTCGTTGACATCCCTTGTCTTTGCCATTTTGAGCCTGTTGATTCAATGTGTGCGTATGCACCCAGTCATCAGGTGATCCGTTTATGATTATCATTCCGGCTCAGACGTCATTCCAGACATGAGTTGGTTCTCGGCAATTCAAACCTTTATTGATTGTCCGACTAAGTCTTTTCAACTTATCAATCCTTGATCAGAGCGTCTGCTTCTGATCTTTCGTTTTGGAAATCATAATTCCTTTGTATTTTAAGCATCAGACTATTCAGGTGTTTCTTGAATCCGATGCCTCCGCATTCTTTATTCCTCTGACTGAGTACCGATACTCACATCAGCTTCGTTGTGGATCATCCGATCCATTGTTGGATTATTATCCGATAGTGTCCTCTATTTTAATTCACCTCGTGAGTTCTTCCCCTGATACATAATGCCTTTGGTAAATTGTATCCTCTGTTTGCCAACCATGCTCTGCCTTCGAGCTTGTGTTAATTGCTCCTGAAGCTTGTGGTATATGTTCCTAAGACACCCCGATGGGTTGAACCTATTTCTTCGCTAATCCGTGTGAACCCGAAGGTTTTCACGAGTCATACTCTTCTGGTGATTTGCCAGATAAAGTTTCAATACTACCGCTTTATCAAAAGCAAGAAATGAATGAAGTGTTATACATTAATGAAGTGGGAGTCGACATTGAACTTGTCTTCATGCCCATGGAAATGATGTAGACCGTCTCGAAAGCTTCTTGCAAAATGAATTTTCATCTGAATGATTCTCTCAATATCCTTAATTTGATCGATTGCAGTTACGGTTCCGACCATGCTATCCTTATTAAATTATCCGAAAGGAATTTATTCTGATGCCTCGTCAATTTTTGACAAGGTTAAAGTATCTGCTGTCGCAGGTCAATGATCCAGTTCTACTTCTATCATATTATACCTTCGAGTTTTACCCTCTGGTATCTCAAGGATATCACGCCTTTGCAATACATCTTATCACCTTTGATAAGGTGATAATTGTTCTTGTCTTAATCACTCCACGGGTTCTGGGATTGTTGTCAACCGAGAACCCCGATTGGAAGATTTATTCCACACTGCAATTCAATACCCCTTGTAATTGTTACTGGGAATATCAAAGTCAATCTGGTCATTCCTAGACTATCGGCTACATCCTTGTCTTCCTATCTTTGACTGTGCTACCTCGTCCTTCTCTGGTACGCAAACCCTTCAGAGTGTGAGCATTGCTTACGTTGAGCTTTCAACATCATGTTGTTTGTCTTGAAAAGCAACCCTGATATTGAGCTTGCCTCTTATCTGTTGTTCCTATAACCTTACCCGGTGTCATTCCCTTACTTGACGCCACCGCTGTTCGGTTGCATTCTCTTGAAAACTCTCGACAAAAGGTGTCGTGATCATCGTCCACAATTTGACTTCTTCTGAGACGTCAACTGAGTTCTTGATGAGAAATACCTTCCTTGCCCTCGATGATTTTTGTTATCATCGACAACCTCCTTGACTCCTTTCATTGCAAATTTGTCCATGGTATGGATGCAACTTGCTATCCATCTTGTGTTGTGTTCTACCCTGAATAATTACTGTGTTTTGTGTCAAGAATGTTGTGAGGATTGCTCCACCTCTTAGAAATTCTTGGCATGGTGATACTTCTCACCATCAAACGATGCTGCTTTGATTCTAACTTCTAGCAACTCTATTGCTTTGAAGTTAACGATCGACAGATCATTTTTAGGCTGTTGGTTATTGAATCGTCACTCTAACTTTGATCTTGCTGCCTAAGGTCATATTTCGTACGCACTTTTCAACCAATGAATAATGATGTATGTTTTCCTCGATCATACAACATTATATCATTTGAGCTGACAAACGTCATCTCCTTGTTGGCATAATTGTGGAAATCCATCCGTTTGGAATTCTCGATAAATTGTCGCTAAGTCCATCAGCCACATCACCATCTCTTTCGTGGTTCATGATGAACATTTAAGCTAGTATTGGAAACCTTGGAAGCATTATCTTTGTGCCTAGTTCATGAAGAATATGTTTGGTAAAAGAAGTGTTTTTCTATAAGTTCACGTGCATTCTTGCCACCGTGCTTATGGGAAATTTTTGCCTCGCTTCCTTTGGAATCGTTCCAATTCATTCAGGCATGTGCGAAGTATTCTATGGTTTGATAGATTTGATACCTTCACTCCATATGTACTTCCTAGCATGCCAGGCCACTAATTGATTTGATTTGTCCTAGTCCAGACTTACACATGGGACTTTGATATCCTCTAAGATGGTCCCCAATCAGAACTTGATTGCCCTCCATTCTAGAAAACTTCCATGTGGGCACGAATGTCTTGACCTTGTGTTCATATGTCGGGTAGTCTGGCTAATGATTCCAGTCTTGCTTCTGTCATTCATTCCGAGGTTCTTGCAACATCATCTCGTAAGTCTGTGTTGCATCCTTTTCTCTTCAGGCCTTCTTTGCCTGAGATATCCTCACACCAACAAGATCTGAATCTCGGACAGATATGATGGTTGGAACATTATCAAGAATTATAACTTTGGCCTTTATTACCCGGTAAGGTGATGTCATGCCTAGCACACCTGGCTGGATGACCTGTTGTTATGGTATCTTGTTCAGCAATATTAGCCTTTCTCCCATCGGGAAATTGTAAGACTTATTTTATAAGTTGTTCCTACTGGATCCTTTGTGTATCCAAACTCCAACCTTTCCTCGAAACGCCATGTCATTGCTATCCCGAAGCATGACTGTGGTATTTCAAATTTCATCAAGGACATTGGAGGCATAATGCTAAATGTTTCTTGATCAAATTTCCTAACACCGTTGTATGGGTAAACTTCATAAATTCTTTGCCCCTTTGTCTTGATGGTTACCTACCTGGAGCCTTGTCATGATTATCTCGCTCTGCTTGCTCTTGGAAAGGATATACACCTAATACTCGTGTATACACATTTTCCTTTCCATTGAACTGTTTAATGTGATAATCACATTTTCCTTTCCATTGGTTTGTTTAACCTTTCTTGAGATTTATTGGTCTGAGGAGTAATAGTTCTCTGCTTATGTAAACACCTCGGTGAACGAGTCTGTCAGTAAGATCCTGTTACTATTGTTGCTAACATTTCGGTAACCGCCGGTGGACGAGAACTTTGCCTATTGGTCCGCCTCGTTTCGACGAGCAGGAAGATGGTTCTCTTCGTCCCCCGCCCTTGGTACCGAAGTTGTTGCCGACATACTTGACAGAATTTCCTCTGATATGTCTTGCTAGCATGACCGTGCAAGATGTCACCGCTCTTCTTATTTTTAATCCACATGATGAGCCCATAACCCTTAGTTCCACAGGATCGAAACCTGACTCTTCAATACCACTTTGATTCCAAGGTATCCTTTGCGCTTGGCTTCGTATGTAATTCTCGAGCCACCGCCTAAGGGATGATCTATTCTGGTGTCAGACGCAATATTTATTTCGTTGCTTGGAACCTCTTCTCGCCTCCTAATCAGGCATCGAATGATTGCCTACCCGTTTGAAACTATTGAACCATCGCATATTCCCTTCAATGAATTCCCTGAGTAACAACTCGAGAAATAATTCATGCCTTCTTCCTTGACTCCACCGTCAGTTGCCCAACTTTGTGGAGTTACGTTCTACCAGAGTTTTCCCTCATATCGCGTACGTAGGACGAAGAAGATCCCGAAGAAAGGATGATTACTTCGTCATGATGCCCTGGTACAGCAAATTGAAGACATCAACGAAAGAGGTCTACCTTTTCGAGAAGAGCAGCCAAGAACTAGAAGACTCGTTAGAATTTCGTGACCAAACTTTTCCCCCTTACCTCTGCCGCTTAATTCTCGGGACGAGAATTCTTGTTAGACGAGGAGAATTGTGACGCCTGGATAATTAGGCTACAGTAACCTAGATGATCAAGCTACAGTGATCACCAGATTAAGCTAATCCATTTTTCTAAACAGTGCTTGATCACAATGGTTAAATAAATCAATTCAAAATTCTCTCTGAAAATCAATTCATATTAAGTGCAAAATAAAGTTGCTCAAAATTTTCTGGAAGAATATTCATATTGTTGGCAATATTCCAAAACAATTGTTGTTAAGGAAAACAACATCACCATCAACTTGATTTGGGCCAAAGCATTTAAACAAAGCCAAATCAGCATTAAAAATGCCTATTTTCATTTTGAAAATTCCAAATCAAACTCAATTTGGAATTCAAATATAAGTCAATTTTTTCCCCTCAAATCATGAAAGATAAAGTGTTCATATTTTTGCAAATAATCAATAGGTAATTATCATGAAGGAACCAACATTTTATAAAGTATTTAAGTGCACTAAAATGATTAAAACAGAAGCCAAAATAATATTTTAAATGCCTTTTACATTAGGTAAAATACCAAAGCTTTCCAATGACTGTCAAACTTTTTGTGGCAGTGCTAAAACTAGCAAATTGGATAATGGGCCAGACCACGTATTTTTGTTAAAGCAAATAGTGGCTGGAAATAAATAAAATAGAAAAGAGTAAAACAAAACAGAAAATAAAAAGGGAAAAAGAAAAGCCCCCCCCCCTCTGGCCTAACTGGGCTGAAGCCCAGCAGGCCAGCCCACCTAGTCGGCCCAGCCGGCCCTTCTTCCTCCTCCCCACCTGCTCCTCCTCCCCGTGTCACCTCCAGGCGCCATCGCCGTCGCCTGAGCCACGCGATGGGCGGCACCGAGGCCACAGGAGCTCGCCAGGAGGGGATAAGGACGAGGCTGAGCCTCCCCCGAAACCCTAGCGCCCACTTTCCCCCTTCCTCTCGTCCGTTCGTCCTCTCTCTCTCGCGCCCGAGAGGCAACCGCCGCGCCGCCATGAATTCCGCGGCCACCGGCCGCCCCTCGCTCCACCGTAAGGCCCTTGAGCTCCGCCGTCGTCCTCTGCTCCGTCCCGTGCCAGTGGGAGGAGCCGAACCTCCCTGCATCGACCCCGACCCCGCCGTCTTCCTCCTCTACTCCGACGGGGCTCGCCGTCGATTGCAGCCGCAACGAGCCCTCCCCGAGCCTGCTGCCACCCTCTACGACCCCACAGTGAGCTCCTGCTCCTCCTCCCCCTCTCCGTTCACTCGCGCGCGCGCCGTAGGCCTAGGTCCGTCGAGCTCCGCCCGTAGCCGCCGTCGGTCGTCGCCGCACACGTCGTTCCCGTCCACCTCCGGTCGCCCCGCTTGCGCCGTTCGACCCGCAACGCTTCGGGCGTCTGAGCACAGCCGCCCACGTTATCTTCCCTGCACCGCACAACGAGTCCAACGAGCTCCCGCTCCGGCCGGTGCGGCACGCCGTCGCCGTCGTCGATGGCGACCACCCCCGCCCCCTGTTCTTTGCCCCATTGGATGCGGCTCCCCGGGCTGGGCCGATTTCCGCCAGCCGCCGCCCGTTATGGTCACCGGAGGGCAACTCCGGTGCGCCTCCACCGTCCCTGGCTCGTCGCCGGCGTGTCCCCAGCGCGCGCGGGCGTTTAAAACCGCCCGGGTGTGCCACTGACTGTGGGCCCCCCCTATTAGCAATTAGTTTAACCCCTAATTAAAATGCTAAACCCCACTGACAATCGGACCCCACTAACTAATTAATCCACTGTTAAAATTAACTGTGATGATTACACAGTGTATGACATGTGGGCCCGTGCACTATTTAACTGGATAAGTTTTAGTTAGTGTAACAGACACCGACATATGGGCCCCACTGGCCCACGCTGACCAGTCAAACCTACTGACTGGGCAGTGCCCAGTCTATGACAGCTGGGTCCCACAGCCCCCTTTGACCAGTCAAAGTCTCCAGTTGACTGCTGACTGGGCAGTCAACTGTGACCCACTGTCAGCCTCTTCTCTGGTCAGTTGGGTACAAATCTGGGTGCATTTAGCATTTTCAGTTCTGGATAATTCGAATTTATTAGTAAAAGAAATTCCAGAAAATGTTTAAAACTTCCAAAATTCATAGAAAATAAACCGTAGCTCAGATCGAAAAACTTTATACATGAAAGTTGATCAGAAAAATACCACGAATCCAAATATGCCATCCATTCATCTGTCACATGCCTCTAGCTATCTGAACATGCAACTTTTTGCCTGTTTTGGATAGGTGAATAGTGCATGACTTTAGTAAAATAATTCCAGATAAATTCCTAAATTAACTAGAGCACTTAGATAGGCAGTATATCACCCTGCACTGCATCCTAGCTGGCACCTGCCTCTAGCACCGCAAACATGGAACTTTCCCCTCCGATTCGTCTGTTCGATAAATCAACAGACTCGGGAAATATCGTCATATATTCTCCCGCCTTGTCTGAGACGGTAGTACTGCGTTAGATCACGCCTGGCACTGCATGTTGGCATGTCATGCACCCCTGTGGCATCACTGCCGTGTAGTTATTATTTCATTCCCCCTCCGGTCATCTGTCTGACAAATGACCGGGACTGGGAAAACCTTCCCGGATGGGTCCCCCCCTTCCTCGGTATCGAGTAGCACTGCGATAGATTACACCCGGCTCTACGCATCGCCATGTTATGCTTTGTGATTGCTTTAGTTGCTGTGTATTTATCTGTTTCTTCCCCCTCTTCTCTCTCGGTTGAGCCCGATGCTGACGCAGTCTCCAAGACCGACGGTGCTGCCGAGTACGACTATGCCCCTGACGACCAGTTCTTTGCCGCAGAGCAGCAAGGCAAGCAAAACCCCCTTGAGCATTCCGATATCACCCATCTCTCTCTCTTATGCTTGCATTAGAATTTTGCTACTGTATTAGATAGCTCCTATTCTGATGCATGGCCTGATTTTGATGAACTGCTACTATACTTGCAAATATACTACTTCTTAGTATAGGTGGATCAGTAAAATCCCCAGTGACCCCTGAGTCCCAGTTGCCCCTGCTTGTTCATCGAAGACTCGACGACTCGAAGACCCGAAGACTCGGTCAACTGACCGACGAGCCAGACCCCTCACATCACCGCACACCCCTTTAGTATGGCACTGCAGAGCTACCATCGAGTGCCGAGGGTGATACCTCACTTAGCACTCCGGATGTTAATTCTATAGCGTAGCTAATCGATCGTGGGTATCGAGGGTGATTCCTCCTTCCCATTTATCGATAGCGACTCTTGTCATACACATACCTCGAGTGGGATCCATTGAGGGTGATTCCTCGGATATCCACTTGGTGTATAACCACACGGTTACTTGACTTGACATTTATTACATGTGAAAGACGTGACTGGAGGGACAGGCGATACCACTCTGTTGAAGTGGACCTGAGTTCCCGACAGTTCTGAGACGGGTCGGCCCCAAGGGTACCCGTATGTGAAAGATTTGGTGGGATGCGCCGCAAGGAATCCGAAAACTTGGTGGGATGCGCCGCAAGGCATCCGAGATTTGGTGGGGTGCGCCGGAAGGCACTCGAGTGTTCACTAATAAATTGACTAATGGGCTGAGTATTTAATCTGAGTTGGGCCTACGGGCCTTTGTCGCACTAACCACCACGCGGGGTAATCAGTATGGGCTGCTCGGCGGCGTACATTCTCCCTAAAGCTCTTCAGATGCCACGTTTTTCGACTCGCGCCCGGGTGGTCTGGAACGCAGGGACCCTGATGGAGGGCGTGCTAGGACTGGTCCCGGCCGACGGCGTAACGTGCAGGATGGCGAGGGCGATGGTCCAAGACCCCGAGCCATTAGGATGTAGACCGGCGTGTTGGCCTCTCTGTTGAGCCTAGGTAGGACTACGTCGTGTCGATATGTCGAGGCCGGGTATTGACCAGAAAATCGTATCCGGCCGTAGCTTATCGAGCGTGTTGGGTAATTTGGTGCACCCCTGCAGGGAAGTAATCTATTCGAATAGCCGTGTCCACGGATAACAGGACGACTTGGAGTTGTGCTCTGACCTTATACAACTAAAACCATAAACTTAATTAAAACTTGAATTGTGGCTCCGGGATTGCTTCCTCGAAGGGGAGTCGAGGAAGGATCTCTGGGCGTGTTACTTAATAAAATTTGCTACAACAATATGACTATATGCATGAGCTGCAGGTCTACTCTCTTCTCATGCTGCAAGATGTTGAAGATGCTAGTCATCGATAGGACTAGGCCTTCTTCTCTATTCTGGCATTTCTGCAGTCTAGTCCAGAGATATAGCCCCATTCCTTTGATACTGGTGCATATTTAGCATAGATCTGATGTAACTCTTGCGATTTCTTTGGATGAGTACTCACCGTTGCTTTGCTCCCCTTTTTCCCCTTGATACGATGCCGCGTTCAGACGATGGAGCCCAGAGGATGGAGTACGCTGGAGGCGTCGACTACTACTACCCCGACGGAGGCCCCTACCAGCAGGATGGAGCTTGCTACGACGAAGACTTCTCCGACGCTCAGGAGTAGTTAGGAGGTTCCCAGGCAGGAGGCCTCGCCTCTTTCGATCCATTGCTGATTTTTGTGCTAGCCTTCTTAAGGCAAAACTTGTCTAACTTATGTCTGTACTCAGATATATTTGCTTCCACTGATTCGTGTTTATGTCAAGCTTTGTATTCGAGCCCTCGAGGCCCCTGGCTTGTAATATGGAGCTATATGACTTTATATTTGTGTCTTTTGTCGTGTTGTGGTATCAATCAGTGAGTCCCTAATCTTGGTCGTACGCATTGTGTGCATGATTAGCGTACGGACAAGAATGGGGGCGTCACAATATGCAATATGAAAGTGGTGGTGCAGGTCATGATAAAAGGAAACGGTGGGAGTTGCATGGCAATATATCTCGGAATGGCTATTGAAATTCCATAATAGGTAGGTATGGTGGCTGTTTTGAGGAAGGTAGATTTGTTGTACCGGCGAAAGTTGCGCGGTACTAGAGAGGCTAGCAAAGGTGGAAGGGTGAGAGTGCGTATAATCCATGGACTCAACATTAGTCATAAAGAACTCACATACTTATTGCAAAAGTATATTAGTCATCGAAGCAAATTATTTGACGCATGCTCCTAGGGGAGAGGTTGGTAGGAGTTAACCATCGTGCCTCCCGACCCTCACACAAAGGCCGAGAATCTATAAACAAGTCATGCTCCGACTTCCTTACATAACAGTTCACCATACGTGCATACTACGGGAATCACAAACCTTTACACAAGTATTTTTACCAAATCACAATCACTTCCTAACATTACTCTTAACATTACCATCTTTATATCTCAAAACTTTATGCAAGGAATCAAACTTCTCAAAAATACTCAATGCACTTAATATGGAAGTTTTTATTATATCCCTCTTGGATGCCTATCATATTAGGACTAAATTCATAACCTAGACCAATTACCATGCTGTTTAAAGACTCTCAAAATAATATAAGTGAGGTACGATAGTTCAATTATTTCTATAAAACGCAAATACCACCGTGCTCTAAAAAATATAAGTGAAGCATATAGAGCAAAATTGCCTATCTCAAAAGATATAAGTGAAGCACATAGATTATTCTAATAAATTCACGATTAACGTGTGTCTCTCTCAAAATATGTGTGCAAAAAGGATGATTGTGGCAAACTAAAAAGCAAAAACTCATATCATACAAGACGCTCCAAGCAAAACACATATCATGTGGTGAATAAAAATATAGCCTCAAGTAAATTTACCGATGGATTGAAGACGAAAGAGGGGATGCCTTCCGGGGCATCCCCAAGCTTAGGCTCTTTGGCATCCTTGAATATGACTTGGGGTGCCTTGGGCATCCACAAGCTTAGGCTTTTTCCACTCTTTATTCCATAGTCCATCAAATCTTTACCCAAAACATGAAAACTTCACAACACAAAACTCAACAGAAAACTCGTGAGATCCGTTAGTATAAGAAAATAAATCACCACTTTAGGTACTGTTGCAAACTCATTATTTATTTATATTGGTGTAATAACTACTGTATTCTAACTACTCCATGGTTCATAACCCATGATACAACCCATAGATTCATCAAAATAGGTAAACAACTCAAAGAAACAGAATCTGTCAAAAACAGAACAGTCTGTAGCAATCTGAAAACTTCGTATACTTTTGTAACTCAAAAACTTCTGAAAAATTAGGAAAGCCTGGGAAATTTATACATCAATCTTGTGTAAAAATTTCAGACTCATTAGAAGCTCTGAAAAAATTATAAATTTCCTGGACTGAGCGCAAAAGTTTCTGTTTTTCAGCAAGATCAAATCAACAACCACCATAGATCACGCCAAAGGTTTTACTTGGCTCAAACACTAATTAAAACACCAAAAAACAATTAATACAGAAGTAATAATGTGGGAAACACTCAAAAACAGAAGCAAAAAACAGAACACAAAAATAAAATTGGGTTGCCTCCCAACAAGCGCTATTGTTTAACGCCCCTAGCTAGGCAAAACGCAATAGATCTAGGTATTGTCATCTTTGGTATCCAATCCAAAAGTAGCTCTCATAATAGATTCATATTGCAATCTTATCTTCTTTCTAGGAAAGTGTTCCATGCCTTTCCTTAATGGAAATTGCAATCTAATGTTTCCTTCTTTCATGTCAGTAATTGCACCAATCGTTCTAAGGAAAGGTCTACCAAGAATAATAGGACATATAGGGTTGCAATTTATATCAAGAATAATAAAATCTGCCTAGTGGAATCCGCAAGATGCAAATTTAAAGAGCAATCATCAAGATCATGGAATCCTAGCACATCACATAAAGTTTTCAGAATCGTGGAGACACTAGCACCCAAATCACACAAAGCATGGCACTCATAATCTTTAATTTTAATATTAATAGTAGTTTCCCACTCATCATGGAGCTTCCTAGGGATAGAAACTTCTAACTCGAGTTTTTCTTCAAAAGATTTCATCATAGCATCAACGATGTGTTTAGTAAAAGCCTTATTTTGACTATAACCATGCGGAGAATTCGTCATGGATTGTAACAAGGAAATACAATCAATCAAGAGCAAAGAGAGAGAAGAAGCCATCTAGCTACTAGCTATGGACCCAAAGGTCTGTGGTGAACTACTCACGCATCATCGGAGGGGCAATGGAGTTGATGTAGATGCCCTCCGTGGTCGAATCCCCCTCCGGCAGATTACCGGAAAAGGCTCCAAGATTGAATCTCTCGGGAACGGAGGCTTCCGGCGGCGGATAAGTGTTTTCGTGGCTCTTTCTTGTATACAGGGAATATTTGTGAATTTATAGGCCGAGTAATAGGGTTAGGGGAGCTGCCGTGGGCCCACAAGCCTGGGGGCGCGCCCTACCCCCCTGGGCACGTCCATGTGGCTTGTGGCCACACGGCGGCTCTCCCGACTTCATCTCCAAGTCTCCTGGGTTGCTTCTGGTCCAAGAAAAATTATTCCGAAGATTTTATTCCGTTTGGACTCCGTTTAATATTCCTTATCTGCAATACTCAAAAACAAGGAAAAAACAGAAACTGGCACTAGGCTCTAGATTAATAGGTTAGTCCCAAAAATAGTATAAAATAGCATATTAATGCATATAAAACATCCAAAACAGATAATATAATAGCATGGAACAATAAAAAATTATAGATACGTTGAAGACGTATCAAGCATCCCCATGCTTAATTTCTGCTCGTCCTCGAGTAGGTAAAAGATAAAAACAGAATTTTTGATGTGGAATGCTACCTAACATATTTATCCATGTAATATTCTTTATTGTGGCATGAATATTCAGATCCGTAAGATTCAAAACAATAGTCTAATATTGACATAAAAACAGTAATACTTCGAGCACACCAACAAGGCAATCGTGTCCTTTCGAAATAACATGGCCTTAGAAAGTTATCCCTACAAAATCATATGGTCTGGCTATGCTCCATCTTCCCCACACAAAGTATCTAAATCATGCACAACCCCGATAAACAAGTCAAGCAATTGTTTCACACTTTTGGTGTTCTCAAACCTTTTCAACTCTCACGCAATACATGAGCGTGAGCCATGGATATAGCACTATAGGTGGAATAGAATATGGGGGAGGTGCAAGGAAAAAGGGAGAAGATAGTCTCACATCAACTAGGCGTATCAACGGGCTATGGAGATGCCCATCGATAGATATCAATGTGAGTGAGTAGGGATTGCCATGCAACAAATGCACTTAGAGCTATAAGTGTATGAAAGCTCAAAAAGAAAACTAAGTGGTCGTGCAAGATGAATATCAACTAGTTATATGAAAGTGACAAAATAGGAGACTCTCTATCATGAAGATCATGGTGCTACTTTGAAGCACAAGTGTGGAAAAGATAGTAGTAATTGTCCCTTCTCTCTTTCTCTCATTCATTTTTTTATTTTTATTTTTTTATTTTTTTTTATTTTTTTAATTTATTTTGGTGGGCATCTTTGGCCTTTTTTTTTATTTGGGCTTCGCTGGCCTCTTTTATTTTTTGTAAAGTCCGGATACTCATCCCAACTTGTGAGGGAGTCATGGCTTCCATCATACTTTTCTCACACGGGACAATGCTCTATTAATGAAAATCATCACACTTTTATTTACTTACAACTCGATACCTAAAACAAAATATGACTCTATATGCAAGATGAAGTGATGGTGCATGTCATGAAAAACTGAATGGTGGAAGTTGCATGGCAATATATCTCGGAATGGCTATGGAAATGCCATAATAGGTAGATATGGTGGCTGTTTTGAGGAAAATATATGGTGGCTGTTTTGAGGAAGGTGGGTTTGATGTACCGGCGAAAGTTGCGCGGTACTAGAGAGGCTAGCAAAGGTGGAAGGGTGAGAGTGCGTATAATCCATGGACTCAACATTAGTCATAAAGAACTCACATACTTATTGCAAAAGTCTATTAGTTATAAAACAAAGCATTAGATGCATGCTCCTAGGGGAGAGGTTGGTAGGAGTTAACCATCGCGCGCTCCCGACCCTCACACAAAGGTTGACAATCATTAAACAAATCATGCTCCGACTTCGTTACATAACGGTTCACCATACGTGCATGCTACGGGAATCACAAACTTTAACACAAGTATCTCTTCCAATTCACAACTACTCACCAGCATGACTCTCATATTACCATCTCTATTATCTCAAAACTATATGCAAGGAATCAAACTTCTCATAGTATTCAATGCACTAAATATGAAAGTTTTTATTATATCCCTCTTGGATGCCCATTATATTAGGACTAAATTCATAACCTAAACAAATTACCATGCTGTTTTAAGAAACTCACAAAATAATATAAGTGAGGTACGCGAGTTCAATAATTTCTATAAAATATAACACCACCATGCTCTAAAAAGATATAAGTGAAGTACTAGAGCAACATTGCCTAGCTCAAAAGATATAAGTGAAGCACATAGAGTATTCTAATAAATTCACGATTCAGCATGTCTCTCTCAAAAGATGTGTGCAGCAAGGATGATTGTGGCAAACTAAAAAGCAAAGACTCATATCATACAAGACGCTCCAAGCAAAACACATATCATGTGGTGAATAAAAATATAGCCTCAAGTAAATTTACCGATGGATTGAAGACGAAAGAGGGGATGCCTTCTGGGGCATCCCCAAGCTTAGGCTTTTTGGTATCCTTGAATATGGCTTGGGGTGCCTTGGGCATCCCCAAGCTTAGGGTCTTGCCACTCCTTATTCCATAGTCCATCAAATCTTCACCCAAAACTAGAAAACTTCACAACACAAAACTCAACTGAAAACTCATGAGATCCGTTAGTATAAGAAACATAAATCACCACTTTAGGTACTGTTGTGAACTCATTCTTTATTTATATTTGTGTAATACTTACTGTATTCTAACTTCTCCATGGTTCATACCCCCCGATACAACCCATAGATACATCAAAATAAGCAAACAACACAAAGAAAACAGAATCTGTCAAAAACAGAACAGTCTGTAGTAATCTGTAGACTTCGAATACTTATGAAACTCTAAAAATTCTGAAAAATTAGGAAAATCAGGGAAATTTGTATATCAATCTTGTGTAAAACTTTCAGATCAATTCGACGCTCTGAAAAAATTAGAAAATTCCTGGACTGAGCGCAAAAGTTTCTGTTTTTCAGCAAGATCAAATCAACAACTACAATAGATCACCCCAAAGGTTTTACTTGGCTCAAACACTAATTAAAACACCAAAACACAATTATTACAGAAGTAATAATGTGCAAAATACACCAAAACAGAAACAAAAAACAGAAAGCAAAATAAAATTGGGTTGCCTCCCAACAAGCGCTATTGTTTAACGCCCCTAGCTAGGCAAAACGCAATAGATCTAGGTATTGTCATCTTTGGTATGCAATCCCTCAATTGCACGCTTGCGAACCCTAGGAGATTCTTTGGTTTTATCAATAATCATACTCCTAGGCAAAAAGTCAAGAAATTCTCTTGTAGCAATCGGTTCCCGAACAATATTGATAAAGTTAAGGTGAACACTTATCATCTTAAGATCTTCGTCCCCTTTACTAGAGGATTCACCCTTATTCTTGGGAACATAAACAAACTTGGCAGCCTTAGAAAGAGGAAATTTTGGAGTGGTTTGAACAGCGGCAAAAGCGGACCCCAAGTTGGTAATAAAGTCCTCTAGGTTTCCTATTCTAGAGGAATCTTGGTCCAACTTTTTATTAACTATGGGTTCCTTTTCCCTTAGGTTTTTTAGAGTAACTCCTAACTTAGATCCATATTGAGTGATATGGTTATGGATCTTTTTATCCAAGTTTTCAATGAGCTCTATAGTAGTAACTTTATTTTCAATGATATCTAGCCTTCGCATAACATGTTCCAAAGTTAAGATTGTTTCATTAACCATGAGAGGGGGTGAACCTACCAAATTTATCATAGCATTATAAGAATCAAAGGTATTGCTTCCCAAGAAATTCCCTCCCGTAATGGTATCCAAAACATATCTATTCCAAGGAGAAACGCCCACATAAAAATTGCGACGGAGAACGGTAGTAGATTGCTTACGAGTAGATCTATTTTGAGCATTGCAAATTCTATACCAAGCATCCTTTAAGTTTTCTCCCTCCCTTTGCTTAAAATTAAGAACTTCATTCTCGGGAGTAATAGCGATAGTAGCAAGGCTAGCCATGAGTTTGAGCGATCTACAAGCAAGCAAAAAGCAAACGAAAAGACGAACGAAAAAGGGCAAATAAAAAGGCAAACTTTTTGGAAAATCGTTTTAGAAGTGGGGGAGAGGAAAACGAGAGGGAAATGGAAAATAATGTAAATGCAAGAGATGAGTTTGTGATGGGTACTTGGTAGGCTTGATCCTGACTTGCTATGTATCTCCCCGGCAACGGCGCCAGAAATCCTTCTTGCTACTTCTCGAGCATGCGTTGGTTTCCGTGAAGAGGAACGGTTGATGCAGCAAAGTAGATTCTAACATCTTTTCCCTTGGCCATGAACCTCCTTTTCTTTTTGGATTGACTTAACTTAATTCTTCTACTTATTCTTTTATTCTTCTATTTTGAATCCGAAGAAGAAGAATAAAATTCATTAGAATAATTTTTTTTTATTCTTAAATTAAGTAATAAAAAATAGAGAAATAATTAAAGAATACAATCCTTGTCGAATTAGCAAAGATTTTGGTTCGAAATCCTTTCATTTAATTAGCCAGCCCCGCCTTTTTCTATGCTCTGATTTCTGAGGCCTTATTTAGCTTGGGTACCCCTTTAAAAGTATTTCCCTCAGTTGTTGAAAACCAAGGTATCAATCCAGTAGGAGATACAAGCAAGTCCCCAATAGATGTACCTACACAAAGAATCAAACACTTGCACCCAACGCTATAAAGGGGTTGTCAATCCCTTCACGGTTACTTGCAACGATTAGATCTGATAGAGATAGATGTAAACGAGAACGGAAAGTAAAAGGTAAATAAATTGCAGCAAAGTATTTTTGGTATTTTTGATTTATAGATCTGAAAATAAATTATGGAAAGTAGACCCGGGGGCCATAGGTTTCACTAGAGGCTTCTCTCATGATGGCAAGTATTACGGTGGGTGAACAAATTACTGTCGAGCAATTGATAGAAAAGCGAATAATTATGAAGATATCCAAGGCAATGATTATGCATATAGGCATCACGTCCGTGTCAAGTAGACCGAAACGATTCTGCATCTACTACTATTACTCCACACATCGACCGACTCCTGCCTGCATCTAGAGTATTAAGTTCATGAAGAACAGAGTAACGCATTAGGTAAGATGACATGATTTAGAGGGATAAACTCAAGCAATATGATAAAATCCCCATCTTTTTATCCTTGATGGCAACAATACAATACGTGCCTTGCTACCCCTACTTTGTCACTGGGTGAGGACACCGCAAGATTGAACCCAAAACTAAGCACTTCTCCTATTGCAAGAATTACCAATCTAGTTGGCCAAACCAAACCAATAACTCGAACAGACTTGCAAAGATATGAAATCATGCATATAAGAATTCAGAAAAGACTCAAATAATATTCATAGATAATCTGAACATAAACCCACAATTCATCGGATCTCGACAAACACACCGCAAAAGAGTATTACATCGGATAGATCTCCATGAAGATCATGAAGAACATGGTATTGAAGAGCAAAGAGAGAGAAGAAGCCATCTAGCTACTAGCTATGGACCCAAAGGTCTATGGTGAACTACTCACGCATCATCGGAGGGGCAATGGATTTGATGTAGATGCCCTCCGTGGTCGAATCCCCCTCCGGCAGATTACCGGAAAAGGCTCCAAGATTGGATCTCTCGAGAACGGAGGCTTCCGGCGGCGGAAAAGTGTTTTCGTGGCTCTTTCTTGTATACAGGGAATATTTGTGAATTTATAGGCTGAGAAATAGGGTTAGGGGAGCTGCCATGGGCCCACAAGCCTGGGGGCGCGCCCTACCCCCCTGGGCGCGCCCCTGTGGCTTGTGGCCACACAGCCGCTCTCCCGACTTCATCTCCAAGTCTCCTGGGTTGCTTCTGGTCCAAGAAAAATTATTACGAAGATTTTATTCCATTTGGACTCCGTTTAATCTTCCTTATCTGCAATACTCAAAAACAAGGAAAAAACAGAATGTGACACTAGGCTCTAGATTAATAGGTTAGTCCCAATAATAGTATAAAATAGCATATTAATGCATATAAAACATCCAAAACAGATAATATAATAGCATGGAACAATCAAAAATTATAGATACGTTGAAGACGTATCAGATCGCGAGATGGATCGCGATTGGATCGCGGGACACTCGGCGATTTGGATCACGAAGACGTTCGACTACATCAACCGTGTTTCTTAACGATTCCCGCTTAGAGATCTACAAGGGTATGTAGATCCACTCTCCCTCTCGTAGATGCCCATCACCATGCATAGATCTTGTGTGTGCGTAGGAAAATTTTTGTTTCCCATGCAACGTTCCCCAACAGTGGCATCATGAGCTAGGTCTATGTGTAGATGAGATCTCGAGTAGAACACAAAGGAGTTTGTGGGCGTTGATGCTTAGATTGCTTCCTCCCTTGGTCGTGTTTTGGTTCAGCGGTATTGTGGGATGAAGCGGCCCGGACCAACCTTACTCGTACGCTTACGAGAGACCGGTTCCATCGACTGACGTGTAACTTCGTTGCACAAAGATGGCTGGCGGGTGTCTGTTTCTCCTACTTTAGTTGGATCGGATTCGACAAAGGCAGTCCTTGAGAAGGTTGAAAAGCAACTTATGTATCACCGTTGTGGTTTTGCGTAGGTGAGAATTGGTCTTGCTAGATACCCATAGCAGCCACGTAAAACTTGCAACAACAATTAGAGGACGTCTAACTTGTTTTTGCAGGGTATGTTATGATGTGATATGGCCAATTACATGATGAGATATATGTGATGTATGAGAGGATCATGTATTGTATAGAATATCACGACTTGCATGTCGATGAGTACGGCAACCGGCAGGAGCCATAGGGTTGTCTTTAATTATTGTATGACATGCGTGTCAATCATTAAGCGCTATGTAATGCTTTACTTTATCGCTAAGCGGTAGCAATAGTAGTAGAAGCATGGTGGGCGCGACAACCCCGATGGCGACACGACGATGGAGATCAAGATGATGGAGATCATGGTGTCATGCCGGTGACAATGGAGATCATGCCGGTGCTTTAAGGATGGAGATCAAAAGCACAAGTTCATGGCCATATCATGTCACTTATGATTTGCATGTGATGTTAATCCTTTTATGCACCTTGTTTTTCTTAGGACGATGGTAGCATTATAAGGTGATCCCTCGCTTAAATTTCAAGATAAATTGTGTTCTCCCCGAGTGTGCACCGTTGCGAAAGTTCGTCGTGTCGAGACACCACGTGATGATCGAGTGTGATAGACTCTACGTTCACATACAACGGGTGCAAGCCAGTGTTGCACGTGCAGAACACTCGGGTTAAACTTGACGAGCCTAGCATGTACAGACATGGCCTCGGAACACAAGAGACCGGAAGGTCGAGCATGAGTCATATAGTAGATATGATCAACATGATGATGTTCACCATTGAAACCACCTCAACTCACGTGATGACCGGACTTGAGTTGGTGAATTTGGATCATGTATCACTCGAATGACCGGAGGGATGTCAGTTTGAGTGGGAGTTCTTAAGTAATATGATTAATTGAACTCATTATCATGAACATAGTCAGTACTGCCTTTGCAAATTATGTTGTAGATTACTAGCTCGTGCTGTAGCTCCCTTAAATTTTTATATGTTCCTAGAGAAATAGAGTTGAAAGATGATGGTAGAAATAATGCGGACTGGGTCCGTGATCTGAGGATTGTCCTCATTGCTGCACAGAAGGCTTATGTCCTTAATGCACCGCTCTGTGCGCCACCCCCTCTAGCATCGTCTGTAGATGTTGTGAACATCTGACAGGCACGTTTTGATGACTACTTAATAGTTCAGTGCGTCATGCATTATGGCTTAGAATTGAGGCTCCAATACATTCTGAACGTCACGGAACATATGAGATGTTCTAAGAGCTAAAATTGGGATCGCAGGCTCGTGCCCGTGTTGCGAGATATGAGATCTCCAACAAGATTCTTTGCCTGCAAGATGAAGGAGAATAGCTCAATCGTTGAGCATGTGCTCAGATTGTCTGGGTGCTACAATCGCTTGAATCGAGTGGGAGTTGATATTCCAGATAAGATAGTGATTGATATAGTTCTCCAAGTCACTGTCACTAAGCTACTAGAACTTTGTGATGAACTATAATTATGCCAGGGATGGAAATGATGATCCCGGAGCTATTCGCGATGTTTGACACCGCGAAGCTAGAAATCAAGAAGGAGCATCAAGTGTTGATGGTTAGTAAAACCACTAGTTTCGAGAAGGGCAAGGGAAAGGAGGGAAACTTCATGGATGGCAAGTCAGTTGCTGCTCCAGTGAAGAAACCCAAAGTTGAACCCAAACCCGAGACTAAGTGCTTCTATTATGAGGAGAGCGGTCGCTGAAGCGGAACAATCCTAGATACTTGGTAGATAAGAAGGCTGGCAATGTCGACAGAAGTATATTTGATATACGTGTTGTTGATGTGTACCTTGCTAGTACTCCTAGTAGCACCTGGGTATTGGATACCGGTTCGGTTGCTAAATGTTAGTAACTCGAAATAAAAGCTATGGAATAAACGGAGACTGGCTAAGGGTGAGGTGACAATGTGTG
Organism: Elymus sibiricus; assembly: GCA_039707655.1. NCBI lineage: Eukaryota > Viridiplantae > Streptophyta > Magnoliopsida > Poales > Poaceae > Elymus > Elymus sibiricus. The sequence continues at coordinate 528,377,184 of CM077675.1, forward strand.
TTGGAAATGTTTCCAAGGTTGATGTGATCAACATCGCACGCTCTCTCTACCTTCGGGATTAATGACAAACCTAAATAAATGTTATTTGGTGTTTGCGTTAAGCATGAACGTGATTAGATCATGTTTATTGCAATACGGTTATTCATTTAAGTGAGAGAATAATGGTTATTCTGTTTACATGAATAATACCTTCAATGGTCATGCACCCAATGAGAATGGTTTGTTGAATCTTGATCGTAGTAATACACATGTTCATAACATAGATGCCAAAAGATACAAAGTTAATAATGATAGTACCACATACTTGTGGCACTGCCGCTAAATGTCATATTGGTGTAAAGTGCATGAAGAAACTCCATGTTGATGGATCTTTGGACTCTTTCGATTTTAAATCGGTTGAGACATGCGGACCATGCCTCATGGGCAAGATGACTAAAACCCCGTTTTCCGGCTTGATGGAACGGGCAAGTGACTTATTGGAAATAATACATGCTGATGTATATGGTCCAATGAGTGTTGTAGCGTGCGGTGGATATCGTTATTTTCTTACCTTCACTGATGATTTGAGTAGATATAGTGTATAGTTACTTAATGAAACACAAGTCTGTATCGTTTGAAAAGTTCAAACAAAATCAGAGTGAATTTTGAGATCATCGTGACAAGAAGATAAAATGTCTACAATATGATCGTGGAGGTGAATATCTGAGTTACGAGTTTGGTATACAACTTAAGACAATGTGGAAGTTGTTTCACAACTCACGCCACCTGGAACAACATAGTGTGATGGTGTGTCCGAACGTCGTAGTCGTGCTTTATTGGATATTGTGCGAACTATGATGTCTCTTATCGATTTGCCACTATCGTTTTGGGGTTATGCATTAGAGACAACTACATTCACTTTAAAAGGGGCACCATCTAAGTCCGTTGAGATGACACCGTATGAATTTTGGTTTGGCAGAAACCTAAGCTGTCATTTCTTAATGTTTGGGGTTACGACGCTTATGTGAAAAAGGGTTTTCACCTATTGAGCTCGAACCCAAAGCGGACAAATGCATCTTCATAGAATACCCTAACATTACAGTTGGGTAAACCTTCTATCTTAGATCCAAGCACAAAGTGTTTGTTGCTAAAACGGGTCCTTTCTCAAGAAAAAGTTTCTCGAAAGAATTGAGTGGGAGGAAGATAGAACTTGATGAGGTTGTTGAACCTTTGTTTCAACCAGAGAGTAGTGCAACGCAGAAAGATGTTTTTCTGGAGCCTACGTCAGTTGAAGAGGAAGTTAATGATGATGATCATGAAGCTTTGGATCAAGTTACTATCGAACCTCATAGGTCGACAAGGACGCGTACTACTCCTGAGTGGTACGGCAACCCTGTCTTAGAGGTCATGTTGTTGGACAGCGATGAACCTACGAACTATGGAGAAGCGATGATGGGCCCAGATTCCAACAAATGGTTAGAGGCCATGAAATCCGAGAAAGGATCCATGTATGAAAACCAAGTATGGACTTTGGTAGACTTGCCCGTTGAACGGTAGGTCGTTGAGTACAAATGGACCTTTAAAATGAAGACAGACACTGATGGTGAATGTCACCATTTATAAAGCTCGACTTTTCGCAAAGAAGTTTTCGCCAAGTTCAAGGAATTGACTACGATGAGACTTTCTCACCGTTAGCGATGTTAAAGTCTGTTGGAATTATGTTAGCAGTTGCTGCATTTTTCAATTATGAAATCTGGCAGATGGATGTCAAAACATCGTTTCCTGAACGGTTTACTTGAGGAAAGGTTGTATGTGAAACAACCAGAAGGTTTTGTCAGTCCTAAGGATGCTAAAAGGTGTGCAAGCTCCAGCGATCCTTCTATGGGCTGGAGCAAGCATCTCGAAGTTGGAATATACGCTTTGATGAGGTGATCAAAGTTTTTGGGTTTATACAAAGTTTATGAGAAACTTGTATTTACAAGAAAGTGAGTGGGAGCACTATAAAATTTTTGATAAGCATATGTGGTTGACATATTATTGATCGGAAATGATGTAGAATTTCTGGAAAGCGTAAACGGTTGTTTGAAAAGAGTCTTTCAAAGGAAGACCTGGATAAAGCTACCTAATTGTTGGGCATCAAGATCTATAGAGATAGATCAAGATGCTTGATGAGACTTTCAATGAGTACATACCTAGACAAGATTTTGAAAGAGTTCAAAATGGATCAGTCAAAGAAGGAGTTCTTGCCTGATTTGTAAGGTGTGGAGTTGAGTGAGACTCAAAGCTCGACCACGGCAGAAGAAAGAGAAAGGACGAAGGTCATCCCCTATGCTTTATCCATAGGCTCTATATAGTATGCCATGCTGTGTACCGCACCTGTGTGTGCCTTGCCATGAGTCTGTCAAGGGGTACAAGAGTGATCCAGGAGTGGATCACTGGACAGTGGTCAAAATTATCCTTAGTAACTAGAGGACTAAGGAAATATTTCTCGATTATGGAGGTGATAAAGAGTTCGTCGTAAAGGGTTACATCGATGTAAGCTTTAACACCAATCCAGATGACTCTTAGTAGCAATCCGGATACGTATAGTGGAGTAGCCATTTGGAATAGCTCCAAGTGGAGCGTGGTAGCACTGTCTATAGTATGACATAGAGATTTGCAAAGTACATATGGATCTGAATGTCGCGGACCCGTTGACTAAAACCTCTTTCACATGCAAAACATGATCGAACACCAGAACTCATTGGGTGTGAGATTCATAACAAATCACATAGCGATGTGAGCTAGATTATTGACTCTAGTGCAAGTGGGAGACTGTTGGAAATATGCCCTAGAGGCAATAATAAATTAGTTATTATCATATTGTTCATGATAATCGTTTATTATCCATGCTAGAATTGTATTGATCGGAAACTCAGATACATGTGTGGATACATAGACAACACCATATCCCTAGTATGCCTCTAATAGACTAGCTCGTTGATCAAAGATGGTCAAGGTTTCCTAGCCATGGACATGAGATGTCATTTGATAACGGGATCACATCATTAGGAGAATGATGTGATGGAAAAGACCCAAACTATAAACGTAGCATATGATCATGTCAGTTTATTGCTACAGTTTTCTGCATGTCAAGTATCTGTTCCTATGACCATGAGATCATGCAACTCACTGACACCGGAGGAGTACCTTGTGTGTATCAAACGTCGCAACGTAACTGGGTGACTATAAAGGTGCTCTACAGGTATCTCCGAGGGTGTTTGTTGAGTGGGCATGGATCAAGACTGGGATTTGTTACTCCGTGTGACGGAGAGGTATCTCAGGGCCCACTCGGTAATAAACCTTCACAATAATCCTTGCAAGCAATGTGACTAAGTGTTAGCCACGGGATCTTGTAGTATGGAACGAGTAAAGAGACTTGCCGGTAATGATATTGAACTAGGTATAGAGATACCGACTATCGAATCTTGGGCAAGTAACATACCGAAGAACAAAGGGAACAACATACGGGATTAACTGAATCCTTGACATAGAGGTTCAACCGATAAAGATCTTCATAGAATATGTAGGAACCAATATGGGCATCCAGGTCCCGCTATTGGTTATTGACCGTAGAGGTGTCTCGGTCATGTCTACATAGTTCTCGAACCCGCAGGGTCTACACACTTAAGGTTCGGTGACGTTTCGATAGTATAGAGTTATGTATGGTGGTGACCAAAGGTTGCTAGTAGTCCCGGATGAGATCCTGGACGTCACGAGGAGCTCCGAAATGGTCAGGAGGTAAAGATTGATATATAGGAAGTCCTGTTTTGGTCGCCAGAAAAGTTTCGGACTCATCGGTAGTGTACCGGGAGTGCCGGGAGGGTACCGGGGGACCATCGGGAGGGGTATTTCGACCCAAGAGGATACATGGGCTGTGGGAGGAGGTATACCAGCCCATAGTGGGCTGGCCGAAGTCCCACAATAGGCCCATGCGGCTGGGATGAGAGACCCAAGGAGAAAAAGGTGGAAAAAGGAGTTTCCAAGTGGGAGAGAAGGAGTCCTAATCCTACTAGGATTGGAGGAGGACTCCTCCTCCTCCCACTTCGGCCGAACCAAGGGTTGGCCCCTTGGGGGCCAAGTCTCCTCCCTCCCTCCTCCTATATATACTAGAGGTATTGAGGGTTTTTGACAACAGAAATCAGCCACGTGCTACCCTCTCCTCTAGATCGTAGTTTCTCCCCTAGATCGTTTCAGCGGTGCTTAGGCGAAGCCCTGCTGGAATAGTTCCACCACCATCGCCGCCACGCCATCGTGCTGCCGGAGAACTCATCTACCTCTCCGCTCCCTCTTGCTGGATCAAGAAGGCGGAGATCGTCATCGAGCTGTACGTGTGCTGAACGCGGAGGTGTCGTCCGTTCGGCGCTAGATCGGAAGGACCGTGATCAGGATCGCGAGACGATTCGTGATTTGATCGCAGGACGGGTCGTGATGGGATCGCGGGACGGATCGTGATTGGATCGCGAGATGGATCGTGATTGGATCGCGGGACGCTCGGCGATTAGGATCGCGAAGACGTTCGACTACTTCAACCGCGTTTCTTAACGCTTCCCGCTTAGCGATCTACAAGGGTATGTAGATTCACTCTCCCTCTCGTAGATGCTCATCACCATGGATAGATCTTGTGTGTGCGTAGTAAAAATTTTGTTTCTCATGCAACGTTCCCCAAAAGTTATCAGGTCTGCGGTCTGTATATTCTCATGCTATTTACATAGATGTTACCGAGGTATGTTTCATCGACTCTTCCCTCGCTCCCCAAAGTTATCATGGTGGTGCTACATGCATCATGTCTACGGTGCGTATATTATCATTCTTTTTACACATAAGTTACTGGGAGTACGTTTTTCAACAACTTATTTCATACAGTCAAAAGTTATCACGATGTTTGTACATATGTTATGAGGTCTAAGGGGGTGTATATTATCATGTTATTTACGCATAAGTTACCGATATATATTTTCAACAACAACAAAATTCACCGAGTCAAAGTTACCACAGTGTTTGGACGTAAATTATCAAGTCTGTAGTATGTAAATTATCATCGGGCGTTTTCGCATGAGCGACCCTGATAACTTTAGCATGTGTAGTTATCAGCCCACGTAAGAAGTACAAAAATAGTATGAGTCGATGGAGGACATGGATAAAAATCAATAAAACTATGTGAACTAGGGTAGAACATGCAGAAGAAACGGTGTAATTGGCTGACCGTTCATTTTTTCTATTGAAACCTGTAGTATCCAAGGTACAAGTATAGTATAACTTGACTGTAAACAAAAAGGTTTAGTTAACCCGTATACTATCTTTTCAGTTTCGTCATGTCGGTGTTTACGTGACTTGTAATTTGATCTTTATGATATGAATAAGACATGTATTACCATGCAAAAAAAAGTAGCAATACATACCTGAGGTCTTGAGTTCAATTCCCATCTAGAACTTTCTTTTCTATCGTTTTTGACTCAGAAAACAAAGAAAACCGGGCCTCTTACCACGCTGGGAACATGGGCCTCAGGATGCGAACGTGGGAAAAAAACTGTGAGAACATGGGCATGATCGAGTGTGAGAAGCGGAGTCTAGCGAGAGATCGAGCGAGACGTTGGGATAGAGCCGGAGATCGAGCGGGAATTGCGGATCACAGGAAAAAAAGATGCAGTTGGAGCGAGATCTCGGCAACCGTTTGATTTGAAACCGACGAAATCAGAGGCGTTCGGATCTGTTGCGGAAAACCGGACGTCCGGATTTTAGCTTTGTCGTTTAATATATACAACTAGCAGCTTTTGCTGACGCGTACACGCCGCAAATGCAAGTATCACACGCTGCAGCTAGAGTTTATGCATTTCAGGATTTTAAGAAAAACTAAGGGTGTTAATTTTTATGGGATAATTCAACCACAACAATTTTTTGTAATGTTTTCTGTATTTAAAAAAATGTAAACACTGTCTAAATAATGAAACTTGGCATGGTCGTTATAGGACAACTTGAATCCGTGGTCATAATTACAAAGTGTTGCACAAATGTTTTCATATATGTTCCTTAGAAACTAAAGGTATCTCCATGGGATATTCGAAGTTTCAAAGGTCCAAAGCATGATCCGGTTTGGAGAGAGATGGTATAGTGTTGTCATTTATTTGACTACAAAAGTTTGTATACATGGAATTTTCTGTTTCAATATTCTTAGTGTAAATGTGTTTTTCATGAAAGAAGTTGCAAAATTCAAATGCAACAACTCTTTGTTAATGAATTTGTAATTTTAAACGAGTTATATATAGATACTTGCACTACAGGTGACCGTGAAGAGGTATACATGCTACCACCGCATGCAACTTTAGGATCGCGCTAGAAAGCGTACACGATATACGAATGAATGGACCCGGACGCGTGCCTGTTTATGTGGTCCACATTTCACGTTAGTGGTGTCTAGTTTTTAGTGGCACACCATAAGTTTCTAAAGTACTAGCGAAGTTCTGTTTTGGCACATCCTAGTAGTAGTTTTGGGCTGGTGGGCATGTTGGGTTAAGATGAGTGGCAGTTGATAGTTCTACAAAACATTGCTAGTAGATGGTCATAAGTGACGCACCTGTTTTACGTGAACACTTCTGCTATTTTAGCAAAATAGTTGTTGCGTGCTCTAGTGCAGCACACCGCTTATAGCAAAATCCTATAAGGGATTTCTGCACTAGTGTAACAAAATTAATTGTGTGAAGTTTTCTTTTACTATAATTCTATCTCAATATAAAAAATTAAAACAATCATTTATTAACATAATATAATTGTTGCTCCTATGGAACAAACATTTTGCTATAGTTGCAGCCAGCAAAGGGAGAAAACCAAAATCTTAGTAGTGTGTGCATAATTGATGTTAAAACATTACACCCTTCATTCTTAAAATTAAGGTGTATTTTGTTTCATTAAGACATGCATTTGACCAATAGTTACTTCATAAATAGAAGGTTATATGACATGAAATTTGTGTCACTGGATTGGTATTCAAAAGTAATATGTCATGATAATGATTTTGTATCACATAAATCAAATACGAGAAAGGTGTGAAAGCTCCCGGGTGCCTAGGCACCCTCTATGAACAGTAAAATTAAAAAAAATAGAAAAACAATCAAACAAATATGAAACTTTGCAACATCAAAGATGGTAAACTTTGCAGGTTCTTGCAAGTTTTCATGCTAAAATATAATGTAGAAAAAGGTGTACAAACGAGTTTCACGTTTCAATACTAAAAGTGCTCAAAACTTCAAGATCTGGAATCTTTTTCACGTGTAGAGATCCTCGAATGGTTTTTTGGCATGAAAACATGCAAGCACCTACAAAATTTGATCATCTTTGATGTTAATAAGTTTCAGTTTTTCTTATTTTGTTTTCTATATCTTTTTTGCTGTTCATAGAGGGTGCCTAGGCACCCGGAAGATGAAAATCCACTGTCATAAAAAACTAAAAGAGTAACTGTTGGTCAAAATATTGTCGTGATGAAACAAAATACGTTTTATTCATCAGAACGGATGGAGTATGTAGGTATTGCGTACTGCTAATGTTGCGCGCATGTACATTCTTGTTATTTATCCAAATAAATAGATGTGGACGCGGTGCTTCTAGTATCGAGCATACATGAGCTCGGTATCTGGGAGGCACATTGCGGCAACATTTAATACTTGGACCAAAGTGTAGCGCGTTTGTATAACGGGAAATCCAGAAAAATAGTAGAGAGCCTGGTGTAGGGGGGGGGGGGGCGTCCGTGGCGGTGTCATCACCGTGATCCCGAGGATTTATGAGCCGTGGCTCGGGACATCATGCAATCCATGGATCAGGAATCATGCTTTCTGGACACGGACATTGTGACGCAGTAAATGCAAGGTCGGTGTTGGTGGCAGCACCTGTGGTGGATCTGATGTCCTCGATGGAAGTGGCAAGCGTGAACGGCACGATCTGTGTCTCCGAGATGGTGGCGGGAGGAGAAGGGGAGCCGCAAGCATCAGAGTAGTCGATTGAACAACTTGACCCAAAATCACCGTTGTGGACACACATGTATGAATTCATGAATTTTGGAGTTCAAGCATATGCAGGAATGATTGTTTAGATTGTGGGTGACGTTGGTTTGATTGCTAGTTTTAGAATGAATGATGAGATAACACTGAAGGATGGGTAAACTTTCAACTAGTAGGTTCGGTTGGGAGATTGCGAAAGGTAAAAAATGCTAGAAGAGTAGGCGAGACAGAGTCATAGTTTTGGTGGTCGATGGGGTTGCATGTCTGCTGCTATGCTGTCCTGAAGCCTGGTAGTTTAAATGTTAGAATGTAACTAGACAAATTTATCATTCTCAAGTCGGTGTATTTTCTAATGCTTGAGCTTAGCAATTTTAGATATGTTGAAGAACAACAATTATTTATTTGTGTGACATTGCACGTAGGGTGAGGATCGGCGCTGCCGCATCAGGTAGGGCATCGTGACCAACTCGCATCATTGAAATAGAGAAGACAATTACAGGTTCCGTGGAAAATCCAGTGGACATTGTCATAGTGTCGACATTGGGGATGAGTTTTTATACTCCACGGGAAGCCTACGACTTTTATAGCATGTACTCTTCAGAGAAGGGATTCGATATTAGCATGGAAATAGTCGACTAAATGTTGAGAGGACAAAGTGGTTGCAGGAAATTGTTTGTGGCTATGTGGTAAGTACAAATCGTAATGGGTAATGGGTGATACGGTTGCACGAATACGGTAAAGAAAACTGAGATGCAAAAATGTTGCTTACTTCAAATAGGGTTTATGTTCTTGTACAGGGTAAGGTGGGTGTGGAGAACACAAGGTGATGCCGTTGTGAGTGCCCAGTGCTAATAAGCTTGTTGAGATCAAAGGACAATGGCTGGTACATAGTTGAGCACCGGAGCAGCACAATCACTCATTGTCGTCAACGTACGGCCAGAAAATATGATGGCCATCACACAAGCATATAGATGTGTACAATAGGGATTTGGTGAAGTAGCTTTGGCAGAACAATGTGAACCTAGAGGAGGTCTACAACAATGTTGGCAGCTTCTTTGGATCCCTGGAGAACCTACCTTTCACAAAGAGCGCGGTGAAGAATTTGTATGGTTAGATAAGCTGTGAGCAAGCTGAGGACGATGTGACGAATACAATGGAAGATTTTGTAGAGTTTGGTGCAAGACATCCACACTTCATGTAATGTGTGCAAATGGAAGTAATAGCTTGTAGTATACGTTCTTCGGCGACGTCGTTACATTTGACATGACTTACAGGACAAACCTGCATAATATGCCCATTCAGCTTTTCGTCAAATTTAACAACCATTCCAAAACATAATACTGGTGGGCATGCTAGTCTAGGACAAGAAGGTGGAGAGACATTTGATTGAATTTTCTCGGAGTTCATTAAGATGATGGGAGACAATGCACCGAAAACAATCATGACAGGTACACACAGTGGCGGATTTAGGCCCCAGGCAGCCCGGGCGGCTGCCTGGGGCATGATGCTCAATTCGTTCGTTAACTGTAGCATACACTGTAGCTGCAGTGCTACAGTAGACGGAGCATGCCTGGGTCCTGTCCCTGTTCGCCTGGGGTGTGCACTAATCCTGGGTCCGCCACTGGGTACACACTTATTCACAATATAATGGTAACATTGATCCGATGAGGTTTGCCCTTAAGTTGTGAGCATCTAACCTGTGTGTAATGTGTTTGCAAATCAAAATCGTGCCTTGGGAGTTGCAATAAAAATGTGATGCCCAATACAACACACTGTTGGTGCAAGTGGCACATGCCGAAGAAAGCTGAGGAAACACTTGGCCCACTGTACACTAAGAAGACTGAAGGTCAAGAAGTGCTCCACAAAGTTTTAAATCCTATGCCGACGATAGATGAATTCAAGGAGGCTTGCAGGACTTTTTTTGAAAACAATACTCCCTCAGTTCATAAATATAAGTCTTTTTAGAGATTTCACTAGGGGCTACATACGGAGCAAAATGAATGAATCTATGCTCTAAAGTATGTCTATATACTTCCGTATGTAGTCCGTGAAATCTCTAAAAAGACTTATATTTAGGAACGGAGGGAGTACATGAAAATACACACACTAAAATGTTGCATGCGAGGATTAAGAGAAAACTCACCAATGCATTAAATAGTTCTTGATTATTAAAGACACTTAGTGTTAAAAGTTCTTGAGTATAAACTAGTGAAGTTAAACTGTCGTTAAAGAGGACACTCACTTGATTGTTTATGTCTTGTTAAGAATAATAGATGAACTCCTTGGGTCTTTGGTCCAGGCTAGCTGAGGAGCCCTGAGCCTAGTTGTTGATGTTGATGCCATGGGCCTAGTTGGGTTTCAGCTTACTTATATTTTATCATTCTTTAGCTTCATACCACCAAAAAGATACCGCTTAAACGAGAATGTAATCATATTTTCTGTCTCTTTCGCGACTTTGTCATGAACCCATCCGCATGTTCGATGACCCTCTTATGGCACTCGGGTGACCATACCTAATTTGAGGTGAGTAATAGGATTTATTGGCACTAATCACTTCAACTTCTAAAGGCCTTAGAGCTGGTGTGCCAAAGCAGGATGTCTGGCTGATTGTTTTTCTTGGGAGCGGTTATGTCTCGTGGGCAGCGAAACATTGCAAACCCTATATCTCACTTATAGCGAGATAGAACTATCTCTCACGTGAAGGAATCCTCTCTTCTCGCATTTCAGGGTCGACCGTTATTTGTGATTTTTTTTCTAAATTTTATGTTTTCTCGTCCCTCAGTCGAGTTGTTTGTGAGTTTTGGTCTGCTTTTCTTCTTCTTTTCTATTTTTCGTTGGTTTTTCATTCTTTTTTGTTCCTACATGGTTTTCTTCGGTTTTCTCGTTTCTTTGCCTTTTCACAGGTTATCTTTGCTATTTTCTTGGGTTCACTAGTGTTTTTTTTTATCATTTCTTTCTTTCTTCTTTGATTTTTCTTTGTTGTTTTCTTCATTTTAATTGGATTTTTGTTTAATTTTTTATTTTTTTTATTTTTTATTTTATTTTTCTCTTGGTTTTATCCCATTTTTTTGTTTCTTTCCCAGTTTCACTATTTTTCTTCTTTAATTTTTTTATTGTTCTTAGTTTTCATCAGTTTTATTTAATTCTTCTCGGTTTTCTGTTTTTTGATTCTTTTGCATTGAATTTTTTTTTGCATTCTATTTTCGGTGCTCTATTTTGTTTTCTTGGCTTTATTGATTTTTTTTGTTTTCCTTTGTTTATTTTCCGATTTTCATCGGTTTCCATTTTTTCAACAGATGTCACTTTTTTGAACAAACTTTTAACATTTCTGTATACATAAGAACGATATTTCATATATATATGTTTAACATTTTTTATGTGTACGTTTTTCGATAGACATTATAATTTTTTGGTATATATCTATACAAAACATTCGTACAGATTTACCATTTTTTAATACATTCCTGATACACCGAAAATATATTTTCATTGGCAATAAAGCATTTTAAATACATTGTATTTTTCTGTATATGTATGCAACATTTTAATATACATGATAAACATGTTCTAAATAAATAATCAACTTTTCAAAATATTTGTTTGGTGTATATACAAAAATATTTTGGCTATACACATTTAACATTTTCTGACTACCTGATTAACATTTTTGAAATAATTAATTTGTTTCAAATGCTTGATTAACAAATTGAAAATACACAATCAACGTTTTTCATACACATTGTATAATTTTTCTATACATATTTGTTTACATGAGAGGCATTTTGTCTGTACACATTTAACATTTTTGAATATTTGATTAACAATTTCAATGTTTATGTAAACTATTTTTTTGCAATATATATTTAGAATATTTCAAATATAAACGAAAGGAAAGAATCGAAAATCAGCCTTAAAAAAGGAAATAAATAGGAGCGCTGACCTCCTGACAAGGCTGCCCGATATCTCGTCAGTGCAAAAAATAGGGCAATACTGGGGATGAAACCAAGGATTTCTACGTTTCCAGTGCGCTGTGGTAACCATCCCGCCAAGGGAACTAGATACGGTTAGTTCAATCCTTTCCTTTACTTATAATCTCTTCTTTATTTCTATTTGATTTTTATTTTCGTTTTTAGTTATTTCTGTTTTCTGTTTTTCATTTTTCGTTTTTCCTGTTTTCTGTTTTTCAAATTTTGTTTTTTCTGTTTTCAGTCTTAGTTTTTCTATTTTATTTTTCCTTCGTCCTCATTCGACGTATTTCAAATCCATCCACTTTTAAAAAAAAGATGAATTTTTTTTCAATTTTTATGGACATTTTCGAATTCAATGAAATTTTAAAAAAATTGAAAAACTTTTTTAAAAAAATTATGAACTTTTTCCAAATTAGATGTACTTTTTCAACATTGATGATTTTTTCCTTTGAAATTTTTGAACTTTTTGCAAAATTGATGAAATATTTTAAAAACTCGATGAACTTTTTTGTCAAATTCGATGAACCTTTTCCAAAATAATTAATCTTTTTTCAAGAACAATGAACTTTTTAAACTTATTTAAAAATCGCTGAACTTTTTTGAATTTTTAAACGTTTCTTCAAAAATGAGGAACAACTTCTCAAAGTTGATGAACTTCTTTGTCAAAGTCGATGAACTTTTTGCAAAAATCGATGAACTTTTTTAAAATCGATGAATTTTTTTCAAAAATGATGAACTCTTTAAACTTTTTCATAAACTCTTTCCAAAATCGGTGAACTTTTTAAAGTTTGCGAACTGTTATCCAAAACTGAAGAACCATTTCTCAAAATCGATGAACATTTTTTAAGTTTTTGAACTTTTGTCTCAAAATCGATGAACGTTTCTAAATTCATGATTTTCTCAAAATAAATTCAAAACCTAAGTGATACATAAATAGTGCATCCATGCTAGTCCATATACAGTTAGCGCTACTAAAATAACATGTTTCCACCGGCCAGTGTGGTCAGCTAAGCTCGAACAAGGCTTGCCTTTGTGGGCGATGCGAGTTCAATTCCTGTAGCAGCCACCTTTTTGCTTTTTTCTGGCGATTTTGTTCGCTGTGCTTTCCCTCCACAACGTGCGCTTAAGGGTTTAGGGTCCGAACAGGAGCTCCCGCGCCCGCGACATACAAGCCATTTTGTCTCAAGCATGGCCTAAAGGGGACAGCCCAGCGCGGGTTCCGAGCGCACATTTTTTTACTTTAGTTACTATACAAGATTTTAAGTGTACACTTTGGTGTTTTTACTGAAAATTGTTGAAAAAGAAACATTTTATGTGACAATTCAAATAGATTAATTATTTGTAAATGGTGTTTGATTTTTTTAAATGTGACGCAGTCTAAAGTTTTTAGAAGTTTTCATGGTGTCATTATATGACCACGTGAAGTTGTTGTTCAAATTGCAAAGTGTTACACAAAAGATTGTCAAAGGTTCCAAAGAAACCGGAGGGATATTTCCGGGAGATTCGAAGTTTCAAAATGGAGAAGTGTGTCTTGTTTGAGAGAGATGTGGTAGTGTTGTCATTTATTTGACTTCAAAAGTTTGTACACATGTAACATGCACCATTGAGTAGTTAGATATCCAATTATGGATTTATTTAGAGTTGTTGTAAGATTTCAAGGGAATTTAAAATATACAACTAGCAGCTTTTGCCGATGCGTACACGCCACAAATCATGCTACTAGCCACGCATTCGCATGTATCACATGCTGCTGGTAGAGTTTTAAGAAAAACTAAGGGTGTTAATTTTTATGGGATAATTCAACCACAACAAAAAAAATTGGAATTTTTTCTGTATTTAAAAAAATGTAAACACTGTCTAAATAATGAAACTTGGCATGGTCATTATCGGACAACTTGAATCCGTGGTCATAATTTCAAAGTGTTGCACAAATGTTTTCATATATGTTCCTTAGAAACCAAAGGTATCTCCACGGGATATTCGAAGTTTCAAAGGTCCAAAGCATGATCGGTTTGGAGAGAGACGGTATAGTGTTGTCATTTATTTGACTACAAAAGATTGTATACATGGAATTTTCTGTTTCAATATTTTTAGTGTACATGTGTTTTTCATGAAATAAGTTGCAAAATTTGAATGGAACAACTCTGTCTTAATGACTTTTTAATTTTAAACGAGTTATATACAAATACTTGCACTACAGGTGACCGTGAAGAGGTATACATGCTACCACCGCATGGAGCTTTAGCAGTGCGCTAGAAAGCGAGCACGCTACGAATGAATGGAGCCGGGCGCGTGCCTGTTCATGTGGTCCACATTTCACGTTAATGGTGTCTAGTTTTTAGTGGCACGCCACAAGTTTTTAAAGACTAGCGAAGTTCTGTTTTGACGCATCCTACTAATAGTCTTGGTCTGGTGGGCATGTTGGGTTAAGATGAGTGGCAGTGGGTAGTTCTACTAAACATTGCTAGTAGATGGTCATAAGTGACGCACATGTTTTACGTGAACACTTCTGCTATTTTATCAAAATAATTGTCGCGTGCTCTAGTGCAGCACACCGCTTATAGCACGATCCTATAAGGGATTTCTGCACTAGTGTATTGTGTGATGTTTTCTTTTACTAGAATTCTATCTCAATATAAAAAATTAAAACAATCATTTATTAACACAATATAATTGTTGCTCCTATGGAACAAACATTTTGCTATAGTTGCAGCCAGCAAAGGGAGAAAACCAAAATCTTAGTGGTGTGTGCATAATTGATGTTAAAACATTACACCCTTCTGTGACACCCCTAATTTCGATCGTACGCTAAACATAAACGCAAATGCGTACGACCAAGATTAGGGACTCACTAATCAATATCACAACACAACTCTAGACACAAATTAAAGTCATACAGCTTCATATTACAAGCCAGGGGCCTCGAGGGCTCGAATACAAAGCTCGACAAGCACGAGTCAGCGGAAGCAAATAATATCTGAGTACAGACATAAGTTAAACAAGTTTTGCCTTAAAAAGGCTAGCACAAACATAAGCAGCGGATCGAAAGAGGCGAGGCCTCCTGCCTGGGAACCTCCTAACTACTCCTGAGCATCGGCGCTCTCCACGTAGTAGCAGGCTCCAGCGGTGGTGTAGTAGTCGTCTCCGACATACTCCATCTCCTGGGCTCCATCGTCTAAACGCAGCAATCGCATCGAGGGGGAAAGAGGAAGCAAAGCAGCGGTGAGTACTCATCCAAAGTACTCGCAAGGCTGACATCAGAACTATGCTAAGTATGCATCATTATCAAGGGGTGGGGTTATATCTGGGCTGACTGCAGAAAGCAAGAAAAGGAGGAAGGCCTAGTCCTATCGAAGACTAGCATCTTCAGCATCTTGCAGCATTAGAAGAGAGTAGACTGGTATCTCAAATATAGTAATATTATTGTAGCAAAATTTTATTAAGTAACCACACCCAGAGATTCTTCCTCGACTCCCTGCGAGGAAGCAATCCTGGAGCCAACCTTCATTTCAAATTAAAGTCACAATTATAGTTATAGAAGGTCAAGGTACAACTCCAAGTCGTCCTGTTACCGTGGACACGACTATTCGAATAGATAATTTCTTCCCTGCAGGGGTGCACCACATATTCCCCAACACGCTTGATCACCTCCGGCCGGACACACTTTCCTGGGTCATGCCTGGCCTCAGGAGATCAAAACGTCGTCGCCCCACCTAGACTCAACGAAGAGGCCAGCCCGCCGGTCTAAATCCTAAGCGCGCAGGGGTCATGGGCCCACTCGCCCTTTGCACTCCTGCACGATGCGAACGTGGACGATGTCAGTCCTAGCACCCCTTATAACAAGCGCAGTGCTGTTGCGGACCACTCGGGCGCGCGCCGCTCCATTGCTGACATCCGAAGAGCTTCGGCTGATACAACGATGCTGAGTACCCATAACTTCTCCCACGTGAAGGTTAGTGCATATTAGGCCAAACGACCAACTCAGATCAAATACCCAACCCATTAGCATTTTATTAATGCGGGGCAAGCGCGACCCATGAAGTGCGGTCCCGTCACCCCGTCTCCAGGATGTGTGGCAAGGGCCTCTCCTGCCCGTCCACGTCTCATCTTAACCCTTTGGATGCCTTACCGGCGCATCCCACCTTATCTCACACACACGGGTACCCTTGGGGCCGACCCGTCTCAAGACTGTCGGGAACTCAGGTCCACCTCAACAGAGTAGCACCGCCTGTCCCTTCAGTCCCGTCATGTTAGTATAGTGTCAAGTCAGTACTAGCTTTGTGGTTATACGCCAAGTGGATATCCGAGGAATCACCCTCGATGAATCCCACTCGAGGTATGTGATGATGTGAGGGGCCTGGCTCGTCGGTCGGTTGACCGAGTCTTCGAGTCGTCGGGTCGTCGGGTCGTCGAAGAAGAAGCAGGAGCAACTGGGACTAAGGGATCACTGGGGATTCA
This sequence comes from Elymus sibiricus, assembly GCA_039707655.1. NCBI lineage: Eukaryota > Viridiplantae > Streptophyta > Magnoliopsida > Poales > Poaceae > Elymus > Elymus sibiricus. The sequence continues at coordinate 528,393,619 of CM077675.1, forward strand.
TTGATCAACCTATACTAATCAGTTGATATGATTGCGGGTATAGTAGCAGTTTATCAAAAACAGGCTATGCATCAGAAATAGGAGCTAGCTAATGCAGTAGCAAAATCTAATGCAAGAACGAGAGGGAAGAATGGACGATATCGGAATGCTCAAGGGGGGGTTGCTTGCCTTGCTGCTTTGCGACAAAGACCTGATCGTCAACGGCGTAGTCGTATCCGGCAGCAGCGGCAGTCTCGGAGTCTACCGGTAAGAAGAGGGGGGAAGAAACAATAAATATAAAGCACAAATGCAATCACAATGCATGACATGACAATATGCAGAGTTAGGCAAGCATTAACGCAGCATCACATGTCGCGGACGGATCGGAAGAATATCTGACGGTATTTTTCCGGGTCTCGGGCTACTACCGAACATATGAAAACGATGAAAAAGTTCCATGTTCGCTATGATAGAAGCACGCGACAGACGAACGGACTGTGTATTCGGATTCGTGGAATTTTTCTGAGCAACTTTCATATATAAAATATTTTCATCCGAGTTATAATTTATTTTATACGATTTTACAAAGTTTTATATCATTTTCTGCATTTTCTAGAATTATTATCTATTTCGAAATTAAAAGAACAAAAGCTAAGTGCACACAGGAATTCCTATCCATAGTGTATTACAAGTGGGGGTGAGGGGAGTTGGGTTGACCCAGTCAAATTGACTGGTCAACAGAATGTGTGTCCCACATGTCATTGTCACATGTATTAATAAAACACCTAACTAATTTAATCAGGGGAGGGGGTCCCAAATGCCATAGACTACTAGCTAACCTGACCCTAATTTCCCCTAACCTTTAATTAGGCCCTAACTAATTGGCCTGGCTCACGTGAAGTGGCACAAGCCGGCCACTGTGTGGCTGTGCATCATGCACGAACACACACAGGCGCATGGCCATGGACATAGGCACAGCCGAGGCCAGTGCAGGTAACGGCGACGCCGGCAGCAGCTAGCTAAGCAGCAACACAGCAGTAAATCAGCGGCAGCCAGGCAGAGGCAGTAGGCAAGCAGCAACAGCATATCGGCAGTAGCAGTTTAGAGGGAGCAGCAGCAGAGCAAAACAGCAGCGGCATCACATAGCAGCGGTAGCAGCGGGACAGAGCAGCGGCGGCAGCACGCAGTAGCGCAGCTGCGGCTTGGGAGCGCCGGGCAGTGGGGCGGAGGCGGCTGCGAGCACGCGCTGGTGTGGCTGGGCGAGCGCGCAGCAAAGAGCAGCGGCAGCAATACACACGCACGCACGTACGCGTACGCGTACGCTCGGACGAGTTCAGGGACGGCAGCTACGGCAACGGATCGAGAGGAAAAGAGGGGGGATTCGGAGGAGGAGCTCACGTTGAGTCGGTTAGCGAGGTCGGGGAGGCCGACAGTGGACCGGAGCAGCAGCAATGGTGACGCGAGATGCGTCGGCCGAGACAGAGGAAGACGATGCAGGCGTCGTGGAGGGGGCGTCCCGGCTTGAGATGGTTCCCTGAACGGACGAAGACGGCCGCGGCGTACATCCCGGACGTTCTCCCGCACGCCGGAAAGGTCAGTGGCCGCGACAACGGCGGCGAGGCAGCGGTCACCACACGGGCTCACGAACTCGAATCGAGCCAGAGAGGAGGGGAACGATGGGGGGATCGGTGGGGGAATGGAAGAGGGCGATCTAGGGTTTCATTTGGACATATTTGTAGCTCGAGGGGGGCGACGTGGTGGCCATCCGGCAATGGCGCCGTCGGATGGCTGCCACGCCATGGCCTCTGCCTCCTCCCGTGTACAGGGGAGGGAGAAGGCCCTGGTGGGCTGGGCCACAGTACACTGTGGGCACTAGAGCCCACATGCACAGTAGCTTAGGTCATTTTCCTTTATTTCTTTTTTGTAATATTCTGCACCACACTTTTGCATTTAGTTTATCTAGCAAACATTTTTTTTATAAATAAAACTTGGCACATAAATCAAGCACAATACTTTGGGGTGGCACAAAAAGTTTCAACTCATTTGCAAACATTTAAAATTGTGTGTATATTTAAATGGCTTGAATAATTGTTGTTGGCTTATGTTTTCAATATTTTAGGGCATTTAAAAATACCAAGAAAAAAATTGTTTCTTATTTGATAATTACTAGGTGAATATTTCTAACCCAAATAAGATTTTAGTATTTTGTTTTGCCAAAATATTTAAACCACTTTTCATAAAGGGTTTGAATTGCAAAAAGGAATTGAATTTGCATTGACTCCAAAAGTGACCACGTGTGGCTTAGCAAAAGTATTAGCTTAATCTTGGCCATCACTGTAGCATAATTACAATCATTATTGTAGTAGCAAATCCAGGGCGTCACACCTTCATTCTTAAAATTAAGGTGTATTTTGTTTCATTAAGACATGCATTTGACCAATAGTTACTTCGTAAATAGAAGGTTATATGACATGCAATTTGTGCCACTGGATTGGTATTCAAAAGTAATGTGTCATGATATTGATTTTGTATCACATAAATAAAATACGAGAAAGGTGTGAAAGCTCCCTGGTGCCTAGGCACCCTCTATGAACAGTAAAATTAAAAAAATAAATAGAAAAACAATCAAACAAGTATGAAACTTTGCAATATCAAAGATGGTCAAACTTTGCAGGTTCTTGCAAGTTTTCATGCTAAAATATAATGTAGAAAAAGGTGTACAAACGAGTTTCGGATTTCAATACTAAAAGTGCTCAAAACTTCAAGATCTGGAATCTTTTTCATGTGTAGAGATCCTCGAATGGTTTTTTTGGCATGGAAACATGCAAGCACCTACAAAATTTGATCATCTTTGATGTTACAAAGTTTCAGTTTTTCTTATTTTGTTTTCTATATATTTTTTACTATTCATAGAGGGTGCCTAGGCACCCGGGAGATGAAAATCCACTGTCATAAAAAACTAAAAGAGTAACTGTTGGTCGAAATATTGTCGTGACGAAACAAAATACGTTTTATTCATCAGAACGAATGGAGCATGTAGGTATTGCGTACTGTTAATGCTGCGTGATGTACATTCTTGTTATTTATCCAAATAAATAGATGTGGACGCGGTGCTTCTTGTATCGAGCATTGCGGCAACATTTAATACTTGGACCAAAGTGTAGCGCATTTGTATAACGGGGAATCCAAAAATATAGTACAGCGCCTAGTGAGGGGTGGGGGGGCATCCGTGGCAGGGTCGACACCTTGATCCCGAGGATTTATGAGGCGTGCCTCGGGACATCATGCAATCCATGGATCAACAATCACGCTTTCTGGACGCGGACATTGTGATGCAGTAAATGCAAGGTTGGTGTTGGTTGCAGTTGCCTTCCATCTTTAGCCTGACAGGTGGTTTGGCAATTTTGAATTGTGTTTTCTCGGGGTGGAGATTGTTGGCAAAGAGTACACATACTACGGGCACAAATAGAGTTCTAGATGCAGACGATTAAGAGGTACTTCATTAGCCTGACCTACTGTTAATCGATTTACATGTGGGTTAGCAGTAGTAAATCCATCTCATGTATCAAGATTCATTGTAACCAGGACGATGGAGTTGAAAGAGTTGAACGGCAACGATATTCCCATGGAGCTGCTACGCTATCCGATGGCAGCACATGTCATGGATTTGCTGTCCTCGATGGAAGTGGCAAGCGTGAATAGCACGATCTGTGTTGCCGAGATGGCGGCGGGAGGAGAAGGGGAGCCGCAAGCATCAGAGTAGTCGATTGAACAACTTGACCCAAAATCACCGGTGTGGACACACATGTATGAATTCATGAATACTGGAGTTCAAGCATATGCGGGAATGATTGTTTAGATTGTGGGTGACATTGGTTTGATTGCTAATTTTAGAATGAATGATGAGATAACATTGAAGGTGTAGGAGATATGCCCTAGAGGCAATAATAAATGTTATTGATTATCTCCCTGTTCATAATTAGGTTTATATTCCATGCTATAACTGCTATGGTTCTCGAGTCTACAATAACCACGAGGCTCGGAGGAAGACTCATATGGACACTGTCTAAGTGTGGGAGCGCACTGTAGAATTACCTTGTTTAATTCTCGGTGCAATTTATTATGGACATTGTCTAAGTGTGGTTTGCATAATAGTTGTAGAATAATGGCTCGCGTTTACACCTTCCCTATTAAAATTGAATAGCTGTTAAATATCTGGTTAAAACTTTACGGTTGGTAATGTAATGTGAGGATTGTCCTCAAGAGTGCCAAGAAGGACTTTGTCCTATCGCATGCTTTTGGTATTCTCCCGCTAATGCTATGGATGATATGACTCTCGTCCTTCGATCCAAAAGCTAGAATTCCTTTTCAGTCAAAGTGCAATATGTTTGCTTCCATGAGACCCGAACTTCGAAAGTTTGGATAGTTATGTGATATTCATGGAATCTGAAAATCATTTTCAGAGACAGACAAAGGCTAAAAGATATGAGATATCCAAAGCAATGTTTGTTTGCAAACTTTTAGTAAAGGAGTTTACTGTGCATTAGACTGATAAGAGAGGGATCCAGGAGAACGCCTGTCATATGATGAAAGGTGAATAAAACAACAACTTAAAGAGAAAGGAAGTGTCCGAAGGGTGTTAGTAAGACTTTCACGCCTAGGAAGTCCGGGGCTAACGCCACTCTCAAGTTGGATGCTTCTTCTAAGAGTAGGAGAAATACTAAAAGTTAAACTGTTAGAAGTATAAAGGCAAAAGGAAAGAAGACTGGAATATCCAGCTCATGTATGAATGTCATACAGGTTTTTGATGTATAGAAGGCTGGTCAAAGATATAGTTCTTGGGAATTATGGTTAAACATGTTAATCACTAATTCTTGGGTATTGTGAGTTGATCACAAAGATACCCGTTTGATTGCATTCTGTTGCAACTCGATGTAAGAACTACTATGGCCTGAAAGACTAGCCAGGAATGAGGTTAAGATACACACAGGGAACATAGTAAATGTTACTATGCCTTCCATCGGTGTATTACCTATGTATTTATTTTCAAAATTCATTTAGAGTTTCACACTCTAGCCCTTTGCATAAGGTATCTTGCAAGAAGGTTGTTCATAAGAGAACTTTTGATGTTCGGTGTTGTGAATAACATAAGGGCCATACTTTCATTATGAATGAGACGTATGTTATGAATATTGATAATAATACATTACCTCTGGGTTTACTTTCATAATTCATTTTAGAGTTTCATACACTCTAGCCCATTGCACAATGTTTGTTGCAAAAGAGTTGTTCATAGAAACAACAATTGTTGTTCAGTATTATGAATAACATGAAGGGCCATGCTTCCATCAAAGATGGGATGTATGTTATGAATATTGATGGAAATATGATACATCCATAACACTGACGCTAAATGTCGCAAGACTAAAAGAATACCACACAAGTGTGGCACTACATTTGGTCACATTGGAGAAACCCGCATGGAAAATTCCATTATGATGGATTTTGAAGTCGTTTGATTTTGAATCATCTGACACTTGCAACTTTCCTCTGAAAAGTGAAGTGACTGAAATACCGTTCATAGGCCATAAGGAACGAGCAAAGAACATATTGATGATCATACATTATGATGTGTGTAGTCCAATAAATGTTGTTGCAAGTAGTAGATTTATCTATCTTCAGAAATGACTCAAGTAGATATGTGGATATTTACTTGTTGAGACGTAAGTCTGGATCTTTTGAATTCATTCATAAGATTTTCAAAAATGAAGTAGAAGTTATTGTAACAAGAAAATTATGTTTCTGCAATTTGATTGCAGAAAGGAATATTTGAGTTACAAGTTTAGCGAATGTCTGATGAGTTGTGAAAAGAGTTTCATAACTTACACCTCCCAGAACACCACTGCAAGTGGAAAGTCCGTGAAGATGTAATCGAACCATTTATGACATGGTAAGATCAAAGATGACATAAATAGATTTGCCATTATCTGTAGGAGATATGCCCTAGAGGCAATAATAAATGTTATTGATTATCTCCCTGTTCATAATTAGGTTTATGTTCCATGCTATAACTGCTATGGTTCTCGAGTCTACAATAACCACGAGGCTCGGAGGAAGACTCATATGCACGTGTTGGATAATAAACGGTAAAATGTATTCCTAGTCAAGCCTCTAAGACTGGCTCAAGTATTGCATGATGATCCTGTTTTCCTGATCATGGGCATGGCTATGCCGGCAATTTTGAGGGCACAATTGTTGGTAGAACACTTGTGTTGAATCGACCCGAATTGATGTTATGCTATGAGATACATTCGTCATAAGTTAATGGTTAATAGCACAGAGAAGTTAATGTTTGCATAATTCCTTAGACCATGAGAGTATCGAGTTTCTTCATGCTTGCTTCATGAACTTTGGGGTTTGTTAAACGTCATCCGTAAATGGGTGGCTATTACGGCGGCTTGCGGGTTCATGGAAAAGTATGTCAAGTAACTTGATAGCTCAAGATTGGGAATTGCTCCTCCGACGATGGAGAGATATCTCTGGGCCATCTCGGTGTTACGGTATCCATCATCGTCTTGCCAGACACTTTGTGATTTGATCACGGGGATGCCGGAACACGGAACGAGAAAAGAGAACAATACCGGCAACGAGGTAACTGGCATTGTGGACAAGTGTTGATCCACGAGGATGCCGATGTTTCTCACCTCGGGTAATTGTAACATATCGCGAAGCAACAGGAATAGCGCACGGCAACTGGAGGTTCACTCGAATATTCATTCGTGTGGGTATAGGGATCAATATGGGTGTCCACGGCTCCGATGTTGATCATTGATCGGAAGGGGTTCCGGGTCATGTCTATGCTTCACCGAACCTATAGGGTCACATGCTTAAGGGTCATCTATCTGCTGAATACTAGACAGGGAGTCTGAGAGAAAAACACCGAAAAAGTTTCGGACACCGGAAAAGTTTCGGACAGCGGAAAAGTTCCGCAGAGAGGTCATCGGATGAGTTCTGGTGAAACTGAAAAGTTGTTTCAGGGGATACCAAAAAGTCAAATTGGTTTTGGCACATGCCTGATAATTCTTGGAGGGTGCCAGAATCATTCTAGAAACTTTCTGGAATTTTCCGGGATGAAAACCGGAAATGTTCCGGAGCTGCCGAAACCGCTTCAGATGCTTTTCGCAGATGAAATCACTAAACCGGAATTGTTCCGGCTCGCGTTGAAAATTATTTTGGTGGGTACTAGAATTGTTCTAAGCCCACATGAATATTTTCAGTTCGATCAGACGCTGAAAAATGTCGTCGTGAATAGTGAAAGTGCTTTTTGGGATATTTTTGGAAAGCCACCTTTTGGGGCTTTGCTCCAAAAGATCTTGGGGATGACATGGATGGATAGGGGCCAATTTTGGGGCCCCACATGAGGGTGTGGCCGGCCACATGGTGGACTCCTTCATGGAGTCCCCCTTGTTCCTTGGTTTCACCTTTTAGGTCCTTGGGAAGGACTCCTTTCCATGTGGGTTTTGGGTTTTCTTGTAAAACCACCCTACCCCTTGGGTTTCCTATAAATAGGAGGTGTGTGGGCTGCCATAAGACACACTCTTGCTCTCATACACAAAGCCATGCATGATCTGGCATTCTTCTCTCCCTCCCAGCGAAATAGTTTCGTAGAGCCGAAAGGCTGTCTGGGTTCCGGCAGGAACTAGTTCTGGACGGCGAAGCCCTGCCGGATAGATGACACCGTATGTGTGCAACTCTGTAGAGAGATCGTAGTTTCGGTCTTAGTTTGAGAGTGCCTCCCGAAGGGCTGTCCGTGTGACCGTCCGAGTTTTGGAGGTCCTCCCGAAGGGCTGTCCGAGTGACAGTCCGAGTTTCGGAGGTCCTCCCGAAGGGCTGTCCGCGACACCGTCCGAGGGACTGTGCAACCGCCTCCCGGAGGGCTGTCCGCGGGGCAGATGAGGGTATACATCCTCGCGGTTGGGAGGTTGTAAAATCCTAGCTGCGGGGATCTGCACCGCCGATCGTCATCGACTCTACTTCCGCTGCGCTACGAGTCGGTAACGAAATGATCAAACCTTGTATGCAGTCTCCATAGTGGTCCTGGGCTGGTGCGTATGTCGGAAATTTTTTGTTTTCTGCTGCGTTACCCTACAGTGGCATCAAGAGCCGTGCTATGCGTAGATGCAGGTTGCGATCTAGAATACATAGAGATGTATGGGTGTTGCACAATATAATTAGGTAGTAGATGAGATCTATTGCTGAAAATTATTTGTGCGGGTAGCAGATGAAATCTGTTACCCGATGTTCCTGTTGCTTCCCCTGAATTTGCGTAGTCCTGATCTTGACGGCATGGTGGAATCTCACAAAGTTCTGGCAATCCGCGATCCTTTCATGCTGCTCCTGAGTATGCTAATTGACAGATCAACGAAGTGCTAACAGTTCTTTGGTTTCCACCATAGTTGAGAAAGATGGATGTTTCGCAGACGAAAGGGCAATGCAGATGTGATCCGCACGGGGGTCACGCGTATGACGAAGTTTAGTATGGGGCTCGAGATTTTATTATCTCGTGTTTCATACACCCTGGAAGGTTAATCTAGCAACTTGGATTATCATGCTTGATGATGGACGTTGGTAGCTTCGGTTTGTTTCAAAACCTTAGAAGCCACGAAAAATAAAATTTTGCATGAACCGATTAGAGGCGTCTAACTTGGTTTTGTAGGATGGTTTGCATGTGCATATGATGTGGTATAGCAGTGCTCATTATAATTTGATTATGTATGAGATGACTATATAATGTAAATTGATTAACATGACCTGCGTGTCATGATTCGGCATGATGGCTGGAGCCATATGATTGCACTTTAATGACCTGCGTGTCAACCTTATGTAATGCACTTATTTTATTAGCTATAGATATAGCAATATTATCTGGTGCATCGACAAGGTGGTGGCAATCTTCGCGAAGGTGAACACCAAAGCGAATGCCGAAGACGAAGAAATACTTGACTTCTCCGTCAGAAGGGGCTATACCATATCATGCTATTATGAATTGCCTGAGATGTTTATCCCTCTTGATGCACCCTTCTTGATTGCGCGGTAGTCGCTTTTTATTAGGGTGATCTCTCACTAAAATATCAAGTAGTTAGTGTTCTCCCAAGTGTAGCACCGTCACGGCACCTAACTTTTTGGGGTATCACAGGATCTCCCTGGGTACGAACGATTAGGGATGTGTGAGGCGGGTGAGTTCAGACCTCGCAGCGAGATCACTTGGTTGTCTTGACGTTCTGGAAGGATCTCCCTGAGCTCGGAACACGCCCATCGAAAGATGAACAAGAGTCACATAGAGATGTGATCGGCAAGTTTGCCTACCGATTGAAGTTCGCGCCATCAGTGTTCATCTCGTTCAATGGCGTTGAATGGATATGTGGACCTTGAATCACTCACAATCAGTTATGAGAGATATTGATTTGAGTGGGAGCGCACTGTAGAATTGAATTCTTTTAATTCTCAGTGCAATTAATTTTGAACATTGTCTAAGTGTGTTTTGCATAATAGTTGTAGAATAATGGCTCGCGTTTCCACCTTCCATATTAAAATTGAATAGCTGTTAAATATCTGGTTAAAACTTTACGGTTGGTAACGTAATGTGAGGATTGGCCTCAAGAGTGCCGAGAAGGACTTTGTCCTATCGCATGCTTTCGGTATTCTCCCGCTAATGCTATGGATCATGTGACTCTCGTCCTTCGATCCAAAAGCTAGAATTCCGTTTTCAGTCAAGTGTAACACGTTTGCTTCCATGAGACCCGAACTTCAAAAGTTTGGATAGTTATGTGATATTCATGGAATCTGAAAATCATTTTCAGAGACAGACAAAGACTGAAAGATATGAGATATCTAAAGCCATGTTTGTTTGCAAACTATTAGTAAAGGTGTTTACTATGCATTTGACTGATAAGAGAGGGATCCAGAAGAACGCCTGTCATATGATGAAAGGTGAATAAAACAACAACTTAAAGAGAAAGGAAGTGTCCGAAGGGTGTTAGTGAAACTTTCACGCCTAGGAAGTCCGAGGCTAACGCCACTCTTAAGTTGGGTGCTTCTTCTGAGAGGAGGAGAAATACTGAAAGTTAAACTGTTAGAAGTATAATGGCAAAAGGAAAGAAGACTGGAATATCCAGCTCATGTATGAATGTCATACAAGTTTTTGATGTATAGAAGGCTGGTCAAAGATATAGTTCTTGGGAATTATGGTTAAACATGTTAATCACTAATTCTTGGGTATTGTGAGTTAATCACAAAGATACCCGCTCGATTGCATTCTGTTGCAGCTCGATGTAAGAACTACTATGGCCTGAAAGACTAACCAGGAATGAGGTTCAGATACACGCAGGGAACATAGTAAATGTTACTATGCCTTCCATCGGTGTATTCCCTATGTATTTACTTTCATAATTCATTTTACAGTTTTACACTCTAGCCCATTGCATAAAGTATCTTGCAAGAAGGTTATTCATAAGAGAACTTTTGATGTTCGATGTTATGAATAACATAAGGGCCATACTTTCATTATGAATGAGACGTATGTTATGAATATTGATAATAATACATTACCTCTGTATTTACTTTCATAATTCATTTAGAGTTTCATACACTCTAGCCCTTTGCATAAGGTATTTTGCAAGAAGGTTATTCATAAGAGAACTTTTGATGTTTGGTGTTATGAATAACATGAAGGGCCATGCTTCCATACAGGATGGGATGTATGCTATGAATATTGATGGTAATATGATACATCCATAACACTGATGCTAAATGTCACAAGACTAAAAGAATACCACACAAGTGTGGCACTGCATTTGGTCACATTGGAGAAACCCGCATGGAAAATTCCATTATGATGGATTTTGAAGTCATTTGATTTTGAATCATCTGCACTTGCAACTTTCCTCTGAAAGGTGAAGTGACTGAAATACCGTTCACAGGCCATAAGGAACGAGCAAAGAACATATTGGTAATCATACATTATGATGTGTGTAGTCCAATAAATGTTGTTGCAAGTAGTGGATTTATCTGTCTTCAGAAATGACTCAAGTAGATATATGGATATTTACTTGTTGAGACGTAAGTCCGGATCTTTTGAATTCATTCAGAAGGTTTTTAAAAATGAAGTAGAAGTTATTGTAACAAGAAAATTATGTTTCTGCAATTTGATTGCAGAAAGGAATATTTGAGTTACAAGTTTAGCGAATGTCTGATGAGTTGTGAAAGGGGTTTCATAACTTGCACCTCCCGTAACACCGCTGCAAGTGGAAAGTCCGTGAAGATGTAATCGAACCATTTATGACATGGTAAGATCAAAGATGACATAAATAAATTTGCCATTACCCCTTTTATAGAGTGATGCTTTAGAGACTGCAGCTTTTACACTGAAAAGAGCTCCATCAGGTCTGTTGAAATAAAGCCATGGTGTGGTACGCCCAACCATGTTATATATTTTCTTAACATTTGGAATATGGGGCTTGTGTAAAAGGTTACAAACCTATTCCAAATCAGACAAGTGCTACTTTGTAAGGTTATCCCAAGTCATTGGGTATTCCCCCACCACTATACCGAGGCAAAGAGTTTTGCCGCAAAACGGTATGCTTTTAAAGAGAATAGTTCTTACAAAAGGTGAGTGGGAGGACAGTGCAACTTGACGAGATAACCAGTATCTTTGTCATCAGGTCAAAGGAAAGGAACCTTCGAAGTGATTCCGGAGTTTCCTACTGCGACTGATACGGAAGCCTCTACATGAGATGTATGGACTTCGGTCGAACTTGCAGCTGAACCGCGTAGGAAAAACTCGTGCAAACCTCTCAGGTGCGCATACGAGATATTGTTGTTAGACAACAGTATACCTACGATACACAAAGAAGCGTTGATGGGCCCTGACTCCGGAATTGGCTAAATGCCAATACAATCCGAGATAGTTTCCATATAAGTGGTTCGAGATTAAAATCTTGATACACCTTTCGGAAGACTTAGAGTCTAACGAATATTTATGAAACTATAAACTGATGTGGATAAAATATTTTATCCATAAAGCACGACTTGTTGAAATAACAAGTTCAAGGAGTTGACTACGATGAGGTTGTTTCACCATAGCGATGCTTGAAGTCGGTTCGGGTTGAACTAGCAATTAATACATATTTCAATCATGAGATATGAAACATGGATGACAAAAGGATTTCCATCTGATGGAAATAAAACCTAGAACTTGTATGTGATACAGTCCATAGTAATTTGTCGATCCAGAGGATGCTAGTAAGTATGCAAACTTCAGAGTTCCAACGATGGACAGAAGAGAGCAAAGTGGAGTTGGAATCTTCGTTTTTGATGAAATGGTCAAGGGGGTTTGACTTCATCAAATGGGTATCGAAGATGCTTGTGATTCAAGAAAGTAAGTGGGAGCATAATAATATTTCTAAAAACCTTGTGTACTTAACACATTGTTAATTGGAAATAAATTTCTTGACACGAATTAGGACTTCATTTGAAAATAGTTTTTCAATGAAGTGCTTAGGCTAAATAGCCTCAATATTAGGCATGATGATCTATGGAGATAGATTTACCTAATGGGGCTAAGCAATGAATACATATTGACAAAATGCTAAAACCTTTTAGCATTTAAAACGCCAAGGAGTGATTCTTGCCGAAGTCACATGGAAAGAGTTTTTGCAAGACTCGGTGTCCCAAAACACTGATGAGTAAAATACATGATGGAGATTCCACACACTCTTGTGTTTGGATTAATCATGTATTCCATGGTATGTAAAAACAAACAGATATGTCCAATACTCCAAAGTTGTTGCGAGTATAGATACCATAGTGATCAAAGTACTGATCATGGGACAACAGTTAAAGATGTCATTAAGTGCTAAGAGTAGTGCTGATGACATGTTTTCTCGCATGTAGAGATTATGAAGTGCTCGTTGTAAGTGATTACATCGATACAGTCTTCATCAATGCTCCATGCAATTTTCGATTTAAATTGAGGGTTTTGTGTGATACACAATATGGTGGCACGGTAGTTGGAAATTGTTCCAAACAAGATACTGTGGCCTGTTTTTTCCTGAACCACAACCACGGAAGAAGGTTGAAGTAGTTTGCATTTAGGGTTCAGTGCCTGGTTTCAAGTGTTCTTCTTCATCGGATTCCCCGAAACCACAAGAATTCTTAGAATGGGATTCCAACTCAGCACAATCAGATGGAGAAGGTTCATGACACTGAGCCATTGGTACTTCTACTTCGATCGCGCGCCTTTACTTTAGGATTTAGCAATAATATGTTGAACTACTTCAACAAGTCTACGTGTAAGATATCCAGCATCTGCTGTTCGTACAGCAGTATCTACAACCCCTTTGCGGGCTCCATAGCAGGAAATTATATATTCTGTCAAAGAAAGTCCCTCGCGTAAATTGCTTTGAATAGGTAAATCAATCATTTTTCCTTGAGGGTCCGACATTAATCCTCTCATAGAAGAAAAATGCCCTTATTCCAAAGGAAGTGAGTGCCAAAGCGAAAAAGACTCCTTTTCGGGAGCGATTCATCCTTCCCGAACGCAGCATACAACTCCCCGTTGTACTGCGCTCTTCAAGTGTGTTTCTTCCCCCTTCTCCCTCTTACCATGGCAAGTCCTTGGGAAATAACTTCGATGGGCAGAAAAAGCAGAAAACACCAATTGAAGTATTTTGAGGTATCTTTTTTGAACTGAATTGAATGAAGAAAAGATAAATTGCTCGAAGGAAGATGCGACGTTTTATTCCAGGGAATCCTCAACGAAAAATGCACACTATTCCCTCTTTTCTATCGAATCGGTCATAACCACTACCTACATTCCACAATCGAGGGTCATCGGTTCAAATCTGATAGTCGGCTTTTTTTTCTATCGATGTTCTACGAACAAGAATCTCTTTTTTTCTGAATTAAATGGAGAATCCAGGATCTTTTATGTTTTTTACCTTACTATTTGCTCCTTTTTCACTCAATGATTCCTTCGAATTTTTCCATTCCGGAGCATCTTAATCTTAAGTTTCCTGTATCCACAATTCATTTAGAGTTATTTCTTTTTTTCGAGAGAAGAGCTCTTTTTCGTTAACAAATTGAAAAATAATTTCACGTTCTTCCTGAAAGGAAGGGAGCAATTCTGTCATCTATTTTACATGAGGGCTAGAGGGTGGTCTTGGAGCAAGAAAAGTGTTGAGTCCAGGCGCATCACATTTTCGTTAATCCATGAACAGAATCTAACCTATTTCACCAAGTAGTGCTAATTTCTCCCTTTTTAGCCCATTATTTCTTTTTGTATCATGCTAGGACTTTGCCTCTTTTTTTGAGGAATCTGCTTATAATCCACTTGACGGCCTACTCAAAAGCTGTCTTGGAGCAATTTTTTTCATTAGGGATTACAATCCGGAACAGAATGAGGATAATGCACGTCTTCCTATTCCATCTTTTCCCGAATCTCCCTTAACGGAAGGTTCACACTACCTGGATTGGAATTGGTTCTATCGAGATATACTGACTTGAAACAGGAATTTCTTGGTAACTGCAGCTTCTTTGAAGCAAGTGCTTTCGGGTTGGCTCTTCTGATATGTTTCTATATGGGTTGCCCGGGACTCGAACCCGGAACTAGTCGGATGGAGGGCCCTGATACTACCACTTGGATCTGGAACCTACATGCTGATGCTTTTGGATTCCTAAAGGGATAGGATAGTTCTTTCTGGGAGTCTTTGGAGCAAATTGGTTCAGGATTCTAAGGTTAGAAAAGCAATTTATTTGTGAAAATGTATGTCTATTTAAATCGCACCGGCTCTACCCAAACTTTTTTGGTTCACCCCAACATTACCCACTTGTCCGACTGTGAGATCGGGTTTTGGAGACCCGCGTTCTACCGAACTGAACTAAGAGCGCCCACGACTCTACCGCCCGGCCAATCCTGTTCCACTGAATCCCCTCCCTTTTTCACTCTTAACCATCCCATCAAATAAGTGGAGGATTCATTAAATTGTGAAACGTTGCCCTGCCATAATGTCATGACACCACTTTCTAAACAAAAGTTTCCAAAATCCAATGCGGAACCAAGCAGTAAGAGAAATTCATCATGGTAATTATTAGTCGAAAACCCCTGGGCGCTAGAAAGGTTACCGAACCAGGGTTAAGTGAGGCTGTTCAAACTTCACGCCACCATACGAACATGGTATAAAGGAGAAATATATGGAAGGTCCCGAGTCAGCTAAAAAACTAGAAAATCAACAGCGGTCGATCTCAGGGATCAGCCCATCTGATCTTTTATTTGATTGGGATTGCGGTTTCGCTGGGCTTACTTTCTTGATGAGGTTTAAGGTATAGCAAGTAAGGCGATGCCTCCTCCCTGATTGCAGAAATTGTTGACTTTAGAAAAGGTTCGCGAAGGATTCAATCCAGCCACAGGTTCCCCTACGGCTACCTTGTTACGACTTCACCCCAGTCGATATACTTTTAATGTCGAATTGGGATTCACTAAGACAGAAATAAAGCATTGGTTCAAACTCTTCTTTGGATTAAGGGGTGGGCAATTAGCTAGAGCAGCAGGTGCTGCCCATTTTAGGAAAAAAAAGGAGCATGGTCTTATTCAAATTCAAAGCGCCTCGTAATCTTCAACCAGTTTTGTGCTTCAATATAATTTCCCGGAGTAAGCGCTATAGCTTGTTTCCAATATTCAGCAGCTTGATCCTGGTTCTCCTGTAACTGGATTCCCCGGAACCACAAGAATAAACTCTGTCCTCTCGAGCTCCATCGTGTACTATAGTTACTTAAACCCTGCGCAAATTTGGTTCGGAACGAATAGAACAGGCGCAAGGCATTGCAAACAAATAGGTAGAGCAGAGAGCTAACTCAAAAGAATCGCCACAATACACCCGGACAATTAGAATTCAAAATTTTTTGTCGTTATTGTCGCAAGCATACGACTCATCACGAAATAAATAAATAGGTTCTTCCTGAAAGGAAGGGAGGATTAGGAAAGTCCTATTGATTGCTGCTTTCTCCAGACCGCCGAGAAAAGCATGAGAAAAGGCCCAGTGGCAGATTTTAGATGGTAATTCGGTGCGATTGTTATAAGACCCTTGGCTCGGTGGGACTGCATTGAATAGAAGGCCTATTCCTATGAACATGTCAGAGCTGGTAAACTTTCGCATGATCGATGGTAAAAGAACGAGAGTTCGTGCTATTGTTTATAAAACTTTTGAGTGAAAAAGGAGCAAAGAATGACAAAAGACGAGACTCTACTAGTCTTCACTCTTGTGGTTTCCTCTTCCTCGGTTTCTGTTTTCTTATTCGGGATCTTGCTTTTCATGGTTCTCATCTCTGCAACTCGCGATTTTCGCGAGAGAACCAAATCCAAGTTGGTGAAGATCATGATTTGGGCTGGCACGGTATTGGGATCGTTTGATCGATTTCCTTAATTTGATCGATAGTATCTACCGGCTCGAACTCGAATTTGATCGCCTTCCATCAATCACTTGCTGCCGTTACTCAACAGTTTTCTGTTGAGGTCTATCCCGTAGAGGTAGTCAAATTGGATCAGTGATCGATTTCTAGGTTTCGTCGTAAACCTAATTGGTTACTTCCAATTATGTAAATCAATAGTTCAAACCGCAATGCTTTATCGAAGGAAATAAGAAAAAAGCTCCCTTCAACCCTTTGAGCGAAATGTAGCAAAAGGAAGGAAAATCGAGACGACCCGCAATTTTTACTTTTACTCCCCTTATATCTGCTTTTTTAGTTAATTCAATGGCTTTTTTCATTGCCTTTCGGAATGAAACTCTATTTTTTAATTGGAAAGCTATATATTCTGCAAGAATGTTAGGCTGTCTATAAGGTTCTTTAACTTTTTCGATAGAAATATTAAATCTCTGGTTTACAGAGTTAATTTTCTTTTGTAGATCTTTCTCTAATTCTTCGATTGCTCCTTTTTTCTTTAATAAATTAGGGAATCCAATATGGAT
Organism: Elymus sibiricus; assembly: GCA_039707655.1. NCBI lineage: Eukaryota > Viridiplantae > Streptophyta > Magnoliopsida > Poales > Poaceae > Elymus > Elymus sibiricus. Next base: position 528,410,619 of record CM077675.1, read on the forward strand.
TATGACGTGGATCGTATCGATTTCTTTTTGAATTTCTATATGTGTAATTACTTCGGAACTTGAACCTGAGTCCATTTTTCTATTATGTGTAATTACTTCGGAACTTGAGTCTGATTCTATTTTTCTATTCGAGCCCTTTTTCCTATTCTTTTGTATATAGTTCTTGATACAATCCCTTATTTTTTTATCTTCCTGTAGACCTTCAGAATAATTTTTTGGTTGTGCGAACCAAAAGTAATGGTGTTTTTGGGTTGTACCAAGTCTGAAAGCGGTCTAAGTCTAAGGAAATACAAACAATTCGCTTATACAATTTCATCTACATCGAATTTATATATTCTATAAAAAAGGCTAAGTATGTTGATGCTTAAGAAGCGACAAAGAAGTTGTTGAATCATATAGTTCATTCATGAACTTAGTATGGTTCCAAGATGACTTTGGTCTATGGGACACTATTGCAGATAGTTGCTCCATAGCTCAGTCTGAGGAATCAGGTTTCGACCAATGATTCACACATATGCAAGGCCAAGTCCAGACAAAATATGAATTTCGTGAAAGCGTGAAAACGCAAGGATATGCAAAGTTACACACAGAGCTGAAGTCGTCAGATCCGTTGGACATCAGGCTATACCACATGCGAAGCATATTTTACACCAGTATGCCATAGGTGTAAAGTGCATTAGCATTGACTAGATTATTGACTCTAGTTCAAGTGGGAGTCTGTAGGAGATATGCCCTAGAGGCAATAATAAATGTTATTGATTATCTCCCTGTTCATAATTAGGTTTATGTTCCATGCTATAACTGCTATGGTTCTCGAGTCTACAATAACCACGAGGCTCGGAGGAAGACTCATATGCACGTGTGGGATAATAAACGGTAAAATGTATTCCTAGTCAAGCCTCTAAGACTGGCTCAAGTATTGCATGATGATCCTGTTTTCCTGATCATGGGCATGGCTATGCCGGCAATTTTGGGGGCACAATTGTTGGTAGAACACTTGTGTTGAATCGACCCGAATTGATGTTATGCTATGAGATACATTCGTCATAAGTTAATGGTTAATAGCACAGAGAAGTTAATGTTTGCATAATTTCTTAAACCATGAGAGTATCGAGTTTCTTCATGCTTGCTTCATGAACTTTGGGGTTTGTTAAACGTCATCCGTAAATGGGTGGCTATTACGGCGGCTTGCGGGTTCATGGAAAAGTATGTCAAGTAACTTGATAGCTCAAGATTGGGAATTGCTCCTCCGACGATGGAGAGATATCTCTGGGCCCTCTCGGTGTTACGGTATCCATCATCGTCTGGCCAGACACTTTGTGATTTGATCACGGGGATGCCGGAACACGGAACGAGAAAACAGAACAATACCGGCAACGAGGTAACTGGCATTGTGGACAAGTGTTGATCCACGAGGATGCCGATATTTCTCACCTCGGGTAATTGTAACATATCGCGAAGCAACAGGAATAGCTCACGGCAACTGGAGGTTCACTCGAATATTCATTCGTGTGGGTATAGGGATCAATATGGGTGTCCACGGCTCTGATGTTGATCATTGATCGGAAGGGGTTCCGGGTCATGTCTATGCTTCACCGAACCTATAGGGTCACACGCTTAAGGGTCATCTATCTGCTGAATACTAGACAGGGAGTCTGAGAGAAAAACACCGAAAAAGTTTCGGACACCGGAAAAGTTTCGGACAGCGGAAAAGTTCCGCAGAGAGGTCATCGGATGAGTTCCGGTGAAACTGAAAAGTTGTTTCAGGGGATACCAAAAAGTCAAATTGGTTTTGGCACATGCCTGATAATTCTTGGAGGGTGCCAGAATCATTCTGGAAACTTTCTGGAATTTTCCGGGATGAAAACCGGAAATGTTCCGGAGCTGCCGAAACCGCTTCAGATGCTTTTCGCAGATGAAATCACTAAACCGGAATTGTTCCGGCTCGCGTTGAAAATTAGTTTGGTGGGTACTAGATTTGTTCTAAGCCCACATGAATATTTTCAGTTCGATCAGACGCTGAAAAATGTTGTCGTGAATAGTGAAAGTGCTTTTTGGGATATTTTTGGAAAGCCACCTTTTGGGGCTTTGCTCCAAAAGATCTTGGGGATGACATGGATGGATAGGGGCCAATTTTGGGGCCCCACATGAGGGTGTGGCCGGCCACATGGTGGACTCCTTCATGGAGTCCCCCTTGTTCCTTGGTTTCACCTTTTAGGTCCTTGGGAAGGACTCCTTTCCATGTGGGTTTTGGGTTTTCTTGTAAAACCACCCTACCCCTTGGGTTTCCTATAAATAGGAGGTGTGTGGGCTGCCATAATACACACTCTTGCTCTCATACACAAAGCCATGCATGATCTGGCATTCTTCTCTCCCTCCCAGCGAAATAGTTTCGTAGAGCCGAAAGGCTGTCTGGGTTCCGGCAGGAACTAGTTCTGGATGGCGAAGCCCTGCCGGATAGATGACACCGTATGTGTGCAACTCTGTAGAGAGATCGTAGTTTCGGTCTTAGTTCGAGAGTGCCTCCCGAAGGGCTGTTCGTGTGACCGTCCGAGTTTTGGAGGTCCTCCCGAAGGGCTGTCCGAGTGACAGTCCGAGTTCCGGAGGTCCTCCAGAAGGGCTGTCCGCGACACCGTCCGGGGGACTGTGCGACCGCCTCCCGGAGGGCTGTCCGCGGGGCAGATGAGGGTATACATCCTCGCGGTTGGGAGGTTGTAAAATCCTAGCTGCGGGGATCTGCACCGCCGATCGTCATCGACTCTACTTCCGCTGCGCTACGAGTTGGTAACGAAATGATCAAACCTTGTATGCAGTCTCCATAGTGGTCCTGGGCTGGTGCGTATGTCGGAAATTTTTTGTTTTCTGCTGCGTTACCCTACATTATCACTTTTAAAGTGATGCTTTAGAGACTGCGGCTTTTACACTGAAAAGAGCTCCATCGGGTCTGTTGAAATGACGCCATGGTATGGTACGCCCAACCATGTTATATCTTTTCTTAACATTTGGAATATGGGGCTTGTGTAAAAGGTTACAAACCTATTCCAAATCAGACAAGTGCTACTTTGTAGGTTATCCCGAGTAATTGGGTATTCCTCCCTCACTATACCGAGGCAAATAGGTTTGCCACAAAACGGTATGCTTTTAAAGAGAATAGTTCTTACAAAAGGTGAGTGGGAGGACAGTGCAACTCGATGAGATAACCAGTATCTTCGTCATCAGATCAAAGGAAAGGAACCTTGGAAGTGATTCCGGAGTTTCCTACTGCGACTGATACGGAAGTCTCTACAATAAAATGTATGGACTTCGGTCGAACTTGCAGCTGAACCTCGTAGGCAAGGCTCGTGCAAACCTCTCAGGTGCGCAAACGAGATATTGTTGTTGGACAACAGTATACCTACGATACACAAGGAAGCGGTGATGGGCCCTGACTCCGGAATTGGCTAAATGCCAATACAATCCGAGATAGTTTCCGTATAAGTGATTCGAGATTAAAATCTTGATACACCTTTCGGAAGATTTTGAGTCTAACGAATATTTATGGAACTAAAAACTGATACGGATAAAATGTTTTATCCATAAAGCTCGACTTGTTGAAATAACAAGTTCAAGGAGTTGACTACGATGAGATTGTCTCACCGTAGCGATGCTTGAAGTCGGTTCGGGTTGAACTAGCAATTAATACATATTTCAATCATGAGATATAAAACATGGATGACAAAGGGATTTCCATCTGATGGAAATGAAACCTAGGACTTGTATGTGATACAGTCGAAAGTAATTTGTCGATCCAAAGGATGCTAGTAAGTATGCAAACTTCAGAGTACCAGCGATGGACAGAAGAGAGCAAAGTGGAGTTGGATTCTTCGTGTTTTGATGAAATGGTCAAAGGGGTTTGACTTCATCAATGGGTAACGAAGATGCTTGTAATTTAAGAAATTAAGTGGGAGCATAATAATATTTCTAAAAACCTTGTGTGCTTGACACATTGTTAATTGGAAATAAATTTCTTGACACTAATTAGGACTTCATTTGAAAATGGTTTTTCGATGAAGTGCTTGGGCTAAATAGCCTCAATATTAGGCATGATGATCTATGGAGATAGATTTACCTAATAGGGCTGAGCAAAAATACATATTGACAAGATGCTAAAACCTTTTAGCATTTAAAACGCCAAGGAGTGATTCTTGCCGAAGTCACATGGAAAGAGTTTTTGCAAGACTCGGTGTCCCAAAACACTGATGAGCAAAATACATGATGGTGATTCCATACACTCTTGTGTTTGGATTAATCATGTATTCCATGGTATGTAAAAACAACCAGATATGTCCAATACTCCAAAGTTGTTGCGAGTATAGATACCAAAGTGATCAAAGTACTGATCATGGGACAACAGTGAAAGATGTCATTGAGTACTAGAGCAGTACTGATGACATGTTTTCTCGCAAGCGGAGATCATGAAGAGTTCGTTGTAAAAGGTTACATCGATACAGTCTTCATCTATGCTCCATGCGATTTTTGATTTAAGTTAAGGGTTTTGTGTAATACACAATATGGTGGCACGGTAGTTGGAAATTATTCTAAACAAGACACTGTGGCGAATTCTATAACATAGGCTAAGTATGTTGATGCTTTAGAAGCGACAAAGAAGATGTTGAATCATATAGTTCATTCATGAACTTAGTATGGTTCCAAGATGGCCTTCGTCAATGGGACACTATTGCAGATAGTTGCTCCATAGCTCAGTCTGAGGAATCAAGGTTTGACCTGTGATTCACATATATACAAATCCAAGTCCACACAAAATATGAATTTTGTGAAAGCGTGAAAACGCGGGGATATGCAAAGTTACACACGGAGCTGAAGTCGTCAGATCCGTTAGACATCAGGCTATACCACATGCGAAGCATATTTTACACCATTATGCCATAGGTGAAAAGTGCATTAGCGTTGACTGGATTATTGACTCTAGTGCAAGTGGGAGTCTGTAGGAGATATGCCCTAGAGGCAATACTAAATGTTATTGATTATCTCCCTGTTCATAATTAGGTTTATGTTCCATGCTATAACTGCTATGGTTCTCGAGTCTACAATAACCACGAGGCTCGGAGGAAGACTCATATGCACGTGTGGGATAATAAACGGTAAAATGTATTCCTAGTCTGGCCTCTAAGACTGGCTCAAGTATTGCATGATGATCCTGTTTTCTTGATCATGGGCATGGCTATGCTGGCAATTTTGAGGGCGCAATGTTGGTAGAACACTTGTGTTGAATCGACCCGAATTGATGTTATGCTATGAGATTCATTCGTCATAAGTTAATGGTTTATAACACAGAGATGGTTAATGTTTTTGCATGATTCCTTAGACCATGAGAGTATCGAGTTTCTTCATGCTTGCTTCATGAACTTTGGGGTTTGTTAAACGTCATCCGTAAATGGGTGGCTATTACGGCGGCTTACGGGTTCATGGAAAAGTATGTCAAGTAACTTGATAGCTCAAGATTGGGATTTGCTCCTCCGACGATGGAGAGATATCTCTGGGCCCTCTCAGTGTTACGGGGTCCATCATCGTCTGGCCAGACACAGGGTGATTTGATCACAGGGATGCCGAAACACGGGAACGAGAAAAGAGAACAATACCGGCAATGAGGTAACTGGCATAGTGGACAAGTTGTTGATCCACGGGGATGCCAACATGTCTCACCTCGGGTATTTGTAATATATCGCGAAGCAACAGGAATAGCACACGGCAACTGGAGGTTCACTCGAATATTCATTCGTGTGGGTATAGGGATCAATATGGGTGTCCACGGCTCCGATGTTGATCATTGATCGGAAGGGGTTCCGGGTCATGTCTATGCTTCACCGAACCTATAGGGTCACACGCTTAAGGGTCATCTATCTGCTGAATACTAGACAGGGAGTCTGAGAGAAAATCACCGAAAAAGTTTCGGACGCCGGAAAAGTTTCGGACAGCGGAAAAGTTCCGCAGAGAGAACACCGGAACAGTTTTGGTAAAATTGAAAAGTTGTTTCAGGGGATACCATTAAGTCAAATTGGTTTCGGCACATGCCTGACAATTCTTGGAGGGTGCCAGAATCATTCTGGAAACTTCTCGGAATTTTCCGGAAGAAAAACCGGAAATGTTCCGGAGCTGCCGGAACCGCTTCAGATGCTTTTCGCAGATGAAAATCACTAATCCGGAATTGTTCCGGATCGCATTGAAAATTATTTTAGTGGGGTACTGGAAATGTTCTAAGCCCGCATAAATATTTTCAGTTCGACCGGACGCTAAAAAATGTCGTCGTGAATAGTGAAAGTGCTTTTTGGATATTTATGGAAAAGCACCTTTTTGGATATTTCCAAAAAGGCTTCTAGAAGGGATTGGGGAGCAAGGCACCTCATGGGGGGGACCCCCTTGTGTTGGCCGGCCAAGGTGGGCATGCTCCATGGGAGCTCCACATGGCACCCCTTTTCCCTTTTATTCTTTTTATGTGAGACATAAAGTGGGGGTACTTTGGTATTTTCAAGTGCCAACCCTACCCCTTGGCTTTCCTATAAATAGAGGAGATGTGGGCTGCCATCTCTTCATCCTTTTCTCACATACAAGTGCCATTGCAATGATCTGGCTTCTTCTCTCCCTCCCAGCGAAATAGTTTCGTAGAGCCGAAAGGCTGTCTGGGTTCCGGCAGGAACTAGTTCTGGACGGCGAAGCCCTGCCGGATAGATGACACCATATGTGTGCAACTCTGTAGAGAGATCGTAGTTTCGGTCTTAGTTCAAGAGTGTCTCCCAAAGGGCTGTCCGTGTGACCGTCCAAGTTTTGGAGGTCCTCCCGAAGGGCTGTCCGAGTGACAGTCCGAGTTTCGGAGGTCCTCCCGAAGGGCTGTCCGCGACACCGTCCGGGGGACTGTCCGACCGCCTCCCGGAGGGCTGTCCGCGGGGCAGATGAGGGTATACATCCTCGCGGTTGGGAGGTTGTAAAATCCTAGCTGCGGGGATCTGCACCGCCGATCGTCATCGACTCTACTTCCGCTGCGCTACGAGTCGGTAACGAATATGATCAAACCTTGTATGCAGTCTCCATAGTGGTCCTGGGCTGGTGCGTAGGTCGGAAATGTTTTGTTTTCTGCTGCGTTACCCTACAGTGGCATCAAGAGCCGTGCTATGCGTAGATGCAGGTTGCGATCTAGAATACATAGAGATGTATGGGTGTTGCACAATATAATTAGGTAGTAGATGAGATCTATTGCTGAAAATTATTTGTGCGGGTAGCAGATGAAATCTGTTACCCGATGTTCCTGTTGCTTCCCCTGAATTTGCGTAGTCCTGATCTTGACGGCATGGTGGAATCTCACAAAGTTCTGGCAATCCGCGATCCTTTCATGCTGCTCCTGAGTATGCTGATTGACAGATCAACGAAGTGCTAACAGTTCTTTGGGTTCCACCATAGTTGAGAAAGATGGATGTTTCGCAGACGAAAGGGCAATGCAGATGTGATCTGCACGGGGGTCACGCGTATGACAAAGTTTAGTATGGGGCTCGAGATTTTATTATCTCGTGTTTCATACACCCTGGAAAGTTAATCTAGCAACTTGAATTATCATACTTGATGATGGACGTTGGTAGCTTCGGTTTGTTTCGAAACCTTAGAAGCCACGTAAAATAATATTTTGCATAAACCGATTAGAGGCGTCTAACTTGGTTTTGCAGGATGGTTTGCATGTGCATATGATGTGGTATAGCAGTGCTCATATTAATTTGATTATGTATGAGATGGCTATATGATGTAATATTAACATGACCTGCGTGTCATGATTCGGCATGATGGCTGGAGCCATATGATTGCACTTTAATGACCTGCGTGTCAACCTTATGTAATGCACTTATTTTATTAGCTATAGAGATAGCAATATTATCTGGTGCATCGACAAGGTGGTGGCAATCTTCGCGAAAGTGAACACCGATGCGAATGCCGAAGACGAAGAAATACTTGACTTCTCCGTCAGAAAGGGCTATACCATATCATGCTATTATGAATTGCCTGAGATGTTTATCCCTTATGATGCACCCTTTTGATTGCGTGGTAGTCGCTTTTATTAGGGTGATCTCTCACAAAAAATATCAAGTAGTTATTGTTCTCCCAAGTGTAGCACCGTCACGGCACCTAACTTTTCAGGGTATCACATGGATACATGGGTACGAACAATTAGGGATGTGTGAGGCGGGTGAGTTGAGACCTCGCAGCGAGATCACTTGGTTGTCTTGATGTTCTAGCTTGAAAGTCCTGAGCTCGGAACACGCCCATCGAAAGATGAACAAGAGTCACATAAAGATGTGATTGGCAAGTTGGCCTACCGATTGCAATTCTCGTCACTTGAGATGGATACATCCTTGGCGTTGAATTGTAATTTGGATCTTGAATCGCTCACAATCAATTATGAGAGATATTGATTTGAGTGGGAGCGCACTGTAGAATTACCTTGTTTAATTCTCGGTGCAATTTATTATGGACACTGTCTAAGTGTGGTTTGCATAATAGTTGTAGAATAATGGCTTGCGTTTACACCTTCCCTATTAAAATTGAATAGCTGTTAAATATCTGGTTAAAACTTTACGGTTGGTAACGCAATGTGAGGATTGTCCTCAAGAGTGCCAAGAAGGACTTTGTCCTATCGCATGCTTTTGGTATTCTCCCGCTAATGCTATGGATGATATGACTCTCGTCCTTTGATCCAAAAGCTAGAATTCCTTTTCAGTCAAAGTGCAATATGTTTGCTTCCATGAGACCCGAACTTCGAAAGTTTGGATAGTTATGTGATATTCATGGAATCTGAAAATCATTTTCAGAGACAGACAAAGGCTAAAAGATATGAGATATCCAAAGCAATGTTTGTTTGCAAACTTTTAGTAAAGGAGTTTACTGTGCATTAGACTGATAAAAGAGGGATCCAGGAGAACGCCTGTCATATGATGAAAGGTGAATAAAACAACAACTTAAAGAGAAAGGAAGTGTCCGAAGGGTGTTAGTAAGACTTTCACGCCTAGGAAGTCCGGGGCTAACGCCACTCTCAAGTTGGATGCTTCTTCTAAGAGTAGGAGAAATACTAAAAGTTAAACTGTTAGAAGTATAAAGGCAAAAGGAAAGAAGACTAGAATATCCAGCTCATGTATGAATGTCATACAGGTTTTTGATGTATAGAAGGCTGGTCAAAGATATAGTTCTTGGGAATTATGGTTAAACATGTTAATCACTAATTCTTGGGTATTGTGAGTTGATCACAAAGATACCCGCTTGATTGCATTCTGTTGCAACTCGATGTAAGAACTACTATGGCCTGAAAGACTAGCCAGGAATGAGGTTAAGATACACACAGGGAACATAGTAAATGTTACTATGCCTTCCATCGGTGTATTACCTATGTATTTATTTTCATAATTCATTTAGAGTTTCACACTCTAGCCCTTTGCATAAGGTATCTTGCAAGAAGGTTGTTCATAAGAGAACTTTTGATGTTCGGTGTTGTGAATAGCATAAGGGCCATACTTTCATTATGAATGAGACGTATGTTATGAATATTGATAATAATACATTACCTCTGGGTTTACTTTCATAATTCATTTTAGAGTTTCATACACTCTAGCCCATTGCACAATGTTTGTTGCAAAAGAGTTGTTCATAGAAACAACAATTGTTGTTCAGTATTATGAATAACATGAAGGGCCATGCTTCCATCAAAGATGGGATGTATGTTATGAATATTGATGGAAATATGATACATCCATAACACTGACGCTAAATGTCGCAAGACTAAAAGAATACCACACAAGTGTGGCACTGCATTTGGTCACATTGGAGAAACCCGCATGGAAAATTCCATTATGATGGATTTTGAAGTCGTTTGATTTTGAATCATCTGACACTTGCAACTTTCCTCTGAAAAGTGAAGTGACTGAAATACCGTTCATAGGCCATAAGGAACGAGCAAAGAACATATTGATGATCATACATTATGATGTGTGTAGTCCAATAAATGTTGTTGCAAGTAGTGGATTTATCTATCTTCAGAAATGACTCAAGTAGATATGTGGATATTTACTTGTTGAGACGTAAGTCTGGATCTTTTGAATTCATTCATAAGATTTTCAAAAATGAAGTAGAAGTTATTGTAACAAGAAAATTATGTTTCTGCAATTTGATTGCAGAAAGGAATATTTGAGTTACAAGTTTAGCGAATGTCTGATGAGTTGTGAAAAGAGTTTCATAACTTACACCTCCCAGAACACCACTGCAAGTGGAAAGTCCGTGAAGATGTAATCGAACCATTTATGACATGGTAAGATCAAAGATGACATAAATAGATTTGCCATTATCACTTTTAAAGTGATGCTTTAGAGACTGCGGCTTTTACACTGAAAAGAGCTCCATCGGGTCTGTTGAAATGACGCCATGGTATGGTACGCCCAACCATGTTATATCTTTTCTTAACATTTGGAATATGGGGCTTGTGTAAAAGGTTACAAACCTATTCCAAATCAGACAAGTGCTTCTTTGTAGGTTATCCCAAGTAATTGGGTATTCCTCCCTCACTATACCGAGGCAAATAGGTTTGCCACAAAACGGTATGCTTTTAAAGAGAATAGTTCTTACAAAAGGTGAGTGGGAGGACAGTGCAACTCGATGAGATAACCAGTATCTTCGTCATCAGATCAAAGGAAAGGACCTTGGAAGTGATTCCGGAGTTTCCTACTGCGACTGATACGGAAGTCTCTACAATAAAATGTATGGACTTCGGTCGAACTTGCAGCTGAACCTCGTAGGCAAGGCTCGTGCAAACCTCTCAGGTGCGCAAACGAGATATTGTTGTTGGACAACAGTATACCTACGATACACAAGGAAGCGGTGATGGGCCCTGACTCCGGAATTGGCTAAATGCCAATACAATCCGAAATAGTTTCCGTGTAAGTGATTCGACATTAAAATCTTGATACACCTTTCGGAAGATTTTGAGTCTAACGAATATTTATGGAACTAAAAACTGATACGGATAAAATGTTTTATCCATAAAGCTCAACTTGTTGAAATAACAAGTTCAAGGAGTTGACTACGATGAGATTGTCTCACCGTAGCGATGCTTGAAGTCGGTTCGGGTTGAACTAGCAATTAATACATATTTCAATCATGAGATATAAAACATGGATGACAAAGGGATTTCCATCTGATGGAAATGAAACCTAGGACTTGTATGTGATACAGTCCAAAGTAATTTGTCGATCCAAAGGATGCTAGTAAGTATGCAAACTTCAGAGTACCAGCGATGGACAGAAGAGAGCAAAGTGGAGTTGGATTCTTCGTGTTTTGATGAAATGGTCAAAGGGGTTTGACTTCATCAATGGGTAACGAAGATGCTTGTAATTCAAGAAATTAAGTGGGAGCATAATAATATTTCTAAAAACCTTGTGTGCTTGACACATTGTTAATTGGAAATAAATTTCTTGACACGAATTAGGACTTCATTTGAAAATGGTTTTTAGATGAAGTGCTTGGGCTAAATAGCCTCAATATTAGGCATGATGATCTATGGAGATAGATTTACCCAATGGGGCTGAGCAAAAATACATATTGACAAGATGCTAAAACCTTTTAGCATTTAAAACGCCAAGGAGTGATTCTTGCCGAAGTCACATGGAAAGAGTTTTTGCAAGACTCGGTGTCCCAAAACACTGATGAGCAAAATACATGATGGTGATTCCATACACTCTTGTGTTTGGATTAATCATGTATTCCATGGTATGTAAAAACAACCAGATATGTCCAATACTCCAAAGTTGTTGCGAGTATAGATACCAAAGTGATCAAAGTACTGATCATGGGACAACAGTGAAAGATGTCATTGAGTACTAGAGCAGTACTGATGACATGTTTTCTCGCAAGCGGAGATCATGAAGAGTTCGTTGTAAAAGGTTACATCGATATAGTCTTCATCTATGCTCCATGCGATTTTTGATTTAAGTTAAGGGTTTTGTGTAATACACAATATGGTGGCACGGTAGTTGGAAATTATTCTAAACAAGATACTGTGGCGAATTCTATAACATAGGCTAAGTATGTTTATGCTTTAGAAGCGACAAAGAAGATGTTGAATCATATAGTTCATTCATGAACTTAGTATGGTTCCAAGATGGCCTTCGTCAATGGGACACTATTGCAGATAGTTGCTCCATAGCTCAGTCTGAGGAATCAAGGTTTGACCTGTGATTCACATATATACAAATCCAAGTCCACACAAAATATGAATTTTGTGAAAGCGTGAAAACGCGGGGATATGCAAAGTTACACACGGAGCTGAAGTCGTCAGATCAGTTGGACATCAGGCTATACCACATGCGAAGCATATTTTACACCAGTATGCCATAGGTGAAAAGTGCATTAGCGTTGACTGGATTATTGACTCTAGTGCAAGTGGGAGTCTGTAGGAGATATGCCCTAGAGGCAATACTAAATGTTATTGATTATCTCCCTGTTCATAATTAGGTTTATGTTCCATGCTATAACTGCTATGGTTCTCGAGTCTACAATAACCACGAGGCTCGGAGGAAGACTCATATGCACGTGTGGGATAATAAACGGTAAAATGTATTCCTAGTCTGGCCTCTAAGACTGGCTCAAGTATTGCATGATGATCCTGTTTTCCTGATCATGGGCATGGCTATGCTGGCAATTTTGAGGGCGCAATGTTGGTAGAACACTTGTGTTGAATCGACCCGAATTGATGTTATGCTATGAGATTCATTCGTCATAAGTTAATGGTTTATAACACAGAGATGGTTAATGTTTGCATGATTCCTTAGACCATGAGAGTATCGAGTTTCTTCATGCTTGCTTCATGAACTTTGGGGTTTGTTAAACGTCATCCGTAAATGGGTGGCTATTACGGCGGCTTACGGGTTCATGCAAAAGTATGTCAAGTAACTTGATAGCTCAAGATTGGGCCAGACACAGGTTGATTTGATCACAGGGATGCCGGAACACGGGAACGAGAGAAGAGAACAATACCGGCAACGAGGTAACTGGCATAGTGGACAAGTTGTTGATCCACGGGGATGCCAACATGTCTCACCTCGGGTATTTGTAATATATCGCGAAGCAACAGGAATAGCACACGGCAACTGGAGGTTCACTCGAATATTCATTCGTGTGGGTATAGGGATCAATATGGGTGTCCACGGCTCCGATGTTGATCATTGATCGGAAGGAGTTCCGGGTCATGTCTATGCTTCACCGAACCTATAGGGTCACACGCTTAAGGGTCATCTATCTGCTGAATACTAGACAGGGAGTCTGAGAGAAAATCACCGAAAAAGTTTCGGACGCCGGAAAAGTTTCGGACAGCGGAAAAGTTCCGCAGAGAGAACACCGGAACAGTTTCGGTAAAACTGAAAAGTTGTTTCAGGGGATACCATTAAGTCAAATTGGTTTCGGCACATGCCTGATAATTCTTGGAGGGTGCCAGAATCATTCTGGAAACTTCTCGGAATTTTCCGGAAGAAAAATTGGAAATGTTCCGGAGCTGCCGGAACCGCTTCAGATGCTTTTCGCAGATGAAAATCACTAATCCGGAATTGTTCCGGATCGCATTGAAAATTATTTTAGTGGGGTACTGGAAATGTTCTAAGCCCGCATAAATATTTTCAGTTCGACCGGACGCTGAAAAATGTCGTCGTGAATAGTGAAAGTGCTTTTTGGATATTTATGGAAAAGCACCTTTTTGGATATTTCCAAAAAGGCTTCTAGAAGGGATTGGGGAGCAAGGCACCTCATGGGGGGGGACCCCCTTGTGTTGGCCGGCCAAGGTGGGCATGCTCCATGGGAGCTCCACATGGCACCCCTTTTCCCTTTTATTCTTTTTATGTGAGACATAAAGTGGGGGTACTTTGGTATTTTCAAGTGCCAACCCTACCCCTTGGCTTTCCTATAAATAGAGGAGATGTGGGCGGCCATCTCTTCATCCTTTTCTCACATACAAGTGCCATTGCAATGATCTGGCTTCTTCTCTCCCTCCCAGCGAAATAGTTTCGTAGAGCCGAAAGGCTGTCTGGGTTCCGGCAGGAACTAGTTCTGGACGGCGAAGCCCTGCCGGATAGATGACACCGTATGTGTGCAACTCTGTAGAGAGATCGTAGTTTCGGTCTTAGTTCAAGAGTGCCTCCCGAAGGGCTGTCCGTGTGACCGTCCAAGTTTTGGAGGTCCTCCCGAAGGGCTGTCCGAGTGACAGTCCGAGTTTCGGAGGTCCTCCCGAAGAGCTGTCCGCGACACCGTCCGGGGGACTGTCCGACCGACTCCCGGAGGGCTGTCCGCGGGGCAGATGAGGGTATACATCCTCGCAGTTGGGAGGTTGTAAAATCCTAGCTGCGGGGATCTGCACCGCCGATCGTCATCGACTCTACTTCCGCTGCGCTACGAGTCGGTAACGAATATGATCAAACCTTGTATGCAGTCTCCATAGTGGTTCTGGGCTGGTGCGTAGGTCAGAAATTTTTTGTTTTCTGCTGCGTTACCCTGCAGAAGGATGGGTACACTTTCAACCAATAGGTTTGGTTGGGAGATGCGAAACGTAAAAAATGCTAGAACAGTAGGTGAGACAGAGTCATAGTTTTGGTGGTCGGTGGGGGTTGCATGTCTGCTGCTATGCTGTCCTGAAGCCTGGTGGTTTAAATGTTAGAATGTAACTAGACAAATTTATCATTCTCAAGTCGGTGTATTTTCTGATGCTTGAGCTTAGAAATTTTAGATATGTTGAAGAAAACCAATTATTTATTTGTGTGACATTGCACGCAGGGTGAGGATCGGCGCTGCCGCATCAGGTAGGGCATCGTGACCAACTCGCATCATTGAACTAGAGAAGACAATTAGAGGTTCCGTGGAAAATCCAGTGGACATTGTCATAGTGTCGACATTGGGGATGAGTTTTTATACTCCACGGGAAGCCTACGACTTTTACAGCATGTACTCTTCAGAGAAGGGATTCGATATTAGGATGGAAATAGTCGACTAAATGTTGAGAGGACAAAGTGGTTGCAGGAAATTGTTTGTGGCTATGTGGTAAGTACAAATCGTAATGGGTAATGGGTGATACGGTTGCACGAATACGGTAAAGAAAACTGAGATCCAAAAATGACGCTTACATCAAATAGGGTTTATGTTCTTGTACAGGGTAAGGTGGGTGTGGAGAACACAAGGTGATGCCGTTGTGAGTGCCCAGTGCTAATAAGCTTGTTGAGATCAAAGGACAATGGCTGGTACATAGTTGAGCACCGAAGCAGCACAATCACTCATTGTCGTCAACGTACGGCCAGAAAATACGATGGCCATCACACAAGCATATAGATGTGTACAATAGGGATTTGGTGAAGTAGCTTTGGCAGAACAATGTGAACCTAGAGGAGGTCTACAACAATATTGGCAGCTTCTTTGGATCCCTGGAGAACCTACCTTTCACAAAGAGCGCGGTGAAGAATTTGTATGGTTAGATAAGCTGTGAGCAAGCTAAGGACGATGTGACGAATACAATGGAAGATTTTGCAGATTTTGGCGCAAGACATCCACACTTCACGTAATGTGTGCAAATGGAAGTAATAGCTTGTAGTATACGTTCTTCGGCGACGTCGTTACATTTGACATGACTTACAGGACAAACCTGCATAATATACCCATTGAGCTTTTCGTCAAATTTAACAACCATTCCAAAACATAATACTGGTGGGCATGCTAGTCTAGGACAAGAAGGTGGAGAGACATTTGAGTGAATTTTCTCGGAGTTCATTAGGATGATTTTTTTTTGAGCTTGAAATAGTAGGAGAGGCTCCTACTGTGTTAAATTAAAATGAATAGAGTTACAACTTTACATGGTTCTGGGTGTAAGACCATTTGGTCTCCCCAGGAGGCTAACTTAAGCAATTTATCAAGCTGATAAAAGGAGATAAAAGGATGGAGAACTGGATGCAACCAGATATATTACAAAGCAAGAGCACGAAGAGTTAGGTAGTCCCAAAACTTAGGATCTACTCTATATTTGAGCCAGAGAAGGTCTTCCTTTGTCCTGTCCTTCCAGGTAGAATAGGAGGGTGGTATATGCCTGAAGATGTAGTTGTTCCTTTCTTTCCATATATTCCAAGCAACAATACCAACCATCTCAAAGAACAGATCACCTGTGAAGGACATTTTGGCCTGTTCAAAAGCATTAAGAGTAGGGACAGCCGGGTTCCAAGAGATACCAAATCTGTTCCAACAACTCATGCTGAATGGACAGAAAAATATAAGGTGATCAATGGTTTCCTCACATCCAGCAGAGCAAAGAACACAAGAATAGACATCCCCAATGTGATAGTGTCTTCTCTTAAGCATGTTTCTTGTGTTCAATCGATCAGCCAGTAGAAACCACATAAAGACTTTCAGCTTCATATGAAGTTTCAATGTACAAATCCAGATGAAAGGAGAAGGGGCATTAATGTCCTTGTGGCAGTGCATATAATAACTTTTTGAAGAGAATCTGCCCCCCCCCCCAAATGTATGTCCAGGAATCTGTCACCACTGCAGCATCTGAAAGATCAGGCCTCAAGTTAAGCAGGATCTGGAGCTCATCATGGGCCTCAGGTGACAGTGGGAGATGAAAGTTGTGGTAAGGATCAGGCTCACTGAAGCAATCAAAAACTGAAATGCCCTCATTAATAGAAAATGAGAAGAGACATTCAAGTTTGCTGCTGAGTAGATCATCATGCCATTTATCATGCCATAGAGAAATATTCTTACCATTACCCACAGATGGGATAGAAATACCACGAAAGATGGGCATGAGCTTAGAGAGCTGACGCCACCAGAAGGAGCCACAAGCAGGTTTTGCGTGAGGTATGGACTCACCATAATACGACTCCCAAATTAATCGTACCCAGGGGAGGTCTGACTTGTTGTAGAATTTATCTAGAAATTTTAACAACAAGGCTTGGTTTGGGATTTTAACATTGATGACCCAAGGCCCCCATGCTTTTTGGGGCAGCAAACTCTGTTCCAAGCCACCATAGAATTGCAGGATTCGCCTTGCTCTGATTTTTTGGTCCATATGCACCTCCTTCGAACTTTGTCAAAATATTCCAGGAACTTTGGTGGGAGTTTCAGAGTGGACATAGCATGATTAATCATAGATGTTACCAGAGAATTAACCAAAGTAATTCGAGATGCATGGCATAAAAGGTAACAAGTGCTAGAAAGTCTTCTTTCCACCCTGTCCACTAGTGGCATGAGATCAGTCATGGACGGTTTGGTTGTGCCAAGAGGTAATCCCAAATATGTAAATGGAAGCTTTCCGATTACACAGCCAAAAATATCTGCAAGGGCTGCAGCTTTTGTGCTATCCACATTGATGGGAATCAGGCAGGATTTTTGGAAATTGATTTTAAGTCCTGTAGAAGAGGAAAAATCTTGAAGAACTCTCTTGAGGTTGCTGATTAGATGTTCACAAGCTGGCATGAACAAAATAGTGTCATCCGCGTACTGAATCACCGGAAAATCACCTTGCCTTGCGATCGGAAGCGATATTCTACCTTCAGAGAATTCTTTATTGATAATGCATTGTAAAAGTTCAGCTGCAAGGACAAAAAGAAGGGGGGAGAAAGGATCACCCTGTCGAACTCCACGTTTGCAATGAAACGACTTCCCAGGAATGCCATTGAGGAGAACTGAGGAATGGCCCGAGGACAAAATGATTTTCACCCAGTTGATCCAACGATCATCAAAGCCAAGCTTTTGAAGCATCAAGATAATTATGTCATGCTCCACCATATCAAACGCTTTCTCAAAATCTAGTTTGATAATGACAATCTCTCTCTTTGAGTGAACACACTGATGGATATATTCGAAGGACCAAGCAAGACAATCCTGAATCGAACGACCCTTAATAAAGCCATATTGATTCGCATGAATGATCTTTAGAATCATTTTTTGAAGACGGCCCGCAAGCAGTTTAGTAGGAGCTTAAGACAGCAGTTGAGCAAAGAGATCGGGCGATAGTCATTAACCGTAGAAGGCACGATCTTCTTTGGAATGAGAGTGATCAGAGATGCATTGAGACAATCCAAAGAGATATTGCCTGACCAAAAGCTGTTACAGAGTTCATAGAAATCCTGCTTGATAATATCCCAGCAATGTTTGAGAAAACAACCATTAAAGCCATCCGGTCTGGGTGCTTTATCAATCGGTAATTTGTGGACCGCATCATCAATTTCTTTGTGGCTGAAAGGAACTGAAAGCCCACCAAGGTCCATGTTGGTAGAAACTAGCCGATCCAGATTAAACCTGACATCAATAGGGACAGAAACCCCCAACCTGGCACGAAAAGCATTGAAAATCGCCTCAGCTTTACTGGTTTGGTCCTCCAAAATCACACCATTAGGAAGGGTCAGAGATGGGATGGAATTCACTCGGTGCCGCTCCGTTGCCATACGATGAAAGAATTTGGTTGGTTCATCACCAAATTTAATATATCTGACAGTACATCTCATGCGCCAGTATTGCTGCTTATAGGATAATAGACGAATAATATGGGCCTCGAGGATCTTCCTGAAATTCCATTCGTGGAGCGCAAGCTGACGCTTATTCTCTATTTCATCTAATAGCAGCAGAGTTTGATTAGATTTATCAATAACACGTGAAAGCTTAGAGATAGTTTTACTCCAGTGCTTCAGAGCACGTCTGAGAGTTTTAAATTTTTCACTAAGCTTTTTAGCAGGATCAGATGACCTCGTGCTGGAATTCCATGCAGTATTGACAACATCCATGAACCCCGGATGATTTATCCAAAAAATTTCAAACCTAAACAAATTAGAACGCGGGATATCCGATTGTACCGAGATAAGGCAGGGAATGTGGTCTGAAACTGGCCGCGCCAATGGTTTAACCGAGGTGTTAGGGAATTTGGATGTCCAATGGTTTGATGTGAAAACCCAATCTAGCAGCTCGAGGCAATGCACCGAAAACAATCATGACAGGTACACACTTATTCACAATATAATGGTAACTTTGATCCGATGAGGTTTGCCCTTAAGTTGTGATCATCTAACCTATGTGTAATGTGTTTGCAAATCAAAATCGTGCCTTGGGAGTTGCAATAAAAATGTGATGCCCAATACAACACACTGTTGGTGCAAGTGGCACATGCCGAAGAAAGCTGAGGAAACACTTGGCCCACTGTACACTAAGAAGACTGAATGTCAAGAAGAGCTCCACAAAGTTTTAAATCCTATGCCGACGATAGATGAATTCAAGGAGGCTTGCAGGACTTTTTTTTTAAAACAATACTCCCTCCGTTCCTAAATATAAGTCTTTTTAGAGATTTCACTAGGGGCTACATACGGAGCAAAATGAATGAATCTATGCTCTAAAGTATGTCTATATATATCCGTATGTAGTCCTCTAGTGAAATCTCTAAAAAGACTTATATTTAGGAACGGAGTGAGTACATGAAAATACACACACTAAAATGTTGCATGCGAGGATTAAGAGAAAACTCACCAATGCATTAAATAGTTCTTGATTATTAAAGACACTTAGTGTTAAAAGTTCTTGAGTATAAACTAGTGAAGGAAAACTGTCATTAAAGAGGACACTCACTTGATTGTTTATGTCTTGTTAAGAATAATAGATGAACTCCTTGGGTCTTTGGTTCAGGCTAGCTGAGGAGCCCTGAGCCTAGTTGTTGATGTTGATGCCATGGGCCAGAACCATGAATTGGTCGCGAGATCTTATGCATTTCACCTCTAGCCTACCCCAACATGTTTGGGACTAAATGCTTTGTTCTTGTTGTAGCTTCATACCACCAAAAAGATACCGCTTAAACGAGAATAGAATCATATTTTCTGTCTCTTTCGCCACTTTGTCATAAACCCATCCGCATGTTCGATAACCCTCTTATGGCACTCGGGTGACCATACCTAATTTGAGGCGGGTAATAGGATTTATTGGCATTAATGATCACTTCAACTTCTAAAGGCCTTAGAGCTGGTGTGCCAAAGCAGGATGTCTGGCTGATTGTTTTTCTTGGGAGCGGTTGTGTCTCGTCGGCAGCGAAACATTGCAAACCCTATATCTCACTTATAGCGAGATAGAACTCTCTCTCACATGAAGGAATCCTCTCTTCTGGCATTTCATGGTCGACCGTTATTTGTGATTTTTTTCTAAATTTTATGTTTTCTCGTCCCTCAGTTGAGTTCTTTGTGAGTTTTGGTCTGCTTTTCTTCTTCTTTTCTATTTTTCGTTTGTTTTTCATTCTTTTTTGTTTCTACATGGTTTTCTTCGGTTTTCTCGTTTCTTTGCCTTTTCACAGGTTATCTTTGCTATTTTCTTGGGTTTACTAGTGTTTTTTTTTATCATTTCTTTCTTTTTTCTTTTATTTTTCTTTGTTGCTTTCTTCGTTTTAAATGGATTTTTGTTCAATTTTCTATTTTTTTTATTTTTCTCTTGGTTTTATCCCATTTTTTGTTTCTTTCCCAGTTTCACTATTTTTCTTCTTTAATTTTTTATCTTTCTTAGTTTTCATCAGTTTTATTTAATTCTTTCTCGGTTTTCTGTTTTTTGATTCTTTTGCATTGATTTTTTTTTTTGCATTCTATTTTCGGTGCTCTATTTAGTTTTCTTGGCTTTATTGATTTTTTTCTTTTTCTTCGTTTATTTTCCGATTTTCATCGGATTCCATTTTTTCAACAGATGTCACTTTTTTGAACAAACATTTAACATTTCTGTATACATAAGAAAGTTATTTCATATATATGTTTAACATTTTTTCTGTGTACGTTTTTCGATAGACATTATAATTTTTTGGTATATATCTATACAAAACATTCGTACAGATTTACCATTTTTTAATACATTCCTGATACACCCAAAATATATTTTCATTGGCAATAAATCATTTTAAATACAATGTATTTTTCTGTATATGTATGCAACATTTTAATATACATGATAAACATGTTCTAAATAAATAATCAACTTTTCAAAATATTTGTTTTGGTGTATATAAAAAATATTTTTTCTATAAACAGTTAACATTTTCTGACTACCTGATTAACATTTTTGAAATACTTAATTTGTTTCAAATGCTTGATTAACAAATTGAAAATACACAATCAACGTTTTTCATACACATTGTATAATTTTTCTATACATATTTGTTTGCATGAGAAGCATTTTGTCTGTACACATTTAACATTTTTGAATATTTGATTAACAATTTCAATGTTTATGTAAACTATTTTTTGCAATATATATTTAGAATATTTCAAGTATAAACGAAAGGAAAGAATCGAAAATCAGCCTTAAAAAAGGAAATAAATAGGAGCGCTGGCCTCCTGGCAAGGCTGCCCGATGTCTCGTCAGTGCAAAAAATAGGGCAATACTGGGGATGAAACCAAGGATTTCTACGTTTCCAGTGCGCTGTGGTAACCATCCCGCCAAGGGAACTAGATGCGGTTAGTTCAATCCTTTCCTTTACTTATAATCTCTTCTTTATTTTTATTTGATTTCTATTTTTCGTTTTTAGTTATTTCTGTTTTCTGTTTTTCATTTTTTCGTTTTCCTGTTTTCTGTTTTTCAAATTTTGTTTTTTCTGTTTTCAGTTTTAGTTTTTCTATTTTATTTTTCCTTCGTCCTCATTCGACGTAATTCAAATCCATCCACTTTTAAAAAAAATATGATATTTTTTTTCAATTTTTATGGACTTTTTCGAATTCAATGAAATTTTTAAAAAATTGAAAAACTTTTTTCAAATAATCATGAACTTTTTCCAAATTAGATGTACTTTTTTGAACATTGATGATTTTTTCCTTTGAAATTTTTGAACTTTTTGCAAAATTGATGAAATATTTTTAAAACTCGATGAACTTTTTTGTCAAATTCGATGAACCTTTTCCAAAATAATTAATATTTTTTCAAGAACGATGAACTTTTTAAACTTTTTTAAAAATCGCTGAACTTTTTTGAATTTTTAAACGTTTCTTCAAAAATGATGAACAACTTCTCAATGTTGATGAACTTCTTTGTCAAAGTCGATGAACTTTTTGCAAAAATCGATGAACTTTTTTAAAATCGATGATTTTTTTTCAAAAACGATGAACTTTTTAAACTTTTTCATAAACTTTTTCCAAAATCGGTAAACTTTTTTAAGTTTGTAAACTGTTATTCAAAACTGAAGAACCATATCTCAAAATCGATGAACATTTTTTAAGTTTGTGAACTTTTGTCTCAAAATCGATGAACGTTTATAAATTCATGATTTTCTCAAAATAAATTCAAAACCTAAGTGATACATAAATAGTGCATCCATGGCAGTCCATATACAGTTAGCGCTACTAAAATAACATGTTTCCACCGGCTAGTGTGGTCAGCTAAGCTCGAACAAGGCTTGCCTTTGTGGGCGATGCGAGTTCAATTCCTGTGGCAGCCACCTTTTTGCTTTTTTCTGGCGATTTTTTTCGCTGTGCTTTCCCTCCACAGCGGGCGCTAGGAAACTGTTCAGGCGCTTAAGGGTTTAGGGTCCGAACAGGAGCTCCCGCGCCCGCGACATACAAGCCGTTTTGTCTAAAGCATGGCCTAAATGGGACAGCCCAGCGCGGGTTCCGAGCGCACATTTTTTTTACTTTAGTTACTATACAAGATTTTCAGTGTACACTTTGGTGTTTTTACTGAAATTATTGAAAAGAAAACATTTTATGTGACAATTCAAATAGATTAATTATTTGTAAATGGTGTTTGATTTATTTAAATGTGACGCAGTCTAAAGTTTTTAGAAGTTTTCATGGTGTCATTATATGACCACGTGAAGTTGTTGTTCAAATTGCAAAGTGTTACACAAAAGATTGTCAAAGGTTCCAAAGAAACCGGAGGGATATTTCCGGGAGATTCGAAGTTTCAAAATGGAGAAGTGTGTCTTGTTTGAGAGAGATGTGGTAGTGTTGTCATTTATTTAACTTCAAAAGTTTGTACACATGTAACATGCACCATTGAGTAGTTAGATATCCAATTATGGATTTATTTAGGGTTGTTGTAAGATTTCAAGGGAATTTAAAATATACAACTAGCAGCTTTTGCCGATGCGTACACGCCGCAAATCATGCTACTAGCCACGCATTCGCAAGTATCACATGCTGCTGGTAGAGTGTTAAGAAAAACTAAGGGTGTTAATTTTTATGGGATAATTCAACCACAACAATTTTTTTGGAATTTTTTCTGTATTTAAAAAAATGTAAACACTGTCTAAATAATGAAACTTGGTAGGGTCATTATCGGACAACTTGAATCCGTGGTCATAATTTCAAAGTGTTGCACAAATGTTTTCATATATGTTCCTTAGAAACCAAAGGTATCTCCACGGGATATTCGAAGTTTCACAGGTCCAAAGCATGATCCGGTTTGGAGAGAGACGGTATAGTGTTGTCATTTATTTGACTACAAAAGATTGTATACATGGAATTTTCTGTTTCAATATTTTTAGTGTACATGTGTTTTTCATGAAATAATTTGCAAAATTCGAATGCAACAACTCTTTCTTAATGACTTTTTAATTTTAAACGAGTTATATATAGATACTTGCACTACAGGTGACCGTGAAGAGGTATACATGCTACCACCGCATGGAGCTTTAGCAGTGCGCTAGAAAGCGAACACGCTACGAATGAATGGAGCCGGACGCGTGCCTGTTCATGTGGTCCACATTTCACGTTAATGGTGTCTAGTTTTTAGTGGCACGCCACAAGTTTCTAAAGGACTAGCGAAGTTCTGTTTTGACGCATCCTACTAATAGTCTTGGTCTGGTGGGCATGTTGGGTTAAGATGAGTGGCAGTGGGTAGTTCTACTAAACATTGCTAGTAGATGGTCATAAGTGACGCACATGTTTTACGTGAACACTTCTGCTATTTTATCAAAATAATTGTCGCGTGCTCTAGTGCAGCACACCGCTTATAGCACGATCCTATAAGGGATTTCTGCACTAGTGTATTGTGTGAAGTTTTCTTTTACTAGAATTCTATCTCAATATAAAAAATTAAAACAATCATTTATTAACACAATATAATTGTTGATCCTATGGAACAAACATTTTGCTATAGTTGCAGCCAGCAAAGGGAGAAAACGAAAATCTTAGTGGTGTGTGGATAATTGATGTTAAAACATTACACCCTTCATTCTTAAAATTAAGGTGTATTTTGTTTCATTAGGACATGCATTTGACCAATAGTTACTTCATAAATAGAAGATTATATGACATGGAATTTGTGTCACTGGATTGGTATTCAAAAGTAATGTGTCATGATACTGATTTTGTATCACATAAATCAAATACGAGAAAGGTGTGAAAGCTTCCGGGTGCCTAGGCACCCTCTATGAACAGTAAAATTAAAAAAAAAATAGAAAAACAATCAAACAAGTATGAAACTTTGCAATATCAAAGATGGTCAAACTTTGCAGGTTCTTGCAAGTTTTCATGCTAAAATATAATGTAGAAAAAGGTGTACAAACGAGTTTCGGATTTCAATACTGAAAGTGCTCAAAACTTCAAGCTCTGGAATCTTTTTCATGTGTAGAGATCCTCGAATGGTTTTTTTGGCATGAAAACATGCAAGCACCTACAAAATTTGATCATCTTTTATGTTACAAAGTTTCAGTTTTTCTTATTTTGTTTTCTATATCTTTTTTACTGTTCATAGAGGGTGCCTAGGCACCCGGGAGATGAAAATCCACTCTCATAAAAAACTAAAAGAGTAACTGTTGGTCGAAATATTGTCGTGATGAAACAAAATACGTTTTATTCATCAGAACGGATGGAGCATGTAGGTATTGCGTACTGTTAATGCTGCGTGATGTACATTCTTGTTATTTATCCAAATAAATAGATGTGGACGTGGTGCTTCTAGTATCGAGCATTGCGGCAACATTTAATACTTGGACCAAAGTGTAGCGCATTTGTATAACGGGAAATCCAGAAATATAGTACAGCGCGTGGTGAGGGGTGGGGGGGGGGGGATCCGTGGCAGGGTCGTCACCTTGATCCCGAGGATTTATGAGCCATGGCTCGGGACATCATGCAATCCATGGATCAACAATCATGCTTTCTGGACGCGGACATCGTGATGCAGTAAATGCAAGGTTGGTGTTGGTTGCAGTTGCCTTTCATCTTTAGCCTGACAGGTGGTTTGGCAATTTTGAATTGTGTTTTCTCGGGGTGGAGATTGTTGGCAAAGAGTACGCATACTACGGGCACAAATAGAGTTCTAGATGCAGACGATTAAGAGGTACTTCATTAGCCTGACCTACTGTTAATCGATTTACATGTGGGTTAGCAGTAGTAAATCCATCTCATGTATCAAGATTCATTGTAACCAGGACGATGGAGTTGAAAGAGTTGAACGGCAACGATATTCCCATGGAGCCGCTACGCTATCCGATGGCAGCACATGTGGTGGATTTGCTGTCCTCGATGGAAGTGGCAAGCATGAATAGCACGATCTATGTCGCCGAGATGGTGGCGGGAGGAGAAGGGGAGCCGCAAGCATCAGAGTAGTCGATTGAACAACTTGACCCAAAATCACCGGTGTGGACACACATGTATGAATTCATGAATGCTGGAGTTCAAGCATATGCAGGAATGATTGTTTAGATTGTGGGTGACATTGGTTTGATTGCTAATTTTAGAATGAATGATGAGATAACACTGAAGGATGGGTACACTTTCAACCAGTAGGTTTGGTTGGGAGATTGCGAAAGGTAAAAAATGCTAGAACAGTAGGTGAGACAGAGTCATAGTTTTGGTGGTCGATGGGGGTTGCATGTCTGCTGCTATTCTGTCCTGAAGCCTGGCAGCTTAAATGTTAGAATGTAACTAGACAAATTTATCATTCTCAAGTCGGTGTATTTTATGATGCTTGAGCTTAGAAATTGTAGATATATTGAAGAAAACCAATTATTTATTTGTGTGACATTGCACGTAGGGTGAGGATCGGCGCTGCCGCATCAGGTAGGGCATCGTGACCAACTCACATCATTGAACTAGAGAAGACAACTAGAGGTTCCGTGGAAAATCCAGTGGACATTTTCATAGTGTCGACATTGGGGATGAGTTTTTATACTCAACAGGAAGCCTACGACTTTTACAACATGTACTCTTCGGAGAAGGGGTTCGATATTAGGAGGGAAATAGTCGACTAAATGTTGAGAGGACAAAGTGGTTGCAGGAAATTGTTTGTGGCTATGTGGTAAGTACAAATCGTAATGGGTAATGGGTGATACGGTTGCACGAATACGGTAAAGAAAACTGAGATGCAAAAATGTCGCTAACATCAAAAAGGGGTTATGTTCTTTTACAAGGTAAGGTGGGTGTGGAGAACACAAGGTGATGCCGTTGTGAGTGCCCAGTGCTGATAAGCTTGTTGAGATCAAAGGACAATGGCTGGTACATAGTTGAGCACGGGAGCAGCACAACCACTCATTATCGTCAACGTATGGCCAGAAAATATGATGGCCATCACACACGCATATAGATGTGTACAATAGGGATTTGGTGAACTAGCTTTGGCAGAACAATGTGAACCTAGCAGAGGTCTATAACATTATTGGCAGCTTCTTTGGATCACTGGAGAACCTACCTTTCACAAAGAGCGCGGTGAAGAATTTGTATGGTTAGATAAGTTGTGAGCAAGCTGAGTACGATGTGACGAAAACAATTGAAGATCTTCTAGAGTTTGGCGCAAGACATCCACACTTCACGTAATGTGTACAAATGGATGTAATAGCTTGTAGTACACGTTCTTCGGCGATGTCGTTACATTTGACATGACTTAAAGGACAAACCTGCGTAATATGCCATTCGAGCTTTTCGTCAAATTTAACAACCATTTCCAAAACATAATACTGGTGGGCATGCTAGTCTAGGACAAGAAGGTGGAGAGACATTTGAGTGAATTTTCTCAGAGTTCATTAGGATGATGGAAGGCAATGCACCGAAAACAATCATGACAGTTACACACTTATTCACAATATAATGGTAACTTTGATCCGATGAGGTTTGCCCTTAAGTTGTGATCATCTAACCTGTGTGTAATGTGTTTGCAAATCAAAATCGTGCCATGGGAGTTGCAATAAAAATGTGATGCCCAATACAACACATTGTTGGTGCAAGTGGCACTTGCGGCAGAAAGCTGAGGAAACATTTGGCCCACTGTACACTAAGAAGACTGAATGTCAAGAAGAGCTGCACAAAGTTTTAAATCCTATGCCGACGATAGATGAATTCGAGGAGGCTTGGAGGATTTTTTTTGAAAACAATACTCCCTCCTTTCCTAAATATTAGTCTTTTTAGAGATTTCACTAGGGGCTACATACGGAGCAAAATGAATGAATCTATGCTCTAAAGTATGTCTATATACATCCGTATGTAGTCCTCTAATGAAATATCTAAAAAGACTTATATTTAGGAACGAAGGGAGTACATGAAAATACACACATTAAAATGTTGCATGCGAGAATTAAGAGAAAACTCACCAATGCATTAAATAGTTCTTGATTATTAAAGACACTTAGTGTTAAAAGTTCTTGAGTATAAACTAGAGAAGGAAAACTGTCGTTAAAGGGGATACTCACTTGATTGCTTATGTCTTGTTAAGAATAATAGAGGAAATCCTTGGGTCTTTGGTCCAGGCTAGCTGAGGATCCCTGAGCCTAGTGGTTGATGTTGATGCCGTGGGCCTAGTTGGGTTTCAGCTTACTTATATTTTATCATTCTTTAGCTTCGTACCACCAAAACTCCGCCTATGTTGTCTCAACATAGCCGGTCCCAAGCCCGGGTAAAGGAGGAGGAGGGTTGTGATAGTCTTGGCTGTAGGGTAACGCAGCAGAAAACAAAAATTTTCCGACCTACGCACCAGCCCAGGACCACTATGGAGACTGCATACAAGGTTTGATCATATTCGTTACCGACTCGTAGTGCAGCGGAAGTAGAGTCGATGACGAACGGCGGTGCAGATCCCCGCAGCTAGGATTTTACAACCTCTCAACTGCGAGGATGTATACCCTCATCTGCCCCGCGGACAGCCCTCCGGGAGGCGGTCGGACAGTCCCCCGGACGGTGTCGCGGACAGCCCTTCGGGAGGACCTCCGAAACACGGACTGTCACTTGGACAGCCCTTCGGGAGGACCTCCAAAACTCGGACGGTCACACGGACAGCCCTTCGGGAGGCACTCTCGAACTAAGACCGAAACTACGATCTCTCTACAGAGTTGCACACATACGGTGTCATCTATCCGGCAGGGCTTCGCCGTCCAGAACTAGTTCCCACCGGAACCCAGACATCCTTTCGGCTCTACGAAACTCTTTTCGTGGGAGGGAGAGAAGAAGCCAGATAATGCATGGCATGTGTATGAGAGTTTTTGAGTGAGGATGGAGAGCTCCTCTCCACCTCCTTATATAGTGGCGGAAGGGGTGAGGGGGGGCTGAAATTCAGCCCACTAAACATGCACCCACCAAACAAGGAAAACATGTTCCCACCAAACATGGAGAAAACATGTTCCCTTGTCCATGGTGTTCCCCCATGGGGCCCCACCTTCCTCCCAACACTCTCCACCATTTGGGGGGGCTTCCCCCCACCATGGGGGGCCCTCCCAACACTTTGTCCAGCCACAAGGGGGCTGTCCCCTAAAGGGGGCGCCCCCCAAAAACAGCCCAAAAACAGCCCCCACGATCCGTGGGATCTTGTCCCCTCTCGCTGGGACAAGATGTTTTCCGAAACTATTTCTTCTGAAAATTCCAGAAGGTCCCAGAACATTTCCGGCACCCTCTAAAATTATCTGGACACGCTCCGGAACATTTCCAGTATGGTGGTTTAATTTAAAACCATCTTCGTTTACCCGCTAAACAATTCCGGCAGCTCCGAAAACTTTTTTCGGTTTTTTTCTTCAGAAAAATTCTAGAAATTACTAGACCAATCTGGCAACCTCCAAAACATTCCCGGTGCTTGCCGAAACCTTTTTGGATCAATGGTTTTATCCGAAACAACTTTTCGGTTTTACCGAAACTTTTTCGGTGTTCTCTCCGGAACTTTTCCGTTGTCTCCGAAACTATTCCAGTGACTTTCTCTCGGACTCCTTGTCTAGTATTCAGCAGATAGATGACCCTTAAGCGTGTGACCCTATAGGTTCGGTGAAGTATAGACATGACCGGAACACTTTCCGATCAATGATCAGCATCGGAGCCGTGGACACCCATATTGACCCCTATACCCACACGAATAAATATTCGAGTGAACCTCCAGTTGCCGTGTGCTATTCCTGTTGCTTCGCGATATGTTACAATACCCGAGGTGAGATTTATCGGCATCCCTGTGGATCAACAACCTTGTCCACTATGCCAGTTACCTCGTTACCGGTATTGTTCTCTTTTCTCGTTTCCGTGTTCCGGCATCCCTGTGATCAAATCACAAAGTGTCTGGCCAGACGATGATGGATACCGTAACACCGAGAGGGCCCGAGAATATCTCTCCACCGTCGGAGGAGCAAATCCCAATCTTGAGCTATCAAGTTACTTGACACACTTTTCCATGAACCCGTAAGCCGCCGTAATAGCCACCCATTTACGGATGACGTTTAACAAACCCCAAAGTTCATGAAGCAAGCATGAAGAAACTCGATACTCTCATGGTCTAAGGAATCATGCAAACGTTAACCATCTCTGTGTTATAAACCATTAACTTATGACGAATGTATCTCATAGCATAACATCAATTTGGGTCGATTCAACACAAGTGTTCTACCAACAATTGTGCCCTCAAAATTGCCGGCATAGTCATGCCCATGATCAGGAAAACAGGATCATCATGCAATACTTGAGCCAGTCATAGAGGCTTGACTAGGAATACATTTTACCGTTTATTATCCCACACGTGCACATGAGTTTCCCTCCAAGCCTCGTTTTATTTGCAGACTCGAGAATCATTGCAGTTATAGCATGGAACATAAACATAATTATGAACAGGGAGATAATCAATAACATTTATTATTGCCTATAGGGCATATCTCCTACAGACTCCCACTTGCACTAGAGTCAATAATCTAGTCAATGCTAATGCACTTTACACTTATGGCATACTGGTGTAAAATATGCTTCGCATGTGGTATAGCCTGATGTCCAACGGATCTGACAACTTCAGCTCCGTGTGTAACTTTGCATATCCTCGCGTTTTCACGCTTTCACAAAATTCATATTTTGTGTGGACTTGGCTTTGCATATGTGTGAATCATTGGTCGAAACCTGATTCCTCAGACTGAGCTATGGAGCAACTATCTGCTATAGTGTCCCATAGACCAAAGCCTTCTTGGAACCATACTAAGTTCATGAATGAACTATATGATTCAACAACTTCTTTGTCGCTTCTCAAGCGTCAACATACTTAGCCTTTGTTATAGAATTCGCCACAGTATCTTGTTTGGAACAATTTCCAACTACCGTGCCACCATATTGTGTATCACACAAAACCCTCAATTTAAATCGAAAATCGCATGGAGCATTGATGAAGACTATATCGATGTAACCTTTTACAACGAACTCTTCATGATCTCCGTTTGCGAGAAAACATGTCATCAGTACTGCTCTAGTACTCAATGACATCTTTCACTGTTGTCCCATGATCAGTACTTTGATCACTATGGTATCTATACTCGCAACAACTTTGGAGTATTGGACATATCTGGTTGTTTTTACATACCATGGAATACATGATTAATCCAAACACAAGAGTGTGTGGAATCACCATCATGTATTTTGCTCATCAGTGTTTTGGGACACCAAGTCTTGCATAAAACTCTTTCCATGTGACTTCGGCAAGAATCACTCCTTGACGGTTTTTCAATGCTAAAAGGTTTTAGCATCTTGTCAATATGTATTCATTGCTTAGCCCCATTAGGTAAATCTATCTCCATAGATCATCATGCCTAATATTGAGGCTATTTAGCCTAAGCACTTCATCGAAAAACTATTTTCAAATGAAGTCCTAATTCGTGTCAAGAAATTTATTTCCAATTAACAATGTGTCAAGTACACACGGTTTTTAGAAATATTATTATGCTCCCACTTACTTTCTTGAATCACAAGCATCTTCGATACCCATTTGATGAAGTCAAAACCCCTTTGACCATTCCATCAAAAAACGAAGATTCCAACTCCACTTTGCTCTCTTCTGTCCATCGCTGGAACTCTGAAGTTTGCATACTTACTAGCATCCTCTGGATCGACAAATTACTTTGGACTGTATCACATACAAGTCCTAGGTTTCATTCCCATCAGATGGAAATCCTTTTGTCATCCATGTTTCAGATCTCATGATTGAAATATGTATTAATTGCTAGTTCAACCCGAACCGACTTCAAGCATCGCTATGGTGAGACAATCTCATCGTAGTCAACTCTTTGAACTTGTTTTTGCAACAAGTCAAGCTTTATGGATAAAACATTTTTATCCGTATCAGTTTTTAGTTCCATAAATATTCGTTAGACTCTAAGCCTTCCGAAAGGTGTATCAAGATTTTAATCTTGAAACATTGATATGGAAACTATCTCAGATTGTATTGGCATTTAGCCAATTCCGGAGTCAGGGCCCATCATCGCTTCCTTGTGTATCGTAGGTATACTGTTGTCTAACAACAATATCTCGTTTGCGCACCTGATAGGTTTGCACGAGCTTTGCCTACGTGGTTCAGCTGCAAGTTCGACCGAAGTCCATACATTTTATTGTAGAGACTTCCGTATCAGTCGCAGTAGGAAACTCAGGAATTACTTCCAAGGTCTCTTTCCTTTGATCTGATGACGAAGATACTGTTTATCTTGTCGAGTTGCACTGTTCTCCCACTCACCTTTTTGAAAGAACCACTTTCTTCAAAAAGCATACCGTTCTTTGTGGCAAACCTATTTGCCTCGGTATAGTGGTGGGGAAATACCCAATGACTTGGGATAACCTACAAAGTAGCACTTTTCTGATTTGGAATAGGTTTGTAACCTTTTACACAAGCCCCATATTCCAAATGTTAAGAAAAGATATAACATGGATGGGCGTACCATACCATGGCGTTATTTCAACAGACCAGATGGAGCTCTTTTCAGTGTAAAAGCCGCAGTCTCTAAAGCATCACTTTTAAAAATAATAATGGCAAATCTATTTATGTCATCTTTGATCTTACCATGTCATAAATGGTTCGATTACATCTTCACAGACTTTCCACTTGCAGTGGTGTTCCAGGAGGTGCAAGTTATGAAACCCCTTTCACAACTCATCAGACATTCGCTAAACTTGTAACTCAAATATTCCTTTCTGCAATCGAATTGTAGAAACATAATTTTCTTGTTACAATAACTTCTACTTCATTTTTGAAAACCTTCTGAATGAATTCAAAAGATCCAGACTTACGTCTCAACAAGTAAATATCCATATATCTACTTGAGTCATTTCTGAAGATAGATAAATCCACTACTTGCAACAACATTTATTGGACTACACACATCATAATGTATGATTACCAATATGTTCTTTGCTCGTTCCTTATGGCCTGTGAACGGTATTTCAGTCACTTCACCTTTCAGAGGAAAGTTGCAAGTGTCAGATGATTCAAAATGAAATGACTTCAAAATCCATCATAATGGAATTTTCCATGCGGGTTTCTCCAATGTGACCAAATGCAGTGCCACACTTGTGTGGTATTCTTTTAGTCTTGCGACATTTAGCGTCAGTATTATGGATGTATCATATTACCATCAATATTCATAGCATACATCCCATCCTGTATGGAAGCATGGCCCTTCATGTTATTCATAACACCGAACATCAAAAGTTCTCTTATGAATAACCTTCTTGCAAGATACTTTATGCAATGGGCAAGAGTGTATGAAACTCTAAATGAATTATGAAAGTAAATACAGAGGTAATGTATTAATATCAATATTCATAACATACATCTCATTCATAATGAAAGTATGGCCCTTATGTTATTCATAACATCGAACATCAAAAGTTCTCTTATGAATAACCTTCTTGCAAGATACTTTATGCAATGGGCAAGAGTGTAAAACTCTAAAATGAATTATGAAAGTAAATACATAGGGAATACACTAATGGAAGGTATAGTAACATTTACTATGTTCCCTGTGTGTATCTAAACCTCATTCCTGGCTAGTCTTTCAGGCCATAGTAGTTCTTACATCGAGTTGCAACAGAATGCAATCGAGCGGGTATCTTTGTGATTAACTCACAATACCCAAGAATTAGTGATTAACATGTTTAACCATAATTTTCAAGAACTATATCTTTGACCAGCCTTTTATACATCAAAAACTTGTATGACATTCATACATGAGCTGGATATTCCAGTCTTCTTTCCTTTTGTCTTTATACTTCTAACAGTTTAACTTTTAGTATTTCTCCTACTCTCAGAAGAAGCACCCAACTTAAGAGTGGCGTTAGCCCCGGACTTCCTAGGCGTGAAAGTCTTACTAACACCCTTCGGACACTTCCTTTCTCTTTAAGTTGTTGTTTTATTCACCTTTCATCATATGACAGGCGTTCTCCTGGATCCCTCTCTTATCAGTCTTATGCATAGTAAACTCCTTTACTAATAGTTTGCAAACAAACATTGCTTTGGATATCTCATATCTTTTAGCCTTTGTCTATCTCTGAAAATAATTTTCAGATTCCATGAATATCACATAACTATCCAAACTTTCGAAGTTCGGGTCTCATGGAAGCAAACATATTGTATTTGACTGAAAAGGAATTCTAGATTTTGGATCGAAGGACGAGAGTCACATGATCCATAGCATTAGCGGGAGAATACCAAAAGCATGCGATAGGACAAAGTCCTTCTCGGCACTCTTGAGGACAATCCTCACATTACGTTACCAACCGTAAAGTTTTAACCAGATATTTAACAGCTATTCAATTTTAACAGGGAAGGTGGAAACGCGAGCCATTATTCTACAACTATTATGCAAACCACACTTAGACAGTGTTCAAAATTAATTGCACTGAGAATTAAACAAGTTAATTCTATAGTGCGCTCCCACTCAAATCAATATCTCTCATAATTGATTGTGAGTGATTCAAGACCCGCATATCCATTCAACGTCACGGTTCGAGATGAACACCCATGGCGTGAACTTCAATCGGTAGGCAAACTTGCCGATCACATCTCTATGCGATTCTTGTTCATCTTTCGATGCGTGTGTTCCGAGCTCATGACTTTCATGCCTGAACGTCAAGACAACCAAGTGATCTCGCTGCGAGGTCTCAACTCACCCGCCTCACACATCCCTAATCGTTCGCACCCATGGAGATCATGCAATGCCCCGAAAAGTTAGGTGCCGTGACGGTGCTACACTTGGGAGAACACTAACTACTTGACATTTCAGTGAGAGATCACCCTAATAAAAAGCGACTACTGCGCAATCAAGAAGGGTGCATCATAAGGGATAAACATCTCAGGCAATTCATAATAGCATGATATGGTATAGCCCTTTCTGACGGAGAAGTCTTTCATTTCTTCGTCTCCGGCATTCGCGTCGGTGTTCACCTTCGCGAAGATTGCCACCACCTTGTCGATGCACAAGATAATATTGCTATCTCTATAGCTAATAAAATAAGTGCATCACATAAGGTTGACACGCAGGTCATTAAAGTGCAATCATATGGCTCCAGCCATCATGCCGAATCATGACACGCAGGTCATGTAAATCAATTTACATCATATAGCCATCTCATACATAATCAAATTATTATGAACACTGCTATACCACATCACATGCACATGCAAACCATCTTGCAAAACCAAGTTAGACGCCTCTAATCGGTTCATGCGAAATTTTATTTTACGTGGCTTCTAAGGTTTCGAAACAAATCGAAGCTACCAACGTCCATCATCAAGCATGATAATCCAAGTGGCTAGATTAACATTGCGGGGTGTATGAAACACGAGATAATAAAATCTCGAGCCCCATACTGAACTTCGTCATACGCGTGACCCCCGTGCAGATCACATCTGCATTGCCCTTTCATCTGCGAATTTCATCTTTCTTTTGACTATGGCGGAACCCAAAGAACTGATAGCACTTCCTAGATCAATCAGGATCGCGGATTGCCAGAACTTTGTGAAATTCCACCATGCTGTCTCGAGATTGAGCAAACGCAAATTTCAGGGAAGCAACAAGAACATCGGGTAACAGACTTCTTCTGCTACCCGCATAAATAATTTTCAGCAATAGATCTCATCTACTCCAAAATTATATTATGCAACACCCATACATCTCTATGTATTCTAGATCGCAACCTGCATCTACGCATAGCACGGCTCTTGATGCCACTGTAGGGTAACGCAGCAGAAAACAAAAAATTTCCAACCTACGCACCAGCCCAGGACCACTATGGAGACTGCATACAAGGTTTGATCATATTCGTTACCGACTCGTAGTGCAGCGGAAGTAGAGTCGATGACGAACGGCGGTGCAGATCCCCGCAACTAGGATTTTACAACCTCCCAACCGCGAGGATGTATACCCTCATCTGCCCCGCGGACAGCCCTCCGGGAGGCGGTCGGACAGTCCCCCGGACGGTGTCGCGGACAGCCCTGGACTGTCACTCGGACAGCCCTTCGGGAGGACCTCCAAAACTCGGACGGTCACACGGACAGCCCTTCGGGAGGCACTCTCGAACTAAGACCGAAACTACGATCTTTCTACAGAGTTGCACACATACGGTGTCATCTATCCGGCAGGGCTTCGCCGTCCAGAACTAGTTCCCACCGGAACCCAGACAGCCTTTCGGCTCTACGAAACTCTTTTCGTGGGAGGGAGAGAAGAAGCCAGATAATGCATGGCATGTGTATGAGAGTTTTTGAGTGAGGATGGAGAGCTCCTCTCCACCTCCTTATATAGTGGTGGAAGGGGTGAGGGGGGGCTGAAATTCAGCCCACTAAACAGGCACCCACCAAACAAGGAAAACATGTTCCCACCAAACATGGAGAAAACATGTTCCCTTGTCCATGGTGTTCCCCCATGGGGCCCCACCTTCCTCCCAACACTCTCCACCATTTGTGGGGGCTGCCCCCCACCATGGGGGGCCCCCCCAACACTTTGTCCAGCCACAAGGGGGCTGTCCCCTAAAGGGGGCGCCCCCAAAAACAGCCCAAAAACAGCCCCCATGATCCGTGGGATCTTGTCCCCTCTCGCTGGGACAAGATGTTTTCCGAAACTATTTCTTCTGAAAATTCCAGAAGGTCCCAGAACATTTCCGGCACCCTCTAAAATTATCTGGACACGCTCCGGAACATTTCCAGTATGGTGGTTTAATTTAAAACCATCTTCGTTTACCCGCTAAACAATTCCGGCAGCTCCGAAAACTTTTTTCGGTTTTTTTCTCCAGAAAAATTCTAGAAATTACCAGACCAATTTGGCAACCTCCAAAACATTCCCGGTGCTCGCCGAAACCTTTTTGGATCAATGGTTTTGTCCGAAACAACTTTTCGGTTTTACCAAAACTTTTTCGGTGTTCTCTCCGGAACTTTTCCGTTGTCTCCGAAACTATTCCAGTGACTTTCTCTCGGACTCCTTGTCTAGTATTCAGCAGATAGATGACCCTTAAGCGTGTGACCCTATAGGTTCGGTGAAGTATAGACATGACCGGAACACTTTCCGATCAATGATCAGCATCGGAGCCGTGGACACCCATATTGACCCCTATACCCACACGAATAAATATTCGAGTGAACCTCCAGTTGCCGTGTGCTATTCCTGTTGCTTCGCGATATGTTACAATACCCGAGGTGAGATTTATCGGCATCCCTGTGGATCAACAACCTTGTCCACTATGCCAGTTACCTCGTTACCGGTATTGTTCTCTTTTCTCGTTTCCGTGTTCCGGCATCCCTGTGATCAAATCACAAAGTGTCTGGCCAGATGATGATGGATACCGTAACACCGAGAGGGCCCGAGAATATCTCTCCACCGTCGGAGGAGCAAATCCCAATCTTGAGCTATCAAGTTACTTGACACACTTTTCCATGAACCCGTAAGCCGCCGTAATAGCCACCCATTTACGGATGACGTTTAACAAACCCCAAAGTTCATGAAGCAAGCATGAAGAAACTCGATACTCTCATGGTCTAAGGAATCATGCAAACGTTAACCATCTCTGTGTTATAAACCATTAACTTATGACGAATGTATCTCATAGCATAACATCAATTTGGGTCGATTCAACACAAGTGTTCTACCAACAATTGTGCCCTCAAAATTGCCGGCATAGTCATGCCCATGATCAGGAAAACAGGATCATCATGCAATACTTGAGCCAGTCATAGAGGCTTGACTAGGAATACATTTTACCGTTTATTATCCCACACGTGCACATGAGTTTCCCTCCAAGCCTCGTTTTATTTGTAGACTCGAGAATCATTGCAGTTATAGCATGGAACATAAACATAATTATGAACAGGGAGATAATCAATAACATTTATTATTGCCTCTAGGGCATATCTCCTACATTGGCAAGCCAATGTCAAAACTCCGCGACTCTTATGGAGATGAAACCCAAAAGATTTTGGTTGGGGCGTAACCCTCTCAGCGACGCGCCACATCGAAACCCGGGTGTGGTGGAAAATGGGCAACGGCTGGGCCGTCACCCCCCAGGTGGCGCACCGTATCGTGATCTGGATACGGTGGCAAGTGAGCGAGGATCGGGTCGTCGCATCCTTAGTGGCACGCTACATCGGCGCCCCGGTGTAGTGGAAAATGAGCTAGGGTCTTCGCATTTGAATCGACAAGTGTGTAGAGTAAGGAAGCTGGCTGAGCCTAGGAGGATTCGCTTAGGTAGCTGGAACGTAGGGTCTTTGACAGGTAAGCTTCAGGAGGTAGTTGATGCAGCGGTGAGGAGAGGCGTTGATATCCTTTGCGTCCAAGAGACCAAATGGAGGGGACAGAAGGCGAAGGAGGTGGAGGGTACCGGCTTCAAGTTGTGGTATACGGGGATAGTTGCAAACAGAAATGGTGTAGGCATCTTGATTAGCAAGAGCCTCAAATATGGAGTGGTAGACATCAAGAGACGTGGGGACCGGATTATCCTGGTCAAGCTTGTAGTTGGGGACTTAGTTCTCGATGTTATCAGCGCGTATGCCCGCAAGTAGGCCACAATGAGAACACCAAGAGGGAGTTCTAGGAAGGCCTGGAGGACATGGTTAGGAGTGTACCAATTGACGAGAGGCTCTTCATAGGAGGAGACCTTAATGGCCATGTGGGCACATCTAACACATGTTTTCAAGGGGTGCATGGGGGATTTGGCTATGGCATCAGGAATCAAAAAGGAGAAGACGTCTTAAGCTTTGTGCTAGCCTATGACATGATCGTAGCTAACACCATTTTTAAGAAGAGAGAATTACATCTAGTGACTTACAGTAGTGGGCAACACTCTAGCCAGATTGATTTCATCCTCTCGAGAAGACAAGATAGGCGTGCATGCCTAGACTATAAGGTGATGCCTGGAGAGAGTGTTGTCCCTCAGCATAAGCTTGTGGTTGCTGACTTCCGCTTTCGAATTCGTGTCCAGCGGGATCAGCGTGCCAAAGTCGCTAGAACGAAGTGGTGGAAGCTTAAGGGGGAGGTAGCTCAGGCGTTCAAGGAGAGGGTCATTAAGGAGGGCCCTTGGGAGGAAGGAGGTGATGCAGACTCCATGTGGATGAAGATGGCGACTTGAATTCGTAAGGTGGCCTCAGAGGAGTTTGAAGTGTCCAGGAGAAATAGAAGAGAAGCTAAAGATACCTGGTGGTGGAACGATGATGTCCAGAAGGCAATTAAGGAGAAGAAAGATTGTTTCAAACGCCTATATCTGGATGGCGGTTCGACCCGCAATGTTGTATGGCGCTGAGTGTTGGCCGACTAAAAGGCGACATGTGCAACAGCTAGGTGTGGCAGAGATGCGCATGTTGAGATGGATGTGTGCCACACCAGGAACGACCGAATCCGGAATGATGACATACGAGATAGAGTTGGGGTAGCGCCAATTGAAGAGAAGCTTGTCCAACATCGGTTGAGATGGTTTGGGCATATTCAGCGCAGTCCTCCAGAAGCCCCAGTGCAGAGCGGACGGCTAAAGCATGCTGATAATGTCAAAAGAGGCCGGGGTAGACCGAACTTGACATGGGAAGAGTCCGTAAAGAGAGATTTGAAGGATTGGAGCATCACCAAAGAACTAGCCATGGACAGGGGTGCGTGGAAGCTTGCTATCCCTGTGCCAGAACCATGAGTTGGTCGCGAGATCTTATGGATTTCACCTCTAGCCTACCCCAACTTGTTTGGGACTAAAGGCTTTGTTCTTGTTGTAGCTTCATACCACCAAAAAGATACCGCTTAAACGATAATAGAATCATATTTTCTGTCTCTTTCGCCACTTTGTCATAAACCCATCCGCATGTTCGATAACCCTCTTATGGCACTCGGGTGACCATACCTAATTTGAGGCGGGTAATAGGATTTATTGGCACTAATAATCACTTCAACTTCTAAAGGCCTTAGAGCTGGTGTGCCAAAGCAGGATGTCTGGCTGATTGTTTTTCTTGGGAGCGGTTGTGTCTCGTCGGCAGCGAAACATTGCAAACTCTCTATGTCACTTATAGCGAGATAGAACTATCTCTCACGTGAAGGAATCCTCTCTTCTGACGTTTCAGGGCCGACCGTTATTTGTGATTTTTTTTCTAAATTTTATGTTTTCACTTCGCTCAGTCGAGCTGTTTGTGAGTTTTGGTCTTCTTTTCTTTCTGTTTTTCATTCTTTTTTGTTTCTTCATGATTTTCTTCGAATTTCTCGTTTCTTTGCCTTTTCACAGGTTATCTTTGCTATTTTCTTGGGTTTACTAGTGTTTTTTTTATCATTTCTTTCTTTTTTTCTTTGATTTTTCTTTGTTGCTTTCTTCGCTTTAAATGGATTTTTGTTTAATTTTTTATTTTATTTTTCTCTTGGTTTTATCCCATTTTCTTTGTTTGTTTCTAAGTTTCACTATTTTTCTTTTTTAATTTTTTATCTTTCTTAGTTTTCATCAGTTTTATTTATTTATATTATTATTCTTTATCGGTTTTCTATTTTTTGATTCTTTTGCATTGAAATTTTTTGGGTATTCTATTTTCGGTGCTCTATTTTGTTTTCTTGGCTTATTGATTTTTTTCGTTTTTCTTCGTTTATATTTTGATTTTCATCGGCTTCCATTTTTCAATAGATGTCACTTTTTTGAACAAACATCTTGGCTTATTGAACTTTGATGAACTTTTTCCAAAATCATTAATTATTTTTCAAAAACGATGAACTTTTTAAACTTTTTCAAAAATCGCTGAATTGTTTTGGATTTTTAAATGTTTCTTCGAAAATGATGCACAATTTCTCAAAGTTGATGAACTTTTTTTTCAAAGTCGATGAACTTTTTGCAAAAATCGATGAACTTTTTTTGAAAACGTTGAACTTTTTAAACCATTTTCCGAAATAGGTGAACTTTTTTAAGTTTGTGAACTGCTATTCAAAAATGATGAACCATTTCTCAAAATCGATGAACATTTTTTAAGTTTGTGAAATTTTGTCTTAAAATCGATGAATGTTTCTAAATTCACGGTTTTTTCAAAATAAATTCAAAACCTAAGTGATACATAAATAGCGTGTCCATGCTAGTCCATATACAGTTAGCGCTACTAAAATAACATGTTTCCACCGGCTAGTGTGGTCAGCTAAGCTCAAACAAGGCTTGCCTTTGTGGGCGATGCGAGTTCAATTCCGGTAGCAGCCACCTTTTTGCTTTTTTTTTTTCTGGTGATTTTGTTCGCTTTGCTTTCCCTTCACGGGCCGGCCCAACAAGGCACCACAGCGGGCACCAGGAACCTGTTCGGGCGCTTAAGGCGCCGAACAGTAGCTCCCGTGCCCGCGGCATACAAGCCTTTTCGTCTCAAGCATGCCCTAAATGGGACAGCCCAGCGCGGGTTCCGAGCGCACATTTTTTACTTTAGTTACTTTTTTTTTTTGAAATGGACATATATTGTTTTTAGATTTAGAAATGGAAAGAATGTTCATGAAGTGTAAAGAATTGTGTGTTTAACTTTAGAAAAATGTTAAGAGTGTTGAAAAACTATTTTATAAAATTTAAAATATATCCGCATGTTTAAAAATGTGAATAAACCTTGTCGATAATATATTTTTTAAAATTTGTATCATTCAAATATTGTTTTATGCAAACAAAAAACATGTTTGCGTAAAAAATGTTTCGTACCATTGCAAACATGTTTGTTTAGTTAGAAAAAATGTCCCATGCCATTAAAAAATTGTTCATGATATTTTAATAAAACCACTTATGTCCAAAAATATGTTATTCAAATTTTAAAAAACTGTGAAAAGTATGTTGTTTTAGTTTAAATAAATGTTTCTTTCCATGAAAAGATATTCAACATATTTTTCAAAAGTTTAGCATTTATTTGATATTTTTACAAAAACATGTATTCAAAAAAATGTACATCATGTATTTACAAAATATTCAACATGTGTCAGAAAATGTTACACATGTATAAGAAAAATGTGCAATGGGTACTGAAAAAGAAGACATCTGTTGAAAAAGGAAAAAAATAAAAAAAACATAGAAAACCAGTGAAAACAAAACAAGAATGATTGAAACCGAAGGTAACCAACAATGAAAACCGAAGAGTAAGAAAAGAAAATAGGAAAAAGAAAAATCAAAGAAAATCGCTTAAGAAACACATAGAAACCAAAACAATTGCAAGAAGAACAATAATTGAACATTGGAACATAAAAAGAAAAGGCCAGAAAATCGCTCCCGCCGAAAACCGATAAAGAGGTGACGACTGATTGAAACAACACATAGTCAACAAACCAACCTATCACTTTTTACCTTTATTTTTCTCCTTTACCCTAGTTTCTCCTTCTCATTCATCATTGTTCATTTTGTAGGGCAGCGAACCTCTAGGCTCTAGGGGCTATGAGGTCGACCTAGGGCATTCCATAGCCGCCACCTAGGCGTGTGGGGATTTCAGGTCTTCAAAAACCTCACCGGCTGGATTTTGCATATTACGCTCCCGGCTAGGCTCCTTCGGCGACGTGTCTTGCTTAGCACGCTCGACATCAGAGATACACGGCGACATGTTCATGTGAGAACATACTTTTTGGCAACTCCTTTGGAAACGAAGTTTCGACCGTTTCAAAGGAATTCTTACCAAGCTGCATAGGGATTGTGAAACCAATGAGTTTAGGCCAATAAGCCTTGTTCACATTCTCACTAAAATTCTCTCGAAGGTTTTGGCAAGGAGATCAGCGCATGTTCTTCCCACTATGCTTAGTGATAATAAAGTGTGTTTATTAAGTGTTGTTCCTTACATGACAACTTCAAGCTTGTAAGAGAACCAACCGAAGTTTGAAAATAAAAGTGCCAGTCTTCTGCTAAAACTCAACATCTCTAAAGCGTTTGGTTCATTTGGCGGTATTTCATTGAACTCCCGAGGATGAAATGATTCAGGCATAAGTGGTGTTTCTGTATATAGTATCCTTACTAGCCACATCATCGACTAGGGTTCTCCTCAATGGAATCATCGGCCCAAGTTTTTGGCATGGTCATCGTCTTCCCCAAGGGTATGCTCTTTCCTTGATGCTTTTCATTCTACTTATGGACACACTTTGTTCGCTGTTTGAAATGATGTAGGAATGTGTCTCCTTGATCCCTTTAGAATTGGGCATTCCATACCCCAAAGAATCTCCATCTGTGTCAATGATGTCATCATTTCCTTGAAATAATCTACACTAGATATACTCGGCAAAAGTCATGTGGCATATTTTGAATGTACTACTAGTTGGAGAGATAATTTCCATCCTTGAATAGTTACAATAGATGCACATATATACTCGAGAGGGGAGGGATCCAGACGTCCCGATAAGATGGGCACGCATGCCTTTGGTGTCACT
Source organism: Elymus sibiricus (assembly GCA_039707655.1). NCBI lineage: Eukaryota > Viridiplantae > Streptophyta > Magnoliopsida > Poales > Poaceae > Elymus > Elymus sibiricus. The sequence continues at coordinate 528,453,679 of CM077675.1, forward strand.
AGGAACTTAGTATATCTACAAGAGGGTGTGAATGATAGTTTTAAAAATCTTTCAGAATCTTCAAAACTCTCGAAACCCAGCAGCGGAGCGAATGAAAAACATAGTACAGTGAGCGAATGTCAACAAGCGATCAAGAAATACGATACATATCGAATGAAGCCAGATGATTGAACCATATCATACAATATAGATCGAAAGTAAATAGTAGGGGATGGATGTGACTAGTGAGGCGTGATGTCGACAAGCAATTTGGTAGACCAGTTCGCCCTTCTGCAAAAGGACTACATCTGGTTGGAGGGGTTGTGATTGAACACGGAAGATAAGCTCTCTTCCCGCTTTTCCTCGCAATTGATTCGTCAATCAATGTCGATCACTCGTGGTAGATGCTTGAGGTGATCTCCGAACCTTTAAAGACTTCTTCTTCAAGAACACAATAACTCTTGGTTTGTGAAGAAATTAACACTTAACCGTCTAGAGAGTTCGCAACTCTCAAGAGCAATAGGTGGAGCGTACTAGACCTGGATTCGAGTGATGCTAAACCACTATATAATTTCCCGGCTCTGGCATTTTTATCTTGGTGGATTTTTGAGACGCCCCCAGCCTCGACCGTACGCTAAACATTCACGCAATGCGTACGACCAAGATCAGGGACTCACTAATCAATATCACAACACAACTCTAGACACAAATTTAAAGTCATACAGCTTCATATTACAAGCCAGGGGCCTCGAGGGCTCGAATACAAAACTCGACGAGCATAAGTCAGCGGAAGCAAATAATATCTGAGTACAGACATAAAGGTACACAAGTTCTTGCCTTAAGAAGGCTGGCACAAACATAACATCGGATCGAAAGAGGTGAGGCCTCCTGCCTGGGAACCTCCGAACTACTCCTGGACGTCAGAGAAGTCTACGTCGTAGTAGGCTCCATCCTAGTGGTAGTGGTGGCCTCCGTCGGGGTAGTAGGAGTCGTCCACCGGGTAAGCTGGATCCTGAGCCTCCTGGGCGCCGTCATCTGGTCGCGGCATCGTATCAAGGGGAAAAGGGGAGCAAAGCAACGGTGAGTACTCATCCAAAGTACTCGCAAGACTTACATCAGAACTATGCTAGATATGCACCAGTATCAAAGGAATTGGGCTATATCTTTGGACTAAACTGCAGAAATGCCAGAAGAGGGAAGAAGGCCTAGTCCTATCGAAGACTAGCATCTTCAGCGTCTTGCAGCATAAGACGAGAGTAGACTGGTATCACATATATATATAGTCATATTGTTGTAGCAATTTTATTTAGTATCCACGCCCAGAGATCCTTCCCCGACTCCCTGCGAGGAAGCAATCTCGGAGCCACAATTCATTTTGATTAGTTTATGATTATAGTTGTAGTAGGTCAAAGCACAACTCCAAGTCGTCCTGTTACCGTGGACATGGCTATTCGAATAGTTTATTTCCCTGCAAGGGTGCACCACATTCCCCAACATGCTCGATAAGCTCCGGCCGGATACAATTTTCTGGTCATACCCGGCCTCGGCTGATCGACACGACGTAGTCCTACCTAGGCTCAGCAGAGAGGCCAGCACGCCGGTCTACATCCTAATGGCTCGGGGTCTTGGGCCATCGCCCTCGCCATCCTGCACGTTACGCCGTCGGCCGGGATCAGTCCTAGCACGCCTTCCATCAAGGTCCCTGCGTTCCAGACCACCCGGGCGCGAGTCGAATCTTGTGGCATCTGAAGAGCTTTCGGGAGAATGTACGGCGTAGAGCAGCCCATACTGATTACCCCGCGTGGTGGTTAGTGTGTATTAGGCCAACGACCTAACTCAGATCAAATACTCAACCCATTAGCAATTTATTAGTGCGGGGCAAGCGCGAACCATAAACAGTCCGTCGCCCCGCCAATAACCTCGGGTGCCTTACGGCGCACCCCACCAAGTCTCCGAATGCCTTGCGGCGCATCCCACCAAGTCTTTCTCTCGCGGGTACACTTGGGGCCGACCCGTCTTCAACATGTTTCTGTAACCAGGTCGTAGTAACTGTGTGTTTATACCCCAAGTGGATATCCGAGGAATCACCCTCGATGGATCCCACTCGAGGTATGAGTAAGGCAAGAGTCGCTATCGGTGAATGGAAAGGAGGAATCACCCTCGATACCCATGACCGATAGCTACGCTACAGAATTAACACCGGGAGTGCTAAGTGAGGTATCACCCTCGGCACTCGGTAGTAGCTCTGCAGTGCCATACTAAAGGGGTGTGTGGTGATGTGTCGGTAATGGCTTGTCAGTCATGACATCTGAGTCTTCTATCTTCAAGTCCTCGGTGTCGTCGATGAGAGCAGGGGCAACTGGGACTAAGGGGGTCTCAGGGGTTCACTGATCCACCTATACTAAGCAGTTGACATGACAACAGGTGTAATAGCAGTTCATCAAAAACAGGATATGCATCAGAATGGGAGCTAGCTAATACAGTAGCAAAATTCTAATGCAAGAATAAGAGGGAAAGAGATGGGTGATATCGGAATGCTCAAGGGGGTTTGCTTGCCTTGCTGCTCTATCGAGAGGGAAGGGTCGTCGACGACGTAGTCGTACACAGCAGTATCATCTGTAGTCTCAGCGTCTATCGAGAGAGAAGGAGGGGGAAGAAATAGTAAATACAAAGCAGACAATCGTAACACAAAGTATGACATGGCGATACGCAGTGCCGGGTGTGTGTCCTAACGCAGTGTTACACGATACCGGGAAAAGGGGGAACCCATCCGGGAAAGTATTCACGGTTCCGGATATTTGTCAGACGGATGACCGAAGGGGGAATGAAATAATAATTACACGGCAGTGATGCCACAGGGGTGCATGACATGTCTAAATGCAGTGCTAGGGTGATATACTGCCTATCTAAGTGCTCAAGCTAATTTAGGAATTTATTTGGAATTATTTTATTAAAGTCATGCACTATTCACCTATCCGAAACAGGCAAAAAGTTGCATGTTCAGATAGCTAGAGGCATGTGATAGATGAATGGATGGCATTTTTGGATTCGTGGTATTTTTCTGATCAACTTTCATATATAAATTATTTTCATCGGAGTTACGGTTTAAAAGATATGATTTTTCTAAGTTTTAAACATTTTCTGAATTTTCCAGAACTAATTTAATTCGAAATTATATTAAATATTAAATGCTATGGGTACACAGAAGTGTACCCAGATATGTGCAACAGAGGCTGACAGCGGGTCCCAGTTGACTGCCCAGTCAGCAGTCAACTGGAGACTTTGACTGGTCAAAGGGGCCCAGGGGTCCCACATGTCATAGTCTGGGCACTGCCCAGTCAGCACATTGACTAGTCAACTGGGTCTAGTGGGACCCAGTTGGCAGTGACTGTTTAATTTAAATGTGTTTTATTTAATCTAACCAAATAATTAGTGATGTGGGCCCCGGTTGTCAGTGACCCAATTTAGTTAATAGGTTAGTTAAATTAAACCTAATGCTACAGTACCAGGGCCCACGTGTCAGTGGGGGTTAGAGGGAGATTAGGCCCTAATGGCCTGGCGGGTGGGTCCCGCCGGTGTTTAAACGCCGGCGCGCGTGCCGGTGACCAAACCGACGGCGGCGACGCGCGGGACTTCGCCGGAAAACGTGCACGAGGCACGGCTGAGGGCGTTCATGGGTTCTACGGGACGGGCGCGATGCGCCGCGTCCGATGGTGGCCGTGGTTGGCGCGGGGGTGGCTGGAGTCGACCGCTACGACGTCGTGCGGCGGCGGTGGTTTCGGGCGAGGTCGGTTTCGTCGCCTCGGGGCACGGCGAGGCTCGCGGTCGGGCTCGTTGACCTCCTGGGGATCCCAGGAGCGCGTCTGTGTGACCGGTTCGAGCGGAGGAGCTCGGACAGGAGTTCCCGGACTGCAATGGCGGACGGCGGAGCTGCGGCCACGGTGGGGGATGCTAGCGATGGCGCAGGAGCTCAGAGAGAGGGGAAAGAAGAGGTGACCGCTCACAGCGTTTGCAGGGAAGGCTTGAGGAGGTCGGCTGTGGTCGGAGAGCAGCGAATCGACGCTGACGATCTTCGGCACCCGAGGTCGAAGAGGAGCTCGCTGTCGTCGACGCAGGGCCTCCCGCATCGCTCCGCTCGGTGGGGAGGACGAAGACGTCGCTGCGGCTCTTCTGGACACAGCCGCGGGGCACGGGGACTAAGGTGGGCGCGCGCATGGCGAACGGTGGCGGCGACGTCGCTCGGAGATGGGAGGCAGAGAGAGACAGAGGGGGAAAATGGAGGGCATCTAGGGTTAGGGTTGGTCTCAGGGGCATCGCCGGCGTCTTGTAGTCGCCAGGGAGCTGCCGGATGGGTGGCACGTGGCCATCCACGGCCGCGGATGCGCCGCGGTCGTCCACCGCGCCTCCTGTGAGCAGGAGGTTAGGGACGATGGGGGGTAGCGGGCTGGGCCGTACTGTACACTCGAGGCCCAGCACAGTGGGCCTCTTTGCTTATTTTGTTTTTGTTTTTCTGTTTTATGTTTTCTTTTCTGTCTTATTTATTTTTAGCTACTGTTGGTCTTAGTAAAAATGAGTGACTGGTTCCATAAAATACTTTGCAAATCCAGCAATGCCACAAAAAGGTTGGGGGCATTTGAATCAAGTTTGGAATTTCTATAATTTAAAAGGATTTTATTTAATTGATTTTGGCATCTGTTTTAACTGTTTTGAGGCACCCAAACAATTGATAAAATGTTGGTTTCAATTTTATACAAGCTTAGGGAATATTTGCAAATCAAACATCATTTTAGTTTTCATGTTTGAAGAAATTATTTATTTGACTTTATTTTAAATTTGAATTATTGTTTTATTTTCATTAGGTGGCAATGTGGCTTAATAAAACATGATCACATGGCACATTAGGGTGAGGTTACTGTGGCCTAACACTGGGGGTGTTACAACTCTCCTCGTCTAACAAGAATTCTCATCCCGAGAATTAAGAGGTAGAGTAAGGGAAAAGTTCTGGTTTCGAAATTCTAACGAGTCTTCTAGTTCTTGGTTGCTCTTCTCGACGAGGTTGATTCATGGCACTGATGTCTTTACCTTGCTGCATCAAGGCATCATGATGAAGTCATCATCCTTTCTTCGGGATCTTCATCGTCCTACGAATGCGATTAGAGGGAAAACTTTGGAGGAACGTATCTCCACAAAGTTGGGTAACTGACGGTGAACTCAAAGAAGAAGGCATGAATTATTCCTCGAGTTGTTACTCAGGGAATTCACTGAGGGCAATATGCGATGGTTCAAAAGTTTCAAATGGGTAGGCAATCATTCGATGCCTGATCAGAAGGTGAAAAGGGGTTCAGAGCAATGAAATAAATATTTCGTCTGACACAAGAATAGATCTTCCCTTAGGCGGTGACTCGGGAATTACATACGAAGCCAAGTACAAAAGATACCTTGGAATCAAAGTGGTACAGGAGAGTCAGGTTTCGATCCTGTGGAACTATGGGTTATAGGTCCATCATGTGGATTAAGAGTAGGAACAGCGGTGACATCTTGCACGGTCTTGCTAGCAAGACATTTCTGAAGAAAGTCTGTCATATATGTCGACACAACGTCGGTACCAAGGGCGGGGGACGAAGAGAACCATCTTCCTGCTCGTCGAAACGACGCGGACCAATAGGCAAAGTTCTCGTCCACCGGCGGTTACCGAGATGTTAACAACAATAGTAATAGGGTCTTACTGACAGAGTAGTACACCGAGGTATTTACCTAAGCAGGGAATTATCACTGCTCAGATCAAATAAATTTTTAAGAATGTTAAACAGACCAATGGAAAGGAAAATGTGATTATCACATTAAACAGACCAATGGAAAGGAAAATGTGTATATTCTAGCATTAGGGGTATATCCTTTCCAAGAGGAAGCAGAGCGAGACAATCATGACAAGGCTCCAGGTAGGTAACCATTAAGACAAAGGGGCAAGGAATTTATGATGTTTACCCATACAATGATGCTTGGATAATTGATCAAGAAACATTTAGCATTATGTCGCCAATGTTGTTGCTTTGAGGATTGGTGTACCATAGGCATGCTTCGAGATAGCAACGACATGGTCACCAGGTAAAGGACCGGAGTTTGGGAATACAAAGGATCTGTCAAGAATATCTCCTAGAATAAATCATAGGATTTCCTCATGGAAGAATGGCAATTCTTGCTGAACAAGGCACTATAACAATATGTCATCCGACCACATGTGTCCGACATGACACCACCTTATCGGGTACCTAGAGACCAATGTTATAATTCTTGGAAGATATTCCAACCATCATATCTGTCCGAGATTCCAGATCTGACTGGTGCCATGACACTTCAGACTTAGCGGGCCCGAGAAGAAAGAGGATGCAACACCGACTGACGAGTTGACATTGTAAGATTCTCGGGAAATGAATTATGGAATCGGGTCCCGAAACAAGAGCTCATCATTATGCCAAGGAGAGGATGAGGAGGTGGCTGATGGACTCAGCGACAACTCATCGAGAATTCCAAACGGATGGATTTCCACAATTATGTGAGCAAGGAGACGACATTTGTCAATTCAAATGACATAATGTTGTATGCTCGAGGAAAACATACACCATTAATCATTGGTTGAAAGGGGCGTACGAAATGTGACCTCAGATAGCACGATCAATGTAGAGCGACGATTCGATAACCAGCAGTTGAAGAACGAACTGTCGATCGTTAACTCCAAAGCAACAGGGTTGCTAGAATTACAGAATCCAAGTAGTATCGCATTGCATATTGATATCCCGGTTAGAATCAACACGGGGACCAAGAAAGAACAGTGATGGTGAGAAGTAACACTATGTCAGGAATTTCTTAAGAGGTGGAGCAATCCTCACAACATACTCGACATAAAGACAGTAGCACTCCAAGATAGAACATAATATAAGCTGGATAGCAAGTTCCACCCATAACATGGACAAATTTGCGATGAAAGGAAGTCAAGGAGGTTGTCGTTGATAACAAAAATCATCGAGGGCAAGGAAGGTATTTCACCAAGAACTCAGTTGACGTCTCAGAAGAAGTCAAATTGTGGACGATGATCACGACACCTTTTGTCGATAGTTTTCAAGAGAATGCAACCGAACAGCGGTGGCGTCAAGTAGGGGAATGACAATGTGGAAGGTTATAGGAACAACAGATAAGATGCAAGCTCAATATCGGGGTTGCTTTTCAAGACAAACAACATGATGTTGAAAGCTCGACGTAAGCAATGCTCACACTCTGAAGAATTTGTGCACCAGAGAAGGACGAGGTAGCACAGTCGAAGATAGCAAGACAAGGATGTCTCCGATAGTCTAGGAATGACCAGATTGACTTTGATATTCCCAGTAACAATTACAAGGGATATTGAATTGCAGCGTGGAATAAATTTTCCAATCAGTGTTCTCGGTTGACACAATCCCAGAACCCGTGGAGTGATTAAGACAAGGAAAATTATTACCTCATCAAAGTTAATAAGATGTAGTGCAAAGGCGTGGTATCCTCGAGATACCAGGGGGTAATACTCGAAGGTAGATCAAAATAGAGATTGGGCAGGTGTATTGATCTGCCGAAGACAAGTGCTTGAACTTGTCCAAGAAATGGGATCAAAGAAGAACAATCATGGTCGAAACCACGGTTGCAAAGTACCAAAACATGGGTACAAGATCAATCCATACAAAGAGAAAGATTATTGTTACAAGAAGCTCCATGATAAGTCATACATCGGGTCCATGGGCATGAACACAAAGTTCAAGGTCGACCCCCATTTCTTCAAGGCATAACCTCTCATTCACTTCTCGCTTTCGATGAAGTTGCAGTGTTAAAATTTTATCGGGCTAAACAACAGAGAATATGACTCGAGAAAATTGTCGAGTTCACACGGATTAAGGAAAGCATAGGTTCAACCCAGCGGGGCATCTTAGGAACATATACCACAAACTTCAAGGGTGAATAACACAAGCTCGAAGGTAGAGCATGGTTGACAAAGGCAAAGGATACAATTTTACCAAAAGCATTTAAGTATTAGGGAGAGAACTCACAAGATTTGAATGCGAAGGATACCATCGGATAATCAACCCAGGAATGGGTCTGATGGTTCACAACGGAGCTGATGTGAGTATTGGTACTCAATCACAGGAAGAGAGAATGCAAGGCATCGGGGTATAGAACTCCCGAACAATTCGATGCTTAAATAACAAAGGAAATATGATTTCCAAAATGAAGGATCAGCAGCAGACGCTCTAATCAAGGATGGATAAGTTGAACAGACTCAGAGGCACAATCGGTCAAGGTTTGATTTGCCGAGAACCAGCTCATGTTTGAAAGGACGTCTGAGCCGGAAAGATAATTTAAATGGATCACCTGATGACTGCGTGCATACGCACACATTGAATCAATAGGTTCAAAATGGCAAAGACAAGGGATGTCAATGAAGACTACTAGACATATGTGTAGGGTAACGCAGCAGAAAACGAAAATTTTCTGACCTACGCACCAGCCCAGGACCACTATGGAGACTGCATACAAGGTTTGATCATTTTCGTTACCGACTCATAGCGCAGCGGAAGTAGAGTCGATGACGATCGGCGGTGCAGATCCCCGCAGCTAGGATTTACAACCTCCCAACCGCGAGGATGTATACCCTCATCTGCCCCGCGGACAGCCCTTCGGGAGGCGGTCGCACAGTCCCCCGGACGGTGTCGCGGACAGCCCTTCGGGAGGACCTCCGAAACTTGGACTGTCACTCGGACAGCCCTTCGGGAGGACCTCCAAAACTCGGATGGTCACACGGACAGCCCTTCGGGAGGCACTCTCGAACTAAGACCGAAACTACGATCTCTCTACAGAGTTGCACACATACGGTGTCATCTATCCGGCAGGGCTTCGCCGTCCAGAACTAGTTCCTGCCGGAACCCAGACAGCCTTTCGGCTCTACGAAAAACTCTTTTCGTGGGAGGGAGAGAGAGAGAGCTTGCAAAGCAAAGCATGTGTATGAGCACCAAGGATGAGGAAGTGGGCAGCCCACTCACCTCCTATTTATAGGAAAACCAAGGGGTAGGATGGTCACTTCAAGTACCAAAATATCCCACTTTATGTCACACATAAAAATCATAAGAAGGAAAATGGGTGCCATGTGGAGCTCCATGGAGGAGCTCCACCCTTGGCCGGCCAACCCTTGGGGGCCCCCATGAGGGGCTTCCTTAGTCCCCAAGGCCTTCTAGAAGCCTTTTGGGAAATATCCCAAAAGGTGATTTTCCATAAATATCCAAAAAGCACTTTCACTATTCACGACGACATTTTTCAGCGTCTGATCTAACTGAAAATATTCATGTGGGCTTAGAACATTTCCAGTACCCACCAAAATAATTTTCAACGCGAGCCGGAACAATTCCGGTTTAGTGATTTTCATCTGCGAAAAGCATCTGAAGCGGTTTCGGCAGCTCCGGAACATTTCCGGTTTTCATTCCGGAAAATTCCAGAATGTTTACAGAATGATTCTGGCACCCTCCAAGAATTATCAGGCATGTGCCAAAACCAATTTGACTTTATGGTATCCTCTGAAACAACTTTTCAGTTTCACCGGAACTCATCCTGTGACCTCTCTGCGGAACTTTTCCGCTGTCCGAAACTTTTCCGGCGTCCGAAACTTTTTCGGTGATTTTCTCTCAGACTCCCTGTCTAGTATTCAGCAAATAGATGACCCTTAAGCGTGTGACCCTATAGGTTCGGTGAAGCATAGACATGACCCGGAACCCCTTCCGATCAATGATCAACATCGGAGCCGTGGACACCCATATTGACCCCTATACCCACACGAATGAATATTCGAGTGAACCTTCAGTTGCCGTGTGCTATTCCTATTGCTTCGCGATATGTTACAATTACCCGAGGTGAGACATGTTGGCATCCTCGTGGATCAACAACTTGTCCACTATGCAAGTTACCTCGTTGCCGGTATTGTTCTCTTTTCTCGTTCCCGTGTTCCGGCATCCCCGTGATCAAATCACAAAGTGTCTGGCCAGACGATGATGGATACCGTAACACCGAGAGGGCCCAGAGATATCTCTCCATCATCGGAGGAGCAAATCCCAATCTTGAGCTATCAAGTTACTTGACATACTTTTCCATGAACCCGTAAGCCGCCGTAATAGCCACCCATTTACGGATGACGTTTAACAAACCCCAAAGTTCATGAAGCAAGCATGAAGAAACTTGATACTCTCATGGTCTAAGGAATTATGCAAACATTAACTTCTCTGTGTTATTAACCATTAACTTGTGACGAATGTATCTCATAGCATAACATCAATTCGGGTCGATTCAACACAAATGTTCTTCTAACATTGTGCCCTCAAAATTGCCGGCATAGCCATGCCCATGATCAGGAAAACAGGATCATCATGCAATACTTGAGCCAGTCTTAGAGGCCAGACTAGGAATACATTTTACCGTTTATTATTCCACACGTGCATATGAGCCTTCCTCCGAGCCTCGTGGTTATTGCAGACTCGAGAACCATAGCAGTTATAGCATGGAACATAAACCTAATTATGAACATGGAGATAATCAATAACATTTATTATTGCCTCTAGGGCATATCTCCTACAATCTCCCACTTGCACTAGAGTCAATAATCTAGTCAATGCTAATGCACTTTACACCTATGGCATATTGGTGTAAAATATGCTTCGCATGTGGTATAGCCTGATGTCCAACGGATCTGACGACTTCAGCTCCGTGTGTAACTTTGCATATCCTCGCGTTTTCACGCTTTCACAAAATTCATATTTTGTGTGGACTTGGCTTTGCATATGTGTGAATCATTGGTCGAACCTGATTCCTCAGACTGAGCTATGGAGCAACTATCTGCAATAGTGTCCCATAGACCAAAGCCATCTTGGAACCATACTAAGTTCATGAATGAACTATATGATTCAACAACTTCTTTGTCGCTTCTCAAGCGTCAACATACTTAGCCTTTGTTATAGAATTCGCTACAGTATCTTGTTTGGAACAATTTCCAACTACCGTGCCATCATATTGTGTATTACACAAAACCCTTAACTTAAATCGAAAATCGCATGGAGCATTGATGAAGACTGTATCGATGTAATTACTTACAACGAGCACTTCATAATCTCTTCTTGCGAGAAAACATGTCATCAGTACTACTCTAGTACCTAATGACATCTTTCACTATTGTCCCATGATGAGTACTTTTGATCACTTTGGTATCTATACTCGCAACAACTTTGGAGTATTGGACATATCTGGTTGTTTTTACATACCATGGAATACATGATTAATCCAAACACAAGAGTGTGTGGAATCACCATCATGTATTTTGCTCATCTGTGTTTTGAGACACCGAGTCTTGCAAAACTCTTTCCATGTGACTTCGGCAAGAATCACTCCTTGTCGTTTTAAATGCTAAAAGGTTTTAGCACCTTGTCAATATGTATTCATTGCTTAGCCCCATTAGGTAAATCTATCTCCATAGATCATCATGCCTAATATTGAGGCTTGTTTAGCCTAAGCACTTCATCGAAAAACTATTTTCAAATGAAGTCCTAATTCGTGTCAAGAAATTTATTTCTAATTAACAATGTGTCATGTACACACGGTTTTTAGAAATATTATTATGCTCCCACTTACTTTCTTGAATCACAAGCATCTTCGATACCCATTTGATGAAGTCAAACCCCTTTGTCCATTCCATCAAAAACGAAGATTCCAACTCCACTTTGCTCTCTTCTGTCCATCGCTGGAACTCTGAAGTTTGCATACTTACTAGCATCCTCTGGATCGACAAATTACTTTGGACTGTATCACATACAAGTCCTAGGTTTCATTTCCATCAGATGGAAATCCTTTCGTCATCCATGTTTCATATCTCACGATTGAAATATGTATTAATTGCTAGTTCAACCCGAACCGACTTTAAGCATCACTACGGTGAGACAATCTCATCGTAGTCAACTCCTTGAACTTGTTATTGCAACAAGTCGAGCTTTATGGATAAACATTTTATTCGTATCAGTTTTTAGTTCCATAAATATTCGTTAGACTCTAAGTCTTCCGAAAGGTGTATCAACATTTTAATCTCGAATCACTTATATGGAAACTATCTCGGATTGTATTGGCATTTAGCCAATTCCGGAGTCAGGGCCCATCACCGCTTCCTTGTGTATCATAGGTATACTGTTGTCCAACAACAATATCTCGTTTGCGCACCTGAGAGGTTTGCACGAGCCTTGCCTACGAGGTTCAGCTGCAAGTTCGACCGAAGTCCATACATTTTATTGTAGAGACTTCCGTATCAGTCGCAGTAGGAAACTCCGGAATCACTTCCAAGGTTTCTTTCCTTTGATCTGATGACGAAGATACTGGTTATCTCGTCGAGTTGCACTGTCCTCCCACTTGCCTTTTGTAAGAACTATTCTCTTTAAAAGCATACCGTTTTGTGGCAAAACCCTTTGCCTTGGTATAGTGGTGGGGGAATACCCAATGACATGGGATAACCTACAAAGTAGCACTTGTCTGATTTGGAATAGGTTTGTAACCTTTTACACAAGCCCCATATTCCAAATGTTAAGAAAATATATAACATGGATGGGCGTACCATACCATGTCGTTATTTCAACAGACCTGATGGATCTCTTTTCAGTGTAAAAGCCGCAGTCTCTAAAGCATTACTCTTTTAAAAGGGATAATGGCAAATCTATTTATGTCATCTTTGATCTTACCATGTCATAAATGGTTCGATTACATCTACACGGACTCTCCACTTGCAGTGGTGCTCCGGGAGGTGCTGGTTATGAAACCCCTTTCACAACTCATCAGACATTCGCTAAACTTGTAACTCAAATATTCCTTTCTGCAATCAAATTGTAGAAACATAATTTTCTTGTTACAACAACTTCTACTTCATTTTTGAAAACCTTATGAATGAATTCAAAAGATCCAGACTTACGTCTCAACAAGTAAATATCCACATATCTACTTGTGTCATTTCTGAAGATAGATAAATCCACTACTTGCAACAACATTTATTGGACTACACACATCATAATGTATGGTCACCAATATGTTCTTTGCTCATTCCTTATGCCCTGTGAATGGTATTTCAGTCACTTCACTTTTCAGAGGAAAGTTGCAAGTGTCAGATGATTCAAAATCAAACGACTTCAAAATCCATCATAATGGAATTTTCCATGCGGGTTTCTCCAATGTGACCAAGTGCAGTGCCACACTTGTGTGGTATTCTTTTAGTCTTGCGACATTTAGCGTCAGCGTTATGGATGTATCATATTTCCATCAATATTCATAACATACATCCCATCTTTGATGGAAGCATGGCCCTTCTTGTTATTCATAACACCGAACATCAAAAGTTCTCTTATGAATAACCTTCTTGCAAAATACCTTATGCAAAGGGCTAGAGTGTATGAAACTCTAAATGAATTATGAAAGTAAATACAGAGGTAATGTATTAATATCAATATTCATAACATACATCTCATTCATAATGAAAGTATGGCCCTTATGTTATTCATAACACCGAACATCAAAAGTTCTCTTATGAACAACCATCTTGCAAGATACCTTATGCAAAGGGCTGGAGCGTGAAACTCCAAAAGAATTATGAAAATAAATACATAGGTAATACACCGATGGAAGGTATAGTAACATTTACTATGTTCCCTGTGTGTATCTTAACCTCATTCCTGGCTAGTCTTTCAGGCCATAGTAGTTCTTACATCGAGTTGCAACAGAATGCAATCGAGCGGGTATCTTTGTGATCAACTCACAATACCCAAGAATTAGTGATCAACATGTTTAACCATAATTCCCAAGAACTATATCTTTGACCAGCCTTCTATACATCAAAAACTTGTATGACATTCATACATGAGCTGGATATTCCAGTCTTCTTTCCTTTTGCCTTTATACTTCTAACAGTTTAACTTTTAGTATTTCTCCTACTCTCAGAAGAAGCATCCAACTTGAGAGTGGCGTTAGCCCCGGACTTCCTAGGCGTGAAAATCTTACTAACACCCTTCGGACACTTCCTTTCTCTTTAAGTTGTTGTTTTATTCACCTTTCATCATATGACAGGCGTTCTCCTGGATCCCTCTCTTATCAGTCTAATGCATAGTAAACTCCTTTACTAATAGTTTGCAAACAAACATTGCTTTGGATATCTCATATCTTTTAGCCTTTGTCTGTCTCTGAAAATGATTTTCAGATTCCATGAATATCACATAACTATCCAAACTTTCGAAGTTCGGGTCTCATGGAAGCAAACATATTGCACTTTGACTGAAAAGGAATTCTAGCTTTTGGATCGAAGGACGAGAGTCACATGATCCATAGCATTAGCGGGAGAATACCGAAAGCATGCGATAGGACAAAGTCCTTCTCGGCACTCTTGAGGACAATCCTCACATTACGTTACCAACCGTAAAGTTTTAACCAGATATTTAACAGCTATTCAATTTTAATAGGGAAGGTGGAAACGCGAGCCATTATTCTACAACTATTATGCAAATCACACTTAGACAGTGTTCAAAATTAATTGCACTGAGAATTAAACAAGTTAATTCTACAGTGCGCTCCCACTCAAATCAATATCTCTCATAATTGATTGTGAGTGATACAAGATCCGCATTTCAATTCGACGCCATTGACGGGTTCATCACTGATGACGTGAATTTCAATCGGTAGGCCAACTTGCCAATCACATCTCTATGTGACTCTTGTTCATCTTTCGATGCGTGTGTTCCGAGCTCAGGACTGTCCTGCCTGAACGTCAAGACAGCCAAGTGATCTCGCTGCGAAGTCTGACCTCACCCGCCTCACACATCCCTAATCGTTCGTACTCATGTGTACATGTCATACCCCGAAGAGTTAGGTGCCGTGACGGTGCTACACTTGGGAGAACACTAACTACTTGATATTTTTGTGAGAGATCACCCTAATAAAAAGCGACTACCGCGCAATCAAGAAGGGTGCATCATAAGGGATAAACATCTCAGGCAATTCATAATAGCATGATATGGTATAGCCCTTTCTGACGGAGAAGTCTTTCATTTCTTCGTCTCCGGCATTCGCGTCGGTGTTCACCTTCGCGAAGATTGCCACCACCTTGTCGATGCACCAGATAATATTGCTATCTCTATAGCTAATAAAATAAGTGCATTACATAAGGTTGACACGCAGGTCATTAAAGTGCAATCATATGGCTCCAGCCATCATGCTGAATCATGACACGCAGGTCATGTTAATTTACATCATATAGTCATCTCATACATAGTCAAATTTATATGAGCACTGCTATATCACATCACATGCACATGCAAACCATCCTGCAAAACCAAGTTAGACGCCTCTAATCGGTTCATGCAAAAACTTGTTTTACGTGGCTTCTAAGGTTTCGAAACAAACCGAAGCTACCAACGTCCATCATCAAGCATGATAATCCAAGTTGCTAGATTAACTTTCCAGGGTGTATGAAACACGAGATAATAAAATCTCGAGCCCCATACTAAACTTCATCATACGCGTGACCCCCGTGCAGATCACATCTGCATTGCCCTTTCGTCTGCGAAACATCCATCTTTCTCAACTATGGTGGAACCCAAAGAACTGTTAGCACTTCGTTGATTTGTCAATCCGCATACTCAGGAGCAGCATGAAAGGATCGCGGATTGCCAGAACTTTGTGAGATTCCACCATGCCGTCAAGATCAGGACTACACAAATTCAAGGGAAGCAACAAGAACATCGGGAAACAGATTTCATCTGCTACCCGCACAAATAATTTTCAGTAATAGATCTCATCTACTACCTAATTATATTTTGCAACACCCATACATCTCTATGTATTCTAGATCGCAACCTGCATCTACGCATAACCTGGCTGTGATACCACTGTAGGGTAACGCAGCAGAAAACGAAAATTTTCTGACCTACGCACCAGCCCAGGACCACTATGGAGACTGCATACAAGGTTTGATCATTTTTGTTACCGACTCGTAGCGCAGCGGAAGTAGAGTCGATGACGATCGGCGGTGAAGATCCCCGCAGCTAGAATTTATAACCTCCCAACCGCGAGGATGTATACCCTCATCTGCCCCGCGGACAGCCCTCCGGGAGGCGGTCGCACAGTCCCCCGGACGGTGTCGCGGACAGCCCTTCGGGAGGACCTCCGAAACTTGGACTGTCACTCGGACAGCCCTTCGGGAGGACCTCCAAAACTCGGACGGTCACACGGACAGCCCTTCGGGAGGCACTCTCGAACTAAGACCGAAACTACGATCTCTCTACAGAGTT
This sequence comes from Elymus sibiricus, assembly GCA_039707655.1. Classification (NCBI taxonomy): domain Eukaryota; kingdom Viridiplantae; phylum Streptophyta; class Magnoliopsida; order Poales; family Poaceae; genus Elymus; species Elymus sibiricus. The sequence continues at coordinate 528,470,025 of CM077675.1, forward strand.
GCACACATACGGTGTCATCTATCCGGCAGGGCTTCGCCGTCCAGAACTAGTTCCTGCTGGAACCCAGACAGCCTTTCGGCTCTACGAAAAACTCTTTTCGTGGGAGGGAGAGAGAGAGCTTGCAAAGCAAAGCATGTGTATGAGCACCAAGGATGAGGAAGTGGGCAGCCCACTCACCTCCTATTTATAGGAAAACCAAGGGGTAGGATGGTCACTTCAAGTACCAAAATATCCCACTTTATGTCACACATAAAAATCATAAGAAGGAAAATGGGTGCCATGTGGAGCTCCATGGAGGAGCTCCACCCTTGGCTGGCCAACCCTTGGGGGCCCCCATGAGGGGCTTCCTTGGTCCCCAAGGCCTTCTAGAAGCCTTTTGGGAAATATCCCAAAAGGTGATTTTCCATAAATATCCAAAAATTACTTTCACTATTCACGACGACATTTTTCAGCGTCTGATCGAACTGAAAATATTCATGTGGGCTTAGAACATTTCCAATACCCACCAAAATAATTTTCAACGCGAGCCGGAACAATTCCGGTTTAGTGATTTTCATCTGCGAAAAGCATCTGAAGCGGTTTCGGCAGCTCCGGAACATTTCCGGTTTTCATTCCGGAAAATTCCAGAATGATTCTGGCACCCTCCAAGAATTATCAGGCATGTGCCAAAACCAATTTGACTTTATGGTATCCTCTGAAACAACTTTTCAGTTTCACCGGAACTCATCCGGTGACCTCTCTGCGGAACTTTTCCGCTGTCCGAAACTTTTCCGGCGTCCAAAACTTTTTCGGTGATTTTCTCTCATACTCCCTGTCTAGTATTCAGCAGATAGATGACCCTTAAGCGTGTGACCCTATAGGTTCAGTGAAGCATAGACATGACCCGGAACCCCTTCCGATCAATGATCAACATCGGAGCCGTGGACACCCATATTGACCCCTATACCCACACGAATGAATATTCGAGTGAACCTTCAGTTGCCGTGTGCTATTCCTATTGCTTCGCGATATGTTACAATTACCCGAGGTGAGATATGTTGGCATCCTCGTGGATCAACAACTTGTCCACTATGCCAGTTACTCGTTGCCGGTATTGTTCTCTTTTCTCGTTCCCGTGTTCCGGCATCCCCGTGATCAAATCACAAAGTGTCTGGCCAGACGATGATGGATACCGTAACACCGAGAGGGCCCAGAGATATCTCTCCATCGTCGGAGGAGCAAATCCCAATCTTGAGCTATCAAGTTACTTGACATACTTTTCCATGAACCCGTAAGCCGCCGTAATAGCCACCCATTTACGGATGACGTTTAACAAACCCCAAAGTTCATGAAGCAAGCATGAAGAAACTCGATACTCTCATGGTCTAAGGAATTATGCAAACATTAACTTCTCTGTGTTATTAACCATTAACTTATGACGAATGTATCTCATAGCAGAACATCAATTCGGGTCGATTCAACACAAATGTTCTTCTAACATTGTGCCCTCAAAATTGCCGGCATAGCCATGCCCATGATCAGGAAAACAGGATCATCATGCAATACTTGAGCCAGTCTTAGAGGCCAGACTAGGAATACATTTTACCGTTTATTATTCCACACGTGCATATGAGTCTTCCTCCGAGCCTCGTGGTTATTGCAGACTCGAGAACTGTCGTGGATTTGTCACGGCAAGATGTCCTAGTGTAAGGACTTAGTCGTGGGGCCAATGCATCTAACTGGTAGCTTGAGAGGGGTTGAGCGGGATGAGAGACGCGAGAGTTTACCCAGGTTCGGCCCCTCCGATGGAGGTAAAAGCCTACGTCCTGCTTTGTGTCTTATATTGATGACGATGACGATCTCGGTTACAAGGGTGCGGAGTCGCTACCTCTAATCTCGAGACCCTCTAATCTGACTATCTTTTTTGACCTGTCTTTAAGACCTGTCTATCGAGACGTCTAACCTAACCCTCTTGGGGTGACCCGCCCCTCCTTATAAAGGCTGAAGGGGCGGTTTACATGTAGAGTCTAAGTCGGATTGATGACTTCCCATCGCGGGCTTCTCTTCATGGGCTTCCGAGTCCTGGGCTTCTTCCCAACCCCGGGCGGCTTACACCGGGCGGGTTACAACCAGGGCTTATCTTCAGAGACTCGTCTCCGGGACTGTCTGATAACACTGTTCACCTCCTGGCACTGTAGCAGCCGGGTTAACCTCCTGACACTGTAACCGGGTTAACATCCTGACACTGTAGCCGGGTTAGCATCCTGACACTGTAGCCGGGTTAGCATCCTGACACTGTAGCTGCCGGGTTACAATTGTCTGCCGGGTTAGAACTGTAACCAGGTCTGTACTGTTTGCCGGGTCAGCATGTCTGCCGGGTCAGTACTGTTCTCCGGGTCAGTACTGTTTACCGGGTCAGCATGTCTGCCGGGTCATATCGCGGGGTAATATCCCCGTCATTAGCCCCCAGGTTAGCTTGAATTTATTCATGGTAAGCTCCATCGTCTTGCAGGTATATGTCCGTTGAAAAAAAATATTGGGAATACAACACCCATATGCCGTTGAGTCGGCCTTCAATGCTCTTGGCGGGTATCCTCCGCCGGGTTATAATCATTGATGGTGCCGGGTTATGATTGTTGGTGACGCTAGGTCAAATAACTGGACTCCAGCTGAAATTGACATCTTGAAAACTCTCTTCAATTTTTTGATATATTCATATTACCTGTAGCCCCCAAGCTCCAAGTTGATCCATGATGACTTGGCGCTTTGCAACAATATCTTTGATTGTGTAGCCCCCAAGTACCAGGTTGTCTTGCCTGCAGCAGCCTGGGACTTGTAACTGTCTTATACCTTATAAAGCTTCAGCTGGTGTAGCCCCCAAGGGCCGGCTCATCAGTATGTGATGCGTCGGGTCTTCAATTTGTACCTTATAATCTGTTTGAACAACTGAATACTGTATCCCCAAAGTACCGGGTCGCATGCCTGCAGCGACTTGGGACTTTAGAAAATTTGATCTGAGCGGTGTAGCCCCCAAGTGCCGGGTCAGTAAGAAGTACTGGGCTGGGACTTAACAAAATATAGAAAGGCTGGCTCATCTCCTTGAGACAACAAGATCTGTAGACCATGTAAATGTTGGGGAATGTTGCATGGGAAACAAAAAATTTCCTACGCACACGTAAGACCTATCCATGGTGATGAGCATCTACGAGAAGGAGATTGTATCTACATACCCTTGTAGATCGCTAAGCGGAAGCGTTAAGAAACGCGGTTGATGTAGTCGAACGTCTTCGCGATCCAAATCGCTGAGCGTCCCGCGATCCAATCACGATCCTTCCGATCTAGTGCCGAATGGACGGCACCTCCGCGTTCAACACACGTACGGCTTGATGACGCCTTCACCTCCTCGATCCAGCGAGTGAAGGTGAAGTAGTAGATGAGTTCCAGCAGCACGACGGCGTGGTGATGGCGGTGAGGAACAATCTCAGCAGGGCTTCGCCAAGCACTACGGAGATTATGACGGAGGAACTAGAGGGCTAGGGTTGCCGGCACACGGCTTGGGAAATCCTGATGTGTCCCGTGTGCTAGCCCTGCCCCTCTATTTATATGTTGAGCCCTGGGGTCTAAACTTGGAGGAAAAACCTCTACAAGGTCGGTTTTGCCCGCAAGGAAAAAGTCCAACTCGGATCCCTGCAGCACTGCGCACAAGCGGTAGTACCGCTCGGGAGCGGTAGTACCGCTTGAGCGGTAGTACCGCTTCATCCAAGCGGTAGTACCGCTTGCGCGGTAGTACTGCCTTACCAGCGGTAGTACCGCTTAAGGCAGCAGCAAAACTTCCTTTTGCACTTTCCAATACCTCGTGGGTTTCATCCCTTTGGCTTATATAAAGTGTTGCTGCACTCAAACACTTCGGTAAACATCCGGAACCCCTTTCGGTGAATTCCGGAACCCTTCCGGAGATCAAAACACTATTATCACATATATCAATCTTTACCTCCGGACTCTTCCGGAGATCCTCGTCATGTCCGGGATCTTATCCGAGACTCCGAACAACCTTCGGTCACCAACACAATCACTCAACTATACCAATCGTCACCAAACGTTAAGTGTGTAGACCCTGCGGGTTCGAGAACTATGTAGACATGACCGAGACACCTCTACGGTCAATAACCAATAGCGGGACCTGGATGCCCATATTGGTTCCTACATACTCTACGAAGATCTATATCGGTCGAACCTCTATGTCAAGGATTCAGTTAATCCCGTATGCTGTTCCCTTTGTTCTTCGGTATGTTACTTGCCCGAGATTCGATCGTCGGTATCCCTATACCTAGTTCAATCTCGTTACCGGCAAGTCTCTTTACTCGTTCCGTAATACAAGATCCCGTGGCTAACACATTAGTCACATTGCTTGCAAGGCTTATAGTGATGTTGTATTACCGAGTGGGCCCTGAGATACCTCTCCGTCACACGGAGTAACAAATCCCAGTCTTGATCCATGCCAACTCAACAGACACCCTCGGAGATACCTGTAGAGCATCTTTATAGTCACCCAGTTACGTTGTGACGTTTGATACACACAAGGCATTCCTCCGGTGTCAGTGAGTTGCATGATCTCATGGTCATAGGAACAGATACTTGACATGCAGAAAACCATAGCAATAAACTGACACGATCATATGCTATGTTTATAGTTTGGGTCTTGTCCATCACATCATTCTCCTAATGATGTGATCCCGTCATCAAATGACATCTCATGTCTATGGCTAGGAAACCTTTACCATCTATGATTAACGAGTTAGTTAACTAGAGGCTTACTAAGGACACATTGTTTGTCTATGTACCCACACATGTATTTGAGTTTCCAATCAATACAATTATAGCATGGATAATAAACGATTATCATGAACAAGGAAATATATAATAATAACTACTTTATTATTGCCTCTAGGGCATATTTCCAACAGTCTCCCACTTGCACTAGAGTCAATAATCTAGCTCACATCACTATGTGATTTACATTGTAATGAATCTAACACCCATACAGTTCTGGTGTTGATCATGTTTAGCCCTTGGAAGAGGTTTAGTCATCGGATCAGCAACATTCAGATCCGTGTGCACTTTGCAAATATTTATGTCGTCCTCCTTGATGTAATCGTGGATGGAATTGAAACGTCGCTTTATGTATCTGGTCCTCTTGTGAAACCTGGGTTCCTTGGCTAGAGCAATGGCACCAGTGTTGTCACAGAACAGAGTCATTGGGTTCAGTGCACTAGGCACTACTCCAAGATCTGTCATGAACTCCTTCATCCAGACACCTTCCTTCGCCGCCTCCGAGGCAGCGATGTACTCCGCTTCGCATGTAGAATCAGCTACTACGCTTTGCTTGGAACTGCACCAGCTAACCGCACCTCCATTGAGAATAAATACGTATCCGGTTTGTGACTTAGAGTCATCCGGATCAGTGTCAAAGCTTGCATCGACGTAACCCTTTACGACGAGCTCTTGATCACCTCCATAAACGAGAAACATGTCCTTAGTCCTTTTCAGGTATTTCAGGATATTCTTGACCGCCGTCCAGTGTTCCACTCCTGGATCACTTTGAAACCTTCCGGCCATACTTATGGCAAGGCTGACATCGGGTCTTGTGCACAGCATTGCATACATGATAGAGCCTATGGCTGAAGCATAGGGGACGACACTCATCTTTTCTCTATCTTCTGTAGTCACTGGGCATTGAGTCTTACTCAACTTCACACCTTGCAAAACAGGCAAGAACCCCTTCTTGGACTGATCCATTTTGAACTTCTTCAAAATCTTATCAAGGTATGTGCTTTGTGTAAGTCCTATTAAACGTCTTGATCTATCTCTATAGATCTTGATGCCTAATATGAAAGCAGCTTCTCCTAGGTCCTTCATTGAAAAACTCTTATTCAAATATTCCTTCACGCTTTCCAACATTTCTATATTGTTTCCAATCAGCAATATGTCATCCACATATAATATTAGAAACGCTATAGAGCTCCCACTCACTTTCTTGTAAATACAAGCTTCTCCGTAAACTTGTATAAACCCGAACGCTTTGATCACCTCATCAAAGCGAAGATTCCAACTCCGAGATGCTTGCACCAGTCCATAAATGGATCGCTGGAGTTTGCAAACTTTGTCAGCATTCTCTGGATCGACAAAACCTTCTGGTTGCATCATATACAACTCTTCCTTAAGGAAACCGTTAAGGAACGCTGTTTTGACATCCATATGCCAAATTTCATAATCGAAAAAGGCAGCTATTGCTAACATGATTCTGACAGACTTAAGCATCGCTACGGGTGAGAAGGTCTCATCGTAGTCAACTCCTTGAACTTGTGAAAAACCCTTTGCCACAAGTCGAGCTTTATAGACGGTGACATTACCGTCCGCGTCCGTCTTCCTCTTAAAGATCCATTTGTTCTGAATGGCCTTACGCCCTTCAGGTAATGCTTCCAAAGTCCACACTTTGTTTTCATACATGGATCCCATCTCGGATTTCATGGCCTCTAACCACTTCTCGGAATCCGGGCCCACCATCGCTTCTCCATAGCTCGTAGGTTCATCGTTGTCCAACAACATGACCTCTAAGATAGGGTTGCCGTACCATTCAGGAGCAGTACGCGTCCTTGTCGACCTACGAGGTTCGATAGCAACTTGATCCGAAGCTTCATGATCATCATCATTAACTTCCTCTTCAAATAATGTAGGCTCTACAGAAACATCTTTCTGCGCTGCGCTATTCTCTGGTTGAAGTAAAGGCTCAATAACCTCATCAAGTTCTATCTTCCTCCCACTCAATTCTTTCGAGAGAAACTCTTTCTAAAGAAATGTTCCGTTTTTAGCGACAAACACTTTGCCTTCGGATCTGAGATAGAAGGTATACCCTGTTGGAAATATGCCCTAGAGGCAATAATAAATTGGTTATTATTATATTTCCTTGTTCATGATAATCGTTTATTATCCATGCTATAATTGTATTGATTGGAAACTCAAATACATGTGTGGGTACATAGACAACACTGTGTCCCTAGTAAGCCTCTAGTTGACTAGCTCGTTGATCAAAGATGGTTAAGGTTTCCTAGCCATTGACATGAGATGTCATTTGATAACGGGATCACATCATTAGGAGAATGATGTGATGGACAAGACCCAAACTGTAAACGTAGCATTTGATCGTGTCAGTTTATTGCTATTGTTTTCTGCATGTCAAGTATCTGTTCCTTTGACCATGAGATCATGCAACTCACTAACACCGGAGGAATACCTTGTGTGTATCAAACGTCGCAACGTAACTGGGTGACTATAAAGGTGCTCTACAGGTATCTCCGAGGGTGTCTGTTGGGTTGGCATGGATCAAGACTGGGATTTGTTACTCCGTATGACGGAGAGGTATCTCAGGGCCCACTCGGTAATACAACATCACAATGAGCCTTGCAAGCAATGTGACTAAAGTGTTAGCCACGAGATCTTGTATTACGGAACGAGTAAAGAGACTTGCCGGTAACGAGATTGAACTAGGTATAGTGATACCGACGATCGAATCTCGGGCAAGTAACATACCGAAGAACAAAGGGAACATCATACGGGATTAACTGAATCCTTGACATAGAGGTTCGACCGATAAAGATCTTCGTAGAATATGTAGGAGCCAATATGGGCATCCAGGTCCCGCTATTGGTTATTGGCCGTAGAGGTGTCTCGGTCATGTCTACATAGTTCTCGAACCCGCAGGGTCTACACACTTAACGTTTGGTGACGATTAGTATAATTGAGTTATTATGTTGGTGACCGAAAGTTGTTCGGAGTCCCGGATAAGATCCCGGACATGACGAGGATCTCCGGAATAGTCCGGAGGTAAAGATTGATATATGTGATAATAGTGTTTTGATCTCTGGAAGGGTTCCGGAATTCACCGGAAGGGGTTCCGGATGTTTACCGAAGTGTTCGGGTGCAGCAACACTTTATATGAGCCAAAGGGATAAAGCCCACAATGTATTGGAAAGTGCAAAAGTAGTTTTGCTGCCGCGTAAGCGGTACTACCGCTTGGTGAAGCGGTACTACCGCCGGAGCGGTACTACCGCTTGTGTGAAGCGGTACTACCGCCCAAGCGGTACTACCGCTTGTGTGAAGCGGTACTACCGCTTGTGCGCGGCTGTGCACGGTTCGGCAGGGATCCGAGTTGGACTCTTTCCCTGCGGGCCAAACCGACCTTGTGCGGGCAAAACCGACCCGGAGGAGGCTTTTACTCCAAGTTTAGACCCCAAGGCTCAACATATAAATAGAGGGGCAGGGCTAGCACACGGGATACATCAAGATTTCCCCAAGCCGTGTGCGGCAACCCTAACCCTCTAGTTCCTCCGTCATAATCTCCGTAGCGCTTGGCGAAGCCCTGCAGAGATTGTTCCTCACCACCATCACCACGCCGTCGTGCTGCTGGAACTCAACCACTACTTCACCATCGCTCGCTGGATCGAGGAGGTGAAGGCGTCATCAAGCCGTACGTGTGTTGAACGCGGAGGTGCCGTCCGTTCGGCACTAGATCGGAAGGATCGTGATTGGATCGCGGGACGCTCGGCGATTTGGATCGCGAAGACGTTCGACTACATCAACCGCGTTTATTAACGCTTCCGCTTAGCGATCTACAAGGGTATGTAGATTCACTCTCCCTCTCGTAGATGCTCATCACCATGGATAGATCTTATGTGTGCGTAGGAAAATTTTTGTTTCCCATGCAACGTTCCCCAACAGTGGCATCATGAGCTAGGTCTATGCGTAGATGAGATCTCGAGTAGAACACAAACGAGTTGTGGGCGTGGGTGTATACATATTGCTTGCCGTTACTAGTTGATACTTGATTCAGCGGCATTGTGAGATGAAGCGGCCCGGACCGACATTACGCGTACGCTTACGCGAGACTGGTTTTACCGCTGCGTGCACTTGTTGCATAAAGGTGACTGGCGGGTGTCTGTCTCTCTCACTTTAGTTGAATCGGTTCAATGAAGAGGGTTCTTTTAGAAGATCAAAAAGCAATCACTACACCACGTTGTGGTTTTGCGTAGGTAAGAACGGTTCTTGCAAACCCATAGCAGCCACGTAAAATTTGCAACAACAATTAGAGGACGTCTAACTTGTTTTTGCAGGGTATGATGTGATATGATATGGCCAATTACATGATGAGATATATGTGATGTATGAGATGATCATGTTTTGTATAGAATATCACGACTTGCATGTCGATGAGTACGGCAACTGGCAGGAGCCATAGAGTTGTCTTTAATTATTGTATGACCTGCGTGTCAATCATTAAGCGCTATGTAATGCTTTACTTTATCGCTAAACGTTAGCTATAGTCGTGGAAGCAACAGTCGGCGCGACAACCTTATGGCGACACGTTGATGGAGATCAAGATGATGGAGATCATGGTGTCATGCCGGTGACGATGGAGATCATGCCGGTGCTTTGGAGATGGAGATCAAAAGCACAAGTTCATGGCCATATCATGTCACTTATGATTTGCATGTGATGTTAATCCTTTTATGCATCTTATTTTGCTTAGGACGACGGTAGCATTATAAGGTGATCCCTCACTTAAATTTCAAGATAAATTGTGTTCTCCCCAAGTGTGCACCGTTGCGAAAGTTCGTCGTTTCGAGACACGCCGTGATGATCGGGTGTGATAGACTCTACGTTCGCATACAACGGGTGTAAGCCATGTTACACGTGCGGAACACTCGGGTTAAACTTGACGAGCCTAGCATGTACAGACATGGCCTCGGAACACAAGAGACCGAAAGGTCGAACATGAGTCATATAGTAGATATGATCAACATGAAGATGTTCACCATTGAAACCACCTCAACTCACGTGATGATCGGACTTGAGTTGGTGGATTTGGATCATGTTACACTCGAATGACCGGAGGGATGTCAATTTGAGTGGGAGTTTTTAAGTAATATGATTAACTAAACTCATTATCTAGAACAATAGTCTAAGTTGTCTTTGCTATATTCATGTTGTAGATCATGGCTCGCGCAGTAGCACCCCTGAATTTTAATGCGTTCCTAGAGAAAGCTAAGTTGAAAGATGATGGAAGTAACTTTGTGGACTGGGCCCGTAATCTAAGGATTATCCTTACGGCTTCCCAGAAGGCTTATGTCCTTGATGCACCGCTTGGTGATCCACCCGCTCCAGTTGAGTCTCTAGACGTTGTGAACGCCTGGCAGGCTCGTTCTGATGATTACTCAATAGTTCAATGTGCAATGTTGTATGGCTTAGAACCGGGACTTCAAAGACGTTTTGAACGTCATGGAGCATATGAGATGTTCCAGGAGTTGAAGTTTATCTTTCAGAAGAATGCCCGGATCGAGAGATATGAGATCTCCGATAAGTTCTATGCTTGCAAGATGGAGGAGAACGGATCTATCAGTGATCACGTGCTCAGAATGTCTGGGTACTCCACCCGTCTGGCTGAGTTAGGGATGCCCCTTCCGCCAGAGGCTATCACTGACAGAGTTCTTCAATCATTGCCACCTAGCTACAAGAGCTTCGTGTTGAACTATAACATGCACGGGATGAACAAGTCAGTCGCCGAGCTGTTTGCGATGCTGAAAGCCGCTGAGTCTGAAATTCAGAAGGAGCATCAAGTGTTGATGGTCAATAAAACCACTAGTTTCAAGAAAAATGGCAAGGGTAAGAAGGGTAACTCCAAGAAGAGTGGCAAAGCAGTTGCTCCTCTCGTGAAGAAACCCAAGGCTGGACCCAAACCAGAAACTGTGTGTTTTCATTGCAAGGGAACTGGACACTGGAAGCGGAATTGCCCCAAGTATTTGGCTGACAAGAAGGCGGCCAACAACAAACAAGGTATATATGATATACATGTTATTGATGTGTACCTTACCAACTCTCGTTGTAGTGCCTGGGTATTTGATACCGGTGCGGTTGCTCATATTTGCAACTCAAAACAGGAACTGCGGAATAGACGGAGGCTGGCAAAGGACGAAGTGACGATGCGCGTGGGAAATGGTTCCAAGGTTGATGTGATCGCCGTCGGCACGCTCGCTCTTCGATTACCGTCGGGATTAGTGATGAACCTAAATAAGTGTTATTTGGTGCCTGCGTTAAGCATGAACATTATATCTGGATCTTGTTTATTGCGAGACGGTTACTCATTTAAATCAGAGAATAATGGTTGTTCTATTTATATGAGTAATATCTTTTATGGTCATGCACCCAATGTGAGGGGTTTATTCTTGTTGAATCTCGATAGTAATGATACACATGTTCATAACATTGATGCCAAAAGATGTAGAATTGATAATGATAATACCACTTTCTTGTGGCACTGCCGTTTAGGTCATATTGGCGTAAAACGCATGAGGAAGCTCCATGCTGATGGACTTTTGGAGTCACTTGATTTTGAATCACTTGACACATGTGAGCCATGCCTCATGGGCAAGATGACTAAAACTCCGTTCTCTGGAACAATGGAACGGGCAAGTGACTTATTGGAAATCATACATACTGATGTGTGCGGTCCGATGAGCATTGAGGCGCGCGGTGGTTATCGTTACTTTCTCACCTTCACTGATGACTTAAGTAGATATGGGTATATTTACTTAATGAAACGCAAGTCTGAAACATTTGAAAAGTTCAAACAATTTCAGAGTGAAGTTGAGAATCATCGTAACAAGAAGATTAAATTCCTACGATCTGATCGAGGAGGAGAATATCTGAGTTATGAGTTTGGCAGTCACTTAAGACAATGTGGAATTGTTTCACAACTGACACCGCCTGGAACACCACAGCGTAATGGTGTGTCCGAACGTCGTAATCAAACTTTATTGGATATGGTGCGATCTATGATGTCTCTTGCCGATTTGCCACTATCGTTTTGGGGTTATGCATTAGAGACAGCTGCATTCACTTTAAATAGGGCACCATCGAAATCCGTTGAGACGACGCCGTATGAACTTTGGTTTGGCAAGAAGCCGAAACTGTCGTTTCTTAAAGTTTGGGGATGTGATGCTTATGTCAAAAAGCTTCAGCCTGAAAAGCTGGAACCCAAAGCGGAGAAATGCGTCTTCATAGGATACCCAAAAGAGACAATTGGGTATACCTTCTACCTCAGATCCGAGGGCAAAGTGTTTGTCGCTAAAAACGGAACATTTCTTGAGAAAGAGTTTCTCTCGAAAGAATTGAGTGGGAGGAAGATAGAACTTGATGAGGTTGTTGAACCTTTACTTCAACCTGAGAGTAGCGCAGCGCAGAAAGTTGTTTCTGTGGAGCCTACATTAGCTGAAGAGGAAGTTAATGATGATGATCATGAAGCTTTGGATCAAGTTGCTATCGAACCTCGTAGGTCGACAAGGACGCGTACTGCTCCTGAGTGGTACGGCAACCCTGTCTTAGAGGTCATGTTGTTAAACAACGATGAACCTACGAGCTATGGAGAAGCGATGATGGGCCCGGATTCCGAGAAGTGGTTAGAGGCCATGAAATCCGATATGGGATCCATGTATGAAAACAAAGTATGGACTTTGGAAGTATTACCTGAAGGGCGTAAGGCCATTCAGAACAAATGGATCTTTAAGAGGAAGACGGACGCGGACGGTAATGTCACCGTCTATAAAGCTCGACTTGTGGCAAAGGGTTTTTCACAAGTTCAAGGAGTTGACTACGATGAGACCTTCTCACCCGTAGCGATGCTTAAGTCCGTCAGAATCATGTTAGCAATAGCTGCCTTTTTCGATTATGAAATTTGGCAGATGGATGTCAAAACAGCGTTCCTTAACGGTTACCTTAAGGAAGAGTTGTATATGATGCAACCAGAAGGTTTTGTCGATCCAGAGAATGCTGACAAAGTTTGCAAACTCCAGCGATCCATTTATGGACTGGTGCAAGCATCTCGGAGTTGGAATCTTCGCTTTGATGAAGTGATCAAAGCGTTCGAGTTTATACAAGTTTACGGAGAAGCTTGTATTTACAAGAAAGTGAGTGGGAGCTCTATAGCGTTTCTAATATTATATGTGGATGACATATTGCTGATTGGAAACAATATAGAAATGCTGGAAAGCGTAAAGGAATATTTGAACAAGAGTTTTTCAATGAAGGACCTAGGAGAAGCTGCTTTCATATTAGGCATCAAGATCTATAGAGATAGATCGAGACGCTTAATAGGACTTTCACAAAGCACATACCTTGACAAAGTTTTGAAGAAGTTCAAAATGGATCAGTCCAAGAAGGGGTTCTTGCCTGTATTGCAAGGTGTGAAGTTGAGTAAGACTCAATGCCCAGTGACTGCAGAAGATAGAGAAAAGATGAGTGTCATCCCCTATGCTTCGGCCATAGGCTCTATCATGTATGCAATGCTGTGCACAAGACCCGATGTCAGCCTTGCCATAAGTATGGTCGGAAGGTTTCAAAGTGATCCAGGAATGGAACACTGGACGGCGGTCAAGAATATCCTGAAGTACCTGAAAAGGACTAAGGACATGTTTCTCGTTTATGGAGGTGATCAAGAGCTCGTCGTAAAGGGTTACGTCGATGCAAGCTTTGACACTGATCCGGATGACTCTAAGTCTCAAACCGGATACGTATTTATTCTTAATGGGGGTGCGGTTAGCTGGTGCAGTTCCAAGCAAAGCGTGGTAGCTGATTCTACATGCGAAGCGGAGTACATCGCAGCCTCGGAGGCGGCGAAGGAAGGTGTCTGGATGAAGGAGTTCATGACAGATCTTGGAGTAGTGCCTAGTGCGCTTAACCCAATGACTCTGTTTTGTGATAACACTGGTGCCATTGCTCTAGCCAAGGAACCAAGATTTCATAAGAGGACCAGACACATAAAGCGACGTTTCAATTCCATCCGCGATTACATCAAGGAGGACGACATAAATATTTGCAAAGTACACACGGATCTAAATGTTGCAGATCCGATGACTAAACCTCTTCCAAGGGCTAAACATGAACAACACCAGAACTGCATGGGTGTTCGATTCATTACAATGTAAATCACATAGTGATGTGAACTAGATTATTGACTCTAGTGCAAGTGGGAGACTGTTGGAAATATGCCCTAGAGGCAATAATAAATTGGTTATTATTATATTTCCTTGTTCATGATAATCGTTTATTATCCATGCTATAATTGTATTGATTGGAAACTCAAATACATGTGTGGGTACATAGACAACACTGTGTCCCTAGTAAGCCTCTAGTTGACTAGCTCGTTGATCAAAGATGGTTAAGGTTTCCTAGCCATTGACATGAGATGTCATTTGATAACGGGATCACATCATTAGGAGAATGATGTGATGGACAAGACCCAAACTGTAAACGTAGCATTTGATCGTGTCAGTTTATTGCTATTGTTTTCTGCATGTCAAGTATCTGTTCCTTTGACCATGAGATCATGCAACTCACTAACACCGGAGGAATACCTTGTGTGTATCAAACGTCGCAACGTAACTGGGTGACTATAAAGGTGCTCTACAGGTATCTCCGAGGGTGTCTGTTGGGTTGGCATGGATCAAGACTGGGATTTGTTACTCCGTATGACGGAGAGGTATCTCAGGGCCCACTCGGTAATACAACATCACAATGAGCCTTGCAAGCAATGTGACTAAAGTGTTAGCCACGAGATCTTGTATTACGGAACGAGTAAAGAGACTTGCCGGTAACGAGATTGAACTAGGTATAGTGATACCGACGATCGAATCTCGGGCAAGTAACATACCGAAGAACAAAGGGAACAGCATACGGGATTAACTGAATCCTTGACATAGAGGTTCGACCGATAAAGATCTTCGTAGAATATGTAGGAGCCAATATGGGCATCCAGGTCCCGCTATTGGTTATTGGCCGTAGAGGTGTCTCGGTCATGTCTACATAGTTCTCGAACCCGCAGGGTCTACACACTTAACGTTTGGTGACGATTAGTATAATTGAGTTATTATGTTGGTGACCGAAAGTTGTTCGGAGTCCCGGATAAGATCCCGGACATGACGAGGATCTCCGGAATAGTCCGGAGGTAAAGATTGATATATGTGATAATAGTGTTTTGATCTCTGGAAGGGTTCCGGAATTCACCGGAAGGGGTTCCGGATGTTTACCGAAGTGTTCGGGTGCAGCAACACTTTATATGAGCCAAAGGGATAAAGCCCACAATGTATTGGAAAGTGCAAAAGTAGTTTTGCTGCCGCGTAAGCGGTACTACCGCTTGGTGAAGCGGTACTACCGCCGGAGCGGTACTACCGCTTGTGTGAAGCGGTACTACCGCCCAAGCGGTACTACCGCTTGTGTGAAGCGGTACTACCGCTTGTGCGCGGCTGTGCACGGTTCGGCAGGGATCCGAGTTGGACTCTTTCCCTGCGGGCCAAACCGACCTTGTGCGGGCAAAACCGACCCGGAGGAGGCTTTTACTCCAAGTTTAGACCCCAAGGCTCAACATATAAATAGAGGGGCAGGGCTAGCACACGGGATACATCAAGATTTCCCCAAGCCGTGTGCGGCAACCCTAACCCTCTAGTTCCTCCGTCATAATCTCCGTAGCGCTTGGCGAAGCCCTGCAGAGATTGTTCCTCACCACCATCACCACGCCGTCGTGCTGCTGGAACTCAACCACTACTTCACCATCGCTCGCTGGATCGAGGAGGTGAAGGCGTCATCAAGCCGTACGTGTGTTGAACGCGGAGGTGCCGTCCGTTCGGCACTAGATCGGAAGGATCGTGATTGGATCGCGGGACGCTCGGCGATTTGGATCGCGAAGACGTTCGACTACATCAACCGCGTTTATTAACGCTTCCGCTTAGCGATCTACAAGGGTATGTAGATTCACTCTCCCTCTCGTAGATGCTCATCACCATGGATAGATCTTATGTGTGCGTAGGAAAATTTTTGTTTCCCATGCAACGTTCCCCAACATACCCAACTGTCTCTTTTGGGTATCCTATGAAGACGCATTTCTCCGCTTTGGGTTCCAGCTTTTCAGGCTGAAGCTTTTTGACATAAGCATCACATCCCCAAACTTTAAGAAACGATATCTTTGGCTTCTTGCCAAACCATAGTTCATATGGCGTCGTCTCAACGGATTTCGATGGTGCCCTATTTAAAGTGAATGCAGCTGTCTCTAATGCATAACCCCAAAACGATAGTGGCAAATTGGCAAGAGACATCATAGATCGCACCATATCCAATAAGGTTCGATTACGACGTTCGGACACACCATTACGCTGTGGTGTTCCAGGCGGTGTCAATTGTGAAACAATTCCACACTGTCTTAAGTGACTGCCAAACTCATAACTCAGATATTCTCCTCCTCGATCAGATCGTAGGAATTTAATCTTCTTGTTACGATGATTCTCAACTTCACTCTGAAATTGCTTGAACTTTTCAAACGTTTCAGACTTGTGTTTCATTAAGTAAATATACCCATATCTACTTAAGTCATCAGTGAAGGTGAGAAAGTAACGATAACCACCGCGCGCCTCAATGCTCATCGGACCGCACACATCAGTATGTATGATTTCCAACAAGTCACTTGCCCGTTCCATTGAACCAGAGAACGGCGTTTTAGTCATCTTGCCCATGAGGCATGGCTCACATGTGTCAAGTGATTCAAAATCAAGTGACTCCAAAAGTCCATCAGCATGGAGCCTCTTCATGCGTTTTACGCCAATATGACCTAAACGGCAGTGCCACAAGAAAGTGGTATTATCATTATCAACTCTACATCTTTTGGCATCAATGTTATGAACATGTGTATCATCACTATCGAGATTCAATAAGAATAAACCCCTCACATTGGGTGCATGACCATAAAAGATATTACTCATATAAATAGAACAACCATTATTCTCAGATTTAAATGAGTAACCGTCTCGCAATAAACAAGATCCAGATATAATGTTCATGCTTAACGCCGGTACTAAATAACAATTATTCAGGTTCATCACTAATCCCGATGGTAATCGAAGAGCGAGCGTGCCGACGGCGATCACATCAACCTTGGAACCATTTCCCACGCGCATCGTCACTTCGTCCTTTGCCAGCCTCCGTCTATTCCGCAGTTCCTGTTTTGAGTTGCAAATGTGAGCAACCGCACCGGTATCAAATACCCAGGCACTACAACGAGAGTTGGTAAGGTACACATCAATAACATGTATATCATATATACCTTGTTTGTTGTTGGCCGCCTTCTTGTCAGCCAAATACTTGGGGCAGTTCCGCTTCCAGTGACCAGTTCCCTTGCAATGAAAGCACTCAGTTTCTGGCTTGGGTCCAGCCTTGGGTTTCTTCACGGGAGGGGCAACTGCTTTGCCACTCTTCTTGGAGTTACCCTTTTTACCCTTGCCATTCTTCTTGAAACTAGTGGTTTTATTGACCATCAACACTTGATGCTCCTTCTGAATCTTAGACTCAGCGACTTTCAACATCGCAAACAGCTCGGCGACTGACTTGTTCATCCCGTGCATGTTATAGTTCAACACGAAGCTCTTGTAGCTAGGTGGCAATGATTGAAGAACTCTGTCAGTGATAGCCTCTGGCGGAAGGGGCATCCCCAATTCAGCCAGACGGGTGGAGTACCCAGACATTCTGAGTATGTGATCACTGACAGACCCGTTCTCCTCCATCTTGCAAGCATAGAACTTATCAGAGGTCTCATACCTCTCGATCCGGGCATTCTTCTGAAAGATAAACTTCAACTCCTGGAACATATCATATGCTCCATGACATTCAAAACGTCTTTGAAGTCCCGGTTCTAAGCCATACAACATTGCACATTGAACTATTGAGTAATCATCAGAACGAGCCTGCCAGGCGTTCACAACGTCTGGAGACTCAACTGGAGCGGGTGGATCACCAAGCGGTGCATCAAGGACATAAGCCTTCTGGGAAGCCGTAAGGATAATCCATAGATTATGGGCCCAGTCCACAAAATTACTTCCATCATCTTTCAACTTAGCTTTCTCCAGGAACGCATTAAAATTCAGGGGTGCTACTGCGCGAGCCATGATCTACAACATAAATAGTGCAAAGACAACTTAGACTATTGTTCAAGATAATGAGTTTAGTTAATCATATTACTTAAAAACTCCCACTCAAATTGACATCCCTCCGGTCATTCGAGTGTCACATGATCCAAATCAACCAACTCAAGTCCGATCATCACGTGAGTTGAGGTGGTTTCAATGGTGAACATCTCCATGTTGATCATATCTACTATATGACTCATGTTCGACCTTTCGGTCTCTTTTGTTCCGAGGCCATGTCTGTACATGCTAGGCTCGTCAAGTTTAACCCGAGTGTTCTGCACGTGCAAAACTGGCTTGCACCCGTTGTATGCGAACGTAGAGTCTATCACACCCGATCATCACGTGGTGTCTCGAAACGACGAACTTTCGCAACGGTGCACACTCGGGGAGAACACAATTTTATCTTGAAATTTAAGTGAGGGATCACCTTATAATGCTACCGTCGTCCTAAGCAAAATAAGATGCATAAAAGGATTAACATCACATGCAAATCATAAGTGACATGATATGGCCATGAACTTGTGCTTTTGATCTCCATCTCCAAAGCACCGGCATGATCTCCATCGTCACCGGCATGACACCATGATCTCCATCATCTTGATCTCCATCAACGTGTCGCCATGAGGTTGTCACGCCGACTGTTGCTTCCATGACTATTGCTAACTCATAGCGATAAAGTAAAGCAAAACGGCGAAAATAATTAAAGACAACTCTATGGCTCCTGCCAGTTGCCGTACTCATCGACATGCAAGTCGTGATATTCTATACAACACATGATCATCTCATACATCACATATATCTCATCATGAAATTGGCCATATCACATCACAACATACCCTGCAAAAACAAGTTAGACGTCCTCTAATTTGTTGTTGCAAGTTTTACGTGGCTGCTACGGGTATCTAGCAAGAACGATTCTTACCTACGCAAAACCACAACGTGGTGTAGTGATTGCTTTTTGATCTTTCTAAAAGAACCCTCTTCATTGAACCGATTCAACTAAAGTGAGAGAGACAGACACCCGCCAGTCACCTTTATGCAACAAGTGCACGCAACGGTGAAACCAGTCTCGCGTAAGCGTACGCGTAATGTCGGTCCAGGCCGCTTCATCCCACAATACCGCCGAATCAAGTATCAACTAGTAACGGCAAGCAATATGTATACACCCACGCCCACAACTCCTTTGTGTTCTACTCGAGATCTCATCTACGCATAGACCTAGCTCAGATGCCACTGTTGGGGAACGTTGCATTGGAAACAAAAATTTTCCTACGCACACGCAAGACCTATCCATGGTGATGAGCATCTACGAGAGGGAGATTGTATCTACATACCCTTGTAGATCGCTAAGCGGAAGCGTTAAGAAACGCGGTTGATGTAGTCGAACATCTTCGCGATCCAAATCGCTGAGCGTCCCGCGATCCAATCACGATCCTTCCGATCTAGTGCCGAACGGACGGCACCTCCGCGTTCAACACACGTACGGCTTGATGACGCCTTCACCTCCTCGATCCAGCGAGTGATGGTGAAGTAGTAGATGAGTTCCAGCAGCACGACGGCGTGGTGATGGCGGTGAGGAACAATCTCAGCAGGGCTTCGCCAAGCACTACGGAGATTATGACGGAGGAACTAGAGGGCTAGGGTTGCCGGCACACAGCTTGGGAAATCCTGATGTGTCCCGTGTGCTAGCCCTGCCCCTCTATTTATATGTTGATCCCTGGGGTCTAAACTTGGAGGAAAAACCTCTACAAGGTCGGTTTTGCCCGCACAAGGTCGGTTTGGCCCGTAAGGAAAAAGTCCAACTCGGATCCCTGCAGCACCGCGCACAAGCGGTAGTACCGCTCGGGAGCGGTAGTACCGCTTGAGCGGTAGTACCGCTTCATCCAAGCGGTAGTACCGCTTGCGCGGTAGTACTGCCTTACCAGCGGTAGTACCACTTAAGGCAGCAGCAAAACTTCCTTCTGCACTTTCCAATACCTCGTGGGTTTCATCCCTTTGGCTCATATAAAGTGTTGCTGCACTCGAACACTTCGGTAAACATCCGGAACCCCTTTCGGTGAATTCCGGAACCCTTCCGGAGATCAAAACACTATTATCACATATATCAATCTTTACCTCCGGACTCTTCCGGAGATCCTCGTCATGTCCGGGATCTTATCCGAGACTCCGAACAACCTTCGGTCACCAACACAATCACTCAACTATACCAATCGTCACCAAACGTTAAGTGTGTAGACCCTGCGGGTTCGAGAACTATGTAGACATGACCGAGACACCTCTACGGTCAATAACCAATAGCGGGACCTGGATGCCCATATTGGTTCCTACATACTCTACGAAGATCTATATCGGTCGAACCTCTATGTCAAGGATTCAGTTAATCCCGTATGCTGTTCCCTTTGTTCTTCGGTATGTTACTTGCCCGAGATTCGATCGTCGGTATCCCTATACCTAGTTCAATCTCGTTACCGGCAAGTCTCTTTACTCGTTCCGTAATACAAGATCCCGTGGCTAACACCTTAGTCACATTGCTTGCAAGGCTTATAGTGATGTTGTATTACCGAGTGGGCCCTGAGATACCTCTCCGTCACACGGAGTAACAAATCCCAGTCTTGATCCATGCCAACTCAACAGACACCCTCGGAGATACCTGTAGAGCATCTTTATAGTCACCCAGTTACGTTGTGACGTTTGATACACACAAGGCATTCCTCCGGTGTCAGTGAGTTGCATGATCTCATGGTCATAGGAACAGATACTTGACATGCAGAAAACCATAGCAATAAACTGACACGATCATATGCTATGTTTATAGTTTGGGTCTTGTCCATCACATCATTCTCCTAATGATGTGATCCCGTCATCAAATGACATCTCATGTCTATGGCTAGGAAACCTTTACCATCTATGATTAACGAGTTAGTTAACTAGAGGCTTACTAAGGACACATTGTTTGTCTATGTACCCACACATGTATTTGAGTTTCCAATCAATACAATTATAGCATGGATAATAAACGATTATCATGAACAAGGAAATATATAATAATAACTACTTTATTATTGCCTCTAGGGCATATTTCCAACAGTAATGATTTGAAAACCAGCTTGCATTAGCCCCCAAGTGCCGTGATGCATGCTTGCAGCGACATGGGACTTGCATACTTGTTATAAACTGGACTTGAATAATGTAGCCCCCAAGTGCCGGGTCGTCTGCCTGCGGCGACTCGGGACTATTGTGATAATAATATGACTCATCATAATTTGTTGGATGAATCTTTGACCGTTGTTGTAACCCGGCAGAATATCCTGAATAATGCCTTTACTCTTGACAATGAAAATTCCAGCTCGTGGTTGCGGTGCAATCCGGCGAATATATGTTTGAGAAATCCATGATGAAGATCCAGCCATGTTGGCTATTAGAGATCTACTTGCTCTGGCGGCTTATCTTAGGAGACAAGACCTTTCTGTCCGAACGCATAAGCCGGTTCTTCTGGGTAGTCTCACCACTTTGAACTCTTAATAACTGACAAGAGCGTAGCGAACCAGAAAAAGACGCAGCAGGGGGTGAATACCCTTAGAGCCCAGAAGCTACTTTTCACGTGATGTAAATCCATCGTTTGAACCTCCAGGGTACGACGGGCCACTTGACGGAGAGTGCGCAGCAGATGGGAGAGTTTGCCTCGCCGCTGTAAGAGGCCCTTGCAGGGGGTAAGTTTTAGAACTCGCTGCACCCCTGTCCAAGCGGCAGCAACCTACAGGCAGGTATAACTCGGAATTGCAGATGTAAGGGTTTGCCTCGCCGCTGTAAGAGGCCTTTGCAGAGGGTGAGTTTTAGAACTCGCTGCACCCCTGACAAAGCGCAGCTACTTACAGGCAGGCATAACCCGGCCTTACCGATGAGAGAGTTAGCCTCGCCGCTGTAAGAGGCCCTTGCAGGGGGTAAGTTTTAGAACTCGCTGCACCCCTGACAAAGCGCAGCTACTTAAAGGCAGGCATAACCCGGTTTTGCAGATCAGAAAAGTTTACCTTGCCGCTGTAAGAGGCCTTTGCAGGGGGTAAGTTTTAGAACTTTCTGCACCCCTGACAAAGCGCAGCTGCTTACAGGCAGGTATAACTCGGCCTTGCTGATCGAAAAGGAGGTAAGTTTTAGAACTCGCTGCACCCCTAGTGATCTTTGTTGACGGAGTGAACGTTTGGGTCCATGACCCGCCTTAAAGTGGCTGAAAAGCCTGATCGAGAGGGTTGAAGCTTAACCCGGTGGGTTGAAAGCCCCCAAATGACCTTGTTGAAGTATCAACATTATTGCAGCATCTTGTAAGCCACCATCTTGTATGAAGAAATAGTAGAAGCCCCCAAGATGAACGGTGCATCATGGCGACTCGTCTTCTTGGGTAACTTTGAATCCTTCCGTCAATAATGTAGTATCCCCCGAGATCGGGTTAACTTCCTTGCCATGATCTGGAGCTCCCGTTGAAAACGGCCAAGCGTGTCGCGCCATGTCTGTAGCCCCCGAGTCTTTTAAGTTGACTCGAAGAGGCGGCTTGAGAGTCTCCACTGAAGGTTGAAGTCGACCGTGGCGGGTTATAGATGATCCCATAGGAATTGTTTCAATAATCCGGTCGATGGTTCGTTCCGGCAGTTTGTTGAAGTTAACCAAACTGTAGTAGCGGCGACTTGTGCGCTCGTCCGCTGGACAGCTTGTGCAGGAAAACAGTGCACCGATATGCTGATGTAGATCGTACTGCGGTCGGCGGCTTGCGCTCGTCAATTGGGTGGCTCGTATAGGCGAGCACCGCACTGATATGCTGATGTAGATCAGACTGTGGGCGGCGTCTTGCGCTCGTCCGCTGGGCGGCTTGAACAGGCAAGCACAGCACCAGTATGTTGGTGTAGATGTAGGAGTCAGCCGCGCGTTTGAAGATGGCGCGGTCGCGAGAGACGGCCACGGCGTTGTAAGCCGGTGCGGTCGCGAGAATCAGCTGTGGCGTTGTAAGCCGGTGCAGATGGGTGACTTGGCCGCAGGGGCGGACGGGCAAGTTGAAGTAGACAGGACCGCGGCGGCGACGGCTTGTGCGCCTGGCCGTCGGGCGGCTCATGCGAGCGGGCGCGGTCCCGGCAGGTTGAAGTAGACCGGACCGCGGCGGCGGCGACTTGCGCGCGTTCGTCGGCAGCTCATGGGCACGGTCCCGGTGGGTTGAGGTAGACTGGACCGCGGCAGCGGCGTCTTGTACACTCGCTCGTTGAGCAATGCGGCACGGTCAGGTGCCAGTGCATGATATTATTGGCGCGAGCTCCGTTTGTGCGATAAAGCACCTCTTCTATAACAAGGACTTGTCCTGCGTATAACAGTACTCTCAACAGAATAGTTATCTCAACAGAAACTTGAAAATGTGCTGACAAAAAATACCAGACAGATATCACCTGATTTATGGGAACATGAAATGATCTATGTTCAACGTCCACCGGGATGCCCAATGGATGAGACTCGCCCTGGTACTTCATGTTGTAGATCGATCCACTTTTTTAGTATACCAACATGACGGCGGTGGGTAGTTGCTACCCATGGGCGGGTCCAGTTTACACACAACGACGTCGAGGTCAACTGATTCCTCCTAACCCGCCGGCTCACCACCTTTTTTTTTTTTGAGACAGTCGTTGACTGTAATCCAGCTCCTCACGGGGAGCCAACCCCTTATCCTCTATCGGGCTCCCGATGGCGGCTCGGGGCAGCCAGACGGCCGATTGGCAGCAGCGAGGCGCGGCGCGGCAGCTTGGCGACGCCGGCAGGCCGGCTTGTGAGCAGGGGTAAGACGGAGAGGCGCCGGCGACTCGGCGATGCGGCGACGGCAGTCAGCGGCTCAAAACGAGGCCGGCGAGGCGGCGGCGGGAGCGAGACTGTGGTGAAAGCGGTGGCTCGAGGCGGAGGTTGACAGCTTGACACGGCGGCGACGGCTTCGGAGGTGGAGCGACGCGTCGACGGCTTAGCTCCAAGGCGGGGATGGCTAGGCGAGGCCTTGGCGGAGGCATGGCCGGCTTGAAGCAAGGCCCCGGTAGTGAGGCGGCGGCGGCTGGTGAGGCGGATTGACTCGACAAGGCCGACGAAGGCGGTGACTCGTGGAGGCAGAACGGCCCGCTCGAGGCGAGGCAAGGCAGCGGCGCGGAGGCAATGTGGTGCCGGACGGAGTGCGGCGCAGTGGGCAAAGCGAGGCGGCCCGGAGGCGTAACGCAGTGGGGTGGAGCTGGCCGGCGTGGCGAGAGCGGCGGCTCATGGAGCGGCCGGGGAGGCGGCGACGGCGCGCGCAAGGCAGAGGCAGAACCGGGTCAGCGAGCGGAGGCTGGGCCGCCGGAGGCGCGCGGACGGAGGCCGGCGCTGGCAGCGCGGGGGAGCGGCGGAAAAGAGAGCGTGCAAGCCGGTGGTTGGCCAGAGCGGAGGTGAGGCCGAGGCGGAGCCGGTGCACGCCCGTGCGACGCGGGTGCGGAGCGCAGCAGAACTGGCTCGCGACCGGGCTCGGAGTAGAAAGGGGTGCAGGGAACGCGGATGCAGGGGCGGCTCGCAGGAAGCGAGGCCGGCTTGGTAATGGCGGAATCCCGATACGACGGCGGCTCATGGAGCGGAAATAGTGGTGGTTGCAGCAGAGGCGGGTTGACGACCGGAGGCATAGGCGGCTTGTAGGCAATCAAGAAGGCGGCTCGGGTTGCGGCCGTTAACTCGGCGGTGGGGGCTGCTCGAAGGAAGGCCGGAGAAGAGGCGGCTCTCAGCTAAAAAACGAGGCCGACCCGATGCCGTAAGGGCGAGGTGAGGCCGCTGGATTACGGTGGCGGCTTGACACAGCGGTTGGTGAGGAGAGGCGTGGGGAACGACTCCCGGCGGCGGCTCGGCAGGCAGCGCGGGGTGGCTGTCCGGCATCGGCTCGGAAGCAGAGAAGAGACGGGACCAGGCGAAGGCGAGGCCGCAGGGCGGGCCGGAGCTGGCGGAGGGCACGACAGCGGCCGGCCGTGCGGGGGCGGCGCGGGTGACCCAGAGCCAACCCGGGCCAGGTGCTTGACGGCTGGGAACCGGAGGAGGCCGGCGAGGCCGCAGGGGCTGGCAGAGGCGGGTCACAGCGGTGGGTGTGAGCCAGGACGAGCGGAGTTGCGCGGGGGCAAAGCGGAAGCTGCGGCCGGCCGGCTTGACGGGGAGGCCAGCTGTGGAGGCGAGGTGGCGAGGTAAGAGCCGGCCGAGGTGTGGTGGAGGCGGATCGACGCGGCGCGGCCGTGGAAACGACGGCTCGCAGAGGGCCATGGCGGCGGCGTACCGGCCATGAGCAGCGAGGCGACTGGCAGATGCGGAGGCGACTCGGAGGCGGGTCGACCAGGCGGGTTTGACTCCTTCTCCGGGTCCGCTTTTTTCCTCCGTGTCGTTGATTCCCCCCCCCCTTTTTTTTGATCCCGTGGCAAGACGGCGATTTGGTGATGCAGAGGCGATTTGGTGACGGCGAGCTGACATGTCGGCTGAACATCGGCAGGGGCCAGACTCTGGCAGCGAGGCGGCTCAGATTAACTTGGTCACGGCGTCTTGAAACAGTCAATCCGGGCCATGGTTGGTTTTTTCCTCGGTGCTGCCATATTCTCTGCGAGTAGTAGCTGGCCAGGTCTCTCTCAACAACCGGGTTCTCTAACGGATGTTTGTTGGCTGTTGTATAAAACAAATTATCTCCAGACTCTCCGGATCACCGGACCACGTTCATCCACGCGTAACCCTAATTTTCTCTTTAACCTCGGATCTCAAAAGATCGCAAATCCAGACTGATGAATTGAAGCTGATGTAGATCCTTCCAAGCTGGCTCTTCTTCATCCGGATAAATTGCTAACTCCTCGATCCCTGAGAGAGATTCCTCCAAGAACTCAACACCACCATGCGCAGGCCCCACGGTGGGCGCCAACTGTCGTGGATTTGTCACGGCAAGATGTCCTAGTGTAAGGACTTAGTCGTGGGGCCAACGCATCTAACTGGTAGCTTGAGAGGGGTTGAGCGGGACGAGAGACGCGAGAGTTTACCCAGGTTCGGCCCCTCCGATGGAGGTAAAAGCCTACGTCCTGCTTTGTGTCTTATATTGATGACGATGACGATCTCGGTTACAAGGGTGCGGAGTCGCTACCTCTAATCTCGAGACCCTCTAATCTGACTATCTTTTCTGACCTGTCTTTAAGACCTGTCTATCGAGACGTCTAACCTGACCCTCTTGGGGTGACCCGCCCCTCCTTATAAAGGCTGAAGGGGCGGTTTACATGTAGAGTCTAAGTTGGATTGATGACTTCCCATCGCGGGCTTCTCTTCATGGGCTTCCGAGTCCTGGGCTTCTTCCCAACCCCGGGCGGCTTACACCGGGTGGGTTACAACCAGGGCTTATCTTCAGAGACTCGTCTCCGGGACTGTCTGATAACACTGTTCACCTCCTGGCACTGTAGCACCCGGGTTAACCTCCTGACACTGTAACCGGGTTAACATCCTGACACTGTAGCCGGGTTAGCATCCTGACACTGTAGCCGGGTTAGCATCCTGACACTGTAGCCGGGTTAGCATCCTGACACTGTAGCTGCCGGGTTACAATTGTCTGCCGGGTTAGAACTGTAACCAGGTCTGTACTGTTTGCCGGGTCAGCATTTCTGCCGGGTCAGTACTGTTCTCCGGGTCAGTACTGTTTACCGGGTCAGCATGTCTGCCGGGTCATATCGCGGGGTAATATCCCCGTCAAGAACCATAGCAGTTATAGCATGGAACATAAACCTAATTATGAACATGGAGATAATCAATAACATTTATTATTGCCTCTAGGGCATATCTCCTACAATATGGAATTAACCATAATGCGAGCAGGCAATAATTTCAAGAGCAACAAGCTGCAGAGGATTTTCGGAAGATCGAAAAGTGTTTCGAAGAATTTTGTGAAACACATGAACAACTGGGATGAACGGATCCTCGACAATTGTGAGGAGTTATCCGTAAGGCTTCCATGCGGAAAAGAACTATAAGGCAGTAAACTCAAAGGGTTATCGGGGCAAAAGGAGAGTATTTCGGGGCATCTTGTAACAACAAGAGCAAGGAGAAAAGATCGTATGAATGACAAGTGCAATTAGTCATCCATAGGGAATCATCCGTGGTAGCGAATTGCAAAGCCGATGAGCACAAAGTCTCGGAAAACATCAAAAGGGTATCTTCAAAATCTTCTGACGGAGCAAGTGAACTTCTGGTATGAGGGCTCTCCGGGAGAAGTAGTTACGAGAACCTAGAGTCAGAGTTAATAAAATCTTTAACCCGAAAGAGAAGAGAGATCAGAACCCAGAGTAAGGATGAGGAATAAAAGATCCTAATACCACTCGATTGAGATGTGGGCCCGTAAGCCACAACATCAGTGTTAGTAAAGGTTTTTCAATGACTAGACTCAACTTCGGCCAAGGATGTGGAAAGGGGGCTACCTATAGGCAGCTGGCTCTGATACCAACTTGAGACGCCCCCAGCCTCGACCGTACGCTAAACATTCACGCAATGCGTACGACCAAGATCAGGGACTCACTAATCAATATCACAACACAACTCTAGACACAAATTTAAAGTCATACAGCTTCATATTACAAGCCAGGGGCCTCGAGGGCTCGAATACAAAACTCGACGAGCATAAGTCAGCGGAAGCAAATAATATCTGAGTACAGACATAAAGGTACACAAGTTTGTGCCTTAAGAAGGATGGCACAAACATAACATCAGATCGAAAGAGGCGAGGCCTCCTGCCTGGGAACCTCCGAACTACTCCTGGACGTCAGAGAAGTCTACGTCATAGTAGGCTCCATCCTGGTGGTAGTGGTGGCCTCCGTCGGGATAGTAGGAGTCGTCCACCGGGTAAGCTGGATCCTGAGCCTCCTGGGCGCCGTCATCTGGTCGCGGCATCGTATCAAGGGGAAAAGGGGAGCAAAGCAACGGTGAGTACTCATCCAAAGTACTCGCAAGACTTACATCAGAACTATGCTAGATATGCACCAGTATCAAAGGAATGGGGCTATATCTTTGGACTAAACTACAGAAATGCCAGAAGAGGGAAGAAGGCCTAGTCCTATCGAAGACTAGCATCTTCAGCGTCTTGCAGCATAAGACGAGAGTAGACTGGTATCACATATATATAGTCATATTGTTGTAGCAATTTTATTAAGTATCCACGCCCAGAGATCCTTCCCCGACTCCCTGCGAGGAAGCAATCTCGGAGCCACAATTCATTTTGATTAGTTTATGATTATAGTTGTAGTAGGTCAAAGCACAACTCCAAGTCGTCCTGTTACCGTGGACACAGCTATTCGAATAGTTTACTTCCCTGCAGGGGTGCACCACATTCCCCAACACGCTCGATAAGCTCCGGCCGGATACAATTTTCTGGTCATACCCGGCCTCGGCCGATCGACACGACGTAGTCCTACCTAGGCTCAACAGAGATGCCAGCACGCCGGTCTACATCCTAATGGCTCGGGGTCTTGGGCCATCGCCCTCGCCATCCTGCATGTTACGCCGTCGGCCGGGATCAGTCCTAGCACGCCTTCCATCAAGGTCCCTGCGTTCCAGACCACCCGGGCGCGAGTCGAATCTTGTGGCATCTGAAGAGCTTTCGGGAGAATGTACGGCGTAGAGCAGCCCATACTGATTACCCCGCGTGGTGGTTAGTGCGTATTAGGCCAATGACCTAACTCAGATCAAATACTCAACCCATTAGCAATTTATTAGTGCGGGGCAAGCACGAACCATAAATAGTCCGTCGCACCGCCAATAACCTCGGGTGCCTTACGGCGCACCCCACCAAGTCTCCGGATGCCTTGCGGCGCATCCCACCAAGTCTTTCTCTCGCGGGTACACTTGGGGCCAACCCGTCTTCAACATGTTTCTGTAACCAGGTCGTAGTAACTGTGTGTTTATACACCAAGTGGATATCCGAGGAATCACCCTCGATGGATCCCACTCGAGGTATGAGTAAGGCAAGAGTCGCTATCGGTGAATGGAAAGGAGGAATCACCCTCGATACCCATGACCGATAGCTACGCTACAGAATTAACACCGGGAGTGCTAAGTGAGGTATCACCCTCAGCACTCGGTAGTAGCTCTGCAGTGCCATACTAAAGGGGTGTGTGGTGATGTGTCGGTAACGGCTTATCAGTCATGACATCTGAGTCTTCTGTCTTCAAGTCCTCGGTGTCGTCGATGAGAGCAGGGGCAACTGGGACTAAGGGGGTCTCAGGGGTTCACTGATCCACCTATACTAAGCAGTTGACATGACAATAGGTGTAATAGCAGTTCATCAAAAACAGGCTATGCATCAGAATGGGAGCTAGCTAATACAGTAGCAAAATTCTTATGCAAGAATAAGAGGGAAAGAGATGGGTGATATCGGAATGCTCAAGGGGGTTTGCTTGCCTTGCTGCTCTATCGAGAGGGAAGGGTCGTCGACGACGTAGTCGTACATAGCAGTATCATCGGTAGTCTCAGCGTCTATCGAGAGAGAAGGAGGGGGAAGAAATAGTAAATACAAAGCAGACAATCGTAACACAAAGTATGACATGGCGATACGCAGTGCCGGGTGTGTGTCCTAACGCTGTGTTACACGATACCGGGAAAAGGGGGAACCCATCCGGGAAAGTATTCCTGGTTCCGGATATTTGTCAGACGGATGACCGGAGGGGGAATGAAATAATAATTACACGGCAGTGATGCCACAGGGGTGCATGACATGTCTAAATGCAGTGCTAGGGTGATATACTGCCTATCTAAGTGCTCTAGCTAATTTAGGAATTTATTTGGAATTATTTTATTAAAGTCATGCACTATTCACCTATCCGAAACAGGCAAAAAGTTGCATGTTCAGATAGCTAGAGGCATGTGACAGATGAATGGATGGCATTTTTGGATTCATGGTATTTTTCTGATCAACTGTCATATATAAATTATTTTCATCGGAGTTACGGTTTAAAAGATATGATTTTTCTAAGTTTTAAACATTTTCTGAATTTTCCAGAACTAATTTAATTCGAAATTATATTAAATATTAAATGCTATGGGTACACACAAGTGTACCCAGATATGTGCAACAGAGGCTGACATTGGGTTCCAGTTGACTGCCCAGTCAGCAGTCAACTGGAGACTTTGACTGGTCAAAGGGGCCCTGGGGTCCCACATGTCATAGTCTGGGCACTGCCCAGTCAGCACATTGACTAGTCAACTGGGTCCAGTGGGACCCAGTTGGCAGTGACTATTTAATTTAAATGTGTTTTATTTAATCTAACCAAATAATTAGTGATGTGGGGCCCGGTTGTCAGTGACCCAATTTAGTTAATAGGTTAGTGAAATTAAACCTAATGCTACAGTACCATGGCCCACGTGTCAGTGGGGGTTAGAGGGAGATTAGGCCCTAATGGCCTGGCGGGTGGGTCCCGCCGGCGTTTAAACGCCGACGCGCGTGCCGGTGACCAAACCGACGGCGGCGACGCGCGGGACTTCGCCGGAAAACGTGCACGAGGCACGGCTGAGGGCGTTCTTGGGTTCTACGGGACGGGCGCAATGCGCCGCGTCCGATGGTGGCCGTGGTTGGCGCGGGGGTGGCCGGAGTCGACCGCTACGACGTCGTGCGGCGGCGGTGGTTTCAGGCGAGGTTGGTTTCGTCGCCTCGGGGAACGGCGAGGCTCGCGGTCGGGCTCGTTGACCTCCTGGGGATCCCAGGAGCGCGTCTGTGTGACCGGTTCGAGCGGAGGAGCTCGGACGGGAGTTCCCGGACGGCAATGGCGGACGGCGGAGCTGCGGCCACGGTGGGGGATGCTAGCGAGGGCGCAGGAGCTCAGAGAGAGGGGAAAGAAGAGGCGACCGCTCACAGCGTTTACAGGGAAGGCTCGAGGAGGTCGGCTGTGGTCGGAGAGCGGTGAATCGACGCTGACGATCTTCGGCACCCGAGGTCGAAGAGGAGCTCGCTGTCGTCGACGCAGGGCCTAAGGTGGGCGCGCGCACGGCGAACGGTGGCGGCGACGTCGCTCGGAGATGGGAGGCTGAGAGAGACAGAGGGGGAAAATGGAGGGCATCTAGGGTTAGGGTTGGTCTCAGGGGCGTCGCCGGCGTCTTGTAGTCGCCAGGGAGCTGCCGGATGGGTGGCACGTGGCCATCCACGGCCGCGGACGCGCCGCGGTCGTCCACCGCGCCTCCTGTGAGCAGGAGGTTAGGGACGATGGGGGGTAGCGGGCTGGGCCGTACTGTTCACTCGAGGCCCAGCACAGTGGGCCTCTTTGCTTATTTTGTTTTTGTTTTTCTGTTTTCTGTTTTCTTTTCTGTCTTATTTATTTTTAGCTACTATTGGTCTTAGTAAAAATGAGTGACTGGTTCCATAAAATACTTTGCAATATCCAGCAATGCCACAAAAAGGTTGGGGGCATTTGAATCAAGTTTGGAATTTCTATAATTTAAAAGGATTTTATTTAATTGATTTTGGCATCTGTTTTTACTGTTTTGAGGCACCCAAACAATTGATAAAATGTTGGTTTCAATTTTATACAAGCTTAGGGAATATTTGCAAATCAAACATCATTTTAGTTTTCATGTTTGAAGAAATTATTTATTTGACTTTATTTTAAATTTGAATTATTGTTTTATTTTCGTTAGGTGGCAATGTGGCTTAATAAAACATGATCACATGGCACATTAGGGTGAGGTTACTGTGGCCTAACACTGGGGGTGTTACAATTTTGAACTCTAATCACTCTCGAGAGAGAGGATTGATCACACGGTCTTCTCGGAATCACACAGAGCAGCCAACGGTCAATGTTGGAGCAGGGTGGCTTGTTATAGCCACAGCCTTCCCGGACGGGAAATGGCCATTTTGGACATGCGGTCCAGCGAAAGTCTAACCGACACGTTCTCAACGGTCGGATATGGGAGCAACGGTAACATTAATTGAGGAATAAGTAATGCTAACTCCTCGGTCCGAATCAAGTCACTCAGAGCGAAAAAGAACATCGTCTCTTGCTGGTGAGAATCATTTCAGAACACAAAGAGATTTCTCTCTCAACTTACGTAGGAATTGGGTTTAGCATCATAAAAAAATCTTCGAACATTGTACCCCTCTTAATAGTACGGTGGCCCTATGACTAAATGAAGTGAAAGAAGAACAACGAAATAAATGCTACATTTTGACTTCGTCTTCAACTTCTCGGTTGCAGTCAATTTCTTCGGACACATGAAACCAATTGCTTTGCGTCAACAATTTTGAGGGCCACTCTCGACAGAAGTTGACTGTTGACGCAAATCAAAGACGAACGATAGAACTTGCAAACTTGAAAGAAAACACAACAAAGTAAACACTAAAAGGAAAATCTATCAGAACTCGATGTAATTCTCCCCATTTGTTTCAACAAGTGGCAAAAAGGTGACGAATAACATGCGTCGGAAGGCATGGAATCTTGAATCACTCCGAAGCATCCCCAGATGAACTGTTAGAAGTTTCTTCTTCTTCGGAGGTGACTATAGGCACGATAACATCCTCATTTTTAGCACACCTTTTCCTTCAAGAGATATGGTGCGGGGCCGAGCAGACGATTCAGGCAAGTTTGCATTAGCTAGTGGAGTGACTCGAGTCAGAGCATTGTCTTCGGATCGTTTAACAATGTGACGCCCCCATTCTTGTCCGTACGCTAATCATGCACACAATGCGTACGACCAAGATTAGGGACTCACTGATTGATACCACAACACGACAAAAGACACAAATATAAAGTCATACAGCTCCATATTACAAGCCAGGGGCCTCGAGGGCTCGAATACAAAGCTCGACATAAACACGAGTCAGCAGAAGCAAATATATCTGAGTACAGACATAAGTTAGACAAGTTTTGCCTTAAGAAGGCTAGCACAAACATAAGCAACGGATCGAAAGAGGCGAGGCCTCCTGCCTGGGAACCTCCTAACTACTACTGGACGTCGGAGAAGTCTACGTCGTAGTAAGCTCCATCCTGCTGGTATGGGCCTCCATCGGGGTAGTAGTAGTCGACACCTCCAGCGTACTCCGTCTCCTGGGCTCCATCGTCTGAACGCAGCAACGTATCGAGGGGGAAAAGATAAAGCAAAGCAGCGTGAGTACTCATCCAAAGTACTCGCAAGACTTACATCAGATCTAAGCTAGATATGCACCGGTATCAAAGGAATGGGGCTATATCTTTGGACTAGACTGCAGAAATGCCAGAAGAGAGAAGAAGGCCTAGTCCTATCGAAGACTAGCATCTTCAGCGTCTTGCAGCATTAGGAGAGAATATACCTGCAGCTCATATATAGTCATATTGTTGTAGCAATTTTATTAAGTAAACACGCCCAGAGATCCTTCCCCGACTCCCTGCGAGGAAGCAATCCCGGAGCCACAATTCATTTTAATTTAAATTACAGTTATAGTTGTATAAGGTCAAAGCACATCTCCAAGTCGTCCTGTTACCGTGGACACTGCTATTCGAATAGTTTACTTCCCTTCAGGGGTGCACCACATTCCCCAACACGCTCAATAAGCTCCGGCCGGATACAATTTTCTGGTTATACCCGGCCTCGGCCGATCGACACGACGTAGTCCTACCTAGGCTCAACAAAGAGGCCAGCAGGCCGGTCTACATCCTAATGGCTCGGGGTCTTGGGCCATCGCCCTCGCCATCCTGCACGTTATGCCATCGGCCGGGACCAGTCCTAGCATGCCTTAACTCACAAGCGCCATGCGTTCCAGACCACCCGGGCGCGAGTCAAAAAATGTGGCATCTGAAGAGCTTTCGGGAGAATGTACGCCGCCGAGCAGCCCATACTGATTACCCCGCGTGGTGGTTAGTGCGTATTAGGCCAACGACCTAACTCAGATCAAGTACCCAACCCATTAGCAATTTATTAGTGATTAATAACACTCGGGTGCCTTATGGCGCACCCCACCAAGTCTTCGGATGCCTTGCGGCGCATCCCACCAAATCCTCGGATGCCTTGCGGCGCATCCCACCAAATCTTTCTGACACGGGTACCCTTGGGGCCGACCCGTGTCAGAACTGTCGGGAACTCAGGTCCACTTCAACAGAGTGGTACCGCCTGTCCCTCCAGTCCCGTCTTTCACATGTAGTAAATGTCAAGTCAAAGTAACTGTGTGGTTATACACCAAGTGGATATCCGAGGAATCACCCTCGATGGATCCCACTCGAGGTATGTGTATGACAAGAGTCGCTATCGATAAATGGGAAGGAGGAATCACCCTCGATACCCACGATCGATTAGCTACGCTACAGAATTATCATCCGGAGTGCTAAGTGAGGTATCACCCTCGGCACTCGATGGTAGCTCTGCAGTGCCATACTAAAGGGGTGTGCGGTGATGTGAGGGGCCTGGCTCGTCGGTCGGTTGACCGAGTCTTCGGGTCTTCGAGTCGTCGAGTCGTCGATGAACAAGCAGGGGCAACTGGGACTCAGGGGTCACTGGGGATTCACTGATCCACCTATACTAAGCAGTTGGTATGATTATAGTGATAGTAACAGTTCATCAAAATCAGGCTATGCATCAGAATAGGAGCTGTCTAATATAGTAACAAAATCTAATGCAGGCATAAGAGGGAGAGAGATAGGTGATATCGGAATGCACAAGGGGGTTTTGCTTGCCTTGCTGCTCTGCGGCAAAAGGCTTGATCGTCGGGGGCGTAGTCGTACTCAGCAGTATCATCGGTAGTCTCAGCGTCTAATGAGAGAGAGGGAGGGGGAAGAAACAGTAAATACAAAGCAAACAATGTAACACAAAGCATAGCATGGCAATAAGTTGTGCCGGGTGTGGCCTAACACAGTGTTACTCGATACCGAGAAAAGGAAAACCCATCCGGGAAAGTTTTCCCGGTTCCGGACAAATATTAGACAGATGACCGGAGGGGGGGAATGTTCTAGGTTTGCGATGTTAGAGGCATGTGACAGCTAGGATGGAGTGCAGGGTTGCCTAAAAGCATGTCTAAGTCATATTAGTTATTTTAGGATTAAAGTAGAATTTATTAACCGGTAGGCATGCACTATTCATCTGCCGGAAACAAGCGAAAAGTTGTGGGTTCACCTACGTAGAGGGT
Source organism: Elymus sibiricus (assembly GCA_039707655.1). Taxonomy (NCBI): domain Eukaryota; kingdom Viridiplantae; phylum Streptophyta; class Magnoliopsida; order Poales; family Poaceae; genus Elymus; species Elymus sibiricus. Next base: position 528,505,173 of record CM077675.1, read on the forward strand.
CCCGACATAGAAACAGATGGCACGGTTAGATTCGTGGGATTTTTCTGATCAACTTTCATGTATAAAGTTTTTTCATCTGAGCTACAGATTATATTCTATGATTATTAGGAGTTTTAAACATTTTCGGAAATTAACAGAATTAAACAAATTCGAAAAATCCTTTATGACGTCATCCTGACGTCATCAGGGCGTCAGCAGTCAACAGCACCAGTTGACTGGTCAAGCTGACAGCCGGGCCCCAGCTGTCATAGGCTGTGGGCCACTGGACCCACCTGCCAGCGACTGGGCTGGCCCAGTTAGCTGGTTTGACTGGTCAGCGGGTCCGGTGGGACCCGCGTGTCAGTGTCTCAGTTAATTTAAAACGGCTTTATTAACTCCTAATCAGTTTAGTTAACGGCCTGGGGCCCAGTAGTCAGTGGTTATACTAACTTAACAGTGTTCGTTAGTTTAATTAATCCACTACAGTAAATGGGCCCGCATGTCAGTGGCTATTAGCGTTGCGGTTAGTGACTAATCGGGCTGACGAGTGGGTCCCGCCGGCGTTTAAACGCCGGCGCGCGTCGGAGTTGCTCCGGCGAGCAACAGAGACGGCGGCGCATCGCGGAAACGGCCGTCCGGCCACGGTTCGAAGCGCAGGTTGGTGCGTTCGCTCGCCCTCGACATTCCACGCATGATGGAGGCATTGGCTCGTCGCGGGGAGGGCTACAACGTCGATGGCGACCACTGTGGCGGACGTCGGAATCGGTGATGATCGAGCTCGCGTAAAAAGGAAACGAGGGGAGGCGAGATGAGGCGCATTCGACTCCCCGAGGCGTGCTGAGCACGTTGAGGTGCTCGGCTGCTCGCGATGGCGACTAAGGCGACGGCAACAGCCGCGGCGGCGGAGCTCTGTTCGGCCGTTCATGGCAGCAGCGGAAGTGGCCACCGAAACTAGCTAGGAGGAGGGGAGAACGACCGGAGGCTCACCGAGCGGCTCACGGTGGCCGGCGAATGGATTAGTAGCTGCAGACGGCGGCGAGGTGTGGTGGCGGAGCGGCGGGGATCCGAGGTGATCGACGGCTCAATCCGAGCAATGCAGTGGCCTCCGGCTCGGACGCGAGGTCGGGGAAGAAGGAGAAGACGTCGGCGGTGCTGGCGAACCGGTCAGGGAGGCGAGGGAGACCCGGTGGCTACGGGAACGGCGGCGTCGCGGCCGTCGCATCACTCGGCGCCGATGGGGAGAGAGAGAGAGAGCAGGGGATGAGGGGAAAGTGGGTAGGGAGGAGCCAGGGGAGCAGGTGTGGTTCCTCCTTATCCCTCCCCATCGCCCTGTGGTTACACGCGTCGGCAGAACGGCCGGCGAGGGCAGCTCAGCCACGGCCATGGCGACACGAGCAGAGGACGACGAAGGAGCAGTTGGGGATGGGCTGGGCCGATGTGGTGAGCCAAGGCCCAGGGAGCAGGGAGGGCCTTTTCTTTCCTTTTATTTTTCATTCCCTTTTCTGTTTTAGCTTTGATTATTTCTGTTTGATTTAAAACCACAACCAAAATGACTTTTGTAAAATAAGCCACTTGGCCAAATATTAGTATTGCAATATTAGGCAGAGCCACAAAAAGTTTGGGGGCATTTTGAAAAGTTTGGAAATTTTCATAATTTAAACAGCATTTGAAATAATTGTTTTGGCCTCTGCTATAATTGTTTTGTGGCACTAAAATACTTTATAAAAAGTTGCTTTCCAATTTATAAATACTTAGGGAATATTTGTAACCTAACCATGATTTTAGTTTTCTGGTTTATGAATTTCTTAATTCACCTTTTAATTGAACTTTTAATTTGGTTTGGATTTTTGTCAAGGGGCAATTTGTCTTAAACAATCCTGATGACATGGCACCATTAGTGTGAGGTTACTGTGGCCTAACACTGGGGGTGTTACAAACAATTGGTGAGGTGGCTTCATATTCTTCAAGAAACTTTTGAGCTCAAGATGAAGAGGATCAGTTGTGGTGGCATGAGCAGGAAGAGGAGGAGTAATGCATTCTTGGAAATCGTCAATATCAAAACCCTTGTCAATGTAATCTTAGAGATCTTTGACATTAACATTCGCTAGCTTTTTTGGTGAAATACTTTCGCAGTAACTTCTAGAGGTGCTTCTTGATCTCATCAATGATAAAATGTGACAGCCAAGTGCGATTGTGGAGCGCATTTAGTTTGGAGGCTAGATGTTGTTTATCTTGCCTGTCTTCAGTGATGTGTTGCAGAAGAAGTTGTTGCGTGCACATGCTAACTTTAAGCTGTGTTGCGGGTTGAGGAGTAAGCCTTCGGTAACGTTGTGGATGCTTTGGCCCATCAAATTGCTTGTGATAATCGTGGGGGCTTGATGCTAGCGATTTCCCCGAAGCGAATTCATGCAGAACTTGCATAGTTTCATAATTTTTTGTGACTTGCCTTCGCTAGATAGGGGATCCGAGACAGTTAAAGTGCCCTAGGTTGCTAGAGGAGGAACATTTGGCTTGAAGCAAGGGATTTCACCTTCTTCATACATATGCGGTGTGGAAGGGAAAGCCGCTGGAGAGGGGGACATCGTAGGCACTTCTTCAGTTGCCTTGGCGAGCGATGACCTTCAGATTCCTTAACCAGAGGATCCGAGTGAAGCGTTGGATCAGGTGTCAGATACTTTTGAGGAGGTGCTGTTGTATGTTCTGGAGAATTGATGCTCAGAGGAGGAGGTGCATTTTTCTTCGAAACTCTCTTATGTTGCTTCTTCTTCTCTTGGGAAGTAGCATCAATATGACCTTTGACCAAGTCATTGTAGGCAGTGACCTTTGATTGATGCTCGTCACAGATTTTCTAAACCATTTGATCCATGTCCGAGTGGAAACGCAATCGTCTATTGCAAAGCAAAGAGATGGCAATGAGTCCAAATTGTGTGATTATTTTACTAGTATTTTTATTATTCCGTAAGCTTTGTGGGATTTTAGCGCATTCGCGCACTCCTTTTTGTTGTTTTCCTCAGATATTGCTTTCTGGACCAAATATTAATTCATGGAAGAAATATCATAAAATGGTAGTGAAATTATAGAATTAAAGTGATAATCACTTACCAGGGCGCGCCAGGCCCCCCTGGCGTGGCCAGTTGGAGCGTGGACTCCTCGTGGGCCCCCGACACTAATTCCGACGCTATAAAAACACATTTTTCCGAAAAAATCAGAGAGAAGGAATTATCGCGTTTCATGATACGGAGCCGCCGCCACCTCTTGTTCTTCATCGGGAGGCCAGATCTGGAGCCCGTTTGGGGCTCCGGAGAGGGGAATCTTTGGTCTTCGTCATCATCAACCCTTCTCCATCGCCAATTCCATGATGCTCCCCACCGGTAGTGAGTAATTTCTTCGTAGGCTTGCTGGTCGGTGAGGAGTTGGATGAGATTCATCATGTAATCGAGTTAGTTTTGTTTTGGCTTGATCCCTAGTATCCATTATGTTCTAAGATTGATGCTGCTATGACTTTGCCATGCTTAATGCTTGTCACTAGGGCCCGAGTGCCATGATTTCAGATCTGAACCGTTTATGTTATCATCATTATATCTATGTTCTTGATCCGATCTTGCCTAGTCATATGCACCTAATACGTGTTATGATCCGTCAACCCCGGGGTGACAGAAATCGGGATACTTCGCGATGATGACCGTAGTTTGAGGAGTTCATGTATTCACTATGTGTTAATACTTTGTTCCGGTTCTCTATTAAAAGGGCGCCTTAATATCCCTTAGTTTCCTTATGGACCCCGCTGCCACGAGAGGGTAGGACAAAAGATGTCATGCAAGTTCTTTTTCATAAGCACGTATGACTATATACGGAATACATGCCTACATTACATTGACGAACTGGAGCTATTTCTGTGTCGCCCTAGGTTATGACTGTTATATGATGAATATCATCCAACGAATACACCGATCTAGTGCCGACGATCTTTTCACTTATTGTTTTTTCTACGTTACTACTGTTGCTGTTACTATTGCACTTGCTACAAAACTACTACTGCTATTGTTACCGCTACTGTCACTGCTACTACTGCCATCAAACTATCATACTACCGTGCTATTGGTCACTTTGCTGCAGATATTTATCTCCAGGTGTGGTTGAATTGACAACTCAACTTCTAATACTCTCAAATATTCTTTGGCTCCCCTTGTGTCGAATCTATAAATTTGGGTTGAATACTCTACCCTCGAAAACTGTTGCGATCCCCTATATTTGTGGGTTATCAAGACCTTTTTCTGGCGCCGTTGCCGGGGAGCATAGCTATATTTGTTGAGTCACTTGTGATTTATATCAACTTATCACCATGAAGAATCTGAAGGATACAAGAACCAAGATCGTCCCCTCTTGTACGAGAGGAGGTAAGGAATTGCCATCTAGCTCTGCTTTTGATTCACCTACTGTTTTGAATCAGCTTGTTACACCACCACCTATTGATCGTCCTGATATGCTTGATGATGCTACTTCTGAAATTTATGATGATAATTGCTACAAGTACTGAAACTGTGCCACTGAATGAATTACTTGATGCTCATCTTGCTAAAGCAAGAGAACTTGAAAATGCTGAAACTGATGAAGATTTTGAATCAGCTGCTACTCCTCGCTCTCCTAGTTTTGAAATGCCTGAAATACCTGAAGGTTATGCTTTGGATGAAGAAATAGCTAGAGATATTCTTTCTTGTGAGGATAGAAATGATGTTAAGAAACTACTATGCAAGTATAAAGAAAAGACCCTGAATGCTAAAATGAAATGTGATCCTAAGTTTGCTACTTCACCTATCTTTGTTACAGATAAGGATTATGAATTCTCTGTCGACCCATAGTTAATTACTTTGGTTGAATCTGATCCTTTTCATGGCCATGAAACTGAAACTGTGGTAACACATCTTACTAAGCTGAATGATATATCCACCCTATTTGCTCATGATGAGAAGATACGCTACTATTACATTGTCAAATTATTTCCGTTCTCATTGAAGGGTGATGCTAAGATATGGTACAATACTCTTACTCCTGGTTGTGTGCGTAGTCCCCAGGATATGATTTACTACTTCTGTGAAAAATATTTTCCTGCTCATAAGAAACAAGCTGCCTTACAGGAAATATTTAACGTTGTGCAAATTGAAGAAGAGAGTCTCCCACAAGCTTGGGGGAGGCTTCTCCAATTGCTTAATGCTTTGCCTGATCATCCACTTAAGAAACATGAAATACTTGATATCTTCTATAATGGACTAACTGATGCTTCTAGGGACTTCCTAGATAGTTGTGCTGGTTGTGTTTTCAGGGAACGAACTGTTGAACAAGCTGAGGAATTATTGAATAATATATTGAAGAATTATGATGATTGGACTCTCCCTGAACCACCAATTGAACAAACTCCGAAGAAGAGGGGTATCTTATTTCTCAGTCCTAAAGATATGCAAGAGGCAAAGAAATGCATGAAGGAAAAATGTATTAAGGCCGAGGATGTTAAGAATTTACCACCTATTGAAGAAATTCATGGACTCAACACACCACCACCTCCACATGTGGTAGAGGTAAATTATCTATTAAAGTTTGATGAAGGTGATATTCCTTACAATAAACATCCTAGTCAATGCTTATATGAGTTTGATAACTACATTATGAAACAAGAGCACTTCAATGCAAATGTTCTGAAACACTTGAAATATAATTCTGATATGATTGCTTGCTTGAGTGACTTGTTATTTAGAATCAGTAATGATCTTAGAGGTGTTGGAAAACATGCCTCTATCGTTCAAACCCAGTTAGAACAAGTTGCTAAATCTCAAAGAGAATTGCTTGATGAAATGAATAATAATATGAATGATCATGCTATTAGAGTAGTAACTAGAGGAGGTAGAATGACCCAAGAACCACTTTATCCTGAAGGTCATCCTAAAAGAATTGAACAAGATTCTCAAGGAATTAATGCTGATACACCTAGTCCTTCTAAGAAGAAGAAGAAAGAGAAAAATGATAGGACTTTGCATGCTTCTAGTGAACCTGAGATAGAAAAACCTCCTGATGATAGTAATGATGCTTCTATTTCTGATGCTGAAACTCAGTCTGGTAATGAACATCCATCTAGTGATAACAATAATGATAATGATGTTCATGAGGATACTCAACCTAGTAATGATAAAGAACCAGATAATGATGTAGAAATAGAACCTGCTGTTGATCTTGATAACCCACAACCTAAAAATAAAAGATATGATAAAAGGGACTTTGTGGCTAGAAAACATGGTAAAGAAAGAGAACCATGGGTTCAGAAACCCATGCCTTTTCCACCTAAACCATCTAAGAAAAAGGATGATGAATAATTTGAACGCTTTGCTGAAATGATTAGGCCAGTCTTTTTGCGTACCCGCCTAACGGATATCTTAAAGATGCCTCCTTATGCCGAGTACATGAAAGACATCGTCACTAATAAAAGAAAGATACCTGAAGTTGAAATCTTCACCATGCTTGCTAATTATTCTTTTAAGGATGGAGTACCTAAGAAACTTGGAGATCCTAGAATACCAACTATACCTTGCTCCATTAAAAGAAATTATGTCAAAACTGCTTTGTGTGATTTGGGAGCTGGTATTAGTGCTATGCCTTTATCTTTATATAAAAGATTTGATTTGAATAAACTCACACCTACTGAAATATCATTGCAAATGGCTGACAAATCAACTGCCATACCTGTCGGTATTTGTGAGGATGTGCCCGTTGTTGTTGCAAATGTTACTATCTTAACGGACATTGTTATTCTTGAGATGCCCGAGGATGAGAACATGTCGATTATCCTTGGTAGACCCTTTTTGAATACTGCAAGGGCTGTTATTGATTGCAATAAAAGCAAGGTTACTTTTCATATGAATGGTAATGATCATACAGTGCACTTTCCGAAGAAACAATTCCAAGTGAATGGTGTGAATGTTATTGAAAATTCTCCGACACTCATTATTGGAAGCTTTCAATTACCTCCACCTATTGTCAAAAAGAAATATGATATTATTGTGGTTGGGGACATGCATATCCCCATTGAGGTAACCTAGTGTTTTACGAAAGTTCTTCGGTTTCATGCTAAACGGAAGTGGTTGTTAATAAGACTTGATCAACCTTATTAATGAATCATTTTCGAGAGGTATGAAATTGATGAATTCAGTAGACACAACTCTCTGTATCTACTTTTAGTTTTCTGTTTTTCTTAGTTAAATAAAATAAAATGCCATGCTTATCCAGTTTTTTGTAATTTTTCTGTGCAATAAAAATGACCCAAAAATAAAAGTTCTCAGAATGCCCTGAAAATGTAACATGAATTTTTTCTATTTATTTCTGAATGTTTGGACCAAATAATACCAGAGGGGGGGGGGGGGGGGTGCACCAGGTGGCCACGCTCTACCAGGGCGTGCCAGACCCCACTAGCGTGGCCTGGTAGAGCGTGGGCCCCTGGTGGGTCCCCTACTTATCTCTTTAGCCCATGTCATCTCCTACCTCTTGAAAAAAATTCACCATTGCTCTCTCCCTCGTGTTCTTGCTCAAGAACCCATGGATTTTGATCTCTTTGCTCAAAGCTCTATTTCCGAAACTATTTTAGGGGATTGCTTCTCGGTATGTAACTCCCCCATTGCTCCAATTAGTTTTTGAATTAGTGGTTTATTTTCAGAATAATTAGCTACTCTTGGTGCTACTATAGATGAGCTTGCATGTTGAATTCTTAGAGTTCTAAGTGGTTTGAATGCTTGATATGGCCTCTATGCATCCCTAGGAGTAGTTGCTATCAATCTTATTTAGTTTTGTTCACAAATTTTTGTGGACTAAATTTTTTCCGGAAATTTATTTGTAGAAAATAAGATGAACTTCTTTAGGAAGCACGCCTCCAAGAAGAATTCTAAGGGATTTATTGGGGAGTCGTCCGATATTGACCTACACCTTCCTAGGATGGAAGAAGTGCGGCTGTGCGAATGGCCACATGTTCCCTTTATGGAGGATGCCGGTTTCTATCAAGAGTTTTCTCAATTTATTGCCAATGCTGGGCTGACTAACTTCATCGCAGATAAGTGTGACCAGTACCACATCCTCACCAATTCCTTTTTGCAAAGTTTTGCTTCCTGCGTAGGAATAACCATCCTGAGGTGCAGTTTAATCTTTATGCTGAAAACTTCAGGATACCTTTCACTGACTTTTGTGACATATGTTTGATTCCCTCTGAGGGGGAATTAAGGGAGCCTAGGCCGGCAGAGTTTGAGGACTTTCTCCTCACTTTGACAGTGGGTGACGGAAGAGGAGTGTCAAAAGCCACTGCCACTAGTTTGCAGTTTCCTTCTGTGCACTACTTTGCTATATTCATTGCTAAGTGTTTAACTGCTAAGGAAAAGGTCGGTGCACTTAGTGCCCCAGACCTCGCCATTTTGCGACGAGCATTATATATTAATCAAACTTTCAGCTTAGGAGCTATTGTTGCATGACGCCTACAACTTAACAAGAGTAAGGGAAAGATACATGGGGGCATTTATGCTACTCACTTAGCGGGTCGTTTAGGAGTTTAGATACGCCCTCATGATTATCTCTTACCCAAGGTTTATATAGACTTCAGGTCATTGAGAGATCACCACTTTATTGATGAGGCTGACATGTTTCATAATATCTGCTATAATTTGGTATTTAGTGTCAACACCCGTGATGTTATTCCGTTACGTGCACCTGCTCTGTTTGATTCTGTTACTAGGAATGGATAAAGAAATGCCAAATGATATCATCGCCTACCGGAACAACCAGGCCGAGGCAGAGGAGGAGCGTCAGGAGTGGGATGCTTAGGTACCACCGCCACCGCACTACAACATGGGACCGGATGGTTTCTACGGATGGTGATTACCAAGCTAGGCCAAAATCCTAAGCTTGGGGGAGTATGTATATCTACCGACATTACATTTATGTTCACATATATTCATTACAGTTGTCGGTGTTCGTACTTTTTCATTGTATTATCCATGTTAGATTTATTCTTCTCACTTTCTTCTTGTGTGTTTGAAAAACTTTGAGAAAAACCAAAATACTTCTTGTTTCTTTTAGGTTTTTATTTTCATTTTAGTTAGTTGTAGTATTTAAAAGAAAACCCAAAAAGATTTCTCATTTATTCTTTTGCTTGTTGGGAGTTCTCCCGTGTAAATAGTTTTTCTTGTTTTTGTTTTTCCCTCTCATGTTTTCTTTCCTCAAGAAAAACTAAAAACTCCAAAAATATTTTAGTGTCTTTCTCTGAAATTCTTTTGCTTTTACTGAGTCATACCGAGGAGAAGACCACGATGAACATGTTGAGTGGCTCTCATATGAATTATTGTTGATCTAACAAAGAGCCCATATTACCTTGTCTTCTCCTCTTGAATAAAATGTTTGCAGATTCCATCTTAGTCCATGACACTCTTGCACTATTATTATTTTCATATCATTCGATTGTGCAAGTGAAAGGCAATAATGACGACATATGATAAATTCACCGTGGCAGAGAAAAGCGGGTATGAACTCAACTTGTTCTTGTTTTTGTAAATATGTTTAACCTGGTATCCATGATTCAGCCTATTATGATTGAACATGTTTGCAATGACAATTAGAGATTATAGTGATTCATGCCATGCTCAAGTAGCTAGGAGTGGATAATGATTTATCTTGGATGTCAACATGCATTAAAATGATTTTGATGTAGTATGATGGTATGGTATCCTCCTCTGAATGTTTCAAGTGGCTTGACTTGGCACATGTTCACGCATGTAGTTGAATCAAAATCAACATAGCCTTCACGATATTTATGTTCATGGTGTCCATATCCTACTCATGATAACATTCAATGTTTGTTATTTGTAATGCATGTTCATGACCGTATTTTCTCTCTAGCTGGCCGCTTCTCAATCTATTTGCTAGCCTTCACCTGTACTAAGTGGGAATTCTGCTTGTGCATCAAAACCCTTAAACCAAAGTTGTTCCAGATGAGTCCACCATATATCTACCTATATGCGGTATTACCCTGCCGTTCCAAGTAAATTTGCATGTTCCATCTCTAAAAATTTCAAATGAACATCTGTTTTGCATGCTTGGACCGCTCATGGAGCGACAGGGGGTGGTCAGTATCTTCCATGTTAAGCGGGTTACTCTTATGATGAGTGTTTACTCACTCGTCCTTGCACGAGAAGGGCGGTAATAGGGATTCCCAGTCCCCATATCAAAATAAATGCAAATAATTAAACAAAACTCCCCCCAGGAATGTTGTTGGTTTTGACGGTACCTGTCGTGGATTTATCACAGAAGATGTCCTAGTGAAAGGACTTAGGTTCGAGGCCATCGCTAAGGCGGTAGACCCGAAGGGGTTGATCGGGAGGAGAGACACGAGTTTACCCAGGTTCGGCCCCTCGGAAAGAGGTAAAAGCCTATGTCCTGCTTTGTGTTGTATTGATTGGGTATCGATTACACGGGAGCGGATTCGCTTGACCTAGCTATCGATGAGTTGTTTTCTGTCCTAAGTCGCCGCAGGGACTTGCCTTTATATAGGTAGGTTGAGGCCCTGGGCTTACAAGAGTCCAGACCTGGTTACATTAAGTATTCGACCCTGCCTCTAAGTCGCCTTGCCTTTCCTGGCAAGTCATCTTCCGGGCGGCTTAGGCGCCTGGGTCTCACGCCGTCTTCTGCCTCTGGGCTTCTGTCCAGCCCATCTGGCAAGCCGTCTCCTGGCTTGTCTTCAACATTCAGGCCCATGTAAGGCCTTGGGTATGAGCCGCCAGGTGGTGACCCGGCCCCTTCTGGGCAGGTTATACCACGGGGTTATATCCCCAACATTAGGCCCCATATTGATTTGAACCTGTTCATGTCAATCTTCAAGTTCTTCAATTGGCGAGTCTCATACCTCTTTACCTATTAACTCACAATGCATTTTTATAACCCGCCATCAAAAAGGTGCATGACGTCATCATAATCCAGCAAATATTGATGACCTCACAACAGATCTTTTGTATTAAACGGCCAACAACCCGCAAAATCGAGGCACCTTCCTAGTCAACCATCATTGTGTCTCCTCGATTCCCGCATGGACTGTTGCTGTCCCATCTCCTCATGAATAGGCGGGGGGTTCCATTTCTTCTTACCCTTCCGCCGTTGCTACCTGTCTTCTTCTTCCTCCAACTCTCGCGCGATTTGATGCTTCTGCCACCGTCACCGGATCTTCCCTGTCTTCACCAGCAAAGGCCGCTGCATCAACCTGATTTGACCAGAGCTCGCCGGCGTTCGGCCACCTCCTCGGCTCCATTCAGGTTCCTTCTTCTTCACCTCATAAATCTGTATTAATTCATCGGAGCTTCTTCGAGTCCGTCGTTGCTCGTCGGAGCATTCACCGTAGATCGGGAAAGAGAACGTCTTTAGGCTCCGAAACGCTAGCCATCTCAGGCGGTGCTCCGCTGAATATGTATCCATTACTCAATGTAGATCTTTCTTTGAATAGAATCCACGCATGAACTGCCTGTTCTTCCACTCTTATTTTAGGTTTTAGAATATATTTCTTTTTATCTTCGTCCGTAGATCTTGTAGTTGTCGCCGTAGTTCACGAAATCTGTTTGTCCACACTTAGTGAAATTCCCAATAGTAGCTATCTTTCTGCCCCGACATTGAATTACGGCTCTTTCTGTTACAATTTTAACTTGCTTGTCCCATAGCAAGCGGCGGCTTTGAACGCAATTACGACCCGCCGAGTATCATTGCCGTTTCAGCCATAGCTGCCTTTATTGCTAGGTTTTCTTAACCCGCCACATTTTATGCCTTTTGACAGAGTCTAACCCGGCGTCATGTCTAAGACCCCCGCTTCTTGTGATTGGGTTAGCTGTGGGGTTTCTGAGCCGTTCCTTAACGACCTCGTGGAAATGGGTGTCTTGCCGGCTCAGAACATCATCCATTGGCGGGTTCCCAGGAAAGAAGTTAAACCCATACCTCAGGAAGGGGAAGTGGCCGTATTTGTTGATCATCTCTTCCGCGACTTCAGCCTGCCCGGGTCAAAGTTTTTCCGGGACGTCCATCATTATTACAAGCTCCACCCTTAAGACATTGGTCCAAACTCGGTTACCAACATGTGCCAATTCCAAGTCCTGTGCGAGGCATATCTGCAGGAAGAACCGTCTGTTGATCTCTTTCGCGACTTCTTTTACATCAACCGCCAAACCGAGGTGGCTGCTGGACCAAGTCTGGAGCTTGGAGGCGTCTCCATTCAAAGGCGTAGAGACATGACCTTCCTTGCGGCCGTCCTGCCGAGTCATCCCAAGGATTGGAATCGAACCTGGTTCTATTGCAAAGACACTTCTCCAGAAGGAGAAAACTCGGTACCAGGCTACCATTCTTTCTGGCTCTACACCTCCACCGAGCTCCCAGACCGAATGACCATCGCAGAATGCGTCCAATACGCTCCGGCTTTCACAAAGATCAGTGCCTTAATGGCCAACGGCTTGACTGGCATTGATCTAACCTGCTACTGGGTCACTTGGAGGATCTTGCCGTTGAGCCGGCGCGACAAGCTTATGTGTGAATACACTAGTGAGTTGAATGACCCTCTGCGCTTCAACCACACTCCCTTCATAGATCAAGACCTCAACCAGATCATAAAATCACTGCTCGGCGAGTGTCAAGAGGCTTGCAATCAGACCGGGCTGAACCCTTTCTTCGTTGGCAACCCGGCTCCAGAGGTAAGAAACCTTTTGAGCAAACCGTTTGTAAACTTTTGGTTTCACACTCCTTCTAACCTTTCTGTAACTTTTTT